>CM062292.1:436105263-437305263 GCA_031216915.1 Pictodentalium vernedei
GGGTTAAGCTTATTTGTTTTATAAGGATTGTCGAACAAGTTAACTCATATTAATTCATCTCCTTGGCCCATTGGTGGAGGTGAGGGTGGTGGCTTAATGGTCTCTCATGTCAGAGGCCCCTGGTTTGGTCCCTGGTCAGGGAATGTTCTACAGGTGTCCGAACACTCGATATCGGCATCAATTGTGGGGTTGATTCTGTAACAGCATGCCATCTTATCAGGTGGGGACAATTAAAAGTCTGTCCTCTATGCAGGGAGAGACACACTCTGTGCAGGCTGAAGATCCCTTTCTAGCACGACTGTAGAATGATGACTTTCATCTGTCTGTCCGCCCATCTGGTTTACATTTAGAGTTTTGGTTAAAGTTTGTGGTTAAAGTTTTTTTTCTTTTAAATTAATATTAATTACTGTTGATTGTATCATTCTCATTATGTTTCATGTTATTTTGAGAAATATTTAACCCTTTTTATGCACCCCGATTTAAGTTGGGGTGGCATATAGTGATTCAAGTGCGTGTGTGTGTGTGTCCAAGCCAATAATTTGAAAACTTTTAGAGCCACAGTCATCAAACTTAACACAATTATAAAGGACCATGGGGGGGGGGGGCGGGGGGGGGGGGGGGGGGAGGGAATGTGTCACACACCATAGCCGGGGTTCGTACCTTCAAGGTGAAGGTCACATTTGAAGGTCACACCAAAAATTGGTCAATATTCGTGTCTCAGCCATAACTCTGAAACAAATCATAGTACAATTGTTAAACTGTTTACAAATGTTAAGAACAGTCAAAAGTCAATTGACCTTCATATGTTCAGGGTCACAAATCGTGTCTCAAGCATAACTCCAAAACAATTAGGGCTACAATCATCTAACTTCGCGCAAAAGGACAACAGGGGGATGTGTCACACACCACAGCCAGGTCCGTAAGGTCAAGGTCACATTTCATGGTCACACTGAAAATCATCAATATTCGTGTCTCAGCCATAACACAGAAACGAACCAAAGTATAAATATTAAACTTTTTACAAATTGTTTTGTTTGATGGAGGTCAAGGTCACAGATCAAGGTCATTGCCACGTGGGGGGGGGGGGGGGGGCATAGTCACTTCCCGAATGAATCTCTTGTTTGTATGTCAATTTAACTTACAACTTCCAGGTTAAAGTTTTTGGTTAAAGATTTCAGCTCATCTTGACAAAGTCAAGCTGAGCTAATCTCATCACTCTCTGTCCGTCGTCCGTCCTCTGTCAACACCATGTTTTGGTCTTCTCCAAAACCACTTGGCCAATTGTAGTGAAAGTTTGTGTGAGTGATGGTGCCAAAGGGGCATTGCAGTTTTGTTCAACTCAACATTCCCAGCCCCATAGGGAGAGGGTGGGAGAAAATGCTCCAAAATATTTTTAAAATCTTCTCGTGAACCAGCGGGTACAGTGACTTGATATTTATGTAGCTTCCTTTTGAGGTGTAGAATGAAGTTAGTTCAAATGAAGTTGGTGAAGCAATATAAAAAAAAGAATCCTGCATTCCCCATGGGAACCCCAGGAGCCAAAAATAGAAATATTTTCAAGCACACCGTATTTCCATTGTGGGGGGATAAAAAGTAACAAATTATGTGGTAGAAGCCTAATTTGAAATTTAGAGAAACTAAGTTTGAAAACCATTTTGAAAAGGGTTAAATTAATGCCAATGTTATTTGAAACTATTGTATACAGGTTCAGTAGACCATGCACCAAATGAAAAAACAATGCAGTTGTAACACAGTGTTTGAAGAATGAAAGGTACAACCTTCCTCATTTTGAACTAAGTACTATTCGAGCTCCCAACCGATTTTGCTGATCTCCCCAACCTACCCAGACTTGTCTACAGAGGTGTAAAGGTTATGTTTTGCCTCTACCTTCCATACCTGCATATCTCTTGGCAAATTTTCAATGTCAAATTTGAAACAGATAGGTGAAGAAAATGTTCCCAGTGCAATCCAACTGCCTCCCCCACCGTAGCTGGTCGAGATGCAGAACTTGTGTGACCAATTGTACCTGCATTGTTATCCCAACATGCTTGAAAAGACAGCCTTGTGCCCAGCCCCTTGAACTTGCATCCCTGACCTGCATCTACATGCACATGAGGATTGTTCCTTGTCCATTGTTCTTCCTGAACTTCATGAAGAAATGTTATGGCAGTACAACTCTTATCCTCCACCGGTTGTTGCTGATACGCATAACTTACCTATAGAAGTGCAAGTGTTCCCTGGTCCCTGAAGAAATGTCCCCAGTCCTATCCAACCTCAACCCCTCCCCCACCCCTTTTTCCTCATTTGAGATGCATACTTGTGTGACCATATTGTAGACACTGTTTTCTCAACATGCTTGGAAAATATTATTGTGTGGCTTGCCCAGTTGGGGTGAGTGGGGTTCTTTGGGCTGGGCTCACAATGTCCCCTGTTTTATCCAGCCTCACGCTCAACCCACTGAGATGCAGAACTTGTGACCATCTGGTATTTGTAGACACTGTTTCCCAACATAATTGGAAAGATTTGGTTGTGTACCTGTGCCCAACTGGCCTTCTCAATTGGGGGAGTGGGGGCTGGGCACAGACACACAATCTCCCCAGTCCTATCCAACTTCACCTCCATCCCAACAAGATGCAGAACTTGTGTGACCATCTGGCTTTGTTGCCACTCTTTTCCCAAAACGCTTTTGATATTGTGTACCTGTGCCCAGCCAAGCCACACCCCCCCCCCCCCCCCCCCCCCCCCCAGATGGGAATGCCAGCTGGGGGCTGGGCACAGGCACATAATTGGCCCAGTCCTATTCCTAACCTCATCCCTTTGCAGCCACTGTTTTCCCAACATGCTTGGAATAGATATCCTTGTGTGCCTGTGCCCAGCCATGCCCTCCCCCAATGGTTACGCCAAGTTTGGAGAGTGGGGTCTTCGCACAGGCACACAATGTCCCCAATCCTATCCAGCCCACCAAGATTCAAAACCTGTATGACCATCTGGCTTTTTGTAGCCATTGTTTTGCCACATGCCTGGAAATATATTATGTGCCTGTGCCACCCTCTTCCTCCACCCTATGTCAACATATCAGTTGGAAACACAATAGAGGAAAGATGTGCCCAGTCAATTCAAAAATCCTCTTCCCTCCCATTCGCAATAGAATAACACACATGCCCCAACCATGAGCAGGTCTGTGGTGTTTCCTGTGAGCTCAGTGTAAGTAAGATGTCTTTTAAAGTGACAAAAGATATTGTCATTATTAATGTAAATGTGAAGTATATGTATACTTTTTGTAGAACTGGAAGTATATTGAATAAAATGTCTGTGCTCACAAATTTTTGAGTATGTTGTTTCTCTTTCCTATAACATGGAGAGATTTTTAAGTGAAATAGATACATGCATATGGAAACGAAATGAAGAACTACTGAAGATATTTCAAGCATTTATTAAGAATATTATATGTACAAGTATGTATATATAAGTATTCATTTATAAGTGTATAAAGATATATAAGTATATCAAAGAATAGTATTTTATAACAAGAACATATTAAATAAGAATATCATAAAGATATTACACAGAGAAACAAAAGAGAATATTATTATTATTATTTTTTTTTTTTTTTCTTTTTTTTTCGTGGCCCCACCCAATAAAAAAAAAATCCGGGTGGGGCTTCGGAAAGAAAAGTAGCTGACTCACTCAGACTATCCCACCCAAGTGAGAAAACCTGGTGGCAACTGACTAAGACACAGTCCTCACAAGATGACTCGGCATGCCTGAAGACAATTTAGTCCAACAGCTATGGCACTGCTGCTACACATAATGGGAAAAATGTTCGAGAAGGTTTTCTAATCACACTCTGGTAATGCATCTTTTAATGACGGCTGCCTCAGCACTAACAGGAAAAGCCTCTTTAAAAAAAAAAATAAAGTAGAAGATTTCCCTGTTAGTGCCGAGACACCTGTCATTAAAAGATGCATTTCCAGTGTGTAGCCATCAATAAAAGATGAACTGTTGAGAAAACCCCTGCAAACATCCTGGACTCTTAACAGTGCCATAGCTCATGGGGTAAAGCATTCAGACATGCTGGGTCATCTCCGATTTCCTGTGCCTCAGTCAACTGTCACCAGGTCCTCAGTCAGGTGAGACGGAATCAGTAAGTCAGAAAATTAATAAGTTAGTGGGGCCAGTTAGTGGGCATCAGTAATGTTGGGCTCTGTGTAGCAATCCATTTTTGTTGTTCTTGTGATCAATAAAGTGACATGGTATGCAACTACCCAAATGGTGGACATCAACCTATACACTTATTTGCTAGACAAGTAGAAATTTTAGGATCAAACGAGGAAAAGTACAGACCATGGACAAAGAGTTCAACAATACTACACATTTACTTGTTCAATCCTAAAATTTCTACTTGTATAGCAAGTGTCTAGGTAGATGTCCACCATTTGGGTGGCTGAGTATCACATCACCTTTGTCAGTATTACAAAATATATACCCAATATACAAATCAGTACTCAAAACCTTTTGGCCTACAGTCTACTATTAATTACTCCATTCTAAAAAACAACTGTCCACAAGGTTCTGTCATATTTATGGAATCATCCATCGTGGAATCAATCTACTCGATATACCACTCGTACACTCTTGAAACTAAAAAAAAAGAAGAAAAAAATATTTATTTTTCAATTTACATTTCATGTCTTTCCAATTAATAAAACATCTTTAACACTTACCTAACATGAAAGGCAGGTACTAGCAAACAAAATTCCTGAATGACTTATTTTCTTTTATTTTTTAGTGCCAAAACATAGCTTATGAACCCTCAATGGAACTAGCTCAACTAGCTTGTTCCAATGGGGGTCATAAGCTGTGGTTTGGAGACCCAAAAAAACAAGAGGCCCGGGGGGCCTGAGGGCGCTCACCTGACATGGTAGCCTAAATATCAACCCAGAGATTTGATTTCCACAAGTTGCATCTGCTCCTCCTAATAAAAGCTGAAACCAAATATTCTGACCAGTGGATCTAAAAAAAGATTTTTAAAGAATATTCCTCATATTGAACACCCCACAGGGAATCATATCCCCACAGGGAGCCCATATATGAACCCAGGGACTTGGCTTTTACAAACCTGAAACTCACACCCCTAAGGATTCTGCACACCAATTATCAAAACATTCCGACTGCTGGATCTGAAGAAGAAGATTTTTAAAGAAAATTCCTCATTTTGAACCAAGTTACAATTCGAGCTCCCACAATCAGCCCAAATATGGACCTAGGGACATGGCTTGAACAAACTTGAATCTTACCCCCCTAAGGATGCTGCATAAAAAATATCAAAAGCATTCATCTGCTGGATCTGAAGATTTTTAAAGAAAATTCCTCATTTTGAACGAAGTTGTCATTCAGGCTCCCATAGTGAGCCCAAATATGAACCAAGGGACTTGGCTTGAACAAACTTGAATCTCCGCCCCCTAAGGTTGCTCCATGCCAAATATCAAAACATTCCAACTGCCGAATCTGAAGAAGAAGATTTTTAAAGAAAAATAATTCCTCATATTGACTACGTTATAATTTGGGCTCCCACAGACCAATGGACTTGGCTTTAACACACTTGAATCCCCCCCCCCCCCTCCAAGGATGCTACTCACCACATATCAAACCATTCTGACTGCTGGATCTGCAGAAGAAGATTTTTTAAGAAAATTCCTCATTTCGAACAAAGTTACAATTCAAGCTCCCACAGTGAGCCCAAATATGGACCTAGGGACATGGCTTGAACAAACTTGCATCTCACCCCCCTAAGGATGCTGCATACCAAATATCACAAGATTCTGCCTGCTGGATCTGGAGAAGATTTTCAAAGAAATTTGCCTGAAATGCACTAAGTTTGAAATCGGGCTCCTATAATGAGCCCAAATATGAACCCAGGGGGCCGATTTGAACAAACTTGAATCAGATCCACCCCACAATGTTGCATACCAAATATCAAAAGATTCTGCCTGCTGGATGTGGAGAAGAAGATTTTCAAAGAAATTTGCCTGAAATGCAGTAAGTTCAAATTTGGGCTCCTATACTGAGACCAAATATAAACCCAGGGGGCCGATTTGAACAAACTTGAATCACATCCACCCCACAATGTTGCATGCCAAATATCAAAAGATTCTGCCTGCTGGATCTGGAGAAGAAGATTTTTTAAGAAATTTGTCTGAAATGCACTAAGTTCGAAATCGGGCTTCTATACTGAGCCCAAATATGAACACAGGGGGCCGATTTGAACAAAACTTGAATCAGATCCACCCTACAATATTGCATACCAAATATCAAAAGATTCTGCCTGCTGGATCTGGAGAAGAAGATTTTTTAATGTTTTTCCCATTGCCTACAGTGTTAAAAAGTGCTGACTCAGCACCTTTTCAAAGTCCCGAAACTGTGCCCTATGATAAAACCGATGGCAATTTTTTTTTACCAATCCTTTCTGTTGGTCCTAAGGAAGCTGCACACCAAATAAAAATTCTCGGTGCCGTGCAGTTTTGGAGATATGGGCGTTTTAAATTTTTTCTATTTTTAGCTCCTGCGGTTCCCACGGGGCTGCGGGAAATTTTTTTTTTGCATAAATCAAGTACTCATGACCCAATAAGCCCTCACATAAAATTTGGTTGATATCGGCTTCTCGGTTCAGAAAATAGAAATTAGGGGCGGGGCCAAAATTTTTGCCCCTCCCATAACAACGCCAAATATTATCCCTCAAACTTCTCTTGAACAAATCTGAGTCTACCCCTCAAAAGGAAGGTGCATACCATATATCAAGTCTCTGCTACTGCTGGTTCATGAGAAGAAGATTTACAAAGATTTTGGTGCCCCTTGGGGGCGTGGCACCACCCAGGAGGAGGGGCAACTTCATTTGAACAAATCTGAATTGGCATTAGGTAATAAACATTTAGCCAACATTTGAATAAAATTGGGCTAGTGGTTTAGGAGGAGAAGTCGATAATGTAAAGTTAACGCCGGACGGACGACGGACGGATCACGATCAGTAAAGCTCCCGCTGAGCTTCGCTCAGGTGAGCTAAAAATGAAAACAAGAGATTCACCCGTAAGTGAGTATGCCCCCTTACGTGGCAATGACCTTGATCTGTGTAACCTTGACCTCCATCAAACAAAACATTTGTAAAAAGTTTAATGTTTGTGCTTTGGTTCATTTCTGAGTTATGGCTGAGACACAAATATTGACAATTTTCAGTGTGACCTTTACCTTATGGACCTGGCTGTGGTGTGTGACACATCCACCCATTGTCCTTTATAATTGAGCGAAATTAGACGATTGTAGCCCTAATAGTTTTGGAGTTATGCTTGAGACACAATTTGTGACCCTGAACATATGAAGGTCAATTGTGACCTTCACCTTGCAGCGGAAACTATTATATGCGACACACCTTCTGACTGACCTTAACATTTGTAAAAAAAGTTTAACAAATGTACTATGATTCGTTTCTGTGTTATGGATGAGACACGAATATTGACCAATTTTTAGTGTGACCTTGAAATGTGACCTTGACCTTGAAGGTACGAACCCGGCTATGGTGTGTGACACATCCTCCCACAGTCTTTTATAATTGTGTGAAGTTTGATGACTGGCCCTAACAGTTTTCGAGTTATTGGCTCAGACACACACGGACACACGCACACTTCAATCACTATATGCCACCCAACTTAAGTCGGGGGGCATAAAAATAAGGAATGGTTAACAACAATATACTTAAGGACAAAGCTAGAACAACTCATCCTGGATGGAAAACAAGCCCATTATCTGGCATTTGCTCTCTGTCACCTTGACATTGGAATTATGGACTTATCTGAATAATGATTAATATCCTTCCTACACATGGTCAAGTAACAACTCAATTACAGCTACGACAAACAATAATGCGATCCGTGAACTTCACAGTACAAGCTGGTTGGAGGTACACTACATATGTCGCACAGACAAAACAGGACGAAACAGATGTTTAGGACAGTCATGAGGTAGACAGATCGTCCCGAGTTCCAATGTGTTCTGGGTGCCAGTAGGCACACAGAACACATTGGAACTCAGGCCTACTACAGGAATTTGATATCTCAAATGAATAACCAAATATCAACCCAGGGACTTGGCTTCAACAAACTTGAATCTCACCTCCAGACGGATGCTGTATACCAAATATCAAAACATTCTGAATGCTGGATCTGAAGAAGAAGATTTTTAAAGAAACATTCCTTTTATTGAACTAAGTTATAATTCAGGCTCCTACAGGGACTTAGCTTCAACAAACTTGAATCTCAACACCTCAAGCCTTCATCTATGATGACGTACATCATAATTACAATGAAAGTGTCAATGACACTGTAGCTTGTGTGTTGTGTTTGATGAAAAGGATGATGTTCAATGTTTATGAAAGGATTATGATATAAGACAAGAATTGGGATAATTGAGAATATGTTAATTTCTATTCCCTGTATGCTATGTTTTTGATAAAAATAATATGAGGTGTACAGTGTACTAAAGAGCTGAGGGGTGGGTTAATATGACCTCACAGTTAATGTATGTGGCCCTCACAGTTAATGTTTATCATCGAAAGTTACCAAGTTACAGAGAAATTATTCCAAAACATGTCATCCTATCAAGTTACATTGAAATCCCTTCATAAATATGGCCTGCAGACTGTGCTAAAGGTTTTCGCACTTCGGGCCCCTGTAGCCGTCAGTTTCCCAACTGTGTCCAAAGGGGACGTTCTCATCTACACATTATATGAAGTCAACCTACCAAGTTACAATGAAATCTCTTCATAAATATGACTTGTAGACTGTTCTAAAGGTTTTTGGGCTTTGGGCTTGGGCAGCCATCATGGTTGAATGATCGCAACCAAATGGGGACATTCGCATCTGGGCATCATCTGGAGTGATCCTACGAAGTTACAATGAAATCCCTTCATAAATATGACCTGTAGACTGTGCTCAAGGTTTTCAGGTTTTGGGCCCCTGAAGCCGTCACAGTTGACCAATCACGACCAAAAGGGGATGTCATCATCATCTAGGCATTATATGGAGTCAACCTAACAAGTTACAATGGAATCCTTCCATAAATACGACCTATAGACTACGCTAAAGGTTTTTGGGCTCGGGCAGCCATCAAGACTGAATGATCGCAACCAAAAGGGGACGTTCTCATCTAGACATTATTTGGAGTCATCCTACCAGGCTACAATGAAATTCCTTCATAAATATGACCTGTAGACTGTGCTAATGTTTTTGCGGGTTTTGGCCTCGGGCAGCCATACCGGTTGACCGATCGCGACCAAAAGGGGACGTTTTCATCCAGATATGACCCCAAACCTGCATATAAAATTTTGTGACGATCAGACAAGAACTGCGGGTGTAACCTGTGCTAAAGGAAAATGTGAACAGACTAACAGACTTCTGCACGCGTGATGGCAATAGCTTATCTTGACTTTGTCAAGTTAAGCTAAAAACCATGTACCTTAAAATGATATTAGTTTTCTGCCAAGCAAGCTGAAACAAAATGACCCCGCAAACCATCAATGGCCCTCCTGGGGTCATTTTAGGCAAACCCAAAATGGCCCTCCTGGGGTGATTGAGGCAAATCATAATTGTTTTGCATACTTTGCATCTGGCAGTGTAAGGATCATTAAAATATGTGAAATGTATGCCTTGTACTCTGTACACTCAAACCATTTGTCTTGAAACTTGCACTTCCTTGGCATGTTGACCCAGTTCATAAATAGGTCAGTCAAGTTCAATACAATCTTTCTCGCACAAAAGAATTATTGGAACGGAAAAATATTTTCCCCAAGACAACAGATTAAAAAAGATCATCCATGCATTGCTCATGTTGATTGGATAAAAATCAACACAGAAAAAGAGTCTGCACATTGATAGCCAATCGCTTATCGCGTTACATGCGCATGGTTTTTCATTTGCAACCTCATGTTAGCCAAGAGCACCACCTAGTGGGGCAACATACGCCCGTCAAAATTGGAGCATGCACAAGTTTTTCTGAGGTAAACTTTGAAATTTTTGTTGACTCTACAATGTCTGTCTCCACCCCCCCCCCCCCTCCAATCATTGCCCATTCCCCTGCCGTGTCTGGGGTAAAGGTTAATAATTCACCTGTTTTCACATTTTCATATTAATCGATCTGAGGTCTTCACAAAATAAAAACAAGGCTGCTGTAGAAGATTCTCCTCGCTGTTTACAATGGTAGCGCCCATTCATTGACAGGTTAACTTCATTGATAACGACTGACGATAGGTGGCACCAAGGAAAAGGACATTCTGAGGATCATAATAGCTATAAATGGAGAGGATTCTCGTCATTTAAAAATAAAATGGTGCTATCTGCTCCTGTCACATGCACAACGACAATTGATGATCAACATGGGTGCAAAGTTTGAACAATAAAGCAAGTAAAATGTTGGAGTAGGCGACACAATAGTGTAATGTTTCAAGTAATAAAAGGGGGCATAACTCTTGAAATACAAAGCAGAGTTACCTGCTCTTGTCACATGCATAACGGCAGCTGGTGATCAACAGGTGTGCAAAGTTTGAACAATACAGCATGTAAAATATTGAAGGAGAAGGCGACTCAATACTGTAATGTTTCAAGTACTAAAAGGGGGCATAACTCTGGAAATACAAAAGAGAGTTACCTGCACTTGTCATGTGCACAACGGCAATTACTGATCAACATGTGTGCAAAGTTTGAACAATGTAGCATGTAAACTTTTGGAGGAGTAGGCGACACAAAAATTGTTTATGGACACACAGACAGACAGACGGACAACATCATAACATAATACGTCCGTTTTTTCAAAACAGGCGTATAAAAAAACGGTGCTAAAAAGACTGGCTTTCGAATTCAAGCACTTTCAAGGATCTGACAGAATTATGGGAATTTTTCAAGGCCTTGGTAAGCAGTTTTGAAATTCAAGGACCAACAGCTACCCTGTATTAGTGGCTTCTAGCACTCAACCAGTTAAACAAGAGCTTGTTTACCACAGTAAGCAAACACTGATTCACATTCAGGGTTCCCATTGGGAGAGAGGTCATTTCTTATTTCATATATCAGCATAGTTGCGATACATATATATTTATTTATTTATTTATTGGTGATTAAGGTCACATATTTTTGCACAATGGCTAATCATGACCACAACATGAGTATCAACTCAAGATCAGGGGTGAGCATTAATAAGCCATGTTGCCCATTTTAGAGGGTTTGCACATTCCAAGCATTGGTGACTGGGTCCTATTTTACCAGTAAAACAGAGCCTGTTTACTGCAGTGAACAGGCACTGCTTTACTTCCCGGGGTTCCCACGGGGAGGTCATTTCTTAAAATAATTGGTTTTTCTATCTGTTAAACCATTTCACCTCCACATCAACTTCATGCTTTTTTTAAAGCAATTTATCAGTTACTATTTAATTTTAGAAACCTCACACTGTTCTACTTACCTTTTACCTCAAACACAATGGACTAAATTGAAACAGCTTTCTTACAAAACTAGAGGGCTGCCACATCCACGGGGCAGCTGATCCCCCCGAAAAAAGTGTGGTCATCATAAGATTTTCTAAGTTGAAAAGGGGCATAACTCTGGTAAAATTAATCAGGACAAACCCATTTTCGAACTTGACCCGTATTTTGATATGTTTGCACCACATATCAAGTTTGGTTACAATCAAACTATCTAGAGGGAAGTTACCATCCGGAAACCAAAAAGCATAAGATTTTCTAAATTAAAAAGGGGCATAACTCTGGTAATATTAATCAGGATGAACCCGGATTCGAACTTGACCTGTATTTTTATATGTTTAAGCCACATATCAAGTTTGGTTACAATCAAACTATTTCAAGGGAAGTTATCATCCGGAAACGAAATGTAAACAGACGGACGGACGTACGGAAGGACAAAAAAAAACACGTGATGACTATATCCCCCGAAATTTTTTTTCGGGGGGATAATGAAATGTTTATTTTATCACCAACCCAAAAGAGTAAAAGATGCGAGTCATCTGCTTTTAATGAAATTTGATACATGAATAGATCTTAAGTATTCTGAAGAAAGGGTGAGGGTCTTTTTTTTTTAGCATCTTATGCCATTTCCGAGTTTTGAGCACATGAAACTTTGGGGTAAAAATAAAATGAAGAATATTCACAAATATTTCTGATTATTCCACGTCAAAAACTTAAAATTCTATAGTAAATTTACTTTCTGATTATACCTACCACAATTGTTTACTACAGGCTTGCACTACAGTGGAAGTTCCTAACTCGGAAAATATACTCTCTATTTTGATATTTCCCAAGCGATTTGGGAAAGAAAAGTGGTGCAAAAGCACAAAAACAACAAGAGCTGGACTGTCGTCTGGTGCATACCCCCACGCAGTGTACCGCCTAGTGTGGGCATATCTATGACCAACAAACATTATTTATGAATATTCTCGTTTAGACTGATGGACGGATGCACATATGGGTGGGGATGCAATCCAGTATACCCCCCCCCCCCCCATTTTCTCTGAACGTTTTCAACAACTTCTAAGTCAAAAGGTATGGTAAATTGTTTGGTGTTTGGAAGTTTTATGCAATGAGCCAGAAGCCTTTGTCATAGGCAAACTGTATGCCATATTTCACTGAAATCTGATAACCCATAATCCAGTATACCCCCTCCCCCCAATTTTTTTTGAAAGTTTTCTACAATTTCCGACAATTTCTAAGTCAAAAGGTATAGTAAATTGCTTGGTGTTTGGAAGTTTTATGCAATGAGGCAGAAGCCTTTGTCATAGGCAAACTGCATGCCATATTTCACTGAAATCCGATAACCCATACCAGCGATACAGGCTGAACAGACAAATAATGTCTATTTCCTACAATTTCTAAGTCAACAAGTAATATAAAAAAAACCAAACAAACTAGTGTGGGCCCTGTGGGCATACCTATGACCAACGTGGGCATACCTATGAACAACAAATATTATAGAAAGTAATAATTTACTTAAGTTATGAAAGTTAAGAAAATTCTGAATATTCTCGGGTAGACTCACACACGGACGGATGGATGGATGGATAGATGAACGGACGAATGCACAGACGCATGGATGCATGTAATCCAGTATACCCCCATTTTCTTCGAAAGTGAGTGTATAAAAAAAGCCAAAACTGGGTCAAGTGCTACACACCCAGTAGGGACACTCTTCTAGCACAGATCCACGGTTTCCGGTACCAGGGTGCAAATGTGTAACCAATGACTCATTCTTTTGAATCCGCCAACATTGGAGTTATGTGATCAGCGGGGAGGAAGGATTCTTACCCGAATTAGAAGATGGGAGGGGCTCCATGTAAACAATTGGGGTAGGTATAATAAGGAAATTTACTATAAAATTTAAATTTCTTATCAACCTAACTTACCATTGTTTACTACAGGCTGAATAGATAATAGGAGGAGGGAGTCACATTACCAACCCTCACATAACCCGACTGCACTGGAACCGTGAACAGAAGAAGAGTTCCATAGGCCTATTAAACCATAACATCACAGACATTAGTAAAAAACAATGAGAGATGAGGTGTATGGCTCTGTGACAGAAAGGACAGTAAAACAGAACAGGGCTGGAACTGACCTTGTAAGAAGCCTAACGGCTAGGGAAGAGATCAGCCTGAGCAGAAGAAAGAGGGCCCAAAGAAAAAAGGTCCTCCGACTGCTCCTGCAACTGACGCAGATAGGTGGAGAAAGTAGAAGCATTTCTCAAGAAGGCTGCCTGTATAACATCCAACAACTTGAAGATGTTAGCATAAGCCTAGGAGGTAGACAAGGCACGCACCTTGTGGTCAGAAATACGATTGGTAATACAATTGTCAGTCGCTAGACAAGTGCAGGCCACGCAAATAGCAGGACAAATCCACTGAGAAATGGATTAAGGTGAGATCTTCTGTCGACCAGGAATAAGAGACGGAAAGAATTGTTTCCTGCCTTTCCTAATGAACTGCGTCCGGTTAAGATAAATCATAAATGTGAAATGCACGAACCGGACAGTGCAAAGGGCGATTACCCTCAGCAGAAGGAAGAGCCCTGATACAGATAGGGGTGGAATTTTTCTGGTATCTGATTCTTAGCCAGAAAGGAGCAACCAGTGGTAAAAGTAACACAACTGGCAAATCTGCTGAAAAATGCCGGATCAACCGAGAGGGCGTGAAACACATTAACCCGTGAAACACATCAGCCATCAGAAAAGCTGTTTCGTATGTGAGAAAACGTATATCCACCTGGGATAAAGTTCGACTGGCGCCTCCCACCCCCTCCCCCAAGTAAAGCAGCACCCAAGAAAGATTCCATCTTGGGGTAAGCTGCAAAATCCTAGGCCTTTTCAAAGAAGAGTGCCGAATAAGCTTGGAGAGGTATGGATTAGTGTCGATACGACGCTTTTCCACATAAAAAAAGGTCTCCAAAAGAATGGACCTGTGTCCATTGATGGTAACATGCTAGAGACCCTGATAATCAAACAGATATACCAGAAACTCTGCAATCTGTGTTATCAAAGGATTGGTATAATCAACAGAATGATCAGCACACCATAGACCTTCCACTTATAACCTCTACTAGTGAAGAAATGCACTCCACTGCTCGTCTCGAAAAAAAACCTCTGTGGAGGAGACAGGACCTGACAAAAGATATGCGTGAAGTCGCAATGAAGTCGGATCAACATGAAATCTCCACAGGTGACCTTGGCAAAGAAGGTCGCGACGTAGAGAGAGACGTGTTGGAACCACCGCCAATAGAGAGTGGAGTTGATTGACCCCCACCCATTGAGGCGACAGGGGCAAGATCAGAATGATTCGACAACTGCAGGTTCATATCTTGGCTAGAACCTGAGGCAGAATCAGAACCAACGGGAAGACATACTGACTAGACCATTCCAATCGAGTAACAGAGCATCCACAGCAAAAGCCAGAGGATCTGAACACGGGAAAACGAAAGTGTCCACCTGATGGTTCCAACGAGTCACAAAAAGATCGATGTGGAGATGACCCCAGAGATTGCAAAGTGACTGGAGCACTGCCCTGTGAAGCATCCACTCGGTGGAAATGACCCTGCCCTGTCGAGAGAGTGAGTTAGCTAAGACGTTCAGACGACTGGGAATGTGATGAACCACCACTCTGGTGTTGAATCCTGAGCTAGAAGTAGAAGATTCCAAGCCAAATTGTACATGCGAACCGAGTGCGAGCCACCCTGGTTCTGAATGTAAGCGATCACTGTCAAATTGTTGGACAACAGAAGGACCTGACGATTCAAAAGGTTGGGGCTCCTCTGTCAGAAACTCAGAAGAGCAAGAACCTCCTTCTGGTTGATGTGAAGAGCTGCTTGATCCTGGTCCCGTGAAGGGAAAGACCTAGAGGATCCAACATCACACCCCATCTGAGATCGCTGGCGTCTGCCGTCAGAACACGATCTGAGTCCAAGGCAAGTCTAACGGAACTTCCTGCATAATCCACTGAAGATCCATCCAGGGGAGAAGGTGATGATGAGGAATCTGTTAACTGAAGAACCAGATCCAAAAGATTGATATTTGGTCTCCAACGACTGAGCAGAAAGTGTTGGAGAGGTCGGACATTAGTGTTGGGAGGTTAACTGCATATGTGGGTCGGTTGCGAAATGACTACCGACAACTGCAATCACATCGGCAAATGGCAACCGCATTTTTCGGTTTTTCAAGCTGTTTTGCTAAGTACAGTGACAGTAATGGCGGAAGCAAGAAAAATGTTGCCCATCTGGGATTATTTTATTCAATAAAGTTCTAAAGACAAGCATGCTCGAAGTAAAACTCACCTGGAACAATTTTACCTGACCCATTCGCAATGGCATATTGAACGCCAGTATGCCCACTGCTCAGTAAGCGAGCAAATATTGTTTCCAAATTCCAAATCTCTTGGCATAGCTCTGATTGGCTCAAATAAAATTTATATCATTATCTTCAACAAGCTGATTATAAAATCTAAGAACAAGAGGCTCCAGGGAGCCTGAGGGCGATCACCTGACATGGTAGTCTAAATATCCAACCAGGGACTTGACTTGAATAAGCTCCATACGCCCCCCTGAGTAAAGCATATACCAACTAGATGAAGCGATTGTTTCCACACAATTTTCCTTCTATTTTCAGTTCCTGCACTTTTGCATCCCAAAATTGAGATAAACGCAGATTTTTTTTTATTTTTGTTCGGAAATTTTCGATGTTCCAAACAAAAGATTTTCAGACTAAAATTTTTTTTTCTTCTTAAAATTGACCAAAATGTATAAAAAAACCCAAAACTAATTTCCGGATTTTGGTCCAAAAGTTCGAAGTCCCACCCCGACCCCAAATTTTCAGTGTAAAAAAAAAAAATTTTTTTGTCTTAAAATTGACCAAAATGCATAAAAAAAACAAAAAACTCATTTTCAGATTTGGGTCCAAAGTTTCTAAGTCCAGACCGGGCCCCCAAATTTTCAGCATAAATATGAACCTAGGGACTTGTTGTTATAGATGTTATATGTAAAATATAAAAGCTTTTGGGTCAGTGGTTTGGAAGCAAACGATTCTTTAATTTTTTCCCATTGCCCACAGTGTTAAAAAAGGCGAACTCAGCATTTTTTCAAAGTCCCGAAAAAGTACCATGTGACAAAACCAATGGCAATTTTTTTTTTTACCATCCCTTTCTGCCGGTCCCAAGGAAGCCACACACCAAATAAAAATTCTCAGCGCCGTGCAGTTTTGGAGATATGGACGTTTTTGTTTTTTTTCTATTTTTGGCTCCTGAAGTTCCCACAGGGCTGCATGAAAAAAATTTTTGGCATAAATCAATTACTTATAACCCAATAAGACCTCATATTAAATTTGGTTCAAATTGGTCTCTCGGTTCAGAAAGTTAAAAAATTTATAGTAATTTATATATTTTTTATACTTACCAATGACCCAGACATAGCTGGTGCTAACTCTTAAAAATCTAGGGCCAAACACAAATTTTACCCCCCAATCCCCAAAATTTGCATCTAAAACCAAAAGAAATCATGTCCTGAAGGACCTCCATACTTTGCCCTTACTGCGCATGCGCAGTGTCAAGGACGTTCCGAAATTGGCGCCAATTATCATTCTTACAAGCAGTGCCTGGTCAGCGCTATGTACTCAGCGGGGAGGTATGAGTTCCCAACTCCTGGGAGGGCCATCCCCGTCTGGGTCATTGGTAAGTATAAAAAATATATAAATTACTATAAATTTTTTAACATTTTTATACTGTACCAATGACCCAGACATAGCTGAATAGTAAAAAGGCTGGAGGGCCTAGGACAGAGAGGAAAATCCAATAAGCTCAACTATATAATATAGAGTCAACCCCTCAAGGAGAAAAGGAGTATTAGGCTTTACATGTATCTTTCTTATTTTATGTTAAATTGGAAAGATACAATACCCTTCATAATTGAGCACAATAACATTCATGTTCTCTATTAACATCCAGTATAACCCTTTATACTAATTATTTTTAAAGTAAGCCAATAAATAAAGTTAGTCCAGAGAATTGAGACTCTTTATATTCTTTAAAAGTGTCCGAGGATTGTATATTAACGCCCGTTTGACACTCGACATATACAAATGCTTCACACCGAGCTACACTTTAAAAATATGACATGAATGAATTTTTAACATTAATATTACACTTTAAAACCATCCCGGAAACGACTCAGAAATACTGACTTCGGAGGGGGCATTCCCTTGCTTTTCACTATAAAGCAGGTGACCTAAGGGAACACTCCCCCCCCCCTTCCCCTTGCCCTGGGTCAAATAGCCCAGAGCGAAGAGGGCAGCCGGACGGAGTCACTGCCGGAACAGAAAACCTGCATAACTATAGTTGCAACTGTTTAGTGGACGACATTCTGAGCAACAGATAACGGACCTAAACAATGCAGGTCTCCAGAAATGGACTCAATATTTCTGAGATAAAAATTCGTGAATGTGGATGGCTGAGACCAATAAGCAGCCTTCATTAAATCTGTAATAGCAATACTATTAGCGTAAGCCCAAGATGTAGAAAGAGCTCTTACTTCATGAGCCGAAATCTTAAGCACAGACTGCTGAGAAGAAGATAAATTTTCATAAGCAGTACGGATAGTTAATTGAATCCATCTAGCAATAGAATGGACCGAAATGTCCTTTCTATTAGGCATCAGAGACAGAAAGAAACGTTTTCGTCCCTTTCTGATAAACTGAGATCTCTGTTTATAGATACGTAACGCTCTAACAGGACAGAGTAAAGGCCTACACCCGTCTGAAGACGGAAGGGCCTTAATAACAATAGGTTCCGGATATTTATTAGGAGCCTGATTCTTAGCTAAAAATCCCACATTAGTAGTGAAGGTGATAGTGTTCCCGACACTACGATAGTGAGAATCATCCACCGACAGTGCATGAAGCTCACTGACTCTTCTAGCAGAAGAGAAGGCTAAGAGAAAAGCTGTCTTATAAGACAAGAATTTGAAATCTACTGTCCCAAGAGGTTCAAATGGCTTTTCCTTCAGTTTAAGAACCCAAGCTAAATTCCACTTAGGAATTAACCTAAGAGTTCTGGGTCTATTTATCGAGAAGTTTCTAACTAACTTAGATAAAGAGACATTAGATTCAATTTGTAAACTATCATGATGTGCATAGGTATCAGATAACATAGACCTATACATAGACCTATAACCCTTAATAGTAACAGGCTGCAGTTTGATTTCGTCAAACAAGTATACTAAAAAGTTTGCAATGTCTGGAATGGAGGGATCAAAAATATCAACAGAATGATCCCTACACCAACGACGAAAAACCTTCCACTTTGCCGCATAGTTTAGCGAAGAGGAGGTCCTCCTACAGTTAGAAATCGCGTCCACTGCTCGTCCTGTAAAGTGCTTGCCATGCAAGAAGGACCGCACAACGGAAAAACGTGAAGGTTGAGACCTTGCGTGTTGTGATGAAGTTTACGCAGTTTCCCCTGCGAAAGAAGATCCTCCCGTGGAGGAAGCTTTCGCGGTAGGTCCCACAACAGACACCTGAGTAGATTTATCCACGGTCTCTGTGGAGACAGAGATGCTACCAACAGAATCTTGCATTGAGATTGTTTTATTTTTAGCAATAGTTGCTGAATTAACGGCGCTGGAGGATACGCATATCCTATCATTCCGTCCCAAGGGATCGACAGAGCGTCTACTGCAAATGCTCTTGGATCCGGACACGGAGACACATACGTCTGCAACTGATTGTTGAGATGTGTCGCAAATAAGTCTATCATTGGCCGTTCCCACTGGTAGCAAATCTGATTGAATACTTGTTTGTTGAGAATCCACTCCGACGGCAACAAGCGACCCTTTCGTGAAAGGGAGTCTGCTAGTACGTTCAGACGACCCGGTATATGACGGACCGAAAGTAGAACTTGATGTTCTAGAGCAAACAGAAGGATTCTTTCCGTTAGATTGAACAACGGAACTGAATGAGTGCCTCCCTGATTCCGTATATACGCCACTACTGTCTTTTTGTCGGATAGGATTTGGACATGAGCATTGTGAATAATGTCCATCCAATGACGTAACGCAAGCCAAATTGACATCATTTCCTTGATGTTTATGTGCTTGCCCAGGAATTGCGGATCCCAAAGACCCTGGCATCTCAAATCCGTTGGGATCAATGATGCATCCCAACCTGTTTGACTGGCATCCGTCATAATGGTAAAACTCGGATCCGGCAACTGCAGCGGAACTCCCTGAGTTAACCACTGGATGTTTGCCCAAGTCTGAATCTCTCGTTTCACTTGATTTGACAAGAGAACTTCTATGTCGAGCGAATGAATTTTCACACTCCAATTCTGAGTCAAGAAAATTTGGAGAGGACGCGTGCGTAACCGCCCCATCGGAATGAGATCCGCAGCGGCTCCGCACAGACCTATCAGTCTCATGAACTCCCTCGCTGTGACTTTGTCTGCGTGCAGACAATAGCGAGCGTAACAACTGACTAATTTCACTCTGGTTAACGGCAGACGAACGAGATTGTTGTGCGTCTCGAAGCTCATTCCCAGATGTGTGAATGACTTGGACGGCACCAGATCCGACTTCTCCTCGTTTATTATAAAACCGAGACGTCGGAGCAATAGAAGCAGATTCTGCACATCGTTCTGAAGCGTTAACTCGTTGCCGTACCTCTAAGAATGTCGTCCAGGTAGGCCGACATTACTGCAGACGAATGAGCTTGGAAATACATTATTACCGAGTTCATTACCCGAGTGAAAGCCCAGGGTGCTAGGTTCAATCCGAAGCACATCGCCCGGAATTGATACACCACTCCTAGGACTGCGAAGCGTAGATACTTTCTGAATGTCGGATGTACCATGACGTGAAAGTACGCATCTTTGAGATCTATGCTTGTTGCATAATCGTTCACCCGAATACTCGCTCTGACCGATCGAATCGTCTCCATATAAAACTTCGGAGCGACGATCAGTTTGTTTATCCAGCTCAGATCTATGACTGGACGGAATGTGCCATCTGGTTTCTGAACCAGAAACAGATGGCTGTAGAATCCCGGTGTCTCCTGGTTTTCTACGACCTCTATCGCGTTCTTCCTTAAAAGAGACTGCACCTCTGATAACAGAGCGTCTCTTTTCTGCGGATTTGACGGAAGTTGAGTCCATTTTGGACTTCGAGTTAATGGAGGCTTTCGCTTGAAGGATATCTTTAGACCTTCCGAAATCACCCCTCTCACCCAAGGGTCGTCCGTAATCGACGCCCACTCTTGTGGAAAACTCGACAACCTTCCGCCAACCGGCACGCGATAGAGGTT
Source organism: Pictodentalium vernedei (assembly GCA_031216915.1). Lineage (NCBI taxonomy): Eukaryota > Metazoa > Mollusca > Scaphopoda > Dentaliida > Dentaliidae > Pictodentalium > Pictodentalium vernedei. Next base: position 436,126,134 of record CM062292.1, read on the forward strand.
GAAGCCATCACCTCCTGGACCTGCGGGAGGAGAAACCACGTCCTCCGCGACCCGTACCTCGTCCTGTCGACCTCGGGGCGTCCGACCGGTGTCCCGGCCCGAAGGACGTCCCGCACGTGAGTCGCTGCCTTGACGGTCTCTTGAATAAGACCAAGAGGACGCACCGGAACCTCTATAGGAACCTCTCTTGGGCGCATTAGACCCAGAAGTGCCTGTCTTACTCCTATCTGCCGTGTCCGACTTCCTAGAAGCAGATTAAAACAGCAGAGAATTCGAAGCTTTCTTAGTAATTTTAAATTGCAGAAAGCTTGCCGTCGAAGAGGAGACCGAAGCGACTCTGAGAGAGTTCTTCACCTTACTATCCACGAGTGTGGATGTAGCTAGGGCTGCGTCACGTCTAACCAACTCCAGGTTTGCCACTGAAAGGGCGGAGTTACACATGGAATAAGCTACTGTCCTTGAAAGAAGTCTTAAAGAGGATTGTATATCCTGGAATTCTTTCCCTTGAAGACACAGTGATAACGCCTTAGTAAGGTGGTCTGCGTAAGATAAAGCATCTAAACTGGCTCTGTTAGACGAAATAGTCGTCTCCAACACCGCGGTTGGAATAGACATAGACGACGGTAATGATAATTCTAAGTCTTCCGCCTCGTCGTCCATACACAGAGGAACTCTCGGGATACCCTGTCCTGCCGTATCGAATTTATTCCTTGCATTAATGAAAGGCAGGTTAAGAGCATTGGCTGACAAGTAACCCGCTTTTCCTGTTTTGGAAGCAAGTTTGAATATAGCGTCGTTCAATAATTTAAATGTTCTTGTGACATTATTGGACTGAGACGGAAACTCGGGAGCGATGTCCCTGAACCGCTCAAAGAAATCAGTGTCCAATGACGCTATAATTCTCTTGTCCGGTACCGCAGCAGTCTGGCCCGACGGAACAACCTGAGGAAGAAAGTGCCGGATGAAGTCCACGGCAGCTTTATGTTGTTCCGAAAGGGATAGCTCCAAGTCATCCGTATCCCTTTCACCATCCGGTCGGACCTCATGATGTTCCCGGTCGTCCGCACCCGATGCTTCGGCGGAGCGTACCGACCCAGCGGCGTCGGATAATTCCCGATCCGACACCGTTTCTGTCGGTTGCTGGGATGCTGCGATAAGTTGTGCTATTTGAACAAGCACGTCCGACATCGAGGCCTGCGGAGGCACCGTCTTTCGCTGCTTCGCCGAGGGCAGCTCCGCATCTAGTGACTCCAGCATACTTTTCCTATGCGAACGTCCGGAGTCAACCGGTCTCGTGTCCCTGGCTACCGGATGGTGTGACCTGGTCGCCGAAGAATCCCTGATCGGCGAAGCTGGAAGAATATCGTCGGTCACGTAGCCAAGGTGCGGTCGTGTGCGCTGGTGAGAGGAAGAAGCCTGAGCAGTCTCAGTGGACTGCCTATACAACAGAGCATCCCGAGCGACGGACGTGTGCTCCGCTTGCGACACATTTTGTACCACAACATCTGGTCCCAGATGTTGTTGTACGAGAGAGGGGCCTCTCTCGCTCGCGGCCCGGCTGGACCTGGACGAGCTAGGAACCAGACTCGAAGGCTTCCTCCGATCTCTCCTACTATCCGCCGTCACTGGGTGTGCACGTTGAATGTTTATAGTGCTCGCATCACCCAACATTTCCTCCTGGACTGCATCGGACGAACCCGGCTGCCGAACCATTCGGTGAATGGACGCTACATCGGGCGAGCTAGCGGACGACATTTGTCTTATGTCCATGAGCACTTTTGCCGCTAGCTCTGTATTCATTTGTGACGACGGAAGCACACTTGCGGAAGATAACATGGAAACATCACCCTGTTCTTGTTCCTCTGAAATAGAAACTGATAGAGTAGAGTGACCCTGCGGAGAAAGAGCCGGCATAGCCCTTTCTCCACTAACAACATATCGTGACACACGTTTCCAATGTTTGACATCCCAATATTGACATATTGAACAGGGATTAGTGCGAGTACACTGACTACAATTAATACAATGATCATGAAAGTCAGAGGAAGATTTCTTCCTATTACAATTTGAACAATATCCTTTCATTATGAAAAGTAAACAACAAGTCCTAGTACTCGCACAAACCCCTAAACACAAAGATACATAATAACATGATCCATTAATAATGAAAAAACAATTGAAAATCAAAATAATTTTTGAAAAATATTTTTTCAGCGAAGCCAAAGTTTCTGAAAAGTAATGTTGAGCCCCAATGGATCCCAAGGCTAAGTGTGGTAAAAAATTTTAAAATTATATTAAATAATTTATACAACACTTACGGATAATAATAATGTATCTTATAGTGAGATAAACTACTCCAAAGGCAAACAGCCCCCCTCAAAAGAGACTGTTGCCAATGTAAACAAACAGTGTAAAAACACCAGAAAACATGACTCCAGGCACTGACAATACTGGCCCGAAATCAGTCATCAAAATTACACACTATCTGATGCAAAACAGAGACTCCCAGGGGAGAATCTGCAGAACATCAGATGGTAGATGCAGAACACAACGTTATACACCCATGGGTGAAAACGTAAACATGGGGAAAATAACAGAATTCATTCTGTAACCAAGCTAATTCTCCCAAGAGAATTTAGAAATGATCTTTCTCAAAAATATGCCAAAAGCATGGGAGAATAGCAAGGGGGGACTTAGAAGACCAGGGGAGAGGAAACACTGAATAAGCAGTGCAACTTTATAGCAAGAATGACAACAACAGGCCCATGCCTTGAAAATAGGCAACTTAACATAATTTCATAAAAAAATTTTAAGTACAGCCCTGATTATTTTTTGTCACTCCTTTTTCCTCTCCTCCTTCTATATCCTCCTTAGAATCACCATTTCTCCAATAATTACGTGTCTGGCATCCTTTAAACTGAGATTTACAAGCACAAAGATCAGTGAGATGTTGACTGATGAAGGGCCAAACAGAGAATGATAATTGGCACCAATTTCGGAACGTCCTTGACACTGCGCATGCGCAGTAAGGGCAAAGTATGGAGGTCCTTCAGGACATGATTTCTTTTGGTTTTAGATGCAAATTTTGGGGATTGGGGGGCAAAATTTGTGTTTGGCCCTAGATTTTTAAGAGTTAGCACCAGCTATGTCTGGGTCATTGGTACAGTATAAAAATATTGAAATTCTGGGCAGGGCAAAAATTCTTGCCTCTCTCAGAACAAAGGCAAATATTGCCCGTCAAACTTCTCTTGAACAAACTTGAGTCTACACCTCAAATGGAAGTTGCATACCAAATATCAAGTCTCTGCTGCGGCTGGTTCATGAGAAGATTGTTTTTAAATTTTGGCCCCACCCTCTCCACAATATGAGCAGAAACCCAATTTGAAGAAAAACCCAAATGCCCCTATATAACCGCTACTCATGTGAATTTTCATTGAACTGCAGCCAGTGGCTTGGGAGAAAATGACCAAAACACCACCTTCATGACGTACGGCAGACGACTGGCAAAAAGTCATCAGAAAAGCTCACAATGACTTTCAGACAGGTGAGCTAACAAGAGGCCCCAAGGGGCCTGAGGGCGCTCACCTGACATGGTAGCCTAAATATCAAACCAGAGAACTGATTTCAACAAGTTGCATCTGCTCCTCCTAAGAAAAGCTTATACCAAATATCCAAAGATTCTGACCAGTGGATCTAAAAAAAAGAAAAGATTTTTAAAGAATATTCCTCATATTGAACGAAGGTATAATTCAGGCTCCCATAGGGAGCCCATACATGAACCCAGGGACTTGGCTTTAACAAACTTGAATCTCACCCCCCTAAGGATGCTGCACACCAAATATCAAAACATTCCGACTGCTGAATCTGAAGAAGAAGGTTTTTAAAGAAAATTCCTCATTTTGAACTAAGTTACAATTCAAGCTCCCACAGTGAGTCCAAATATGGACCTAGGGACATGGCTTGAACAAACTTGAATCTCACCCCCCTAAGGATGCTGCACACCAAATAACAAAACATTCTGACTGCGGGGTCTGAAGACGATATTTAAAGAAAATTCCTCATTTTGAACTAAGTTATAATTCGGGCTACCACAGTGAGCCCAAATATGAACCCAGGGACTTGGCTAGAACAAACTTGAATCTCACCCCCCTAAGCATGATGCATACCCAATATCAAAAGATTCTGCCTGCTGGATCTTGAGAAGAAATTTGCCTGAAATGCACTAAGTTCGAATTCGAGCTTCTATAGTGAGCCCAAATATGAATCTAGGGAGCCGATTTGAACAAACTTGAATTAGATCCATCCCACAAAGTTGCATACCAAATATCAAAAGATTCTGCCTGCAGGATCTGGAGAAGATGATTTTTTAAGAAATTTGCCTGAAATGCACTAAGTCCGAATTCGAGCTTCTATACTGAGCCCAAATATAAACCCAGGGTGCCGATTTGAACAAACTTGAATCAGATCCACCCCACAATGTTGCATACCAAATATCAAAAGATTCTGCCTGCTGGATCTGGAGAAGAAGATTTTTGAAGAAATTTGCCTGAAATGCACTAAGTTCGAATTTGGGCTTCTATAGTGAGCCCAAATATGAATCCAGGGGGCCGATTTGAACAAACTTGAATCAGATCCACAACACAATGTTGCATACCAAATATCAGAAGATTCTGCCTGCTGGATCTGGAGAAGAAGATTTTTGAAGAAATTTGCCTGAAATGCACTAAGTTCGAATTCGAGCTTCTATAGTGAGCCCAAATAAGAATCCAGGGGGCCGATTTGAACAAACTTGAATCAGATCCACCCCACAATGTTGCATACCAAATATCAAAAGATTCTGCCTGCTGGATCTGGAGAAGAAGATTTTTGAAGAAATTTGCCTGAAATGCACTAAGTTCGAATTCGAGCTTCTATACTGAGCCCAAATATAAACCCAGGGTACCGATTTGAACAAACTTGAATCAGATCCACCCCACAATGTTGCATACCAAATATCAAAAGATTCTGCCTGCTGGATCTGGAGAAGAAGATTTTTGAAGAAATTTGCCTGAAATGCACTAAGTTCGAATTTGGGCTTCTATAGTGAGCCCAAATATGAATCCAGGGGGCCGATTTGAACAAACTTGAATCAGATCCACCCCACAATGTCGCATACCAAATATCAAAAGATTCTGCCTGCTGGATCTGGAGAAGAAGATTTTTGAAGAAATTTGCCTGAAATGCACTAAGTTTGAAATCGGGCTCCTATACTGAGCCCAAATATGAACCCAGGGGGCCGATTTGAACAACCTTGAATCAGATCCACCCCACAATGTTGCATACCAAATATCAAAAGATTCTGCCTGCTGGATCTGGAGAAGAAGATTTTTTAAGAAATTTGCCTGAAATGCACTAAGTTCGAATTCGAGCTTCTATAGTGAGCCCAAATATGAATCCAGGGGGTCGATTTGAACAAACTTGAATCAGATCCACCCCACAATGTTGCATACCAAATATCAAAAGATTCTGCCTGCTGGATCTGGAGAAGAAGATTTTTGAAGAAATTTGCCTGAAATGCACTAACTTCGAATTCGAGCTTCTATACTGAGCCCAAATATAAACCCAGGGGGCCGATTTGAACAAACTTGAATCAGATCCACAACACAATGTTGCATACCAAATATCAAAAGATTCTGCCTGCTGGATCTGGAGAAGATTTTTGAAGAAATTTGCCTGAAATGCACTAAGTTTGAAATCGGGCTCCTATACTGAGCCCAAATATGAACCCAGGGGGCCGATTTGAACAACCTTGAATCAGATCCACCCTACAATGTTGCATACCAAATATCAGAAGATTCTGCCTGCTGGATCTGGAGAAGAAAATCTTTTAATCTTTTTCCCATTGCCTCCAAGTGTCAAAAAGTGCCGACTCAGCACTTTTTCAAAGTCCCGGAAAAAGTACCTTGTGATCAAACCAATAGGGATTTTTTTAAACCATTCTATTCTACTGGATAAAAGTAAGCTTTATACAAAACAAGAGGCCCCAAGGGGCCTGAGGGCGCTCACCTGACATGGTAGCCTAAATATCAACCCAGAGAATTGATTTCAACAAGTTGCATCTGCTCCTCCTAAGAAAAGCTTATACCAAATATCCAAAGATTCTGACCAGTGGATCTAAAAAAAAAAGAAGATTTTTAAAGAATATTCCTCATATTGAACTAAGTTATAATTCGGGCTCCCACGGCGAGTCCAAATATGGACCTAGGGACTTGGCTTGAACAAAGTTGAATCTCACTCCCTAAGCATGGTGCATACCAAATATCAAAAGATTCTGCCTGCCGGATCTTGAGAAGATTTTTAAAGAAAATTCCTCATTTTGAACTAAGTTACAATTCAAGCTCCCATAGTGAGTCCAAATATGGACCTAGGGACTTGGCTTGAACAAACTTGAATCTCACCCACTAAGCATGGTGCATACCAAATATCAAAAGATTCTGCCTGCTCGATCTGAAGAAGATTTTTTAAGAAATTTGCCTGAAATGCACTAAGATCGAATTCGGGCTTCTATAGTGAGCCCAAATATGAATCCAGGGAGCCGATTTGAACAAACTTGAATCAGATCCACCCCACAATGTTGCATACCAAATATCAAACGATACTGCCTGCTGGATCTGGAGAAGAAGATTTTTTAAGAAATTTGCCTGAAATGCACTAAGTTCGAAATCGGGCTCCTGTACTGAGCCCAAATATGAACCCAGGGGGCCGATTTGAGCAAACTTGAATCAGATCCACCCTACAATGTTGCATACCAAATATCAAAAGATTCTGCCTGCTGGATCTGGAGAAGAAGATTTTTTAATCTTTTTCCCATTGCCTACAGTGTTAAAAAGTGCTGACTCAGCACTTTTTCAAAGTCCTGAAAAAAGTACCTTGTGATCAAACCGATAGGGATTTTTTTTAACCACTCTATTCTACTAGATAAAAGTAAGCTTTATACAAAATAAGAATTCCCTGTGCCGTGTAGTTTTGGAGATATGGCAGTTTTAAGGTTTTTCCTATTTTTAGCTCCCGAGGTTCCCACAGGGCAATGAGAAACATTTTTTTTGCATCAATCAACTACTTATGACCCATTATCACCTCATATCAAATTTGGTTCAAATCGACCTGACGGTTCTGAAAACAGAAATTTTAGGCATGGCAAAAATTTTTGCCCCTCCCATAACGAAGGCAAATAATGCCCGACAAACTTCTCTTGAACAAACTTGAGTCTACACCTCAAAAGGAAGCTGCATACCAAATATCAAGTTTCTGCTATTGCTGGTTCTTGAGAAGAAGATTTTTTAAGAAATGGAGCATTTTTGCCCCATCCCTCTGCTCAATATGAGCTGAAACCTAATTTGACAAAAAATCAAAATGCCCTTATATAGCCCCTGCTCACATGAAATTTCATTAATATGCGGCCAGTGGTTTGGGAGAAAAAGGCCCAAACACCACCTTCACGACGGACGACGGATGACGGACGACGGACGAAAAGCTCACCCTGACTTTCAGTCAGGTGAGCTAATAAGAATTCTCTGTGCCGTGTAGTTTTGGAGATATGGCAGTTTTAAGGTTTTTCCTATTTTTAGCTCCTGAGGTTCCCACGGGGCAATGAGAAAATTTTTTTTGCATCAATCAACTACTTATGACCCATTATCATCTCATATCAAATTTGGTTCAAATCAATCTCACGGTTCGGAAAATAGAAATTTTAGGCGTGGACAAAATTTTTGCCCGCCCATAACGAAGGCAAATAATGCCCGACAAACTTCTCTTGAACAAACTTGATTCTAAACCTCAAAAGGACTCTGTATACCACATATCAAGTCTCTGCTACTGGTGGTTCATTAGAAGAAGATTTTCAAAAAAATTGGCCATTTTTTCCCCACACCTCTGCTCAATATGAGCCGAAACCTAATTTGGATAAAAATCAAAATGCCCCTATATAACCACTACTTACATGAAATTTAATTAAATTGTGGCCAGTGGTTTATGAAAAAGAGGCTCAAACACCACCTTCATGACAGACGACAGACGAAGAGTGATAAGAAAAGCTCACCCTGACTTTCGCAGCCCGTACTGAACAACATCTAACACCCAAGGATCGGATGTGATCGTGAACCAATGGTCTGTGAACTCTGATATCCTTCCTCCAACCTGGGATGAATCAAGGTGAAGACCTTCATTTCGAGCTCCGGCAAGGCCTGAGTTCGAGGGCAAACTCTTTTTCAAACTGGGAGGATAATGTAAACAAGAGGCCCCAAGGAGCCTTAATTGCTCACCGGCCAAAGTGGTTCAAAGAAGTATTTGGGGTCACATTCAGTTAGACATGGTTCATCAACACTACAAAGGAATGAAGTCATGAGAGACAAATTTTATGGAATTAGGGACATGGCTTGAACAAACTTGAATCTTACCCCCCTAAGAATGCTGCATACCAAATATCAAAAGCATTCATCTGCTGGATCTGAAGAAGAAGATTTTTAAAGAAAATTCCTCATTTTGAACTAAGTTATCATTCGGGCTCCCACAGTGAGCCCAAATATGAACCGGGGACTTGGCTTGAACACAACTGAATCTCACCCCCTAAGGATGATGCATGCCAAATATCAAAACATTCCGACTGCTGAATCTGAAGAAGATGATTTTTTAAGAAAATTCCTCATTTTGAACTAAGGTATAATTTGGGCTCCCATAGGGAGCCCAAATATGGACCCAGGGACTTAGCTTTAACAAACTTGAATCTCACCCCCCTAAGAATGCTACACACCACATATCAAAACATTCCGACTGCTGGATCTGAATAAGATTTTTTTTTAGGAAATTCCTCATTTCAAACTAATTTACAATTCAAGCTCCCACAGTGAGCCCAAATATGGACCTTGGGACATGGCTTGAACAAACCTGAATCTCACCCCCCTAAGGATGCTATCAAATATCAAAACATTCCGACTGCTGGATCTGAAGAAGAAGATTTTTAAAGAAAATTCCTCACTTTGAACTAAGTTATCATTCGGGCTCCCACAGCGAGCCCAAATATGGACCTAGGGACATGGCTTGAACAAACTTGAATCTCAGCCCCCTAAGGCTGCTGCATACCAAATATCAAGACATTCCGACTGCTGGATCTGAAGAAGATGATTTTTAAAGAAAATTCCTCATTTTGAACCAAATTATAATTCAGGCTCCTACAGTGAGTCCAAATATGAACCCAGGGACTTGGCTTGAACAAACTTGAATCTCACACCCCTAAGCATGCTGCATAACAAAATATCAAAAGATTCTGCCTGCTGGATCCTGAGAAGATTTTTAAAGAAATTTGCCTGAAATGCACTAAGTTCAAATTTAGGCTCCTATACTGAGCCTAAATATGAACCCAGGGGGCCGATTTAAACAAACGTGAATCAGATTAATCCCCCCCCCCCCCCACACCTGTTGATATTGTTGCATACCAAATATCAATAGATTCTGCCTGCTGAATCTGGAGTAGAATATTTTTAAAGAAATTTGCCCGAAATGCACTAAGTTGAAATTCGGGCTCCCATACTGAGCCCAAATATGAACCCAGGGGGCCGATTTGTACAAACTTGAATCAGATCCAGTCCACAATGTTGCACACCAAATAAAAAAAAATTCTGCCGGCTGGATCTGGAGAAGATGATTTTTAAAGAAATTTGCCTGAAATGCTCTAAGTTCAAATTCAAGCTTCTATAGTGAGCCCAAATATGAATCCAGGGGGCCGATTTGAACAAACTTGAATCAGATCCACCCCACAATGTTGCATACCAAATATCAAAAGATTCTGCCTGCTGGATCTCGAAAAGAAGATTTTTTAAGAAATTTGAAATGCACTGAGTTCGAATTTGGTCTTTTATACTGAGCCCAAATATGAATCCAGGGGGCCGATTTGAACAAACTTGAATCAGATTTTGCTGGGTTCTTTCACAATGACCCAGCTGACAACGGGCTCTTCCCATGACAACTGTAGATCATATAAGGATGGGCACTGCACACGACTGGGTCTCCATTTTGGTCAACAACTGTATCACACACTATCCAACCCGTTAAAAGTAAATCAAGATAAACTCAGTAATAAAGGTACTAACCAGTGAAGTAACCATATCCACATCATTAGATGCGCAATCATGACCCAATTGTGTGAAACCAGACCTAATAACTGAAAGAACCACTGTGTTTCCGTAGATTCTTCTGACCTGACCTGAACCTTCCAGATTTGTGTCCACTAACAAAATGTTTGTACGTACTTTCACGCCGTAGTGAGTAGTCCGAGGGCCCCATCATTTCTTAATATTTCAAATGCCAATACCGACATTTTCCGTCTGATGCCGATGGGATTCTCAGCAACAGATTAAATTTTGCATGCATGTGCTTTTGTCAATGTGTTCCTATAATAATTTTCACTCCCACAAACATATTCCTTGGAAATAAAGCATCGGAGCTTAAGACCCTAGCTTTGTGGCTGCAACCGCAAACATGTGTGCCTTACTTCACTTACAAGCCACACAGCAAGTGCTGCGTGACCTAGGCCTATATGTCTAAGTGTGGGCTTTGAAGCCAAAAAAAGCCCTCAGATTTGCTCTCAGGGCCTTGAATTTTTAGAACTTTCCCAGGGAGGCCCCCGGATCATTGGCAGAGCTAGGTTTCTCAAATAAGGGGGCCTGGGCAATATTCAGGGGGCACTGTGTGTCATGCCATAGTTGTAATGTATTTCTCGGAGAGTGACTCTGGGGTAACATTTGCTTCCAACTGGAGGTAATTTTCTGCACCAGGAAGATAGGGAAATAGCGGTGTGGACAGACATGCTAATACTTGTTTCGTTCTCACAAGGAAAAGATTCTCAGAGATCTTACATAGGCAAAATGATTGGCGATTGTTTGAAGTTTCAAAAATATGCAAATCTTTTGACTTATAGCCACAAGTTACCCCGGCTCCAAATGTCAGATATGGAGTCAGTGACGGTAACCAAATATCTCCATGCCAGTCTTTTTAACTCAATCTACCTTATAAATGACTTGCATAACAAATGTGAAGATGATCACCGAAGTTATTGTACAGAAACCAAAATAAGTTTGGAACTTTGGATAGACGCTAGGCCAGATGGAAAAATCATTCACACAAATATGATCGGTTTTCAAACCATCACAATAGCCCGTATTGACTTTGAAGTCGTGTTTGTGCTTCATTTCCGAACAAACTATAATAAATGTTTCCAATACCAAATAGTGTATCAGTGATTTTACCTCGATGGAGTTGTAACATGTAATTGATTAGTGACTATAGATAAAAAGTGGTTTGTGGTTTGAATTGGGGTGGAGGTGGTGAGTTGGGGGGGGGGGGGGGGTGGGGGGAGGTGGGGGGGTTTGGGGGTGGAGGGGACCTCATCGACACCCCAACAGCTCTGCTACTGTCCTAGATCCCCACCAATAGGAAAGGGACACCCCCCTCTTATAACCCACATCACCCCAGGCCTGCAGCCTTCGGATATGCCTCTGGCATATATGGGACCCCATACTTAAGTATGTCCGGGTCTTGGGCCGCCAATGAATGCTGAAAATGATTTTTGGGTGGGGGCCAATACTCTTGCCCCTCCCAGAACAACTATAAATATTGCCCATCAAACAATCTTCCCTTGAACAAACTCCAGAAGATATGTCAAAAAGAAGATGAATACCAAACAGCCAACTCATACATTTCATCAGATCTTGTGAAGATTTTTTCAAAATTGGGACCATTTTCCAAGAGTATGTGTACCTGTACAGAACCAGGCTATCAAACTTACTAACCTTACATAAGCCAAGTTTGCAGCAGGTAAAGGTCTGTGCACCATCAACTTGCAGTACAGTTAGTGCACAGCGCCACTGTGCCCCCATGTTGACAATCGAGAATAGTTGCCTTGCCCAAGGACACATCACAGTTACCCCTGCCTGGTGGGAAGACATGTGATACGGAACGTGCAAGCCAAATTTGGTTCCATTCAGTCTAGTAGCTTCTGAGTATTCAATAACAAAGTTAAGGATGGACAGACAAACAAAGGCAGGCAGGCAGACCGACAGACAAAAAGTGATCAAAACCATTCAATAACATAAAGTTAAGGGTGGACGGATGGACAGACAGTTTGTGTCAGTAACGTTACCTTGGAAATTTACCCAAGTGAGCTGGAAATGATGAATACCTTATAAAGGAAGGTGTTTTCAAAATAAAGTAAGTAAATGGTTAAGAATACTCACTGTATTTTGTTCTCTTCTTCAAATCCAAACATTATTTATGTTACTCTGTTATTTTCTATTTTCATTACTGCAAAAAAAAGGAATGTACAACAGTTTTAAGATGTTTGATTAAACAAGCATTCTACTTCAACAACTACTGGCATTCTATTCCTGGTATCTAAAATTTTGGCAGACAAACTGTCAGCATATTTTTTGACTGGTAAACGGCTGCATTCCATTCATTAACTGGTTGAAGGCTAGAAATCACTATCAAGGCTCTCCTGAATACTCTGTATTCATTACCTCATTTGCTCAGCAATGGAAACACAAAAAAAAGTTCAAACAAAATTATTTATCACTTATTAGAGAAAGCCAAGGGGCATTCTACAATGAACTCTAACAAAATAGTTATGAACAAGAGGGGCAATGCAAAGCATGTGCCAATCCCCAATGACTCGCCAAAATTTTTTTCAAAGTCGAAAGAGTGAAAAAGAGCTATAACTCTGGAAAACCAGAGGACACCGTTCGACGGTGCATAATACGCCCACACTTCCAGAAATTATATAAAACATTATGCAGGCATATAAAAATCTGGAAAATGGTAAATGTCAAAAAAAATAATTCTGATCTGGATAATTACTCCCTATTTAAAGTACATAAATTTTACCTTGAGGTCAAGGTCACATGAAGGTCATGATAACATGTGGTCTCATTGTGATACCTCACATGTCAATCATCTAAGTCCTAGGTCAAAAAACAAAAAAAGTTCTGATCTGGACAATTATTCCGTATTTGAAATACATAAATTTGACCATGAGGTCAGAGGTCAAGGTCACATGCAGTTCATCAAGGTAGCGGACATGCGGTTTCATGGTGGCACATCCACATGTCCAAAAAAAAAAAATCTGGTCTGGACAATTACTCCCTATTTAAAGTACATAAATTTGACCTTGAGGTCAAGGTCATATGAAGGTCATGATTACATGCAACATGCGGTCTAATTGCGATACATCCACATGTCAAATATCTAAGTCCTAGGTCAAATGAAAGTGTCAATGACACTGTAGCTCAACTTGTCAAGACAAAGACATGTACATGTATAGTATGTGACACAGCAATGACAAACATCTAGGTAATGACCTGATAACAAAGGTACATATAAAGTATTGTAACGGTCTGTACATGAATACTGACCGTTGCCTGTAACAAATGTATAGGTAAAGTATTGTAAAGGTGGGTGACAGTCAGATGCTGAACTAGAAAAAATCTTTTGAGTCCCAGAGTGGGTCTGACTGAACCCCAAAATATTTGTTCTCATAGCACAGTGATAACAAAGGCACCCCAAAACACACTCGTTCCTGTCCCAAGGTGAAAACAAAAGTACTCAAGAAGTTTTGTGAAGATCAGTTCATAAATACGAGCTGTATAGAACTTGTGACAAAAAACTGATTGGACCTAATTTCGGTACAAAATGGCCACTGGCAGCCATCTTGAATTTTGGACCGTACCCAGAAACGCTCATTCTCATCCCAAGGAGATAACAAAGGTACCCAAGAAGTTTTGTGAAGATCGGTTCATAAATACAGCCTCTACCCTGAGCCGTATTGAAATGTGTGCTTACATTGTGTAAGTAGCACTGAATAAATCAAAGTTCATCTAATTTGCATAATTTCGGCACGAAAAAAAACCCCTTACAATATGTGATGTATTCCATGTTACTAAACATTCATACAAAAATTTATTCAAATCAGAACTTTCATACAGAAGTTCTATACAAAAGACTGATTGCACTAATTTTGGTACAAAATGGCTGCTGGTGGCCATCTTGAATTTCGGACCACACCCAAAAACACTCGCTCTCATCCCACGGTGATAACAAAGGTACCCAAGAAGTTTCGTAAAGATTGGTTCATAAATATGGCCTCTAGTCTGAGCTGTATAGAAGATGTGTACAAAAAACTGATTAGACCTAATTTCGGTACAAAATGGCCACTGGCAGCCATCTTGAATTTTAGACCGCACCCAGAAACACTCGTTCTCGTCCCAAGGTGATAACAAAGGTACCCAAGACATTTCGTGAAGATCAGTTCATAAATACAGACTCTAGTCAGAGCCGTATTGACATGTGTACTTACTGTGTGTAAGTCGCACTGAAAAAATCAAAGTTCATCTAATTTGCATAATTTCTGCACGAGAAAAAAACCCGTATTATATGTGATGCATCCCATGGTACTAAACATTCACACAAAATAATTATTCAAATCAGGGCTTTCATATGGAAGTTCTGTGCAAAAATCTGATTGCACCTAATTTTGTACAAAATGGCTGCCATCGGCCATCTTGAATTTCGGACCGGACCCAAAAACTCTCGTTCTCGTCCCACGGTGATACCAAAGGTACCCAAGAAGTTTCGTAAAGATCGGTTCATAAATACGGCCTCTAGCCCGAGCCGTATTGGCATTTGCACTTACAGTGCTGAAAGTAACCCCAAAAAACATCAAAATTAGTCTAATTTGCACAATTTATTTACGTACGAGAAAAAAAACCCGTATTATGTGATGTATCCCATGGTACTAAACATTCATACAAAAATTATTCAAATCAGAGCTTTCATATGGAAGTTCTGTACAAAAAACAGATTTCTGCATCGTCGGTACAAAATGGCGGCTGGCAGCCATCTTGAATTTCGGACCGCACCCAAAAACACATGTTCTCGTCCCACAGTCATAACAAAGGTACCCAAGAAGTTTCGTAAAGATCGGTTCATAAATACGGCCTCTAGCCCGAGCCATATCCAATTGTTGACGGACAGACGGCCAGACGGACGACGGACCATGGCATAAGCTCAAATTTGGCTTCGCCAAAGTTGAGCTAAAACCACATAAATCTGACCTTCAGGTCAAAGGTCAAGGTCACATGAAGGTCACTATGGTACACTGCACACCGGCTCATGGGGAGACACATGCATGCCAAGTATCTAAGGTGTAGGTCAAAAGACAAAAAAGTTATGGCCCGGACAAAGTTTGTATGAGAAGGAGAAGAAGAAGAATATGCACTAAAACAATATGTCTCCCTTCTGGCAAGGGGAGACATAATCAACCAAGCGGAATGAAAATCGAATTTGATCTTTAAGTATCTACAACAAAGCTCTATACCAAAACCTTTCTCAATATGTCCAAACATAACGAAAAAAAGTCTGGAAAATGAAAAAAAAAAATCCGGAAAACTCTAAAAATTCTATGTTCAAGGTCAGTAATTCCACCAAAAATCACTGGAGTGGAACAAAATTCAAACTTGATCTATAAGTATTCATAACAAAGCTATATATAAAAAATATTCTCAATGTGTCAATACATAATGAAAAAAAAGTTCAGAAAACGGTAATTTAAATTTTATAGTAAATTTCCTTTCTTATTATACCAACCCCATTGTTTACTACAGGCTTGCACTACAGTGGACCCTAATTCGGATAAAATACTCTCTATTTTAATCTTTCCCAAGAGATTTGGGAAAGAAAAGTGGTGTAAAAACACCACAAAAAAAACTAGATCGAGTTATTTGTGTGCAAAGCACACAATGGTGTATCCCCGCATTTCCTTAGCAACACTTTTGCATAGTCTTAACGTTTCGAATTAATACCCAAGGAGCCTTTCGATGAAAACTGATTTTCTAACGATACAAGAGATTCCACAGGAACCACCTGGGGCACAATCAAAATTCCAAAATCTCATTGCAGATCTACAATTGTTACCTGAACACATTAGCATAGTTTAAACGTTTCGAATTAAATACCCTAAGAGCCTTTTGATGAAAAGTGATTTTCTAACAATAAAAGTGGTTCCACTGGAACCACCTGGGGCAAAATCAAAATTCCGAAACCTTCATACACATCTAGTGATGCGACATGAACACATTAGCATAGTTTATACGATTCAAATTAAATATCCTAGAAGACTTGCGATGAAAAATGATTTTCTAATGATAAAAGTGGTTCCACTGGAGCCAAATCAAAATTCCGAAACCATCATGCACATCTAGAGATGTTACCTGAACACCTTAGCATAGTTTTAACATTTCGAATTAAATACCCTAGGAGCCTTTCGATGGAAACTGATTTTCTAACGATAAAAGTGGTTCCACTGGAACCACCAGGGGCAAAATCAAAATTCTGATTCCTTCATGCACATCTAGAGATGTTACCTGAACACATTAGCATAGTTTAAACGTTTCGAATTGAATACCCTAGGAGCCTTTCGATGAAAAATGATTTTCTAACGATAAAAGTGGTTCCACTGGAACCACCGGGGGCAAAATCAAAATTCTGAAACCTTCGTGCACATCTAGAGATGCTACCTGAACACACTAGAATAGTTTAAATGTTTCGAATTAAATACCCTAGGAGCCTTTTGATGAAAACTGATTTTCTAATGATAAAAGTGGTTCCACTGGAACCACCGAGAGCACAATCAAAATTCCGCAACCTTCATGCACATCTAGAGACATTACCTGAACACATTAGCATAGTTTAAACATTTCGAATTGAATACCCTAGGAGCCTTTCGGTAAAAACTGATTTTCTAACGATAAAAGTGGTTCCACTGGAACCACCGGGGGCAAAATCAAAATTCCGAAACCTTCATGCACATCTAGAGATGTTACCTGAACATATTAGCATAGTTTAAGAATTTCGAATTGAATACCCTAGGAGACTTTCGATGAAAACGGATTTTCTAACGATAAAAGTGGTTCCACTGGAACCACCGAGGGCAAAATCAAAATTCTGAAACCTTCATGCACATCTAGAGATGTTACCTGAACACATTAGCATAGTTTAAACGTTTCGAATTGAATACTCTAGGAGCCTTTCGATGAAAACTGATTTTGTAACAATAAAAGTGGTTCCACTGGAACCACCGGGGGCCGAATCAAAATTCCGAAACCTTCATGCACATCTAGAGTTGCTACCTGAACACATTAGCATAGTTTAAGCATTTCGAATTAAATACCCTAGGAGCCTTTCGATGAAAACTGATTTTCTAACGATAAAAGTTTTTATCCCTGGGGCAAAATCAAAATTCCGAAACCTTCATGCACATCTAGAGATGTTACCTGAACATATTAGCATAGTTTAAGCATTTCGAATTAAATACCCTAGGAGCCTTTCAATGAAAACTGATTTTCTAACGATAAAAGTGGTTCCACTGGAACCACCGGGGCAAAATCAAAATTCCGAAACCTTCATGCACATCTAGAGATGTTACCTGAACACATTAGAATAGTTCACCCTAGGAGCCTTTCAGGGTGTGACATATGGACGGACGGACGTACGGAGATCACGACAATATCCCCGATAATAAGCCAAAACTGGGTCGAGCACCATCGGCATACACCCAGTAGGCATTGCTCTTCTCTTAGTTCAATTCCACGACTTCCGTTAGCCAGTGCGCAAAGCAGTCATCAAACCATTCTTTTGAGTCCGCTAACATAGGAGTTGTGTGATCAGTGGGGAGGAAGGATTCTTACCTGAATAAGAAGATGGGAGGACCTCCCTGCAAACAATTGCAGTTGGTATAATAAGAAAGGAAATTTACTATAAAATTTTAATTTCTTATCAACCTGCCATACAATTGTTTACTACAGGCTGAATAGACAATAGGATGGAGGGAATCACAACCAACCCACACATAACCCAACTGCACTGGAACTGTGGACAGAGGAAGAAGTCCCCAGGCCTATCAAACCACAGCATCACAAACATTAGTAAAAGACTATGAGAAATGAGGCATATGGTTCTGTGCGACGCACAGGCAGAAAGGGCAGTAACAGCACAGAGCCGGCACTGCCCTTGTAAGCAGCCGAATGGCTGGGATAGACAACAGCCTGAGCAGAAGAAAGACAGCCCGTAGAACAAAGGTCCTCTGCCTGCATCTGCAGCTGTTGCAGATAAGTGAAGAAAGTAGTATTTCTCCAGTAGGCTGCCAGCATAACAGCCGACAAAATGACAGAGTTAGTATAAGCCCCAAGAGGTAGACAATGCACGCACCTCGTGGCAGAAAAACGATTGGTACTATAATCGCCAGTCGCTAGACGAGTGGAAGCTGCCCCAATAGCAAGACAAATCCATCGAGAAATGGATTCAGGAGAGATCTTCTGTCGACCAGGAGTAAGACAGAAAATCGATCCTACCCTTCCAAATGAACAGAGCAAAGGGTGTTTACCCTCAACAGAAGGAAGAGTCCCGATACAGATAGGAGGCAGAGTAGTTTCTGGTATCTGATTTTTGTCCAGAAAGGAGCAATCACTGGTAAACATAACCCTGTTGGGAGAGCATCTAAACAGGGGGACATGAAAGTGTCCACCTGATGGTTCCAACGAGTTGCAAAGAGATTGATGTGGGGAAGACCCCAGAGATCGCAAAGAGACTGGAACACCGCCATGTGGAGCATCCACTCGGTGGAAAAGAACCTGCCTCGTCGGGACAGGGAGACGGCTAGGATGTTCAGACGACCGGGAAAGTGACAAACCCCCACTCCGGCGTTGACATCCTGAGCGAGCAGTAGAAGATCCCGAACCAATCTGTGCTTGGGAACATAGTGCGTGTCGCCCTGATTCCGAATGTAAACAACCACTGTTGAATTGTCGGACAACAGAAGGACCTGACAATTTGAAAGGTGGGAGATCCACTGCCGGAAACTCAGAAGAGCAAGAAGCCCCTTCTGGTTGACGTGAAGAGCTGCTAGATCCTGGTCCCATGACCCATGAGGGAAAAGACCAAGAGAATCCAACGTCACACACAATCCGAGATCGCTGGCGACTGCCGTCAGAACACAATCGGATGTGGGGAAGTCCAACGGAACTCCCTGCATAATCCACTGAACATCTGTCAGGGGAGACGGTGATGAGGAAGAGACACTGGTAACTGAAGCACCAAATCCAACTGGTAACTGAAGCACCAAATCCAGAGGATCAACATTCGGCTTCCAACGACTGAGCAGAAAGTTTTGGAGAGGTCTGATATGCAGCTGACCTAGAGGAATGAGATCAGTCACCGAACCTCAGAGACCGAGCAGCTGGGGAAGACTCTGAGCTATTGCGGTTGTGGACTGGGACAGAGTCAGGGCAAAGGCTGAGAAAAGCACAGCCCTTGTCTGGGAAACCGTCAACGTATCCAGCTGAGTACGGAAGCCAGCCCTCGCAATTGGCTTCAGCAATCCGCATTGCTGAAGCGATTTGCTGAAGCAAATGGCGCTGACTATGGCACATAGTTGCCATAGTAGAAATAATCCGCAGTGGTGTTTGACTTGTCCAAACTTGGACCCAAAGTCCGTAATATATTTACAGGATGTATCAAACCAAAAAATTATATTACGGACTTTGGGTCCAGGTTTGGACGAATGTGTGACATGCAGTCGTTCACTGTGCACAACGAGAGACACACAGGGTAGCTGAAAACGGAAACTCGCAGCCAACGTTACACTTACTTAAACTTTCTGTCATTGATTTGTTTATTGTGATACCCCTCTCGAAAACAATTGAATTTGCGTCGTACACATGCGCATCTTCTCCATATATAAATATGTGTGGGGGTTATTTATTTATTTATTATTGTTTAAGGTCACATACTTCTGCACAATGGCTAATCATGACCACAACATGGAGATAAAGTCAAGGTCAGTCAATCGTTTATACCCCATGTTGCCTATTTTAGAGGACTCGCACCCCAAGCCTTAGTGACTGGGTTCTATTTTACCAGTGAAACAGAGCTTGTTTACCACAGTAAACAAGCACTGCTTCACTTCCCGGGGTTCCCACGGGGGTGTGTGGGGGTTTCCCGGACTGAGTTCTACATTTACAGAAAACATTCATTTTTTGATTTCAGGGAATATACATAAATACAGGTAAACAAACGGCATGTTTTTTCTGAGAAATAAGTTTGAAATGTATTTTACATTTTACTCAATATTCAGCTCAGATGAAATTCATTCGTTTTGCAGTCCCGCAAATTTCGATCGCAAACAGACAACTCGACAAACCGTGCATATCACATTGCAGGGCGGATTCAAGTAAAAAACCTAATTTTGTCATCCAAAATATCACGTGGATTTCCACCCCAAAAGCCATGAGAACGCTCCATTTGAAAGATTTCAAAATTTTCCTAGGGCAAGAACCCCTCCCTCCCCCTCCCCCCGCTAAAATAATTGGGCATTCGTCACTCGCTGCAGATGCCTTCGGCATCTGCATATATTGCCTTCCCAGAAATGCCGTAGTAACTGCCGAAGCACATAAAATTTGCTACGGCAAACAACTGCCGAAGCCAAAAAATTTGAATTGCGAGGGCTGGGAAGCCCATCCTAGAAGTGACCGGGTGCGACTTCTCCCTGTTGAATCTGAATCCTAGTGACGTGAGTAGGCTCAACAGTGTGACGACATCAGACTCCAGAAAGGCAGCATTGGAATGCCTCTGGAGGATATCGACTAGACTAACACATGCAACATCAGATGGGTGAAGGCCCAAGGATCCAGGTTGAGGCCAAAGGGCATGGCGTTGAACTGGGAAACATCCTGGGGAATGGAGTGGCAAACCGACCTGAAAGACTCCATGCTGAACAGAGGAGCAATGATAGACTGGGTCAGGATACTCAGTTTGATAACCTGTCCGAGTTGGCCATCCTTTTTCGGCACCAAGAACAGGCGGGAATAAAATCCCACTGAAAGAATGTTCTTGATGACCTTGATCGCCCCCTTTGACAGGAGATTGCCTATCTCCATGATCAAAACTTCCCAACATGTAACGTTGAAAGGGACTTGTGTTGGAAGAGGCGCTCTCGACTGAGTGGAATGCCTCAACCTGGGATGAACTCGAGGTGACTCCTGCTGACGCCTACCCTTACCCTGGCAGGAGGATCAGCCCTTAGCTTCGCAGAGGAAGCAGAAGGTACTTGTTAGGCTTTGGACAGCCCCTGCCTCCAACAGAAGGCTGATCAAGCTGACAAAGCAGCAGCTGATCTAAGGAATGACACTGGGAGTCATCCCGGACTGTCGCCACAGAACCATGGAATAGTTGTGGACCCGCCGATAGAGGCAGATCGAAGAGCAGCGCACTGCCCCTGAAGAAGGGAACAGCTTGTGTCCAGCACAGCATTCCTGCGAAACTAATTCCAAGTTAGCCGTGTTTCAGGCATGTGTGTGAGAAGATGCACAAGCACCTTGGACAGCACACACAACAAACCTGTTCGTCGTCAAACATATCTGGGAGCAGATAAGCAGAGATGACGTGATCGAAGAGAGAAAACAGTCCAGCATCTCTCCCAATAAGCCCAACATGGATTCCAGAGTCTCCATATGAAAAAATGGCCGGCTTTGGAATTGGAGTCCTGATCCAAGACCGTCAAAGTCTGACAGACTGACAGATTGGCGGAATCGTAGGAACGATAATGCACCGGAGGCAAAAAAGTGTCAACCCTGATGAAGAATGACGTCTTTATAGCCTTGGAACTCAGCTTCGAGTCCAAAGCTGTAAATGCTTCAACCACCTGTACTGACAATTCCGTGACTACATGGCCAGTAGCTTTCTGTAAATATTGGCTTGGTCCAGCAGGTTTAATATTTAAGGTTTGTGCTTACAATTCTTTCATTACCTGAGCCATTACACGGCTAGAGGTACTCTAGGTCATAGATTGTGTACATGTATATTCAATATTTCTAAAGGCTCAATAAACAAAACGGTCACTCAATGAGTAGCCCATTATCATCATATTCAGGCTTGTTATTTTGCCAAACGTAGCTTCTCCCCAGGTTTAGGTTTAAAAGGTTCTTCATCGGTGTGGTTTCTTCCATAAATATTGTGAGTCTGCTGTGTTTGAATTTAACCCAGTATTTTTAGATTTATTTATTGGTGTTTAAGGTCATATACTTATGCACAATGGCTAATCATGACCGCGACAGTTTTATGGGTGGAAGAAGCCGGAGTACCCAGAGAGAACCACCGAGCAGCTGCCAGCTCCCTAACGTCGTAACTCCACACTGCAGCACGGGCAGGGTTAGATTGGTTGAAGACATGCGCATCATTGGCATGCAGTACGTCTTAGTACAGGGCATCATCGTGCCTCCTTGTGGACAATCGAGTTAAGTGCCTTGCCCAAGGACACAACGCGGGAGTCCAAATTGATCGCTTAGACGGTCACCCATCCGAGGATTAACCGGTCTTGACGTTCCTTAACTTCGGTGATCTGACAAGAACGGGTTACCGCAACACCACCATGCCCCTGTATTTTTAGAAAGAAAAAAAAGACTAAAAAAGAATTTTATCAAAAGATCATGACTCAGCAATTTTCTCATTAAAACAAGTTGGCCCCCACAAGACAACCAGTAACTTAATTTTACCAGTTAGGTTACACCACTCCAGCATAAAACAATATATCATAGTGACTGCGTTGAGGCTATCCAATCAGTGACATTTAGCGTAGTTGAGAGGGGGGGGGGGGGGGGGCACGGGGGCTCATTAGGTAGAGGTGCAGGGTGCAAGCCAAGAGGTCCTTGATTCGAATCCCACCTGTGGGAACTGCGTTGTTTCCTTGGGCAAGACACTTCACCCCATTGCCCATGTGGGGACACAGTGACATTGTGTACTACAGCATACTGCAGGTCGACAGTGCACTTGTCTTCAACCAATGATAACCCTGCTTGAGTGAAGTTAGTATGTTCGAGTTGACAGTTGCTCGACGTTGCTCGGTGGTTCTCTTCGGGTACTCCGGCTTTCTCCACCCATAAAACTGTTGTGGTCATGATTAGCCATTGGGCAAAATATGTGACATTAAACATCACTAAATAAATAAATAGTGTAGAACAGTGAACGTGAAGTGTTACTGGAGTCTCACTGCCACAAAGCTTTTAACTGATGAGCTTTTCAACTTCACCATAGCACAAATACTGGCGACATGAACAACAGAGGGTGATGTCTTTGTCCGGAGTGTGAGGTTAGCTGGGGCCGGTATCGATTAAACACTACTGGAATGATATTAGGAGTGATTTTTGTACACATACTGGTTTTTAGCACTGTTCCGTTCCATTTTCCGGTTCCGTGTTGGAAAAACAAAATAGCGTGGAAACGCCATAAACAATGCATTTTATGAGAAAATTTCCGATTTTCGTGCTTAACTGTTGATTAGTTTTTAAGATTCTAATTAACTTTTCAGCATTTTAATAATTTTACTTTTAAACTGATTAACAGTGATTTGGGGTGTAATTAGTTTGGGAAATTTTTGCGTGTGATAAAGCCGATGAGGAACATTTTTGTCGTATCTATCGTCGATGTTGCGAGCAATAAAAGCTTCTTCTTCCTTACCTAACACCTCCCACTGATCAATGCGAACTTTGATAGTGACAAGACTATTATCAGGTGACTTTATTAAAGTGTTATTTTCAGTTTCTGAGGGTACTAAAAGTATCGAGCAGATGCCCTCCATTTTTGTTTCGCCAACAATGCAAAACGTTAAAACGGCGGATGCACACGCAATGTGCATCTTCGTGTTGTGAAAATATCGGTATTTCACTTGATTTTGTCGGCTGTTTACTTTCTTATGTGTAACTTTTTCAAGTGAAACATATGGAATTCTCAAAGAGTGACACCAAATGCATATATTATAAAAATATTGCATCCTGCGGAATTTGTGCACACTAATGTGAACAAATTCAACCAGCGGACTATGGTCTATTATGTTTATTCACAATTAACCAAAGGTAAAAACTAAAAATAAATTATATAATGTTATTTTTTTTAATCAATTCTTTTTTAAAAATATTAATTGAGTTCGAGGGCAAACTCTTTTTCAAACTGGGAGGATAATGTAATAAATTGGGAAAGCATCAAGTTAAATATATGTTGTTTTGGCTATAAAAAAAAGAACCTCTGTTTCTCAGGCCCGCGCGCATGGTCATTTTTGGTGCACATGCAACCTTTTTATGACACCAAAAAAATCTTCCAAAAAAATTTGAGATATTGAGCTCATTTCGGTAAATCGATATCGATGCGTTCGCAAATTTTAAATTAACACACTTCAAGCTTTTTCTACATCATACCTTAATAAAGTGGGTGGGTTTTAGCAATATTCACGACAGAAAGTGTTTTATTCTGTAAAAGGTAAGTCATAATGACAGCCAGAAGGAAGGTGTCTTTCAGTCTGACAACAAACAGTCACAAAGGGGAATGGTCGAATCGCACGTTTGATTTGCACCAAACCTCAGAAAGTCTGCAAAGTCGGGTGCTATGTTGAATGGAACACAGTCTCCTGGCATTTATTTTTAGTAACATTTGTATTGTAAATGGCCGTCATTGGGAATTTGTGTACTGTTATTTGGAACCGTTACGAGTTTCCCAGTTAATTTAAATAAATGCATTTGAGATGCAGGATAATTGGACAACTAATAGTAACCGTTGCTTGATATAAAAGTAACGGTCATAGTTGAAAATAAATTGCATATAGGCAGGTATGTGCGGTCGAATTGGTTAATAAAAACACGCAAACATTCGTTTTGTATTTCATTTTCAGATTTAAAAAAAATATGATTTATGGATGAACTGCCCGTTCAAATGGGTTGTGATAATTTTGAATATAATGGGGAAAAATTGCGATTCACGATTTTATTAGGCAGGTTGTGAAAGGATTTTTTTTTTTTGGTAAAATAAATCTCTGAAAGTTGGCACTTTGACATTTGATTTGTCCCAGAGACATTTCAACCCGAGACGTTTCACCCACGAGGTGTTTCGTGACTTTCGTCCTGTATTATAATTTTCACGTTTCACTGAAAAAACAAACATTCAAACCCCACTTCATTTACGACCCAGCACCCCTGTGGTGAATAACCAATATATTTGCGAAATTTTGCGTGGTCCACCAGGCGTTTGGATGGGGGTCAAATTACCACAAACAACCTCTCGGGGAGAAAATAAAAAGAAAAAAAAAAAACCGCCCGCCCGCATGCTTTTTTGGAAAAAAATGGCCTGAGAAACAGACAATCAACTTTGTATGGCCTTTTGTATACAATTTATTTGGGAACCATGCTGTTGTAACTTGTAGTTGTATATTTATTATTATTGTCATTCATTGCCCACCATTATAATATTGACATTATTATTATTTGGCAAAGTATGGGTTAAGAAATTGTTTAACCCTTTACGTAACATGAAAAGCAGACGACACGTGCAAAAAATATTCTTGAATAACTAATTTTTTTCATTTTTTGTCTCAAAAACATAGGTTATGACCCCTCGTTGGAACGAGCTCATTCCAACGAGGGGTCATAACCTATGTTTTTGAGACAAAAAATGAAAATATATTGAAAATTAATTGGCGATTTTTGTGAATAGCGCTGGCCGGTTTTGGCCGTTACGTTGGGTAAAGGGTTAAACTATAGTTCAAAACCATGTGAAAGTAACCCTTTCCTTCATCTGGCATTCTACTTTAGGCTTATTTTTCTAAGTATTTTGGTACTTATTGGTCACTGTTTTCCTATTTATTTAAGACAACTTTGAAATTTCAGTGTCGACATTTTGTGCACTTTTGTGTAATTTCCGTCACTCCATCAGGACTTCCAACTGTCAATTTACTGTTGAAATCTGCTTGTCATAACCCGAGAAAGTTCATTACGGATTTACCATGATTGTATTCAATGGATAGATTGTGTAATATCAATATTTTTGTGTTAATAGCTTTATTTTAGTAAAAGTGTAGGATTCATTCCTTGTTGAAATCTATCACTTCCCGGAAGTATTCGAATGGTGAATCAGCTGTATCACAAGCGACAACACACGTTTTACAGCTGGTTCTCACTCCCATTTCTCTACGGAATTCCTCCACTGCCTGTACACTCTTGACATTCGCTGGGTTCTTTCACAACAACCCAGCTGACTACCGGCTCTTCCCGACAACTGTAGAGTATATAAGGATAGGCACAGTGCACGACTGGGTCTCCATTTTGGTCAATGACTGTACAGCAGACATCATCCAATCCATTAAAAGTAAATCAAGATAAACTCAGTAATAAAGGTACTAACCAGCGAAGTAACCATATCACATTATTAGATGAGCAATCATGACCCAATTGTGTGAAACCGGACCTAATAACCGAAAGAACCACTGTGTTTCCGTAGATTTTCCTGACATCATCTGAACCTTCCAGATTTGTGTACACCTATGTTTTTTAGATAAAAAATGAAAAAAATTAGTTATTCAAGAATTTTGTTTGCAAGTGTCATCTGCTTTCATGTTAGGTGAAGGGTTAACTCAATCTCCCTTATAAATGACTTACATAACAAATGTGAAGAAGATCACTCAAGTTATCGTATGGAGACCAAAATAAGTTTGGATGGACAATAGGACAGATGGAAAAACCATTTGCACAAAGATGATCAGTTTTCAAACCATCTCAATAGCCCATACTGACTTTGAAGTCGTGTTTGTACTTCATTCCTGAATGAACTATAATGAAAGTTCCCAACACCAAATAGTGTATCAGTGATTTTACCTCAAAGCAGTTGTAACATGTAATTGATTGGTGACTGTAGCTGAAACTGAAAATGGGGTTGAATTGGGGTGGAGAGGGGGAGATGGGGGGCTGGACCACGTAGACACCCCATAGCTCTACTTCTGTCCCAGTTCCCCACCAATAGGAAAGGGACACCCCCCTACTATAACCCACATCAGCCCAGGCCTGCGGCCTTTGGATATGCCTTTGGCATATATAGGGCCCCATGCTTAAGTATGTCGGGGGGCCCCAAACAGTCTTGGGCCACCACTGATTGCTAAAAATGAGTTTTCAGTGGGGCCAATACTCTTGCCCCTCCGAGAGCAACTATAAATATTGCCCATCAAACTTTCCTTGAACAAACTACAGAAGATATGTCAAAAAGAAGCTGAATACCAAACATCCAATTCATACCATCCATAGGATCTTGAGAATTTTTTTCTTCAAAACTGGTACAATTTTCCCAGAGAACACGTACCTGTAGAGAACCAGGCTCCCTAACTTACTAACCTGACACAAGCCAAGTCTGAAACAGGCAAAGGCCTGTGCACCATCGACCAACAGTATGGCTTAGTACACAGTGTCACAGGAGTTGGTGCCTTGCCCGAGGACACAACACAGTTACCCCTGCCTGGAGGGAAGACATGTGATATGGAACATGCATGCCAAACTTGGTTCTATTCACTCTAGTAGCCCTCTAAGTATTCAATAAGGGTGGACAGATGGACAGGCAGAAAGTGTCAGTAACGTTACCCTGGAATTTACCCAGGTGAGCTGAAAACAAGAGGCCCCAGGGGGCCTGAGGGCACTCACCTGACATGGTAGCCTAAATATCAACCTGGAGAATTGATTTCAACAAGTTGCATCTGCTCCTCCTAAGAAAAGCTTATACCAAATATCCAAAGATTCTGACCAGTGGATCTAAAAAAAAAGATTTTTAAAGAATATTCCTCATATTGAACTAAGTTATAATTTGCCCCCCCCCCCCCCCCCCCCCCCCCTAGGGAGCCCATATATGAACCCAGGGACTTGGCTTTAACAAACTTGAATCCCCCCCTCCCAAGGATGCTGCACACCACATATCAAAACATTCTGACTGCTGGATTTGAAGAAGAAAATTTTTAATTAAAATTCCTTATTTTGAACTAAGTTATCATTCGGGCTCCCACAGTGAGCCCAAATATGGACCTAAGGACATGGCTTGAACAAACTTGAATCTCACCCCCCTAAGGATGCTGCATACCAAATATCAAAACATTCCGACTGCTGGATCTGAAGAAGATTTTTAAACAAGAGGCCCCAAGGGGCCTTAATCGCTTACCGGGCAAAGTGATTCAAACAAAGTGGTTCAAAGAAGTATTTGGGGTCACATTTAGTCAGACATGGTTCATCAAAACTACAAAGGAATTAAGTCATGAGACAAATTTTTTTGAACTAGGGACATGGCTTGAACTTGAATCTTACCTCCCTAAGGATGCTGCATACCAAATATCAAAAGCATTCATCTGCTGGATCTGAAGAAGATTTTTAAAGAAAATTCCTCATTTTGAACTAAGTCATCATTCGGGCTCCCACAGGGAGCCCAAATATGGACCCAGGGACTTGGCTTTAACAAACTTGAATCTCACCCCCTAAGGGTGCTACACACCACATATCAAAACATTCCTTCTGCTGGATCTGAAGAAGATTTTTAAAGAAAATTCCCCATTTCGAACTAAGTTACAATTCAAGCTCCCACAGTGAGCCCAAATATGGACCTAGGGATATGGCTTGAACAAACTTGAATCCCCCCCCCCCCCCCCCCCTCCTGAGGATGCTGCATACCAAATATCAAAACATTTCGACTGCTAAATCTGAAGAAGATTTTTAAAGAAAATTCCTCATTTTGAACTAAGTTATCATTCGGGCTCCCACAGTGAGCCCAAATATGGACCTAGGGACATGGTTTGAACAAACTTGAATCTCACCCCCCTAAAGATGCTGCATACCAAATATCGAAACATTCTGACTGCTGGATCTGAAGAAGATTTTTAAAGAAAAGTTAAAAAATTTATAGTAATTTATATATTTTTTATACTTACCAATGACCCAGACATAGCTGGTGCTAACTCTTAAAATATAGGGCCAAACACAAATTTTGCCCCCCAATCCCCAAAATTTGCATCTAAAACTAAAGAAAACATGTCCTGAAAGGCCCTCCACACTTCGCCCCTACTGCGCATGCGCAGTGTCAAGGACGTTCCGAAATTGGCGCCAATTATCATTCTAATAACCAGTGCCTGGTAAGCGCTATGTACTCAGCGGGGAGGCAAGAGTTCCCAACTCCTGGGAGGGCCATCCCCGTCTGGGTCATTGGTAAGTATAAAAAATATATAAATTACTATAAATTTTTTAACATTTTTATACTGAACCAATGACCCAGACATAGCTGAATAGTAAAAAGGCTGGAGGGCCAAGGACATAGAGCAAAATGGAATACGCTCAATAAAATAAAATAGAGTTATCCCCTGTAGGGAAAAGAAGTAATAGGCCTTACATGTATCTTTCTTATTTATGATAAATTAGAAAGATACAACACCTTCCAAAATTGAGCTTCATACATCCATGTACTCTATTAATATCCAATATAATCCTTATACTAATAATTTTTAAAGTAAGCCAATAATAAAGTAAGTCTAGAGAATAGAGACTCTTATACTCCTAAAAGTGTCTGAGAATTGCATAATCATGTCCGTTGACATATGCAATATTCAAAAGCTATACTTTAAAAACTAAGACTTGAATGAATTTTATAAACTTAAACTTCTCACTAAACAACCATCCCAATAACAGCTCAGAATTACTAACTCCGGAGGAGGTATCCCCTTGTTTTCATAGTAAAACAGGTGACCCAAGGGAACACCCTCCCCCCCCCCCCCCTTTTTCTTGCCCTGGGTCAAATAGCCCAGAGCGAAGAGGGCAGCCGAACGGAGACACTGCCGAAACAGACAGCCTACCTAGCTATAGTGGCAACTGTTAAGTGAATGACATTCTGAGCAGTAGATAATAGACCTAACAAAAGAGGCCTCAAGAAATTGACTCGATATTTCTAAGATAAAATTCATGAATGTGGATGGCTGAGCGCAATGAGCGGCCTTCAAAAATCTATAATAGCGACACTATTAATGTAAGCCCAAGAAGTAGAAGAACTCTTACTTCATGAGCCGAAATCTTAAGCACAACTGCTAAGTCAATGATATACCATAAGCAGTACCGATAGTTAATAGAATCCATTAACAATAAAATGGAGCGTAACGTCCTTCTACTAGACATCAAAGACAGAAGAAGCTTACGTCCTTGTAATAAACAGATATCTGTTTATAAATACATAAACTGTACCCGGAAAGAGTAAAGGCCTATGCCCATACGAAGACGGAAGGACCTTAAAATAATAGGTTCCGGATAATAGGAGCCTAACTCTTATGCAACAATCCAACCTAAATAGTAACGGAAGTATTGATTCCGAAACTATGAAAGTCAAAATCATCCATCGATAGTGCATGAAACTCACTGACTCTACAGTAAAAGAGAAACCAACAGAATTACTGTCTAAAAGGTCAGAATTTGAAAACTACTGTTTCCAGAGGCTCAAATGATTACTTAGCTAAATAAGAACCGAAGTTAAAATCCGTATAGGAATTTAATCTAAAGATTCTAAGTCTATTTATCAAAAAGTTACTAACTGACTTAGATAAAGAGACAAAAGACTCAATTGTAAACTATCGTAGAGTGCATAGGTATGAGGTAACATAAACCTATAACCTAAATAATAACAGGCTGCAGTAGATCTTGTGAAACAAGTATACTAAAAAATAGCAATGAGTAGTATGGAGGGATCAACAATATGAACATAATGATCCCTACACCACGACGGAAGAGCCTCCACTTTAGTCGCGTAGAATAGCGAAGAAGAGGATCTCCTATAGTAAGAAATCGCGTCCAAAGCTCGTCCAGTACAGTGCTTACAATGCAATACGGACCACACAACGGAATACATGAAGGTTGCGACCTTGCTGGTTGTGATAAAGATGACACGATTTACCCAGTGAAAAAAGATCCTCACATAGAGGAAGATTTCACGTTAAGACCCACAGTAGACAAGAGAGTAAATTACTCATGATCTCTGTGAAGATAGAGATGCTATCAACAGAAATGTATTGTGGTTGTTTATCTTAGCAATACCTGCTAAAACAACAGCGCCGGAGGATACGCGTATCCTATCATTCCGTCCTATAGATCAATAGAGCGTTAACACTATTAGCTCAGAGATCTGGACAAGCCAACACATACGTCTGCAATTGATTAGCAAGCTGTGTCATAAATAAATCATCATTGGGCGCTCCCATAGATAGCAAATCTGATTGAATACTTGTTTGTTGAGAGTCCATTCTGACAGCAACAAGCGACCCGTAAGAGAACGGGAGTCCGATAAAACAATCAGACGACCCGGAATATGACGGACCAAAACTGAACTTGGTGTACTATAACCAACAGACGGATTCTTTCCATTAAATTGAATAACGGAAACGAAAGAGTGCCTCCCTGGTTCCGGAGATACGCCACTACTGTCGAATTAAAGGACAGGAATTTGGGCATGCGTTTCTGAATAATGTTCATGCAATGACATAAAGCAAGCCTAAAAAACATTATTCCGCGGAAGTTAAACTGATAGCTAAAAGACTGCGGAACCCAAAGACCCTGGCACTTCGAATCCGTAGGGATCAGTATATATCCCAATCTGTTTGACTGGCAACCGTCATAACAGCCACACTCGGGTCCGGCAACTGCGGCGGCACTCTCTGAGTCAACCACCGAATGTTTGCCCCAGTCTGAATCTCTTGTAACACTAGATAGACAAGAGAACGTATAAATCGAGCAATTCATGGATTGCCGGAAAGTTGCCGTCGAAGAGAAGCTCCTCCGAGAACGAAGCGACTCTGAGAGAGTTCTTAACCTTACTATCCACGCGTGTGGATGTAGCTAGGGCTGCGTCACGTCTAACCAACTCCAATCAGCCACTGAAGGGCGGAGTTATACGTGAACAAACTACTGCCCTCAAAAGAAAATACATTGAGAATAATATCCCGTAAATCTTTTCTTGAAGACGTAATGATAATGCCTCAGTAAGGCGGATTACGTATAATAAAGCGTCTAAGTTAAGTCTACTATACATAATGTCGTTCCCAACATTGAAATTGGAAAAGACATAAACGGCGAAAAAGAATATATGCAGTCTTTAATCACACCGTCTAGACGCATATGAACTCTCGGTATGCCCTGCTCTGCCAAAATAAACTATTTGTAAAAATGATAAAATGGCAGAAATGAGCAACGCGGACAAGAAACTAAACTATCATGCTTAGTAGCAGGCTTGTATATATATATATATATAGCGTCGAAAAATAAAACACATGTTGTAATGACAATATTGGACTGCGTCGGTAAGTCAGGGACAATGTCCCTGTACCGATCGAAAAATCCGAGTCCAATGACGCTATAAGTCTCTTATCCAAGATCGCAGCAATGAAGTCCGAAATAATAATCACTGGAAGAAATGCCAGAAGATATGAAAGGCATCTTCCGATACTACTAAAGGGAAAACTCGAAATCTTTTGAATCCCTTTCGCCATCCTGTCGGACCCTATAAAGCGTTCGGTCGTCCGTAGCTGATGCAACCGCGGACCGCACCGACCCAGCGCTGTCGGATAATTCCTGATTCGACCGAGAAGCTGTCAATTGCTGGGATGCTGCGAAACAACTGTGCTAACTCGGATAGCACGTCCGTCACTGAGGCCTGAGGAGAAGCGGTCTTACGATGCATTGCCGCTGGAAGCTCCGTGATCGTTACCCCGTGCATACTTCCAATATGCGAGCGAACGGAGTGTATAGGCCTCGTGTCCCTTGGCTACCGGATGGCGCGACCTATTCGCCGTGGAATCACTGAATGCCGAAACTGATCGGATACTCGAGGTCACGTAGCCAATGTGCGGTCGTGTGCCCTGCTGTGAGGATGAGGAAGCATTAAAGACAGTCTCTCGGACTGTCAATATAACGGAGCGTCCCGAGCAACGGACATATGCTCCGAATGTAAAATATCTGAACCACAACATGCGGTCCCCTATGTTGTTGGGCGAGAGAGGAACCTCTCTCGCTCACAGCCCGGACGGACCTGGACAAGCCAGGAACCGGACTAACAGGCTTCCTCCGATCTGTCCTCAATCTGCCGTCACTGGGTGAGTACTAAAGTAATTAAAGTGCTCGCATCACCCAAATCTCCTTCCTAGACCGCAACGGACGAACCCGGCAGCCGAACCATTCGATGAATGTACGCTACACCGGGTGAGCTAGCGAATGTCACTCCGTAAGCGATAGACATATTCCATGAGCACTTATTGCCGCTAACTCTTCATTAACTATGACGACAGAGGCACACTTTTGAAAGACATCTCCATAACTCTTCGAACAAGAAACCAGAAATGCTTGGATAGCAAGCATAAAATAATAATATATATAGCGTCGTTCAATAATTCGAAAGTTTGTGTGACATTATTGGACTATGTCGGAACTGAGGGACGATGTCCCTGAACCGAACCAAAAATTTCTAAGTCCACCGACGCTATCAGTTTCTTATCCGGCATCGCAGCATATGTTGTTCCGAAAGGGAAAGCTTGAAATCCTCCGAATCCCTTTCGGTATCCCGTCGGACCGGATGAAACTTTCGGACGTCCGTACCCACTTCCGCGGAGCGTCCCGACCCAGCATCGTCGGATAAAATATATGCGACAGATTCAGTTGATGCTGGGATGCTGCGATAAACTGTGCTATTAAATGAAAGCACGTCCGTTCCCGAGGCCTGTGCAGTAGCGGACTTACGATGCATTGCCGCCGGAAGCTCCGTGTACGTTGACTCCCGCACACTTCCTATGCGAACGTCCGGAGTCTGCAGGCCTCGAGTCCCCGGCTACCGACCCAGCGCTGTCGGATAATTCTCGATCCGACACCGTTTCTGTCGGCTGCTGGGATGCTGCGATAAGCTGTGCTATGTGCACAAGAATGTCCGGCGTCGAGACCTGCGGAGGCGCAGTCTATCGCTGCTTCGCCGAGGGCAGCTCCGCATCAGATGGCTCCCGCATACTTTTCCTATGCGAACGTCCGGAGTCCATCGGTCTCGAATCCCTGGCTGCCGGATGGTGTGACCTGGTCGCCGAAGAATCCTTGATCGGCGAAGCTGGTAATATATCGGCGGTCACGCAGCCAAGGTGCGGTCGTGTGCGCCGACGAGAAGAGGAAGCCTTAGCAGTCTCAGCGGACTGCCTATACAACGGAGCATCCCGAGCGACGGACGTATGCTCCGCTAGCGACACATTTTGTACCACAACATCTGGGGCCAGATGTTGTTGAACGAGAGAGGGGCCTCTCTCGCTTGCCGTCCGGATGGACCGGAACGAGCTATGAACCGGACTAAAAGGCTTCCTCCGTTCTCCCTCCGATCCGCCGTCACTGGGTGTGCATTAAGTTAATTTTATAGTGCTCGCATCACCCCAAAATTCCTTCTAGACCGCAACGGACGAACCCGGCTGCCGAACCATTCGGTGAATGGACGCTACACCGGGCGAGCTAGCAGACGTCAAAGGCCGTCGAACCTACTAGGGTCCTCTTAGGCAATTGGCGTATTACATGAGCACTTTTCCGCTAGCCCTTCATTAATTGTGACGACGGAGGCACACTGTTGGAAGACATCACAGATACATCACCCTAATCTTGATCGTCTGAAATAGAAATTGATAAAATAGAGTGACCCTGCGGGGAAAGGACCGGAGTGTCCAAATCCCCAACAACATACCGTGACATACGCTTCCCATATTGTCATCGAAATCATACGATACAGAACAGGAGTTAATGCGAGTACACTGACCACATATAGAATGATAATAAAGTCAGAGGAAGACTTCCTCTTAAAACAATTGATCAATATCCTTTCAATGTGAAAAGAAAACAAGTCCTGGTACTCGCACTAACCCCTGGCAATCAAAATACATAATAATAATATGATCCATTAATATAGAAAAAATAATTGAAATCAAAATATTTTGAAAAAATATTTTTTCAGAACAGCCCAAGTTTCTGAAAAGTAACGTTGAGCCCCAATGGATCCCAAGCCTAAGTGTGGACAAAAATTTTAAAAATATTTTAAACAATTTATTCAACACTTACGAACAATAATAATGTATCTAGTTATGATTAAAATAACATCAAGATATTATTTTTTAGAAATCCCCCCCTCACACAGAGGGCTGTTGTAAATGTAAACAATGAGTGTAAAAACACTAAAATAAGATTCCAGGCACCCAGGCCCGAAATCAGTTACCAAAAATACACTATCTGATGCAAAACAGAGACTTCCAGGGAAGAAACTGCAGAACATCAGATGGTAGATGCAGAACACAACGCCTAACCACCCGTAGGTGAAGACGTAAACATGGGGAAAGAACAGAATTCATTCTGTTATTCAGCTAAAACTCCCAAGAAATTTTAGTAATAATAATTACAGAAACTATGCCAAAAGCATGGGAGAATAGCAAGGGGGAACTTAAAGGACAGGGAGAGAGGAAAACACTTGAAAAAACAGTGTAACCAAACAATCAGAATGACAACAAAATGGCTGCTGCCTTGAAAATAGGTAACTTAACATAATTTCATTAAAAAATTTCAAGTTACAGCCCTGATAATATTCTGTCACACATTCTTTTCCTCTCCTCCTTCTCTATCCTCCTTAGAATCACCATTTCACTAATATTTATGTGTCTGGCATCATTTAAACTGAGATTTAAAAGCACAAAGATCAGTCAGATGTTAACTGATGAAGGGCCAAACTTAGAATGATAATTGGCGCCAATTTCGGAACGTCCTTGACACTGCGCATGCGCAGTAGGGGCGAAGTGTGGAGGGCCTTTCAGGACATGTTTTCTTTAGTTTTAGATGCAAATTTTGGGGATTGGGGGGCAAAATTTGTGTTTGGCCCTATATTTTAAGAGTTAGCACCAGCTATGTCTGGGTCATTGGTACAGTATAAAAATTTCCTCATTTTGAACTAAGTTATAATTCAGGCTACCACAGTGAGCCCAAATATGAACCCAGGGACTTGGCTTGAACAAACTTGAATCTCACCCCCTAAGCATGCTGCATACCCAATATCAAAAGATTCTGCCTGCTCAATCTTGAGAAGAAGATTTTTAAAGAAATTTTCCTGAAATGCACTAAGTTCAAATTTGGGTTCCTATACTGAACCCAAATATGAACTCAGGGTGCCGATTTCAACAACCTTGAATCAGATCCACCCCACAATGTTGCATACCAAATATCAAAAGATTCTGCCTACTGGATCTTGAGAATATTTTTTAAGAAATTTGCCTGAAATGCACTAAGTTCAAATTCGGGCTTCTATACTGAGCCCAAATATGAATCCAGGGGGCCGATTTGAGCAAACTTGAATCAGATCCACCCCACAATGTTGCATACCAAATATCAAAAGATTCTGCCTACTGGATCTTAAGAAGAAGATTTTTTAAGAAATCTGCCTGAAATGAACTAAGTTCAAATTCGGGCTTCTATACTGAGCCCAAATATGAATCCAGGGTGCGGATTTAAACAAACTTGAATCAGATCCACCCCACAATGTTGCATACCAAATATCAAAAGATTCTGCCTACTGGATCTTGAGAAGAAGATTTTTTAAGAAGTTTTGCCTGAAATGCACTAAGTTCAAATTCGGGCTTCTATACTGAGCCCAAATATGAATCCAGGGGACCGATTTGAACAAACTTGAATCAGATCCACCCCACAATGTTGCATACCAAATATCAAAAGATTCTGCCTGCTGGATCTGGAGAAGAAGATTTTTGAAGACATTTGCCTGAAATGCACTAAGTTCGAATTCGGGCTTCTATACTGAGCCCAAATGTGAATTCAGGGGGCCGATTTGAACAAACTTGAATCGGATCCACCCCACAATGTTGCATACCAAATATCAAAAGATTCTGCCTGCTGGATCTGGAGAAGAAGACTTTTTAAGAAATTTGCCTGAAATGCACTAAGTTCGAATTTGGGCTTCTCTAGTGAGCCCAAATATGAATCAAGGGGGCCGATTTGAACAAACTTGAATCAGACCCATACCAAGATGCTGCATACCAAGTATCAAAAGATTCTGCCCACTGGTTCTGGAGAAGAAGATTTTTTAATAATTTTTCTATAATTCATACGGTGCTATCAGAGTTATGCTCCATACAGAGCCCCCATGAGACGTGGCCATTTCATTTGAACAAACATGAATTGCCATTTTGTAATGAAAATCCACATGAAGTTTCGTGAAAATCGGACCAGTGGTTTCAGAGGAGAAGGCGTTTGAAAAATGTTCACGCCGACGACCAGCCGGTGATAAGTTAAGCTCCCTTCGGTGAGCTAAAAAAATTCCTCATTTTGAACTAAGTTATAATTCGGGCTACCACAGTGAGCCCAAATATGAACCCAGGGACTTGGCTTGAACAAACTTGAATCTCACCCCCCTAAGCATGGTGCATAACCAATATCAAAAGATTCTGCCTGCTGGATCTGGAGAAGAAGATTTTTAAAGAAATTTGCCTGAAATGCACTAAGTTCAAGTTTGGGCTCCTATACTGAGCCCAAATATACACCCAGGGGGCCGATTTGAACAAACTTGAATCAGATCCACCCCACAATGTTGCATACCAAATATCAAAAGATTCTGCCTGCTGGATCTGGAGAAGAAGATTTTTTAAGAAATTTGCCCGAAATGCACGAAGTTCGAATTCGAGATTCTATAGTGAGCCCAAATATGAACCTAGGGAGACGATTTGAACAAACTTGAATCAGATCCACCCCACAATGTTGCATACCAAATGATTGTTCCTGCTGGATCTGGAGAAGATTTTTCAAGAAATTTGCCTGAAATGCACTAAGTTTGAAATCGGGCTC
This sequence comes from Pictodentalium vernedei, assembly GCA_031216915.1. NCBI lineage: Eukaryota > Metazoa > Mollusca > Scaphopoda > Dentaliida > Dentaliidae > Pictodentalium > Pictodentalium vernedei. The sequence goes on from CM062292.1 coordinate 436,163,933, forward strand.
CTATAATGAGCCCAAATATGAACCCAGGGGGCCGATTTGAACAAACTTGAATCAGATCCACCCTACAATGTTGCATACCAAATATCAAAAGATTCTGCCTGTTGGATCTGGAGAAGATGATTTTTTTATGTTTTTACCATTACCCACGGTGTAAAAAAGTGCAGACTCAGTACTTTTTCAAAGTCCTGAAAAAAGGTACCTTGTGATCAAACCGATAGGGATTTTTTTAACCATTCTATTCTACTGGATAAAAGTAAGCTTTATACAAAATAAGAATTTTCTGTGCTGTGTAGTTTTGGAGATATGGCAGTTTTAAGGTTTTTTCTATTTTTAGCTCCTGAGGTTCCCACAGGGAAATGAGAAAAAATTTTGGGGCATCAATCAACTACTTATGACCCATTATCATCTCATATCAAATTTGGTTCAAATCGATCTCACGGTTCTGAAAATAGAAATTTTAGGCGTGGCCAAAATTTTTACCTCTCCCATAACAAAGGCAAATAATGCCCGACAAACTTCTCTTGAACAAACTTGATTCTAAACCTCAAAAGGACTCTGCATACCCCATATCAAGTCTCTGCTACTGGTGGTTCATTAGAAGAAGATTTTCCAAAAATTTGGCCATTTTTTCCCCACCCCTCTGCTCAATATGAGCCGAAACCTAATTTGCATAAAAATCAATTGCCCCTATATAACCACTACTTACATGAAATTTAATTAAAATGTGGCCAGTGGTTTAGGAGAAAGAGGCTCAAACACCACCTTCACGCAGGACGACGGACAAAAAGTGATCAGAATAGCTCACCCTGACTTTCAGTCAGGTGAGCTAATGATGAATACCTTATAAAGGAAGGTGTTTTCAAGATAAAATATATAAATGGTTAAGAATACTCACTGTATTTTGTTCTCTTCTTCAAATCCAAACATTATTTATGTTAATCTGTTATTTTCTATTTTCATTACTGCAAAGAAAAGGAGTGGACAACAGTTTTAAGATGTTCGATTAAACAGGCAATCTACTTCAACAACTACTGGCATTCTATTCCTGGTATCTAATATTTTGGCAGACAAACTGTCAGCATATTTTTTGACTGGTAAACGGCTGCATTCCATTCATTAACTGGTTGAAGGCTAGAAATCACTATCAAGGCTCTCCTGAATACTCTGTGTTCATTACCTTGTTTGCTCAGCAATGGAAACACAAAAAAAGTTCAAACAAAATTATTTTATTACCACTTATTGGAGAGTGCCAAGAGGCACTCTCCAATGAACTCTAACAAATTAGTTATAAAAGTCAAAAAAGTGAAAAAGGGCCATAACTCTGGAAAACCAGAGGACACCATTGAATGATGCATAATACGCCTGTACTTCCAGAAATTATAAAACATTATGCGGGCATATAAAAAAGTCCGGAAAATGGTAAAAATTCTGAGTTCAAGGGCAGTAATTCCACCAAAAATCACCCGAGTGGAATGAAATTCGAACTTTATCTGTAAGTATCCATAACAAAGCTATATATAAACATGCGCAGTGCCAATCACCAGCGATCAGACAATCGTCCCCCACGGTAGGTGGATTACTGCGAAATATATTAATATTTCCTCAATAAAACCCAAACAAATTTGGATATCAAAGGGACAACTCAACAAACTAGTCCCAATATTACCCATATTTCTGTGGTTTTATTGGAAGCATCTAAATACGTGTAAAAAGGTTAAGTAAGGCTAACTTGCATAATTTATGCACAAGATAAAAAAAACCTGTAAAATATGTTATTTATCTTATGTCTCTTCACTTCAAATCTGAAAATTTGAAACAAAAGCATGAAAGCATCTCTGAGATACAGGTGGTAACAGTACAAAACATAATACGCACAAAAATATTACCAGAGAAAAAGGTTAAGAAAGGCTAATTTGCAAAATGTATGCATGAGAAAAAAACCTGTATATATTATTTATCTTATGCTGCTAGACCTCCATACCACAATTATTGAAATCGGAAATGTCATTCAGAAGTATTGAGTGTATAACGAATTACATGCAATTTCCAACAAAAATAGTCGCCAGTCGGACATCTGGAATTTTTTTCGAAAAAAGATTGACATGCATCAATTTTTCTGATGCCCCATCAAATCTGAAATTTGAAACAAAAGCATGAAAGCATCTTTGAGATACAGGTGGTAACAGTACACGACATAAAACACACAAAAATATTACACAAAAACAAGATTAGGGCTAATTTGCATAATTTATGCACGAGAAAAAAACCTGTATGATGTGTTATTTATCTCATGCTGCTAGACCTCCATACCAAAATTACTGAAATCGGAAATGTCGTTCAGAAGTTTTGAGTGTATAACGAATTACATGCAATTTCCAACAAAAATGGATTTTTAAAGAATATTCCTGATTTTGCACTAATCTGAACATTTGGGCTCAAATAGAGAACCTAAATATGGATCCAGGGATTTGATTTCAACAAACATGTGAATAAATCTCCCAAAGCTGTTACATGTGAAATATAAAAGTCTTTGGAGCAGTGGTATGGGAGAAGAAGATTCTTTAATGTTTTTCCCATTACTTAGTGTTAAAAAAATGATGACTCGGCATTTGTTCAAAAGTCCTGGAAAAGTACCCTATGATAAAACCGATGGCAATTTTTGTTTGGACCATTCCTTCCTGCTGTTCCTAAGGAAGCTTCACACAAAAATAAAAATTGTCAGTGCCGTGTAGTTTTGGAAATATGATCGTTATAAATTTTTTCTATTTTTAGCTCCTGCAGTTCCCATGAGGTGACAGGAAACTTTTTGGCATAAATTAGGTACTTAAGACCCAATACGCCCTCATATCAAATGTGGTTCAAATGGCCTCTCAGTTTGGAAAATAGAAACTTTGGTACAATTCTGGCTCCCACTGGAAGCCCAAATATGAACCCAGGGACCTGGGTTTAGCAAACTTATATCTCACCTCGATAAAGATAATGTATACCAAATATCAAAAGATTCTGACTGGTGGATGTGAAGATTTTTGAAGAATATTCCTCATATTGGGAGCCTAAATATGAACCTAGGGACTTGACTTGAACAAACTTAAATCTCACCCCCGTAAACATGTGCCATATCAAATATCAATAGATTCTGATTGGCAGGTCTGAAGAAGATTTTCAAAGAATATTCCTCAAAATGCACTAATTTAAACATATGGGCTCCCATAGAGAGCCCACATATGGACCCAGGGATTTGATTTCAATAAACATGTGGAACTATTTTGCAAAGATGTTTTATGTGAAATTTGAAAGCTTTTGGAGCAGTGGTTTGGGAGAAAAGTAGTCTTACATGTTTTTCCCATTACCCAGTGTTAAAAAATGCTGACTCAGCACTTTTTCAAAGTCCCTCAAAAAGTACCCCATGATAAAATCGATAGCATTTTTTTTTTACCATTCCATTCTGTTGATCCTAAGAAAGCTTCACACCAAATAAGAATTCTCAGTGCCATTAAGGTTTGGAGATATGGGCATTTTAATTTTTTTCTATTTTGAGCTCCTGCGGTTCCCATGGGACAACGTGAAAAAATTTTGTTTTGGCATAAATTAAGTACTTATGACCCAATAAGCCCTCATATCAAATTTGATTCAAATCTGCCTCTCGGTTTGGAAAATAAAAATCTTGGGGGGGGGGGGGGGCAAAAATTCTTGCCTCTCCCATAACAAAGACAAATATAGCTGCTGGAACTTCTCTTGAACAAATCTGAGCCTACACCTCAAAAGGAAGCCACACACCAGATATCAAGTCTCTGCTACTGCTGGTTCATGAGAAGATTTTTAAAGATTTAGGCATACTTTTTGGGTGTGGCCCTACCGAGAGGCGGGCAACTTGATTTGAACAAAATCAAAATGCAATGTCATAAACTATTATCTCAAATTTCAATTAAATTGGTTAAGCAGTTTTGGAGGAGAAGACGCAAACACCATGTTCACTGACAACAGAAGACGTACGATGGATGGTGAGTGATCACTATATCTCCCCTGACTGAAAGTCAGGCGAGCTAAAAAGCTCTGGCCCGAACAAGCTTACTTCCCAAAAAATCAGTAATTTGACTTTGAGGTCAAAGGTCAATGTCATATATGGGTCATGAAGGTACGAGACACATCGTCTTATGGTGATACACTCGCATGTCATATATCATAAGCCAAGGTGAAAAAGTAAATAAGTTCTTACCCGGACAAGCTTCTTGCCAAAAAATCAGTAATTTGACCTTGAGGTCAATGTCATATGTGGGTCAAGATGGTACATTGTCTCATGGTGATACACCCACATGCCAAAAATAAGCCTAGGTCAAAACAATGAAAGTGTCAATGACACTGTAGTTTAACTTGTGTGTTGTGTTTGATGAAAAGGATAATGTTCAATGCTTATGAAAGGATTATGAAATAAGACAAGAATTGTGATAATTGGGAATATGTTAATTTCTGTTCCCTGTATGCTATGTTCTTCCATTGTGTAAAGTTTAATGAAAATTCTTGAAACGGTTTAGGAGGAGTTGTGCTTATAAGGATGGACAGACGGACAGGGTGATTCCTATATACCACCCCCCCCCCAAACTTTGTTTGCAGGGGATATAATAATATGAGGTGTACACTGTACTAAAGAGCTGAATGGTGGGTTAATGTGACCTCACAGTTAATGTATGTGGCCCTCACAGTTAACGTATATCAACAAAAGTTACCAAGTTACAGTGAAATCATTCCAAAATGAGTCATCCTATCAAGTTACACTAAAATCCCTTCATAAATATGGCCTTTAGACTGTGCTAACGGTTTTCAGGCTCCGGGCCCCTGTAGCCGTCAGTTTCCCAATTGCGTCTGAAGGGGACGTTCTCATCTAGACATTATATGAAGTCAACCTACCAAGTTACAATGAAATCCCTTCATAAATATGACCTGTAGACTGTGCTAAAGGTTTTCAGGCTTTGGGCTCGGGCAGCCATCATAGATGAATGATCGCAACCAAAAGGAGACATTCTCATCTGGGCATCATCTGGAGTGATCCTACGAAATTACAATGAAATCCCTTCATAAATATGACCTGTAGACCTTGCTCAAGGTTTTCGGGCTTCGGGCCCCTGAAGCCATATCAGTTGACCAATCACGACCAAAAGGGGATGCCATCATCTAGGCATTATATGAAGTCAAACTTACAGGTTACAATGAAATCCTTCCATAAATATGAACTATAGACTATGCTAAAGGTTTTGGGGTTTAGCACTCAGGCAGCCATCAAGGCTGAATGATCGCGACCAAAAGGGGGCATTCTTATCTAGACATTATTTTGAATCATCCTACCAAGGTACAATGAAATTCCTTCATAAATATCACCTGCAGACCATGCTAAAGGTTTTCGGGCTTCAGGCCCCTGTAGCCGTCACAGTTGCCTAATGGTGTCCAAAAGGGGCTGTTCTCATCTGGACATTATATGAAGTCAACCTACCAAGTTACAATGAAATCCCTTCATAAATATGACCTGAAGACTGTGCTAAAGGTTTTCAGGCTTTGGGCTCGGGTAGCCATCATGGTTGAATGATCGCAACCAAAAGAGGACATTCTCATCTGGACATCATCTGGAGTGATCCTACGAAGTTACAATGAAATCCCTTCATGAATATGACCTGTAGACTATGCTCAAGATTTTCGGGCTTCGGGCACCTGTAGCCATCACAGTTGACCAATCATGACCATAAGGGGATATCATCTAGGCATTATATGGAGTCAACCTAACAAGTTGCACTGAAATCCTTCTATAAATATGACCTATAGACTATGCTAAAGGTCTGGGGGCTCCGGCAGCCATCAAGGCTGAATGATCGTGACCAAAATGGGACGGTCTCATCTAGACATTATTTGGAGTCATCCTACCAAGTTACAATGAAATCCCTTCATAAATATGATCTGTAGACTGTGCTAAAGGTTTTCAGGCTTCGGGCATGGGCAGCCATCATGGTTGAATGATCGCAACCAAAGGGGACAATCTCATCTAGGCATCATATAGAGTGATCCTACGAAGTTACAATGAAATCCCTTCATAAATATGACCTGTAGACTGTGCTAAAGGTTTTCGGGTTTGGGGCTCGGGCAGTTGTTCGTCACGGTTGGCAGATCACGCCCAAATGGGGAAATTCTCATCTAGACATCATAAGGAGTCATCCTACCAAGTTACAATGAAATCCCTCCATATTAAACATGATCTGCAGACTGTGCTGAAAGTTTTTGGGTTTCGGGCTTGGTCAGCCATCACGGTTGACAGATCATGCCCAAAAGGGGACGTTCTCATCTAGACATTATACAGAGGCATGCATCCTACCAAGTTACAATGAAATCCCTTCATAAATATGACCTGTTGACTGTGCTAATGGTTTTCGGCTTGATCAGCCATACCGGTTGACCGATCGCAATCAAAAGGGGACGTTCTCATCTGGACATGACCCCAAACCTGCAGATGAAATTTCGTGATGATCAGACAAGAACTGCGGGGTGTAGCCCGTGCTAAAGGAAAATGTGAACAGACCCAGACTCACAGACTAATAGACTTCCGCACACATGATGGCAATAGCTTATCTTGACTTTGTCAAGTTAAGCTAAAAATGAAAGTGTCAATGACATTGTAGCTCTACTTGTGTAAGACATGTACAATATGTGACACTGCAATGACACACATCTAGGTAATGACCTGATAACAAAGGTACATATAAAGTATTGTAACAGTCTGTACATAAATGCTGACCGTAGCCTGTAACAAATGTATAGGTGAAGTATTGTAAAGGTGGGTGACAGCTAGATGCTAAACAAGAAAAGAAATCTGAGTCCCAGAGTGGGTCTGACTGAACCCAAAAATATTTGTTCTCATAGCACAGTGATAACAACGGCATCCAAAAACACTTGTTCCTGTCCCAAGGTGATAACAAAGGTACCCAAGATGTTTCGTGAAGATCGGTTCATAAATACAGCCTGTAGCCCGAGCCGTATTGACGTGCACTTTCTGTGTATAAGTAGCACTGAATAAATCAAAGTTCATCTAATTTGCAGAATTTCCGCACGAGAAAAAAACCTGTATTATATATGATGTATTCCATGTTACTAAACATTCCTTCAAAAATTTATTCAAATCAAAACCTTCGTATAGAAGTTGTGTACAAAAAACTGATTGTACCTAATTTTGGTACAAAATGGCCTCCAGCAGCTATCTTGAATTTTGGACCATACCCCAAAAGACTCGTTCTCATCCCAAAGTGATAACAAAGGTACTCAAGAAGTTTCGTGAAGAACGGTTCACAAATACGCCTTTAGCCTGAGCCGTATTGACATGTGCACTTACTGTGTATAAGTGGTATTGAATAAATGAAAGTCCATCTAATTTGCATAATGTCTGCACGAGAAAAAAACCCAGTATTATATGTGATGTATGCCATGTTACTAAACAGTCAAACAAAAATTTATTCATATCCGAACATTCATACAGAAATTCTGTACAAAAAAACTGATTGCACTAATTCAAAACAAAATGGCTGCTGGCAGTCATCTTGAATTTTGGACTGCACCCAAAAACACTTGTTTTCGTCCCACGGTGATACCAAAGGTACCCAAGAAGTTTCGTAGAGATTGGTTCATAAATACGGCCTCTAGCTCGAGCTGTGTTGACGGTGCGACGGACGGACAGACAGACAGATGGATCATGACAATACCTCAAATTTGGCTTCGCCAAAGTTGAGCTAAAAATCTTCTTCTTCAGATCCAGCAGTCAGAATGTTTTGATATTTGGTATGCAGCATCCTTAGGGGGGTAAGATTCAAATTTGTTCAAGCCAAGTCCCTGGGTTGATATTTGGGCCCCCTGTGGGAGTCCGAATTATAACTTAGTTCAATATGAGAAATATTCTTCAAAAATCTCCTTCACATCCACCAGTCAGAATCTTTTGATATTTGGTATACAGCATCCCACTGGAGGGGAGATTCAAGTTTGTTAAAGCCAAGACACTGGGTTGATATTTGGTTATTCATTTGACATATCCAATTCCTGTAGTAGGCCTGAGTTCCAATGTGTCCTACTGACCACAGAACATATTGGAACTCGGAATGATCTGTCCACCTCATGCTGTCCTGAACATCTCTTTCGTCTTGTTTCGTCCTGTTTTGTCTGTGCAACATATGTAGTGTACCTCCAACCAGCTTGTACTGTGAAGTTCACGGATCGCATTATTGTTTGTCGTAGCTGTAATTGAGTTGTTACTTGACCATGCGTAGGATATTAATCATTATTCAGATAAGTCCATAATTCCAATGTCAAGGTGACAGAGAGCAAATGCCAGATGATGGTCTTGTTTTCCATCCTAGATGAGTTGTTCTAGCTTTGTCCTTAAGCCTATTGTTGTTAACCCTTCCTTATTTTTTTTTCCATTTTTTTTTTGGTCTCAAAAAACACAGCTTATGACCCCTCATTGGAACAAGCTAGTTGAGCTAGTTCCATTGAGGGTTCATAAGATATGTTTTGGCACTAAAAAATAAAAGAAAATAAGTCATTCAGGAATTTTGTTTGCTAGTACCTGCCTTTCATGTTAGGTAAGTGTTAAAGATGTTTTATTAATTGGAAAGACATGAAATGTAAATTGAAAAATAAATATTTTTTTCTTCTTTTTTTTAGTTTCAAGAGTGTACGAGTGGTATATCGAGTAGATTGATTCCACGATGGATGATTCCATAAATATGACAGAACCTTGTGGACAGTTGTTCTTAGAATGGAGTAATTAATAGTAGACTGTAGGCCAAAAGGTTTTGAGTACTGATTTGTATATTGGGTATATATTTTGTAATACTGACAAAGGTGATGTGATACTCAGCCACCCAAATGGTGGACATCTACCTAGACACTTGCTATACAAGTAGAAATTTTAGGATTGAACAAGTAAATGTGTAGTATTGTTGAACTCTTTGTCCATGGTCTGTACTTTTCCTCGTTTGATCCTAAAATTTCTACTTGTCTAGCAAATAAGTGTATAGGTTGATGTCCACCATTTGGGTAGTTGCATACCATGTCACTTTATTGATCACAAGAACAACAAAAATGGATTGCTACACAGAGCCCAACATTACTGATGCCCACTAACTGGCCCACTAACTTATTAATTTTCTGACTTACTGATTCCGTCTCACCTGACTGAGGACCTGGTGACAGTTGACTGAGGCACAGGAAATCGGAGATGACCCAGCATGTCTGAATGCTTTACCCCATGAGCTATGGCACTGTTAAGAGTCCAGGATGTTTGCAGGGGTTTTCTCAACAGTTCATCTTTTATTGATGGCTACACACTGGAAATGCATCTTTTAATGACAGGTGTCTCGGCACTAACAGGGAAATCTTCTACTTTATTTTTTTTTTTAAAGAGGCTTTTCCTGTTAGTGCTGAGGCAGCCGTCATTAAAAGATGCATTACCAGAGTGTGATTAGAAAACCTTCTCGAACATTTTTCCCATTATGTGTAGCAGCAGTGCCATAGCTGTTGGACTAAATTGTCTTCAGGCATGCCGAGTCATCTTGTGAGGACTGTGTCTTAGTCAGTTGCCACCAGGTTTTCTCACTTGGGTGGGATAGTCTGAGTGAGTCAGCTACTTTTCTTTCCGAAGCCCCACCCGGATTTTTTTTTTATTGGGTGGGGCCACGAAAAAAAACGAAAAAAGAAAAAAAAAAAAAATAATAATAATAATATTCTCTTTTGTTTCTCTGTGTAATATCTTTATGATATTCTTATTTAATATGTTCTTGTTATAAAATACTATTCTTTGATATACTTATATATCTTTATACACTTATAAATGAATACTTATATATACATACTTGTACATATAATATTCTTAATAAATGCTTGAAATATCTTCAGTAGTTCTTCATTTCGTTTCCATATGCATGTATCTATTTCACTTAAAAATCTCTCCATGTTATAGGAAAGAGAAACAACATACTCAAAAATTTGTGAGCACAGACATTTTATTCAATATACTTCCAGTTCTACAAAAAGTATACATATACTTCACATTTACATTAATAATGACAATATCTTTTGTCACTTTAAAAGACATCTTACTTACACTGAGCTCACAGGAAACACCACAGACCTGCTCATGGTTGGGGCATGTGTGTTATTCTATTGCGAATGGGAGGGAAGAGGATTTTTGAATTGACTGGGCACATCTTTCCTCTATTGTGTTTCCAACTGATATGTTGACATAGGGTGGAGGAAGAGGGTGGCACAGGCACATAATATATTTCCAGGCATGTGGGCAAAACAATGGCTACAAAAAGCCAGATGGTCATACAGGTTTTGAATCTTGGTGGGCTGGGGGTGAGGTTGGATAGGATTGGGGACATTGTGTGCCTGTGCCAAGACCCCACTCTCCAAACTTGGCGTAACCATTGGGGGAGGGTGGGGGAGGGCATGGCTGGGCACAGGCACACAAGGATATCTATTCCAAGCATGTTGGGAAAACAGTGGCTGCAAATGGAAAAGGGTCACACAGGTTTTGCATCTCAAGTGGTGGGGCAAAGGGATGAGGTTAGGAATAGGACTGGGCCAATTATGTGCCTGTGCCCAGCCCCAAGCCCCCAGCTGGCATTCCCATCTGGGGGGGGGGGGGGGGGGGGGGTGTGGCTTGGCTGGGCACAGGTACACAATATCAAAGCGTTTTGGGAAAAGAGTGGCAACAAATGCCAGATGGTCACACAAGTTCTGCACCTTGTTGGGATGGAGGTGAAGTTGGATAGGACTGGGGAGATTGTGTGTCTGTGCCCAGCCCCCACTCCCCCAATTGAGAAGGCCAGTTGGGCACAGGTACACAACCAAATCTTTCCAATTATGTTGGGAAACAGTGTCTACAAATACCAGATGGTCACAAGTTCTGCATCTCAGTGGGTTGAGCGTGAGGCTGGATAAAACAGGGGACATTGTGAGCCCAGCCCAAAGACCCCACTCACCCCAACTGGGCAAGCCACACAATAATATTTTCCAAGCATGTTGAGAAAACAGTGTCTACAATATGGTCACACAAGTTATGCATCTCAAATGAGGAAAAAGGGGTGGGGGAGGGGATTGGGGGAGGGGTTGAGGTTGGATAGGACTGGGGACATTTCTTCAGGGACCAGGGAACACTTGCACTTCTATAGGTAAGTTATGCGTATCAGCAACACCGGTGGAGGATAAGAGTTGTACTGCCATAACATTTCTTCATGAAGTTCAGGAAGAACAATGGACAAGGAACAATCCTCATGTGCATGTAGATGCAGGTCAGGGATGCAAGTTCAAGGGGCTGGGCACAAGGCTGTCTTTTCAAGCATGTTGGGATAACAATGCAGGTACAATTGGTCACACAAGTTCTGCATCTCGACCAGCTACGGTGGGGAGGCAGTTGGATTGCACTGGGAACATTTTCTTCACCTATCTGTTTCAAATTTGACATTGAAAATTTGCCAAGAGATATGCAGGTATGGAAGGTAGAGGCAAAACATAACCTTTACACCTCTGTAGACAAGTCTGGGTGGGTTGGGGAGATCAGCAAAATCGGTTGGGAGCTCGAATAGTACTTAGTTCAAAATGAGGAAGGTTGTACCTTTCATTCTTCAAACACTGTGTTACAACTGCATTGTTTTTCATTTGGTGCATGGTCTACTGAACCTGTATACAATAGTTTCAAATAACATTGGCATTAATTTAACCCTTTTCAAAATGGTTTTCAAACTTAGTTTCTCTAAATTTCAAATTAGGCTTCTACCACATAATTTGTTACTTTTTATCCCCCCACAATGGAAATACGGGTGCTTGAAAATATTTCTATTTTTGGCTCCTGGGGTTCCCATGGGAATGCAGGATTCTTTTTTTTTATATTGCTTCACCAACTTCATTTGAACTAACTTGATTCTACACCTCAAAAGGAAGCTACATAAATATCAAGTCACTGTACCCGCTGGTTCACGAGAAGATTTTAAAAATATTTTGGAGCATTTTCTCCCACCCTCTCCCTATGGGGCTGGGAATGTTGAGTTGAACAAAACTGCAATGCCCCTTTGGCACCATCACTCACACAAACTTTCACTACAATTGGCCAAGTGGTTTTGGAGAAGACCAAAACATGGTGTTGACAGAGGACGGACGACGGACAGAGAGTGATGAGATTAGCTCAGCTTGACTTTGTCAAGATGAGCTGAAATCTTTAACCAAAAACTTTAACCTGGAAGTTGTAAGTTAAATTGACATACAAACAAGAGATTCATTCGGAAGTGACTATGCCCCCCCCCCCCCCCCCCCCCACGTGGCAATGACCTTGATCTGTGACCTTGACCTCCATCAAACAAAACAATTTGTAAAAAGTTTAATATTTATACTTTGGTTCGTTTCTGTGTTATGGCTGAGACACGAATATTGATGATTTTCAGTGTGACCTTGAAATGTGACCTTGACCTTACGGACCTGGCTGTGGTGTGTGACACATCCCCCTGTTGTCCTTTTGCGCGAAGTTAGATGATTGTAGCCCTAATTGTTTTGGAGTTATGCTTGAGACACGATTTGTGACCCTGAACAGATGCGGTGGGAACTATTATATGCGACACACCTTTTGACTGTCCTTAACATTTGTAAACAGTTTAACAATTGTACTATGATTTGTTTCCGAGTTATGGCTGAGACACGAATATTGACCAATTTTTGGTGTGACCTTCAAATGTGACCTTGACCTTGAAGGTACGAACCCGGCTATGGTGTGTGACACATCCCCCCCATGGTCCTTTATAATTGTGTGAAGTTTGATGACTGTGGCTCTAACAGTTTTCAAGTTATTGGCTTGGACACACACACACAGGGACACACACACACACACACTTGAATCACTATATGCCACTCGACTTAAATCGGGGTGCATAAAAAGGGTTAAATATTTCTCAAAATAACATGAAACATAATGAGAATGATACAATCAACAGTAATTAATATTAATTTAAAAGAAAAAAAACTTGAACCACAAACTTTAACCAAAACTCTAAATGTAAACAGATGGACAGATGGGCGGACAGACAGATGAAAGTCATGATTATAGTCCAGAGTGTAAACAGTCGTGCTAGAAAGGGATCTTCAGCCTGCACAGAGTGTGTCTCTCCCTGCATAGAGGACAGACTTTTAATGTCCCCACCTGATAAGATGGCATGCTGTGACAGAATCAACCCCACAATTGATGCCGATATCGAGTGTTCGGACACCTGTAGAACATTCCCTGACCAGGGACCAAACCCGGGGCCTCTGGCATGAGAGACCATTAAGCCACCACTCTCACCTCCACCAATGGGCCAAGGAGAGGAATTAATATGAATTAACTTGTTCGACAATCCTTATAAAACAAATAAGCTTAACCCTTTATCTAAAACAAGAGGCCCCAGGGGGCCTGAGGGTGCTCACCTGACATTGTAGCCTAAATATCAACCCAGGGAATTGATTTCAACAAGTTGCGTCTGCCCCTCCTAAGAAAAGCTTATGCTGAATATCCAACGATTCTGACCAGTGGATCTAAAATGAAAGTGTCAACTTGTGTAAGACAGGTACATATATAGTATGTGACACTGGAAAGATAACATCTAGGTAATGACCTGATAACTGTGAATATCATGGATCAATATAAATACATGTATCAATGTATAGAACTCAGATGATAGAAACAGACTATAACCCAGACAGGAAGTGAGTGGACAGTGAACTGACCATGTGACAATAACACCAACTGGCAGTTAGTTTGAATATGTGATGAATGGCAGATGTGCCAAGTGAATAGCTGTGCAGCATACAGTCATCAATTAGGTAAGCTACCCTTACATTTGGTAGCAGAGCGAACATTTAAAGGATTTACTTTATAATTACATGGAGAATGGCTTCAAATTATAAAATTCCACCTGTGTTTAATGACACAAAATCATATGATCAGTGGACAAATGAAATGGAAATATGGTGGCTTGTGACAGATTTGCCCAAGGAGAAACAGGCACTTGCAGTCGCATTATCTTTATCAGGATGTGCAAGAGAGGCTGCTCTTAATATTCCTGCTGCTGATTTGAACAAGGAGACAGGATTGACAACTTCGTTGGGCACATTGAATGAAGTATTCAAAAAGGACTTGATTGATTCTGCTTATGAGAGTTACAGAAATTTTGATGGTTATCGTCGTGATGACAATACTTCAATTTCGGAATTTATTGGAAATTTTGAGAATTTATATACTAAATCGAAGAAATATGATATGAGTCTTCCTGATGCAGTTTTAACATTCAAACTATTGGATAGTGCTAATTTATCATCACAGGATCGACAACTTGCTTTGACTGCATGTTCTAAACTCAAGTATAAAAATATGAAATCGGCACTCAAAAGAATTTTTGGAAATGCAGGAAATGACACTTCTCAACTTGGAATTCAAATTAAAGAAGAAGTTTTTGTTACCAGTACTAGAAGACCTCAGTTTCGGCAGGCCAAATCTAATCACAATGTAATTTCGGGCAATAGTAATAAGAATAATGTTCCTGGAACTAATCCTTTAGATGCAAAAGGAAGGCGTACAAAATGTATGATTTGTCATTCAATATTTCACTGGATACGTGATTGTCCACACAAATCAGAATCTGTGCAAGTTCAAGTAGACGAAGATAATGATTCACTCACAGGTGAATGCAATATTACTTTATTCACTAAGGAAGATGAAGAATTTGAAATATTTTTGACTGAAGGTTTGGGATCAGCAATTTTAGACACAGCATGCGCTCGAACTGTTTGTGGTGTGGATGGCTTGACAATTTTTTGTCAACTATCTCGAAAACTGATAAACAGCATGTCATGTCTTTTGCCAGCAACCGAACTTTTCGTTTTGGAGATGGAAGAAGAGTTATCTCACACAAAAGAGTTTTATTACCAGTACATATAAATGGCATAGGTTGCAAAATTCATTCTGAAGTTGTTGATATGAAAATACCACTTCTTTTAAGCAAGACTTCGCTTAAGCGAGCAGACACACTACTGGATTTGAAAAATGATTCGGCAATGATGTTTGGTAAATCCATCCCTCTTGAGTTTACTTCAAGTGGACATTATTGTATCAGTCTTATTGACAAAATAAATGAATGTACCAACAGTGATACAAGTAGCTCATCATATGATCATGTTTTAGTGAACTTTGCCTCATTTTCTCAAGAAGAGAAGATAAAGACACTTACTAAGCTTCACAGACAATTTGCACATGCATCCAAAAAAAAATTACTAAGTTTACTTCAAAAAGCTGACCATGCACTTGATGTGACAGACATCAAAGCATTGCTTAATATTGTACACTCAAAGTGTCAGACTTGTTGTAAATACATGCAGGCACCTCCTCGTCCAGCAGTCAGCTTACCTCTTGCATCACATTTCAATGAAACTGTTGCAGCTGATTTGCATTTGCATCAACTTGAGAGTAATTTATGGTACCTTCATATTATTGACCTGTTCACCAAATTTAGTGCCGCTTGCTTGGTAGGAAGCAAATGTTCTTCTGTTTTTGTTGAAAATTTTTTACAACACTGGATAGCAATTCATGGTGCTCCAGTTAAACTGTACAGTGATTTAGGTGGTTAATTCAACAAGAGGCCCCACGGGGCCTGAGGGTGCTCACCTGATACTGGCCGAGTCATATCACCAAAATAGCAAGGGATTCTGCCTTGTGGTTATTATCAGTTTTTCAACATAAAAGTGTTTTCTCTACTTAGTAACCCAGAGTGTTCATATGTTAGATCCCCATATTGGGTACTCAATAATTTATCTATTTATTTATTGGAATTTAAGGTCACTTTCTAAGGCTACATCATTACAGAGGCATAATTATAATATCAGGTTTGGTCAATCGTTTATGCCTATTACTGCCCACTTTACAGGGCTTTCAACGCAGGAATTGGTTACTGGGCCCAATTTTATCAATAAACCAGAACTTGAACAAACTTCAATTTGCCACTTCTAAGAAAATCAAAAATCAAATATCAAAAGATCCTGACAGGAGTAACAGAAAAAAAAGATTTTTTAAGAATATTTCTCATACTGAACTAAGTTATACATGGGCTCCCATAGGGAGCCCAAAAATAAAAGCTTCTGAAGCAGTGTTTTGGGAGAAGAAGATTCTTCAACGTTATTCCCATTAGCTACACTGTTAAAAAATGATGACTCGGCACTTTTAGTCCTAGAAAAGAACCTTATGATAAAATTTTTACCATTTTTTTCTTCCGGTCCTAAGGAAGCTTCACACCATATAAAAATTCTCAGTGCCATGTAGTTCTGGAGATATGGGCATTTAAAAAGAAAAAAATTTTTTAGCTCCTGCAGTTCCCGTGGGGGACAGGAAAACAATTTTCGGCATAAATTAGGTACTTATGACCCAATAAGCCCTCATATCAAATTTGGTTCAAATCGACTTTTTGGTTTGGAAAATAAAAATTTTGGTATAATTTGGGCTCCCACAGTGAGCCCAAATATGAACCCAGGTACTTGGCTTTAC
Source organism: Pictodentalium vernedei (assembly GCA_031216915.1). Classification (NCBI taxonomy): domain Eukaryota; kingdom Metazoa; phylum Mollusca; class Scaphopoda; order Dentaliida; family Dentaliidae; genus Pictodentalium; species Pictodentalium vernedei. Next base: position 436,180,518 of record CM062292.1, read on the forward strand.
CAAACTTCACTCTCAGCCCCTAAGAATGCTGTACATCAAATATCAAAACATTTTGACTGGTGGATCTGAAAAAAAAATTTTTTTTAAAGAATATTCCTCATATTGAACTAAGTTATAATTTGGGCTCCCACAGGGAGACCAAATATGAGCCGAAGGACTTGACTTGAACAAACTTGAATCTCACCTCCCTAAGCATACTGTATACCAAATATCAAAAGATTCTGACCGGTGGATGCGAAGAAGAAGATTTTAAAAGAATATACCTCGTATTGCACTAAGTTACAATTTGGGTTCCCAAAGGGAGTCCAAATATGAACTCAGGGACTTGGCTTGAACAAACATCAATCTCACCCCCCTAAGGATGATGCATAGCAAATATCAAAAGATTCTGATTTGTGGATCCGAAGAAGAAGATTTTTAAAATATATCCCTCATATTGCACTAATTTGAACATTTGGGTTCCCATAGGGAACCCAAATATGGACCGAGGAATTTGATTTCTACAAATATGTGAATCAATGTTCCAAAGATGTTATATGTAAAATATGAAAGCTTTTAGAGCAGTGGTTTGGAAGAAAACAATTCTTTATTTTTTTCCCATTGCCTACTGTGTTAAAAAATACTGACTCAGCACTTTTTCAGAGTCCCGAAAAAGTACCCTATGATAAAACCGATAGCAATTTTTTTTTACCAATCCTTTCTGTTGGTCCCAAGAAAGCTTCACACCAAATAAAAATTCTCACTGCCGTGCAGTTTTTGAGATATAGGCGTTTTAATTTTTTTCTATTTTTAGCTCCTGTGGTTCCCACGGGGCTACAGGAAAAAAAATTTCTGCATAAATTAGGTACTTATGACCCAATAAGCCCTCACATAAAATTTGGTTCAAATTGGCCTCTCGGTTTAAAAAATAGAAATTTGGGGTGGGGCCAAAATTTTTGCTCCTCCCATAACATCGCCAAGTATAGACCTACAAACTTCTCTTGAACAAACTTGAGTCTACACCTCAAAAGGAAGCTGCATACCAAATATCAAGTCTCTGCTATTGCTGGTTCTTGAGAAGAAGATTTTTTAAGAATTGGAGCATTTTTGCCCCACCCCTCTGCTCAATATGAGCCGAAACCTAATTTGCCCAAAAATCAAAATGCCGCTATATAACCCCTACTCACATGAAATTTCATTAACATGCGGCCAGTGGTTTGGAAGAAAAAGACCCAAACACCACCTTCACGCCGGACGACGGACGACGGACGAAAAGTGATCAGAAAAGCTCACCCTGACTTTCAGTCAGGTGAGCTAATAACTTCGAAGTGCATGACATGGCTGAGAATTTTAATATAGAAATCAAGTCCACAGCATCATTCAGTCCATTTAGTAATGGAATTTGTGAGCGTCATAATAAATATCTCACAGAACTGCTTACAAAAGTGAAACATGACACTAATTGCAAATGGCAAACTGCTCTCAGTTGGGCTGTTATGGCCAAAAATGTTTTATCTAATGTTTGAAGGATTTAGTCCATTTCAACTTGTCTATGGGGAAAAACCAAATTTACCATCAACATTGATTGACAAACTCCCAGCATTGGAGGGTACAACTGCAAGTAGGTTGATTGGTGAACATATTGTGTCTCTACAGTCGGCTCGTCAAGAATTTATGAAAACAGAATGTTCTGAACAAATTCGCTGAGCTATGGTGAAAAATATTTTACAGGTGACAAAGTTTACTACAAACGGCCAAAAATCAATGAATGGAAAGGACCTGCCACAGTAATTGGTCAGGATAGTGCTGTTGTATTTATAAGACATGGAGGTTTATTAGTAAGAGTACATCATGGTAGACTTAAAAAAGCATTCCCTGTAGAACCTACATTAAATTCATCGTCAGAAAATAATAAAATTGATGGAGGAATGGCTGAAAATCATCTGCATGACTTTACCATTGAAGAACAAAATGAGAACCACTTTTGATGAACTGGACTCAGATAATCAAAATAATGCAAGCAATTCAGTTGATCCTGAGATTTCTAAGAATGAACAAGCTAGAGGCGCCACTCTTGGTAAGGCAGTCTGCTGGTTGACTTTTGGTGTCTATCCATGTTACTGAACTTATTTTCTTTGACAACATAAGTTCCTTTATATTACCTATTTCTATACGGAGTCTTTTCTCAGACACTGATTTTGTGGAATGCACTGCATCCAGAAGCGAGTAGCTATCTGTATAGCATTTCAGTGGCAAAACCAATCGATTTTGATCTCCTGTGATCAATTCACTATAAAAAGCACTGAGGTAAATGCCTGTGTCTACAGCATCTGTGAGAGCTAATGTTTCACTTGCTGAAGTACTTCTGACTACACGACAAACTCTTTTGGATTTCCATGCAATAGGTGCGAACTTTCTATCTTCCCCTGACAGAACAATGACGTAGCCTCCTTGTGAACCACAATCTTCTAGGTTTCCGAAAGAAGCATCACTGTAGATATCAAGACATAATGAGCTTTCACGTTCCAGATACTTATATGTAAGACACATTTCTTCAGATTTGATTTTCTTTATGATTTTGTTTACAAGAAGTATAGATTTTACTGTAGAATTCTGTAAATTACTGGCAAGATTACTGGCATCAAATGAAATATCTGGACGTGTTTGATTGGCCACCCATAAAATCTGACCAATCTTAGAACGGAGAAGATCTAGTTCTAAGCTTGTGAGTAATGAATCATATTCAGCAATTCTTGACTTTGGTAATAAAATAAATGAAAGATTGTCAATGTACCCTTTTTGAGAAAAATTTATAGCAGTAGGTGTACTTTTCAGGTCAAGTCCTATGTATCTGAAGCAAGTATTTGATTCAGGACTGATGTTAAATGCTGAACGAAGTTTGTCAATGACATCATATTCAAATAGTTTGGATCCTCCCCATAGAAAATCATCCACATACATATAAAGTATTGTAACAGTCTGTACATAAATGCTGACCGTAGCCTGTAACAAATGTATAGGTAAAAAAGAAATCTTGGAGTCCCAGAGTGGGTCTGACTGAACCCAAAAATATTTGTTCTCATAGGACAGTGATAACTAGAACTATCACTGAAGGTGATTAATACCCCCGCTTTGGGTTTTTAGAGGAATGCACTTCTGATCATGTAGGCGAAGGCCATAAGGAAATGTATACATAAAGATCATTTTTTGTTGTTGAAATTTGTATTTGCATGTGGCCTTCCACAGAACAGCACTGAATACTTAAAGAGCCCACACGTATATGGTTTACATTTGGAAAAACACATTTACAATGTGCAACATGTATTCAAAATCGGTTCATTAATGTAGGAGGAGTTGCACACACAAGAATCCCATTTGAAAACCCATAATAAATCCAAGTTAAAGGGAGATAACCTGGTTAAAATTGTCGCAGATCAAAAATTTGGGAATATGCGTATGTTCACTTAGTTGTGATAATGTTTGAAAGGTTTCGTCAAAATTGATTGATAAATGTAGGAGGAGTTGCACGCACAAGAATTTCATGTAGAAACCCATAATAAATCTAAGTTAAAGGGAGATAACCTAGTTAAAATTGCCACAGCTCAAAAATTTTGGAATATGCGCATGTTTACTTAGTAGTGATGATGTCTGTAAACTTTTGTCCAAATTGATTGATAAATGTAGGAGGAGTTGCGCACACAATAATTTCATGCAGAAACCCATACTAAATCAAAGTTCAAGAGAGATAACCTGGTTACAATTGTCGCAGATCAAAAAGTTTGGAATATGCACATGTTCACTTAGTAGAGATGATGTTTGAAAGGTTTCATCAAAATTGGTTCATTAATGTAGGAGGAGTTGCGCACACAAGAATCTGCTCGAACGGAAAGACATAATAAATCTAAGTCAAAGGGAGATAACCTGGTTAAAATTGTCGCAGATCAAAAATCTTGGAATATGCGCATGTTCACTTAGTAGTGATGATGTCTGAAAAGTTTTGTCCAAATTGATTGATAAATGTAGGAGGAGTTGCACGCACAAGAATTTCATGTAGAAACCCATATTAAATCAAAGTTCAAGAGAGATAACCTGGTTAAAATTGTCGCAGATTAAAAAGTTTGGAATATGCACATGTTCACTTAGTAGAGATGATGTTTGAAAGGTTTCATCAAAATCGGTTCATTAATGTAGGAGGAGTTGCGCACACAAGAATTTGTTCGGATGGAAAGACACAATAAATCTAAGTCAAAGGGAGAAAACCTGGTTAAAATTGTCGCAGATCAAAAATCTTGGAATATGCGCATGTTCACTTAGTAGTGATGATGTCTGAAAAGTTTTGTCCAAATTGATTGATAAATGTAGGAGGAGTTGCACGCACAAGAATTTCATGTAGAAACCCATAATAAATCGAAGTTAAAGGGAGATAACCTAGTTAAAATTGCCACAGCTCAAAAATTTTGGAATATGCGCATGTTCACTTAGTAGTGATGATGTCTGTAAACTTTCGTCCAAATTGATTGATAAATGTAGGAGGAGTTGCGCACACAAGAATTTCATGCCGAAACCCATATTAAATCAAAGTTCAAGAGAGATAACCTGGTTAAAATTGTCGCAGATCAAAAAGTTTGGAATATGCACATGTTCACTTAGTAGAGATGATGTTTGAAAGGTTTCATCAAAATCGGTTCATTAATGTAGGAGGAGTTGCGCACACAAGAATTTGTTCGAATGGAAAGACATAATAAATCTAAGTCAAAGGGAGATAACCTGGTTAAAATTGTCACAGATCAAAAATCTTGGAATATGCGCATGTTCACTTAGTAGTGATGATGTCTGAAAAGTTTTGTCCAAATTGATTGATAAATGTAGGAGGAGTTGCGCACACAAGAATTTCATGCAGAAACCCATATTAAATCAAAGTTCAAGAGAGATAACCTGGTTAAAATTGTCGCAGATCAAAAAGTTTGGAATATGCACATGTTCACTTAGTAGAGATGATGTCTGAAAGGTTTCATCAAAATCGGTTCATTAATGTAGGAGGAGTTGCGCACACAAGAATTTGTTCGGATGGAAAGACACAATAAATCTAAGTCAAAGGGAGAAAACCTGGTTAAAATTGTCGCAGATCAAAAATCTTGGAATATGCGCATGTTCACTTAGTAGTGATGATGTCTGAAAAGTTTTGTCCAAATTGATTGATAACTGTAGGAGGAGATGCGCACACAAGAATTTCATGTCCGGAAAGACGTACGGACGGACGTATGGACGGACGGACGGACATACGGACGTACAGGGCGATTCCTATATAGCCCCCACTTCTTCGAAGCGGGGGTATAATAAAGGCACCCAAAAACACTCGTTCCTGACCCAAGGTGATAACAAAGGTACCCAAGAAGTTTCATGAAGATCAGTTCATAAATAGAGCCTCTAGCCTGAGCCGTATTGACAAGTTCACTAACTGTGTATAAGTAGCACTGAATAAATCAAAGTTCATCTAATCTGCATAATTTCTGCATGAGAAAAAACCTGCATTATGTGATGTATTCCATGTTACTAAACATTCAGACAAAAATTTGGTGATAATAAAGGTACCCAAGAAGTTTCGTAAAGATCGGTTCATAAATACGGCCTCTAGCCCGAGCCGTATTGGCATGAGATGTATAGAAGTTCTGTACAAAAAACTGATTAGACCTAATTTTGGTACAAAATGGCCACTGGCAGCCATCTTGAATTTTGGACCGCACCCAGAAACACTTGTTCTCATCCCAAGGTGATAACAACGGCATCCAAGAAGTTTCGTGAAGATCGGTTCATAAATACAGACTCTAGCCCAAGCCTGGTGTACTTACTGTGTCTAAGCAGCACTGGAAAAATCAAAGTTCATCTAATTTGAATAATTTTTGCACGAGAAAAAAACCTGTATTATATGTGATGTATCCCATGGTACTAAACATTCACACAAAAAATTATTCAAATCAGTGCTTTCATATGATGGTGGGCGACAGTCAGATGCTAAACTTGAAAAGAAATCTTTGTGACAAAAAACTGATTGGACCAAGTTTCAGTACAAAATGGCCACTGGCAGCCATCTTGAATTTTGGACCGCACCCAGAAACACTTGTTCTCATCCCATGGTGATAACAAAGGTACCCAAGAAGTTTCGTGAAAATCGGTTCATAAATATAGCCCCTAGCCCGAGCTGAATTGACATGAGTACTTACTGCGTGTATAAGTAACACTGAATAAATCAAAGTCAATCTAATTTGCATATTGTCTGCACGAGAAAAAAAAGCTGTATTATGTGATGTATTCGATATTACTAAACATTCATACAACAATTTACTCAAATCAGAACTTTCATACAGAAGTTCTATACAAAAAAAAATGATTGCCCTAATTTTGGTACAAAATGGCTGCTGGTGACAATCTTGAATTTTGGACTGCACCCAAAAAACACCCGTTCTCGACCCACAGTGATAACAAAGGTACACTAGAAGTTTTCGTAAAGATCGGTTCATAAATTTGGCCTCTAGTCTGAGCCGTATAGAAGTTGTGTACAACAAGAGGCCCTAAGGGGTCTTAAATCGCTCACCTGACAAAGTAGTTCAAAGGAGCATTTTAGGTCACATTCAGCTAGTCATGGCTTATCAACACTATAGAGAAATAAAGTAATGAAATTTTTCATAGGTCTGCTGACTGGGTCCAATTCCACCCGCTGCAGGCAAACACTGTCATAATCCAAGGGTTGTTATGTCACTGCAGTTTGAAAGGCATAATTGATGGAAAAATACTAAGGAATGCATTTTAAAACTAGATGAAGCGATTGTGCCCACACAAAACACAAGATTTTCCTTCTATTTTCAGTTCCTGCACTTTTACGTCCCAAAATTGAGATAAACGCATAAAAAACAGATTTTTTTTTTATTTTTGTTCAGAATGTCCCCAAAAAAATAATTTGCGACTAGAACTTCTTTTTTCTTCTTCTTAAAATTGACCAAAATGCATAAAAAAACAAAAAAACTCATTTCCGGATTTTGGTCTAAAATTTCTAAGTCCAGACCAGGACCCTAAATTTTCAGTCCAAAAATGACCCCAGGGACCTGGCTTGAACAAACTTGAATCTCACCTCAATAGGATGCTGCATACCAAATATGAAAAGATTCTTATTGGTAGATCTGAAGAAGAAGATTTTTAAGGAATATTCCTCATACTGCACTAATTTAAACATTTGGACTCCCATAGAGAGCCCAAATATGGACCCAGGGAATTGATTTCAATAAACATTTGAAACAATCTTCCAAAGATGTTATATGTGAAATTTTAACCCTTTACCCAACGTAACGGCCAAAACTGGCCAGTGCTATTCTCAAAAATCGCCAATTAATTTTCACTATTTTTTTCATTTTTTGTCTCAAAAACATAGGTTATGACCCCTCGTTGGAACGAGCTCATCGAGCTCGTTCCAACGAGGGGTCATAACCTATGTTTTTAAGACAAAAAATGAAAAAAATTAGTTATTCAAGAATTTTTTTTGCAAGTGTCATCTGCTTTTCACGCTAGGTAAAGGGTTAAAGCTTTTGGAGCAGTGGTTTGGGATAAAAGTAGTCTTAAATGTTTTTCCCATTACCACCAGTGTTAAAAAATGCTGACTCAGCACTTTTTTAAAGTCCCCAACAAGTACCCCATGATGAAATCGATAGCAATTTTTTTTCACCATTCCATTCTGTTGGTCCTAAGGAAGCTGCATACGACATAAGAATTCTCAGTGCCGTGTAGTTTTGGAGATATGGGCGTTTTAAGTTTTTTTCTATTTTTTTAGCTCCTGCGGTTCCCATGGGGTGACAGGGAAAAACATTTTGGCATAATTTAAGTACTTATGACCCAATAAGCACTCATATCAAAGTTGGTTCAAATCTGCCTCTCGGTTTGGAAAATAGATATATTGGGCAGGGTGACAATTCTTGCCCCTCCCATAACAAAGGAAAATATAGCTCCTCGAATTTCTCTTGATCAAATCTGAGTCCACAACACATAAGGAAGCTGCACACCAAATATCAAGTCTCTGCTACTGCTGGTTCATGAGGAGATTTTTTAAGATTTCGGTCTCACTTAGGGGCATGGCACCACTCAGGGAGAGGAGCAACTTCATTTGAACAAATCCGAATTGGCATTGGGTAATAAACATTTACCCAACATTTAAATAAAATTGGGCTAGTGGTTTTGTAAAGTTTACGATGGAAGATGGACGACAGATGGCGAACGGAAAGTGATCAGTAAAGCTCCCCTTAAGCTTTGCTCAGGTCAGCTAAAAAACTGACTGGACCTAATTTCGGTACAAAATGGCCGCTGGCAGCAATCTTGAAATTTGGACCGCACCCAGAAACACTTGTTCTCATCCCAAGGTGATAACAAAGGTACCCAAGAAGTTTCATGAAGATCGGTTCCTAAATACAGCCCCTAGGCCGAGCCGTATTGACATATGCACTTACTGTGTAGAAGTAGCATTGAATAAATCAAAGTTCATCTAATTTGCATAATTTCTGCACAAGAAAAAAATAGGCAGATGAAATCGTCAGATGTGTACCCATACACGCAACTAGTAGAAAGCTGTATGACGGAAGGCCACCACGGATGCCGACATTATGTACACCATACATGGTATGGGTACATGTAGAAATGGATTGGAGGAGTGTCTAATTTGAGGGATAAAGAGTTAATATCTCCGGATCAAATTATCAGATTTACATAAAAATCTATACAGCACAGCACATCAGTAACCTAAATACATATATAAAGTAACATGACAATTGGACTGATATATTTTTTGAGTTATCTCATGCCAAAGGGATTGGAGATATTTTCAATTTGAAGGATAAACAGATTTACACCAAAAACTATACAGCTTGGCAAATCAGTAACCTGAACACAAATATAAAGTAACTTGACAATCCAAGCAATATTTTTCAAGTTATCGAATGCCAAAGAAATGGATACGGATGCCGGACGGACGGACGGACAGATGGACAAAGGATGGACGAACGACGGATGGTCACCCCGGATGCCGGCATTATGTGTACCATACATAGTATGGGTACACATAAAAATGATATTTTAAAAAATAGTCAATTTTTTTAAGCCACTGTTTCCCATAATTCATCTGGTAATTTACCCCTATGTATCAGACTCCAACACTGGGACCAAAACTTCAAATTCTCTTGTCCAACAAAAAGCCTAATGTAATCATACATCTGATACTAAAAATATATCTCTATTTTACATGGCCTTAGTTTCAACATATGCCCAATTTTTAGAATTTCACCCCTCTGCAATAGTGTGAAACTGTAAAGCAGAACCCAAACTAAGGTACAAAATGGCTGCTGGAGACCATCTTGAATTTTGGACTGCACCCAAAAACATTCATTCTCATCCCACAATGATAACAAACTCAAGAAGTTTCGTAAAGATCGGTTCATAAAGTTCATAAATACGGCCTCTAGTCCGAGCGGACAGGCAGACAGATGGCATAACCTCAAATTTGACTTACATCAAAGTTGTGCTAAAAAATGATTTTTAAAGAATATTCTGCATATTGAACTACGTAATAATTCAGGCTCCTACAGGGAGCTCAAATATGAACCCAGGAACTTGACTTGAACAAACTTGAATCTCACCTCCAGTGGGATGCTGTATACCAAATATTAAAGATTCTTATTGGTAGATCTGAAGAAGATTTTTGAAGAATATTCCTCATACTGCACTAATTTATACATTTGGGCTCCCATAGAGAGCCCAAATATGGAAACAGGGATTTGATTTCAATAAACATGTGAAATAATCTTCCAAAGATGTTATATGTGAAATTTGAAAGCTTTTGGAGCAGTGTTTTGGGAGGAAAGTCGACTTAAAATGTTTTTCCCATTACCCAATGTTAATGGAAGTGTCAATGACACTGTAGCTCAACTTGACAAACTTGAACTTGGTAAGTTATAAATGAAATGGAAAAATTGAAGATCATTGGTACCAATGTTATTTGATGAAATTTCAACATAACAGCATTGTGTGTGCACAACGTCAGAGTAATCCATGCATTTTTAAATGTAAACTGTAAGACTGGCTGAAGGAAGAATGTTGATACACAAATGTAGTATGTTCAGAGGTTATTGTAAATGGCAACCTTTTTCACAGAAATGAATACTAATCAATAGCTCTTATCTGAAGGTCTTGACTTATGAGAACACCAAGTTCAAAAACAATCCTATGATAAATGTGGTCTGTAGGCCATGTCAAAGAAGAATGTTGATGCACAAATGCAATAAATTCAGATTGTTGCTAACAGTAACAGTTTTTGATGGAAATTAAAAGCAAATCAATAGCTCCTATCTTTGTCACCCTGCAATAAGCAAACAAAGTTTCAAAACAACCAGATAATGAATATGCCATCTGAGGCATGCCAAGGAAGATGCTAATGCACAAATGCACTAAGTAGAAGGTCATTGCTTGTGGCAATGTTTTGGGTTTTTTTTATGGAAATTCATAAATATACCCTGCAAAGAGTGCAAAAGGGATAAGTTGATGAACAAACGCAGTAAGTTCAAAGGCTGGTGATAACGACAATAATTTTTTACGAAAATGAAAAAAAGCAAAAGCTCACATCTGGAGGTCACCCTGAACACACATACCAAGTTTGAAAGTGATCCGATCATAAATGTGCCCTAAAGGGTGTGTCAAAGGGAAATATTGATGCTTAACTGCACAAAGTTTTTACTAAGTTCATCAGAGGTTGTTGCCAATGGCAACTACTTTTGACGGAAATGGAAGAAAATCGATAGCTCCCATCTAGAGGTCTGATCATAAACCATCCTGTAGGGCATGCCAAAGGAGTATGTTGTTCCCTGACTAAACTAAGTTCAAAGGTCAATGACAGCGGCAACATTTTTTGACGGAAAATGGAAGAAAATCAATAGCTCGCATGTAGAGGTCACCCCAAACAAACATGCCAGGTTTCAAAATAATTTGATCATAAATGTGCCCTGTAGGGTGTGACAAAGCGAAATATTGAGGTTTGACTAAACTAAGTTTCAAGTATGTTGCCAGCGGCAACATTTTTTGACGGAAATGAAAGAAAATCGATAGCTCCCATCTAGAGCTCACCCCAAACAAGCATACCAAGTTTCAAAGTGATCTGGTCAAAACTGTGCACTGCAGGGTGTGCCAAAAGCAAAATATTGATGCATGACTGCACTAAGTTCATCGAAGGTCATTGCCAGCGGCGACATTTTTTGACAGAAATCGAAGAAAATTGATAGTTCCCATCTAGAGGTACCCAAAACAAACATACCAAGTTTCAAACCATTCTGATTAAAAATGTACCCTTAGGGCATCCGAAAGGAATATATTGATGCCTGACTAAACTAAGTTCAAAGGTCATTGCCAGCGGAAACATCTTTTGATGGAAATGGAAGAAAATCAAAAGTTCCCTTCTAGAGGTCACTCCAAACAAGCATGCCAGATTTCAAAGTGATCCAATAATAAATGTGCCCTGCAGGGTGTGCCAAGGGGAAATTTTGATGCATAGTTGCACTAAGTTCATCAAAGGTCATTGCCAGCGGCAACATTTATTGGCAGTTATGGAAGAAAATCGATAGCTCCCATCTAGAGGTAACCCCAAACAAGCATACCAGTTTCAAACCGATCTGATCAAAAATGTGCTTGTTACGGCGTGCCAAAGGAGTATATTGATGCCTGACTAAACTAAGTTCAAAGATCGTTGCCAGTGGCATTTTTTGACGGAATGGAAGAAAATCGATAGCTCCCATCTAGAGGTCAACCCAAACAAGCATGCCAGGTTTCAAAGCAATCCGATCATAAATGTGCACTGTAGGTTGTGCCAAAGGGAAATATTGAGGTCTGACTAAACTAAGTTCTAAGAACGCTGGCCGTGGCAACATTTTTTAACGGAAATTGAAGAAATTCGATAGATCCCATCTAGAGGTCACCCCAAACAAGCATACCAAGTTTCAAAGTGATCTGATCATAAATGCGACCTGTGAGGTGTGCCAAAAGAAATTGTGGATGTATGTATGTACGTATGCCCGGACGTACGCGGACGGACGAGAAGTGATGGCAATAGCTCAGCATGACTTTGTCAAGTTGAACAAAAAAATGCTGACTCGGCACTTTTTCAAAAGTCCCCAAAAAGGTACCCCATGATAAAACTGACAGCAGTTTCTTTTTACCATTCCATTCTGTTGGTCCTAAGGAAGCTTCACACCTAATATGAGTATCAGTGCCGTGTAGTTTTGGAGATATTCAAATTTTTTCTATTTTTAGCTCCTGCGGTTCCCATGGGCCGACGTGGAAAAATTTTTTTGGTATAAATTAAGTACTTATGACCAAATAAGCCCACATATCAAATTTGGTTCAAATCAGCCTCTCGGTTTGGAAAATAGAAATTTGGGTGGGTGAGAATTCTTGCCCCTACCATAACAAAGGCAAATATAGCTCCTTGAACTTCTTTTGAACAAATCTGAGTCTGCACCTCAAAAGAAAGCTGCACACCAAATATCAAGTCTCTGCTACTTCTTGTTCATGAGAAGATTTTTTAAGATTTAAGCACACTTTTTGGGCGTGGCCATACAGTGGGTCGAGGCAACTTGATATGAACAAAATCAAAATGGGATGTCATAACAAACTATTTATCTCAAATTTCAATTAATTTGGTTCAGCGGTTTTGGAGAAGATGCAAATATAATGTTCACGGACGACGGATGGTGAGTGATCACTATAGCTAACAAAGGACAGACGTCTGCAAACAAAATTCTTGAATAACACATTTTTTTTCATCGAAAACATAGTTTATGAATCGCTAATTAGAACAAGCTCAACAAGTTCATTCCAAAGATGGCCCATAACGTAGAAAGTGTTAATGACACTGTAGCTTAACTTGTCTGTGTGTTGTGTTTGATGAAAAGGATAATGTTCAATGTTTATGAAAGGATTATGAAATAAGACAAGAATTGTGATAATTGGGAATATGTTAATTTCTGTTCCCTGTATGCTATGTTTTCAATAAAAATAATATGAGGTGTACACTGTACTAAAGGGCGGAGGGGTGGGTTAATATGACCTCACAGTTAATGTATGTGGCTCTCACAGTTAATGTATGTCAAAGAAAGTTACCAAGTTACAGTGAAATTATTCCAAAACAAGTCATCCTATCAAGTTACATTGAAATCCCTTCATAAATATGGCCTGTAGACTGTGCTAAAGGTTTTCGGGCTTCAGGCCTGTGTAGCCATGACGGTTGACCGATTACTACTAAAGGGGACATCCTCATCTCGACATTATACCGAGTCATTCTTATAAGTTACAATGAAATCCCTTCACAAATTCGACCTGTAATCTGCACTCTAAAGTTTTTCGGGTTTTGGGCTCGGGAAGCCATTATGGTTGAATGATCGTGACCAAAAGGGGACATTGTCATCTGGGCATCATCTGGAGTGATCCTATGAAGTTACAATGAAATGCCTTCATAATATGACCTGTAGACTGTGCTCAAGGTTTTCGGGGTTCGGGCCCCTGAAGCCATCACAGTTGACCAATCATGACCAAAAGGGGATGTCATCATTTAGGCATTATATGGAGTCAACTAACAAGTTACAATGAAATCCTTACACAAATACGATCTATGGACTATGCTAAAGGTTTTTGGGCTTGGGCTGCCATCGAGGCTGAATGATCGAGATCAAAATGGGTCGTTCTCATCTAGACATTATTTGGAGTCATCCTCCTAAGTTACAATGAAATCCCTTCATAAATATGACCTGTGTAGACTGTGCTAAAGGTTTTGGGCTTCGGATTCGGGCAGCCATCATGGTTGAATGATCACAACCAAAAGGGGAATTCTCATCTGGGCATCATCTGGAGTGATCCTACAAAGTTACAATGAAATCCCCTCATAAATATGACCTGTAGACTGTGCTCAAGGTTTTCGGGTTTCGGGCACCAGCAGCCATCACAGTTGACCAATGACAACCAAAACGGGATGTCATCATCTAGGCATTATATGGAGTCAACTTAACAAGTTATAATGAAATCCTTACATAAATACGATCTATAGACTATGCTAAAGGTTTTTGGGCTTGGGCAGCCATCAAGGCTGAATAATCGCGACCAAAAGGGGATGTTCTCATCTAGACATTATTTGGAGTCATTCTACCAAGTTACAATGAAATCCCTTCATAAATATGACCTGCAGACTGTGCTAAAGGTTTTCTGACTTTGGGCTCCAACAGCCGTCACAGTTGTCCAATCACGTCCAAAAGGGGATGTTCTCATCTAGACATTATATGAAGTCAACCTACCAAGTTACAATGAAATCCTTCCAGAAATATGACCTGTAGACTGTGCTAAAGGTTTTTGGATTTTGGGCGCGAGCAGTCGTCACGTTGACAGATCACAACCAAATGGGGAAGTTGTCATCTAGACATCATCCGGAGTCATCCTACCAAGTTACAATGAAATCCCTCCATATTAAATATGACCTGCAGACTGTGTTAAAAGTTTTTGGGTTTCAGGCTTGGGCAGCCATCACAGTTGACAGATCATGACCAAAAGGGGACATTCTCATCTTGGCATTATACAGGAGCATCCTACCAAGTTACAATGAAATCCCTTCATAAATACGACCTGTAGACTTTGCTAATGGTTTTTGGGTTTTGGGCTCGGGCAGCCATACCGGTTGACCGATTGCGACCAAAAGGGGACGTTCTCATCTAGACATGACCCCAAATTTATTATTTATTTATTGTTGTTTAAGGTCACATACTTCTGCACAATGGCTAATCATGACCACAACATGGGAGATAAAGTCAAGGTCAGTCAATCGTTTATACCCCATGTTGCCTATTTTAGAGGACTCGCATCCCAAGCATTAGCGACTGGGTCCTATTTTACCAGTGAAACAGAGCTTGTTTACCACAGTAAACAAGCACTGCTTCACTTCCCGGGGTTCCCACGGGGGGACATGACCCCAAACCTGCATATGAAATTTTGTGACGATTAGACAAGAACTACGGGGTGTAGCCTGTGCTAAAGGAAAATGTGAACAGACTCACAGACTAACAGACTTCCGCACGCGTGGTGGCAATAGCTTATCTTGACTTTGTCAAGTTAAGCTAAAAACTGATTGGACCTAATGTCGGTACAAAACGGCCACTGGCAGCCATCTCGAATTTTGGATCGCACCCAGAAACACTCGTTCTCGTCCCAAGGTGAAAACAAAGGTACCCAAGAAGTTTCGTGAAGATCAGTTCATAAATACAGACTCTAGCCCGAGCCGTATTGACATGTGCACTTACTGTGTATAAGTAGCACTGAATAAATCAAAGTTCATCTAATTTGCATAATTTCTGCATGAGAAAAAAACGTGTATTATATGTGATGTATTCCATGTTACTAAACATTCATACAAAAATTTATTCCAATCAGAACTTTCATACAGAAGTTCTGTTAAAAAAAACTGATTGCACTAACTAAATTACAAAATGGCTGCTTAGTGGCCATTTTGAATTTCGGACCACACCCAAAAACACTCGTTCTCATCCAATGGCAACGGTGATACCAAAGGTATCCAAAAAGTTTCGTAACGATCGGTTTATAAATACAGCCTCTAGCCCGAGCCGTATTGGCATCTGCACTTGCAGTGCTGAAAGTAACACTAAATACATTAAAGTTAGTCTAATTTGCATAATTTATGTACGAGAAAAAAACCCGTATTTTATGTGATGTATCCCATGGTACTAAACATTCATACAAAAAATTATTCAAATCAGTGCTTTCATATGGAAGTTCTGTGCAAAAACCTGATTGCACCTACGTTTGTACAAAATGGCCTTTTGTTTGAATTTGAAATTTCGGATCAGACCCAAAAACACTTGTTCTCGTCCCACGGTCATAACAAAGGTACCCAAGAAGTTTCATAAAGATCGGTTCATAAATATGGCCTCTAGCCCGAGCTGTATCCAATTATTGACGTACGGACAGACGGATGACAGGCCATGACAAAAGCTCAAATTTGGCTTCGCCAAATTTGGTTGAGCTAAAAACAGCAATGTCAATCAGGCGTGTAGTTCTGGTGTTCAGTTGTACTGGAAAATTAGGCTGTTTACCCATGGAGTTGCAGCTAAAAAAAAAATCACTGAAAAGTCGCTTTGGTGGTTGGTCGTTCACTCACCAGAGAGGCTGTTGTTTTG
This sequence comes from Pictodentalium vernedei, assembly GCA_031216915.1. Classification (NCBI taxonomy): domain Eukaryota; kingdom Metazoa; phylum Mollusca; class Scaphopoda; order Dentaliida; family Dentaliidae; genus Pictodentalium; species Pictodentalium vernedei. The sequence continues at coordinate 436,196,750 of CM062292.1, forward strand.
GGTGAATCGTTTGCATGCATATGTTACTGAACAAATTTCGTAAAGGAAAGCCTGTTGGAGTGACAAATAAAAGCAATGGGTGTGTATTTTAGCTATTTATTCATCAATAACGTTTGAAAGAATACAGCAGGAAGCATGTTAGTCCAGAGGGAGAAAGATTTTCCACAACATTCAAACACATGCTCGCGTTTTAGAATTTTTATAATAGGGAGCACTGTAATTTTCGTTACAAATATAACTCGACCCATCACTTTATATTCAATTAAAACTAGTCTTATACTGTGGACAATCCAAATTTTGTCTGCAGTTGTTCAGTAACTGAATGCAAGCTCAAACTCACTACGTGGATAGTGGATGGATTTGGAAACACACAGAGAGTGGAAATTCAACTTGGTATGACTCAAGTACTGTGAAACCACGCAGAGAAGTTCATGTAACAGGAACACATGAGATTACATTCATAAATGTGTCATGGTATTCATTCCCTGAATTGAGTGAATTCATGATGAGGCCTGTGGAGAAGTATCCGATGAGGATTATCATGTACTCTCCATTGCCTGACTGTCGAACTGACTGAAAAAAAAGAAAATATTGGCATTATATCTTATTAGAACTCCTATTTTCTTGGTACTCTTTCTTTGGTCGATACATGTTTTTGGGTTTTTTTTGGTAACTCAAGAGACAACTAGAAAGTGTTTTAGCACACTAAAACATATGTCTCCCCTTCCTTTTGAGGTCAGAGGTCAAGGTCACATGCAGTTCATGAAGGTAGCAGACATGCGGTTTCATGGCGACACATTCACATGTCCAAAAAAAAAAAATTCTGGTCTGGACAATTACTCCCTATTTAAAGTACATAAATTTGACCTTGAGGTCAAGGTCACATGAAGGTCATGATAACATGTGGTCTCATTGTGATACATCCACATGTCAATCATCTAAGTCCTAGGTCAAAAAACAAAAAAGTTCTGATCTGGACAATTATTCCCTATTTGAAGTACATAAATTTGACATTGAGGTCAGAGGTCAAGGTCACATGCAGTTCATCAAGGTAGCGGACATGCGGTTTCATGGTGACACATCCACATGTCCAAAAAAAAAAAAAAAAATCTGGTCTGGACAATTACTCCCTATTTAAAGTACATAAATTTGACCTTGAGGTCAAGGTCACATGAAGGTCATGATTACATGTGACATGCGGTCTAATTGCGATACATCCACATGTCAAATATCTAAGTTCTAAGTCAAAAAACAAAAAAAGTTCTGGTCTGGATAATTATTCCCTATTTGAAGTACATAAATTTGACTTTAAGGTCAGAGGTCAAGGTCACATGAAGGTCATCGAGGTAGACGATATGCGGTCTCATGGTGACACATCGACATGTCAAATAACCAAGTCCTAGGTCAAAAAACAAAAAAATTCTGGTCTGGACAATTACTCCCTATTTGAAGTACATAAATTTGACCTTGAGGTCAAGGTCACATGAATGTCACGACATGTGGTCTCATGGTGACACATCCACATGTCAAATAACCAAGTCCTAGGTCAAAAAACAAAAAAATTCTGGTCTGGATAATTACTCCCTATTTGAAGTACATAAATTTGACCTTGAGGTCAAGGTCACATGAAGGTCACAATGGTATGCGACACACCGGCTCATGGTGATACATCCACGTGCCAAATATCTAAGGCCTGGCTCAAAAGACAAACAAGTTTTGGTCTGGACAAAGTTTCCTTGAAAAAAGCACAAATCTGACCTTCAGATCAAAGGTGAAGGTCACAATGGTACGCTGCACACCAGCTCATGGTTATACATCCACAGGCCAAATATCTAAAGCCTGACTCGAAATACAAAAAAGTTCTGGTCCAGACAGTTTACCTTAAAAAAGTGCATAAATCTGACCTTCAGGTCAAAGGTCAAGGTCACATGCAGGTCACTATGGTACAGTGCACACCGGTTCATGGTGATACATCCACATGCAAAGTATCTAAGGTGTAGGTCATAAGACAAAAATGTTAGGGCTCAGACAAAGTTTGTGTGATGTTTCCCTTAAAAAAACACAAATCTGACCTTCAGGTCACTATGGTACACTGCACACCGGCTCATGGTGATACATCCACACGCCAAGTATCTAAGGTGTAGGTCAAAAGACAAAAAAGTTATGACCCGGACAAAGTTTGTATGAGAAGAAGAGGGAGGAGAAGAAGAAGAAGAATATGCACTAAAACAATATATCTCCCTTCTGGGATGGGAAGACATAATTCACATAATTCAGACAGCTGACAATTTGGACACTCACCCCAAGAAAAATGACTGGATACATTTATGTCGCATGTCAGTATGCCTATCGAGTTTGCACAGATGACTATTAATAACAGTAATTTATTCAGTAATTAAAACCAGTGTCAAAAAGCTTTTAAAGAAACAGTAGCCACAATGGAACAGAATCAAACAGATACCGATAATTATATAAGCCTCCCGATGTTCACAGTAGTACATTCATTTCACACCTTGGACTCAGAGGTGTCAACAATGTTTGTAGGGAGCAGGCAATAAAAAAATATCAGTGGCTTGACTTATGTGGTATTTGAAACTGAATCGTTTTAATTTCAGGCCAGTCCAGATGTGTAGATTTTCGATAGGTCGGTGGTTCGAGTGGGTCGATCCACTCAACAGTTCTGAGCCACCTCTAAAGTTGATTATATGTTTCTGTAGTCCATGGTCTTCAAATTGTGGTTCAAATCCATGTCACTCTTGACTCCATGATACAATCACTAATAAATGTTGGTGTCCATATTGCTTAAAAGAGTAATGTGAAGCACAGAGCAGCCCCCTCCCCTCAGGTTAGTCATGAACCCTTCCAACCTTCCGGTGTCATTGCCTCCCCCAATTTGTATTTTGTAAATACATTTCTAAAAGAAACTACACCAGGTCACCTCAAACGTAAACATGTACATTAGTAACATTACTGCTTCCCCGGCTCTAAGAGGTGATAAACACTTATCATTTTTTTTCCAAATTAACCCAGGCACTCAACACGATAGGTGCCAGGATCAAACCGAGATGGGCAGAATTTGTTTCCAATTCCAGGTATTCAGTAGCCTAATGGCCATGTACGCTTGAATGGATGTGCAAGAAAATCAAGACAAATTTTTGAGCGTAGCGTCTTTTTTTCTTTTGGGGGGGGGGGGGGGGGGCGGAGGGTGTGGAGAGTTGCATTTTGAAAAAAAAAAGAAAATTAATTGTTGTGATTTTAATCACTTGACAATGCCTTTTATGTACCCAACGCACAAAATGATTGCATTCAGAATATCTATTACACTCATATCCAAATTGGCCATGCCGAACGGTAACTGACCGTGCATGCCCCCCCCCCCCCCCCCCCCCCCACCTGTATTAGTGTTCGACCGATTAATCGAATTGGTGGAATAATCGGACGTTTATGAGGTATCGGAATCAGATCGATTCCAACAAAAACAAGAGGCCCCAGGGGGCCTGAGGGCGCTCACCTGACATGGTAGCCTAAATATCAACCCAGAGATTTGATTTCAACAAGTTGCATCTGCTCCTCCTAAGAAAAGCTTACACCAAATATCCAAAGACTCTTCTGACCAGTGGATCTAAAAAATAAAAAATCGCGACATCGACGCCGCAGCTGCGATGGGTGGTGCAATTTCACAAAATTCTAAGTTCATCAAGGGCTATAACTCCAAGAAAACTCCAAGAAAAATATTTGGAACAACATAAAGTCATTCCATCAAGTATTTCAAAAGTTATTGAGTTTTGAAACTCGTTGGTCACAGACAAACTCGTTGGTCACAGACAGACCGACCGACAGACAGACCGACAGACAGACCGACATTGCCACTTACAGATCTGCTAGTTGCAGCTAAAAAAAAGATTTTTTAAAGAATATTCCTCATATTGAACTAAGTTATAATTTGGGCTCCTACAGGAAGCCCATACATGAACGTAGAGACTTGGCTTTAACAAACTTGAATCTCACCCTCCCTAAGGATGCTGTACACCAAATATCAAAACATTTCGACTGCTGGATGTGAAAAAAAATTTTAAAGAAAATTTCTCATTTTGAACTAAGTAATCATTCAGACTACCACAGTGAGCCCAAATATGAACCCAGGGACTTGGCTTGAACAAACTTGAATCTCACCCCTTAACTGGTAAAGTGCTGGAAGCCCTATTTTGGGCTTTAATAAAAGTGACAGGCAATAACTGTCTGCAGCTATATTCTGCCTGAGGAAGCCTTTATTGTCTCTGATATGAATCAGATTTTTTATACAATACCTTGCTCTCTGACATTTAATAGGATAGTGCCTATCAGCACTTTTTCAAAGTCCCGAAAAAAGCACCTTGTGATCAAACCTATAAGAGATTTTTTTTAACCATTCTATTCTACTGGATAAAAGTAAGCTTTATACAAAATAAGAATTCTCTGTGCCGTGTAGTTTTGGTGGAGATATGGCAGTTTTAAGGTTTTTCCTAGCTTTTTAGCTCCCGAGGTTCCCACAGGGCAATGAGAAAATATTTTTTTGCATCAATCAACTACTTATGACCCATTATCATCTCATATCAAATTTGATTCAAATCGACCTCACGGTTCTGAAAATACAAAAAGTTAGGCATGGCCAAAATTTTTGCCCCTCCCACAACGAAGGCAAATAATGCCCCATAAACTTCTCCTGAACAAACTTGATTCTAAACCTCAAAAGGACTCTGTATACCACACGTCAAGTCTCTGCTACTGGTGGTTCATTAGAAGATTTTCAAAAAATAAGGCCATTTTTTCCACACCCCTCTGCGCAATATGAGCCGAAACCTAATTTGCATAAAAATCAAAATGCCCCTATATAACCACTACTTAAATGAAATTTAATTAAAATGTGGCCAATGGTTTAGGAGAAAGAGGCTCAAACACCACCTTCACACAGAACGACGGACGACAGATGAAGAGTGATAAGAAAAGCTCATCCTGACTTTCAGTCAGGTGAGCTAAAAATCGGCAGTTGCCGATTATATCACCTACCTTCATGGCCTTTTCTAAGTTCTTAACAGCAACATTGTCTTTTCTAAGTTCTTACTGCAAAAATTATAGAGATTCCTTCTGAGTTTGTTTTTTATCTTATGAAGTGTGGTGCAACTTCAGGTAAGTATTGTATTACCAGACTCATTGAGACAACAATTTTGAATTTTGAATAAAACTTTTAAACCGCATGTACCATTAAAACGTAAAAGATATATGTCAATGGTGTTTGTTTTTATTTCTTTAAAAATTGAAGATGGGTATATAGCTTTAGTTAATAAAAAAAATAAGGTGAAGAAAGAATTTCACCACCCCCCTCCCCCCCACTATATGTTTATGCTTGCTTAGACCAAAGGGAAGTGCGATTGAAAAAGGTTAACACAATTACGCAAATGGCGGTGGATGAACACTCTCATCCTACATCCGACGTGTTAGTTTACGGAAATATTCGGCACTCATATCGTAGCCATTCATTTCCATACACTCATCGTCATCAGAGCATTCGGTTTTTCACGGTCGACTTCGATTGAGTTGAAAGTTTTCCACATGTAAAAAGTTTGTGCAATTCCCATGAGCATTGCATTTCATCAGAATTTTGTTCTCTTTTTATTCTTCCTGCATTTTTAATTATTGTGAATTATATGCAAGACTCCACTCTATGAAGACACGCATTGGTGCAATTTTTTTTTTTCAAAACGGTTGATAAAAATTTGTTCACATCGGAAATATCAATTTCTCCAGTTACCTGTATTAAAAGAGTATTCTCCCCTGATGCGCTTTCAATGCTTTGAATATTGTACTACATACTGACTGTCAAACCGGTACGGCATGTGTCTGTTTCGTCCGTGCACATATCTCGTATAATGGTCGTATTATCCTTTTTGAGCATTCCACATTCTCCATAATCAGATTATTATGATTGAATTGCACACTTACACTTTAAGTCTCTGGCAATCAAGCTTCATTTCATGACAGTTTAACCACAATTTTACTGAAGAAATGAATGGTTTAAATGATGAATTTCGGATGCATTTTATTGAATAAAAATAATCGGTATCGATATCGGAATCGGACGATTATGGTTCGCTATAATCGGAAATCGGTCCATGGGGTTTGTCTCAGATCGGTCGATCACTAACCTGTATCTAATCATTCAAGCTTAACGGTACGTGAACATGCACAACTAATGTTTTAGGAAATCCCCGATCGTTGAAAGTAGCTGCATGTAGTTAGGGTGTGGGGTGGGGAAGGTACGCGTAGGGTGTACAAAGAGTTGCAAAGTCCTCCATGTAAATACTTAGGGTAAGTTTTTTGAGAATCCTTTACTATCATGTCCTTTCTGATATTTCCTCCAAACCTAAAATTTATATATATTTTTCGTGAGTACTACAAGTTCACAATGACAGTTGGTGGAAATGTTGATCAACTTGGCTTCAGGTTTTATCTGTCTTTGAGAGGGATAGAATAAATGAAAGTGTCAATGACACTGTAGCTCAACTTGTCAAGACAAAGACATGTATAGTATGTGACACAGCAATGACAAACATCTAGGTAATGACCTGATAACAAAGGTACATATAAAGTATTGTAACGGTCTGTACATGAATACTGACCGTTGCCTGTAACAAATGTATAGGTAAAGTATTGTAAAGGTGGGTGACAGTCAGATGCTGAACTAGAAAAAATCTTTGAGTCCCAGAGTGGGTCTGACTGAACCCCAAAATATTTGTTCTCATAGCACAGTGATAACAAAGGCACCCCAAAACACACTCGTTCCTGTCCCAAGGTGAAAACAAAAGTACTCAAGAACTTTTGTGAAGATCAGTTCATAAATACGAGCTGTATAGAACTTGTGACAAAAAACTGAATGGACCTAATTTCGGTACAAAATGGCCACTGGCAGCCATCTTGAATTTTGGACCGTACCCAGAAACACTCATTCTCATCCCAAGGAGATAACAAAGGTACCCAAGAAGTTTTGTGAAGATCGGTTCATAAATACAGCCTCTACCCTGAGCCGTATTGACATGTGTGCTTACATTGTGTAAATAGCACTGAATAAATCAAAGTTCATCTAATTTGCATAATTTCGGCACGAAAAAAAACACCTTACAATATGTGATGTATTCCATGTTACTAAACATTCATACAAAAATTTATTCAAATCAGAACTTTCATACAGAAGTTCTATACAAAAGACTGATTGCACTAATTTTGGTACAAAATGGCTGCTGGTGGCCATCTTGAATTTCGGACCACACCCAAAAACACTCGCTCTCATCCCACGGTGATAACAAAGGTACCCATGAAGTTTCGTAAAGATTGGTTCATAAATATGGCCTCTAGTCTGAGCTGTATAGAAGATGTGTACAAAAAACTGATTAGACCTAATTTCGGTACAAAATGGCCACTGGCAGCCATCTTGAATTTTAGACCGCACCCAGAAACACTCGTTCTCGTCCCAAGGTGATAATAAAGGTACCCAAGACATTTCGTGAAGATCAGTTCATAAATACAGACTCTAGTCTGAGCCGTATTGACATGTGTACTTACTGTGTGTAAGTCGCACTGAAAAAATCAAAGTTCATCTAATTTGCATAATTTCTGCACGAGAAAAAAACCCGTATTATATGTGATGCATCCCATGGTACTAAACATTCACACAAAATAATTATTCAAATCAGGGCTTTCATATGGAAGTTATGTGCAAAAATCTGATTGCACCTAATTTTGTACAAAATGGCTGCCATCGGCCATCTTGAATTTCGGACCGGACCCAAAAACACTCCTTCTCGTCCTACGGTGATACCAAAGGTACCCAAGAAGTTTCGTAAAGATCGGTTCATAAATACGGCCTCTAGCCCGAGCCGTATTGGCATTTGCACTTACAGTGCTGAAAGTAACCCCAAAAAACATCAAAATTAGTCTAATTTGCACAATTTACGTACGAGAAAAAAACCCGTATTATATGTGATGTATCCCATGGTACTAAACATTCATACAAAAAATTATTCAAATCAGAGCTTTCATATGGAAGTTCTGTACAAAAAACAGATTTCTGCATCGTCGGTACAAAATGGTGGCTGGCAGCCATCTTGAATTTCTGACCGCACCCAAAAACACTCGTTCTCGTCCCACGGTCATAACAAAGGTATCCAAGAAGTTTCGTAAAGATCGGTTCATAAATACGGCCTCTAGCCCGAGCCATAGCAGCTTGGCACTTACAGCTCTGAAAGTAACACTAAATAAATCAAAGTCAGTCTAATTTGCATAATTTACGCACGAGAAAAAAACCCGTATTATATGTGATGTATCCCATGGTACTAAACATTTATACAAAACTTTATTCAAATCAGAACTTTCATACAGAAGTTCTGTACAAAAAACTGATTTTTGCATCATCGGTACAAAATGGCCACTGGCAGCCATCTTGAATTTCGGACCACACCTAAAAACACTCGTTCCCGTCCCAGGGTCATAACAAAGGTACACAAGAAGTTTCGTAAAGATCGGTTCATAAATACGACCTCTAGCCCGAGCCATAGCCAATTGTTGACGTACGGACAGACGGACAGACAGACGGACGGACAGACAGACGGACAGACGGACGACGGGCCATGACAATAGCTCAAATTTGACTTCGTCAAAGTTGAGCTAATAAAACAAACACTCCCTACGATGATTTTGTGAGTAATTTTATTATCCACACAGGAACACATGAGATTACATTCATAAATGTGTCAAGGTATTCATTCCCTGAATTCATGATGAGGCCAGTGGAGAAATGTCCCATGAGGATTATCTGCACAGAGAAATATCAGATGGGAAAATTGCAAACAGAATTTCTATTACATTTAGTTTAGACGAGACCTTGCCAAGTTTTGTCAGTTCAGCGGCCCTTCCCCACCCCCCAAGTTTGTTGATAATCCACGTTGAGGACTGGGATCATCAAAAAACTTGAAATGAAGCACAAATTGTCAATTTCACGAAATGAGACTACAGAAAAAAAAATAAATGTGCACCTAAAAATAATAGTAACACTTTGCCCGGCTGCTGATTTGTCACGGTTCTCGGATGAGAAGGCCTTGGTTACCCCTGTACTCCCAACTGCCTCCCTATCTCATGCTTCTCTCCTCCCAACACTCGGAGACGAACTGTTTGATGACATCCCTTGCCCCATTCTTCCCAATCTCTCCGATTAGCATATCAACCCCCTCCTTTGAGTCTCTCTCTACGAACATGTCCTTTATTCTCCCATCCCACTTCCCCATTATACTCCCAGTGAATCTTATTCTGTTAGACTGGTATTTTGGGCATTCTACAATAAAGTGTTCCAGAGTCTCCACCACGCCCAAATTACACATCTGGCACTCCTTTTCACTGTTTCTCCCAATTTTTCCCCTCAGCTCCAGGGACTGCAACCCCAGCTTGAACAGTGACCCTCCCCAAAGGTGCCATCAAGGTAGTCTTCAAAACCAGGCTTCTCTTTATCATGCAAGGCACCCAAAGACCTCTTTGATTTGACCCCCTCTCACCAATTACGGTTACAATCCTCCATGACCCTTTCTATAACAATTTTTTTACCCTGGTTTGCGGGTACCACTTCCATACCTTATGTTATGCTTCCTATTTCTTTCTATCTGCGGTGTTAATATAACAATAACATGATTTTCAAGGGCACTGCGGTTCATTAGCTGCCCAGCAGAAGTGATTAACAGCATAGAATCCTATTATACAGGTGTTCTACAATTGCCATATTGCTTCAGAAATTAATCACCCGAAAATATCAAGGGTTGAATTGACATTTAACACCATGTCAACATGACTGCATGCATTACCTGTCCCCAAAGGCACGCATTTCGACTTTTGGTTTCCATTTCTTCTTTCCGTTTCCATTCTTCCACACACGTTACACAGTCATTTCTTTGTTTCAATTTTGTTTTCAAAATATCGCTTTAATTTTTCTTTGAATTTTTATCACTCCACATGTAAACAAAGTAAGGACGGAGTGTCGCAAAATAGGTATCGCAGGACCTGATTTCTGTTTCTCAAAACACAATTTGCCTTGGAATTGCCCAAATTGGCATATACCCCTATTCATTCTGTATTTGTGAAGTTTTCCATTTATAGGGAAAATGCGAGCGTAAACATGTAAATGTACGTTGATAGTGGCAGTTGTAAAATCGCGACTGTGTTGATTATCGTGTTCACACTCGTAAACTTAATCAGGAAACTGCATCGATTCAATTGCGCTTTAATTGTTGTAAGTCTCAGAAACCTCATCATGTCGATCTCAATTGCGTTCAGATGTGGTCGATAGTCCTCTTTCACTTTTGTGATCACACCACTGTAAAGATCGGTTCATAAATATGGCCTCTAGCCCGAGCCGTATTGGCATTTGCACCTACAGTGCTGAAAGTTACACTAAATAAACTAGAGGTACTGTGAGCAAACTCACAAAGTGATACCCCCCGCGCCTGAAATGTATAAGTTACATTATCTCCCCTTGGAAATGTCAGAACGGAATTATACTGCTTCATGCACATCTTCATACGGAGTTCTTCCATTGTGTAAATTTTCATGAAAATTCTTCAAACGGTTTAGGAGGAGTTGCGCTTACAAGGATGGACAGACAGTGTAAGTTAGATTATCTCCCCTTGGAAATGTCAGAACGGAATTATATTGCTTCATGCATATCTTCATATGGAGTTCTTCCATTGTGTAAAGTTTCATGAAAATTCTTCAAACGGTTTAGGAGGAGTTGCACTTACAAGGATGGTCAGACGGAAAGATTATCTCCCCTTGGAAATGTCAAAACGGAATTATATTGCTTCATGCACATCCCCATATGGAGTTCTTCCATTGTGTAAAGTTTCATGAAAATTCTTCGAACGGTTTAGGAGGAGTTGCGCTTACAATGGATGGACAGATGGACAGACGGACGGACAGGGTGATTCCTATATATCCCCCAAACTTTGTTTGCGAGAGGTATAATCAAAGTTAGTGTAACTTGCATAATTTACGCACGAGAATAAAACCTGTATTATATGTGATGTATCCCAATGGTATTAAACATTCACATGAAAAATTATTCAAATCAGAGCTTTCAAATGGAAGTTCTGCGCAAAAATCTGATTGCACCTAATTTTGTACAAAATGGCTGCCAGCAGCCGTCCTGAATTTCGGACCGCACACCAAAAACACTCGTTCTCGTCCCATGGTGATAACAAAGGTACCCAAGAAGTTTTGTAAAGATCGTCTCATAAATATGGCCTCTAGTCCGAGCTGTACTAAATTGTTGATGGACAGACGGATGATGGACATCTGACCATGGCATAAGTTCAAATTTGACTTACGTCAAAGTTGAGCTAAACTAGAGGGGGTATCAGTACCCCGTGGCTCACCAACAGGTGGCCAATGTAAAGGGGTGGCTGGAGTAAAAAAAAAAGTTCAAAACCTGCACACAAAAGTCCAAAATTAAAGAAAATAAGCAGCTAAAGGGTTAAATAATATAATAATAACCCCTAAGAAACATGCTAACATAAAATAGGAACCATGGCAATATGCTACAAGGTAAGTCTCACTTTGAAAAAAAGAAAGACAAACCTCAAAACCTGCACATAAAAGTAAAAAAAAAAAAAGTATCACATTTGTTTCAATGAATCTATTGAAATTGTTTTTTTTTTATCGCAACCTGTACATAAAAGTAAGAAGCAGTAAGCCTAAGTCCAAAAGCTGTACATAAAAGTCCAAAATTGAAGTAATTCAGCAGGAAAAGGGTTAAATAATACAAACATAGCCCTAAGATGCATGTTTACATACAACAGAAAGCATGGCCATATGCTGCAAGGTAAATCTCCACTTGGAAGAAAGGGGAAAAAAAACATCAAAACCTGCACGCAAACATCAAAATAAGTCTAAAATTTGATTCAAAGGGTTAAAATTAAGACAAAATACCCTGGAAAAGAGTTAAATGTTACAGTGAACCACCATAGCAATATGCAGAAACTCTACACTTGGAAGAAAGGAAAAAAAAAAAACCCCATGAAAACCTGCACGCAAACGTCAAAATAAGTCTAAAAATCTATTGAAGGGGTTAAAAAATTTTTAAAAATGCACTGGAAAGATATCAATGTTATAATAACCACCACTGCAATATGCAGTGAGGTCAACCTCACTTGAAATTGTTTTTTTTATCACAACCTGTACATAAAAGTAAGAAGCTGTAAGCCTAAGTCCAAAAGCTGTACATAAAAGTCCAAAATTGAAGTAATTCAGCAGGAAAAGGGTTAAATAATACAAACATAGCCCTAAGATGCATGTTTACATACAATAGAAAGCATGGACATATGCTGCAAGGTATATCTCCACTTGAAAGAAAGGAAGATAAAAACATCAAAACCTGCACGCAAACATCAAAATAAGTCTAAAATTTGATTCAAAGGGTTAAAATTACGACAAAATACTCTGGAAAAGAGTCAAATGTTATAGTGAACCACTATAGCAATATGCTGAAACTAAAAAAAAATTTGAAAAGCCAAAAAATCAAAACCTGTACACAAAAGTTCAAAATATTTGAGAGCGGACGCCGACGCCGACATGAGGGCTATGCCATAGGCTCACACAACTAACGTTGGTGAGCCAAAAAACAAAAAAACTAACATGAAATGTGATTGGAAATGAGGTAAAGTAACAAACCCTGGAGACTGATGGAATCATTGCAATCATTCTTGCAGTCAAATAATTGTGGAGAAATGAATAGCAGACTTCAGAAATTTGAATATACATTTAACTAGTCGAGTGTTGGAGGGTCATATTTGGACTTTGTTCAGAAGAGCTAGTACAAAGATTTAAAGGCTTCATATCCTGTGGGAATGCATCATTTTATCTTTCAAGTGATATTATTATTGTGTAAGGCTCAGTCTTGTTTATCAGGGATGAGAGAAGACAATAAAATTAGCTGAAATAAGCTGAAACTCCCATATTTTCACATAACTGATTAAAATAAAATTTCTTCTGAAAATAAAAGGACAAATGGTTAAGATATCACTTGGAAGAGATTTTATTTCTATAAATTTACATAAAATGGTCTTCAAGTTCATTTTCATGTAAATTTATGGAAAAAAAATAATAATAAATTAGCTGAACTCAGCTAATAGGCTGAATTCTCTCATCCCTGGATATAATTTAGGGAATAGTGTCTACAGGAAATTCCCTGTAGTTTTGCTGTTTTGTTGTTTGTACACGCAGAAGTCATGATAGCATTTTACTTTTAAAATAGTGTGCAGAAAAAGTTCTATGCACACAACTTTATTGTTTTCAAATAAACAAAAGCAAGTCATATGAGCTTCACTTGAAAAGGCAATTTATTTTAAGTGCTGAGGTGTGCTAATTTTAACATGTCTTGTGATAATGGAAGACATGTGAATGCACACTTCAGAATCTGAAGAATGCTGAAGATAATATTATGAAGACTCCTCAGAGTCGGCTTCATTCTGAAGTTATGTAGTTATACCTGAAATGCCTACTGCAAGCACAAATTAAGTATCTGTTAATTACTTGCAGGGCTTATATTTCGTCTAAATTTGTGAGAATCCATTTGGATTCTCGTGAAAATGGTTGCAAGAATCCATACCTACTATGAGTGTCCCAGGATCCCATGACGTCACCAAGGTTGAACCACTGTTGTATACTGACAACACGTTAACCTTTTAACCAACACACCTTCTTAATTTTTAAAACTAAATTTGATAATTTTTAAACAATAAATAATAAATAGATGATAAAATAAATGAACAATATTTACCAATAAAATATTACAAATATGGCTGTCATTGGAACCGGCTCAATGAGCCGGTTCCAATGACAGCCATATTTGTAAGATTTTATTGACATAGTGTTAGGATATTTCAGGTCATGTTGGCCTTCTGCTGGTTAATTTGTTGCCGCTGTGTTAAATAAAGGGTTAAATTGACTCAAGTCTTTTCACGCGAATCCTAGCAGAGGTGCAGCGAGAATCTACATGGATTCTCGCCGGTTTTATTGCGCGGATCTTTGTGCGAATCGATTCTCGGATTCTCGTCGAAATATAAGCCCTGTACTTGCCATTTTGGGTGTAATTATTAGTGTCCATTTTGGTCTTTCTGGCAGATGTTTTGGGGGAAGATGCCTACAGACATTTTGTCCCTCTACATTGTTTGGCACATCATAGTCAAAAATAATCAGTATAATGGTATACCATGGTATCATTTTCTGAATATCAAGGTACTTAATTATCCCAATACAACTCAACACTTATAAGGAGCCCTAATATTAACTTTAATCTCCCCTCCCATCACCCCTCCCAATAACGATGTTATATTCCAAATATCAAAAGATTCTGACTTGTAGTTTTTGAGAACAAGATTCAACAATTTCTTCTCAAATTAAAATTTGGGATCCAGAATTGAGCCCAAGTATGAATTGAGAGGCTTAATTTTAATAAACTTGTATCAAACCAACCCCTTCCCTATGGATGAGGTATACCAAATATCAGAAGATTCTTATCAGTGGTTCTGGAGATTTTTTAATTTCTGCAAATATGCTGACTCAGCATTTTCTTTCATTTCACCCATAGTACATTGTGACACAACCGATTGCAATTTTTCTTTACCATTTCATTCTGTTAGTTATAAAGATGCTCCAAACCATACAACAGTTCTCTGTTCCAGGCAATTTCTTAAAGATGGGTGTTGTTTGAAATTATTTCTATTTTTACCTCCTGGGGTTCCCACAGGGGTGCAGGAAAAAAAACTTTTTGCATGAATCAAGTACTTATGACTCAAAAATACATCACAAAAAGTTTGGTTCAAATCGGCTCATCGGGTCAGAAAACAGAAATTTTATGGTAGGGGCAAAACTCTTGTCCCTCCCAATACAAAGGCAAACATTTCTCTACTAACTTCATTTGAACAGCTTGATTTTACCCATCAAAGGGAAGCTCAATACCAATGGATGCAATAATAACCCTAGTTACAGCAGTACAGTAAACAATAGGCCCCAAGGGGCCTTAATCACTCACCTGACAAAGTGGTTCAAAGAAGTATTTTGAGTCACATTCAGTTAGTCATGGTTCATCAACACTACAAAGGAATGAAGTCATGAGAGACAATTTTTTTTTTTTTTTTGGCCCGTGTGGGTTGGTCTTATCCAACGGTTCAAGGACTGGCGGCCCATCAACGCCATTTGTAATCAATGTTCGGGGGTTGATTTGCTCTCTCGTACATTGGTAGCGTTTCTCTCACAAACCGTTTACTATCCACCATAATATTATTCCAAAAGAGGTTCTATCACTAAACCTAATGTGCCAATGATAGAAACTATAGCCCTTAACGAATTGTTGCTTAGTGAATTACTTATTGTATTAATTATTGTACTAAACAAAAAAGTTGTATCCCTTGTCTACATCCTTGTAGAGTGGTGAGGGAGGACACTACAGAGGTATCAGTGGTGAATTCTCCACCCAACAAGATTCTAATAACTGGCAAATATAGGCCACAGGAACTGGCGGTGGGTTTTCGGTCGTGGGGGTTGGTCTTATCAAACGGTTCGTGGACCAACGGCTCATCGGCGCTTTTTGTATTCTATGTTCGAGGGGTTGATATGCCCACACGTATATTGGCATCGTTTCTCTCACAAACTGTTTACTATACCCCATAGTATCTTTCCAAGAAGAGGTTCCATCACTAAACCTAATGAGCCATCAACACAAATCTTGCTGTCAAGAATATACTTTTCGTCAAAAGGGAATGGCAGGAAGACAGCCTCTCAGGCTATGCCAATTCCTTGCAGTGCATTCAACTATAAACTGTTTTATTGTTATCTTGTGTATTCTTATGCTGCAAAATAAATCAATCAATCAACAGAGGAATGAAGTCAAGAAATTATTCTTAAATCTGGTGTCCATGCCAGATGATTATTATCATAGGTCTACCTGACTGCTACCGTTATAGCCCCCATATTATATTGAGATTGATATATCCTTAGTTGTTAATTATATAAGATAGATATTTTTATTTCTGCATTTTCTGACTGGTCTCACTCATTTGCACTGAGTGACCTTTGTTTACATCTTTGTTACACTAATATATTGTACATATAGCTGTTGATTGTTTAATTGTTTAGTAGGTCAAGGATCTTGTTTACTTGAACTATAACAGAATCACCGAGAAACTGATAGAACATTGAAGAATTTTCATCTTCTGGACCATTCAATCTGGTTACTATATAAAGGTTTGTCAACAGAATTCAAAAACTCATTTTAGAAAACCATTCAGAAAGACTTACTTCAGTTATTTCCAATCGAGATTATTATTGTTTCAGAACAGTGCATTTATTATAGAAGCAGTGCTTCTTTGTGAATTTGGAAGATTGATTCCAAAAGAGAATTTTGAAGAGAATTTGTTCGTCCTGGAAAAGAGAATTTATACTTTCTGTCAAACAGAATAATATTTTGTGAAAAGCCAGGATTCTACTGGATTATTTGGAAATTACCTGTGGCGCCAATACCCCTTGGATTTTAACTCCATTTGAATTTTGCAGAGCATTTTATTATATTTTATTGGAGACTGCTGAAATTTCCAAGTGAAAATTTTATTACAAATCTACGGGATACTGTTTCTGAAGAGACTTTCTTGGATTTAATACTACCAGCTGGTAACTCTTCACAAGATTCTTCACCACTGGATTACTGGATTCTGTCAAACTGTATTTTGGACTAATTCTATAATTGATAAGTACCACTGTTTTTATTTTCTGTAAACCAATTAGTGTAAAAGATCTTTGTATCATTTTTTTTATATTGATGTTTTTTAATTAAATTTCAGAATAGTTAAATTCATAGTTATTGTTGGTGATTCTCAGATTTCTTTGTTACCAATATCAATAACATTTCCACAGTGTAACAGAAATTGGGGGCTCGTTGCTGAGATTGCATATTAGATAACGAAAAAGCTTTATCTGCATATTGCAATTATTTTGACTCACTTTCAAAACATTTAAACTTTCTTAGAAAATTTCAGCATTATTATTTATATAATCTGAGAACCAGCAAACCTTTTCATCACGGTATTTATTGTGACAGAATTTATTTCTGAATTTGAAAGATCTTCTAGTTTGGCCCTTTTAGAATCTCTTAAGAAGGAGGATTTATTCCAAATTGCTCAATATCTAAGTTACCTGCCACTCCTGGCTTGAACAGGCATGAACTTAAACAGCTCATTGTTAATCATTATATGGAGGAAGGCCTTTTACCTCAGTCTGAAACTCCACCCACTGAACCACAACATACTGATGCCCTTGAACTCAAAAAGTTAGAAATAGAACTAAAGAGATTAGAAATGCAACAAGAAATGAAAAGGCAGGAAAATGAAATTAAATTAAAAGAAATTCAGGCTCAAAAGGAAAAAGAGGATAGGGAATTAAAATTAAGGGAAATTGAAATTCAGGCCCAAAAGGAAATAAAAACTAGAAAGTGTTTTAGCACACTAAAACATATGTCTCCCCTTCCTTTCTATTTTATGCACAACAAATGATATATACATAAAAATATTGACAATCATACCAGATATGTAAGGTGTAGCTCTAAAGAGAAATAGTGTTGACATGAAAATGTGCGCTCTCGGGCTGCACATATTTTTACTTTATGATATTAATAAAAAAAAAAGGGGGGTACAAGTAAATACCGTGAATAATATACATGGAACTTTAAGCAGATAGCCAAAGTTCATTAGCTGCACCTTCGACTTTTCAAAATACCTGGGCAAGGGTAAAATAAATGCAGTCACTAAGTGCGATGACAAATTTTGTTACAGACGAACACGCAACCCACAATATGACATATATGAAGTTTTTATTAAAATATCAAATTGCTGGGATTAAAAGTTGCTGAGAAAAATGTGCAAAATGTTGTTATGGACAGACTGTCAGACACACACACAGACAGAGGTAAACATGTATGTCCCAACTTCCCCTTTGGGGAGCGGAGTTATAAATATCTATGATCTAGCTCAACATCCACATGTCAAAAAAAACCAAATTCTGGTCTGGACAATTACTCCCTATTTAAAGTACATAAGTTTGACCTTGAGGTCAAGGTCACATAAAGGTCATGATGACATGTGGTCTCATTGTGATACATCCACATGTCAATCATCTAAGTCCTAGGTCAAAAAACAAAAAAGTTCTGATCTGGACAATTATTCCCTATTTGAAGTACATAAATTTGACCTTGAGGTCAGAGGTCAAGGTCACATGCAGTTCATCAAGGTAGCGGACATGCGGTTTCATGGTGACACATCCACATGTCCAAAAAAAAAAATCTGGTCTGGACAATTATTCCCTATTTAAAGTACATAAATTTGACATTGAGGTCAAGGTCACATGAACGTTATGATTACATGTGACATGCGGTCTAATTGCGATACATCCACATGTCAAATATCTAAGTCCTAGGTCAAAAAACAAAAAAGTTATGGTCTGGATAATTATTCCCTATTTGAAGTACATAAATTTGACCTTAAGGTGAGAGGTCAAGGTCACATGACGGCCATCGAGGTAGAAGACATGCGGTCTCATGGTGACACATCCACATGTCAAATAACCAAGTCCTAGGTCAAAAAACAAAAAAATTCTGGTCTGGACAATTACTCCCTATTTGAAGTACATAAATTTGACCTTGAGGTCAAGGTCACATGAAGGTCACAATGGTATGCGACACACCGGCTCATGGTGATACATCCATGTGCCAAATATCTTAGGCCTGGCTCAAAAGACAAACACGTTTTTGTCCGGACAAAGTTTCCTTGAAAAAAGCACAAATCTGACCTTCAGATCAAAGGTGAAGGTCACATGAAGGTCACAATGGTGCGCTACACACTGGCTCATGGTGATACATCCACATGCCAAATATCTAATGCCTGACTTGAAATACAAAAAAGTTCTGGTCCAGACAGTTTCCCTTAAAAAAGCGAATAATCTGACCTTCAGGTCAAAGGTCAAGGTCACATGAAGGTCACTATGGTACACTGCACACCGGGTTCATGGTGATACATCCACATGCCAAGTATCTAAGATGTAGGTCAAAAGACAAAAAAGTTATGGCCCGGACAAAGTTTGTGTGATGTTTCCCTTAAAAAAAACACATAAATCTGACCTTCAGGTCAAAGGTCAAGGTCACATGAAGGTCACTATGGTACACTGCACACCAGCTCATGATGATACATCCACATACCAAGTATCTAAGGTGTAGGTCAAAAGACAAAAAAGTTATGGCCCGGACAAAGTTTGTATGAGAAAGAAGAAGAAGAAGAAGAAGAAGAATCCCATCGTCAAGGCTCAAATGTAATTTCCCCAAGTAGATTTGATGCAACTAAACAGCTCATGATGATACATCCACATACCAAGTATCTAAGGTGTAGGTCAAAAGACAAAAAAGTTATGGCCCGGACAAAGTTTGTATGAGAAGAAGAAGAAGAAGAAGAAGAAGAAGAAGAAGAATTAAAATCCCAGCATCAAGGCTCAAATGTAATTTCCCCAAGTAGATTTGATGCAACTAAACATGTTAGGCTAGTTCCTCCCTTTCAAGAAAAAGAAGTTGATAAATATTTTTCACATTTTGAAAAAGTGGCAACAAGTTTAGAATGGCCAAGGGACGTCTGGACTTTGCTATTGCAAAGTGTTTTGAAAGGGAAGGCCCAAGAAATCTATTCCGCTCTATCTTCTGAGCAAAGTAATAATTATGACACAGTTAAAGAGGCTATATTTAAGGCATATGAACTTGTTCCAGAGGCCTACAGACAGAAATTCAGAAATTATTATAAAAAAACGAAAATCAAACTCATGTGGAATTTGCCAGAGAGAAGCAAAATTTATTTGATAGGTGGTACCATTCAAAAGAAATAGGGAAAGATTTCACAAAATTAAAGGAAATGATGCTGATTGAAGAGTTTAAAGGAAAGATACATTCAGATATAAAGACCCACCTGGATGAACAAAAAGTTGACACATTACACAGAGCAGCAGTACTGGCAGATGACTATGCCTTAACTCATAAAATGAGTCGTAACTCTACAAATTTTTGGCTTCACAAGAATTCTTTCTAAAGTGGACAAGACCAACTTCAGATAAAACTCATCCTTCCAAACCTCCAAACTTTTCACTGCCCAAATTTAATAAGAAATCTGGTGAAAATAAAACCTCTAATGCCAGCCCAACACCATTACGACCCAACAGTTCAACTAAAACTTGTAATTATTGTAAGAAACCAGGGCATTTACTCTCTGATTGCTGGCTGTTAAAAAGGAACAAGAGGCCCCAAGGAGCCTTAATCGCTCACCGGCCAAAGTGGTTCAAAGAAGTATTTGGGGTCACATTCAGTTAGACATGGTTCATCAACACTACAAAGGAATGAAGTCATGAGAGACAAATTTTATGGAACTAGGGACATGGCTTGAACAAACTTGAATCTTACCCACCTAAGGATGCTGCATACCAAATATCAAAAGCATTCATCTACTGGATCTGAAGAAGATTTTTAAAGAAAATTCCTCATTTTGAACTAAGTTATCATTCGGGCTCCCACAGTGAGCCCAAATATGAACCCAGGGACTTGGCTTGAACAAACTTGAATCTCACCCCCTAAGGATGCTGCATGCTAAATATCAAAAATTCCGACTGCTAAATCTGAAGAAGATTTTTAAAGAAGAATTCCTCATATTAACTAAGTTATAATTAGGGCTCCCACAGGGAGCCCAAATATAGATCCAGGGACTTGGCTTTAACAAACTTGAATCCCCCCCCCCCCTTCCCCCGCCAGGATGCTACACACTACATATCAAAACATTCCGACTGCTGGATCTGAACAAGAAGATTTTTTAAGAAAATTCCTCATTTCGAACTGTTACAATTCAAGCTTCCACAGTGAGCCCAAATATGGACCTAGGGACATGGCTTGAACAAACTTGAATCTCACCCCCTAAGGATGCTGCATACCAAATATTAAAACATTCTGACTACTAGATCTGAAGGAGAAGATTTTTAAAGAAAATTCCTCTTTTCGAACTGAGTTACAATTCAAGCTCCCACAGTGAGCCTAAATATGGACCTAGGGACTTGGCTTGAACAAACTTGAATCTCACCTCCCTAAGGATGCTGCATACCAAATATCAAAACATTCCGACTGCTGGATCTGAAGAAAAAGATTTTAAAAGAAACTTCCTCATTTTGAACTAAGTTATCATTCGGGCTCCCCAAGTGAGCTCAAATATGGACCTAGGGACATGGCATGAACAACCTTAAATCTCACCCCTCCCCCCCCTCCCCCAAGGATGCTGCATACCAAATATCAAAATATTCCGACTGGATCTGAAGAAGATTTTTAAAGAAAATTCCTCATTTTGAACTAAGTTATAATTCAGGCTCCCACAGTGAGCCCAAATATGAACCCAGGGACTTGGCTTGAACAAAATTGAATCTCACCCCCTAGCATGGTGCATACCCAATATCAAAAGATTCTGCCTGCTGGATCTTGAGAAGAAGATTTTCAAAGAAATTTGACTGAAATGCACCAAGTTCAAATTTGGGCTCCTGTACTGAGCCCAAATATGAACCCAGGGGGCCGATTTGAACAAACTTGAATCAGATCCACCCCACAATGTTGCATACCAAATATCAAAAGATTCTGCTTGCTGGATCTGGAGAAGATGATTTTTTAAGAAATTTGCCTGAAATGCACTAAGTTCGAATTCGGGCTTCTATAGTGAGCCCAAATATGAATCCAGGGGGCCGATTTGAACAAACTTGAATCAGATCCACCCCACAATGTTGCATACCAAATATCAAAAGATTCTGCCTGCTGGATCTGGAGAAGATTTTTTAAGAAATTTGCCTCAAATGCACTAAGTTTGTATTCGGACTTCTATAGTGAGCCCAAATATGAATCCAGTGGGCCGATTTGAACAAACTTGAATCAGATCCACCCCATAATGTTGCATACCAAATATCAAAAGATTCTGCCTGCTGGATCTGGAGAAGATTTTTTAATGTTTTTCCCATTGCCTACAGTGTTAAAAAGTGCTGACTCGGCACTTTTTCAAAGTCCCGAAACTGTACCCTATGATAAAACCGATGGCAATTTTTTATGACCAATCCTTTCTGTTGGTCCCAAGGAAGCTTCACACCAAATAAAAATTCTCACTGCCATGCAGTTTTGGAGATATGGTCGTTTTATTTTTTTTCTATTTTTAGCTCCTGTGGTTCCCACGCGGCTATGGAAAAAAACATTTCCGCATAAATTAGGTACTTATGACCCAATAAGCACTCACGTAAAATTTGGTTCAAATCGGCCTCGAGGTTTGGAAAATAGAAATTTGGGGCGGGACCAAAATTTTTGCCCCTCCTTTAACATCGTCAAATATAGCCCCTCGAAGTTCTCTTGAACAAACTTGAGTCTACACCTCGAAAGGAAGCTGCATACCAAATATCAAGTCTCTGCTACTGCTGGTTCTTGAGAAAAATTTTTAAGAATTGGAGCATTTTTGCCCCATCCCTCTGCTCAAAGTGAGCCGAAACCTAATTTGACAAAAAATCAAAATGCCCTTATATAACCCTTACTCACATGAAAGTTCATTAATATGCAGCCAGTGGTTTGGGAGAAAAAGGCCCAAACACCACCTTCACGACGGATGACAGACGGCGGACGAAAAGTGATCAGAATAGCTCACCCTGACTTTCAGTCAGGAAAGCTAAAAATGTTTTGCCAACAAATATAATATCTGTGACTTCGATCGACTTGGAAAACATGGATAAATTTGTTCGAAAATCACCATGAAAAATCCAAATACCAATAATACAGCTCAGTCTCCAACAAATTTTTAACGAGCAATTTGCAGTAAATTTTCAATATCATTTAAAACTTCATTCTTTTTTTTCATATTAATAGCTACGCCCAATAATAACAAACAATGGGGCAGCGTCTCGCTATTCAGTATGATTTGAATCGCCCAGAGCATCCCCTGGCCAAATTGCCCCCATCATTTTGATCTAAATCATCTCCGCTATTTGACCCAAACTGATCTTCAGCGCCATGCCGTAAGGCTGGGCAAACGATTTCACCCCCACTTGTTCCAAGTCAAAGCATCCCCTGAAAATTTCGATGACAACCTGTGCCACCCCTCACTAACCCCCCCCCCCCCCCCCCCCCCCCCAAGATTTTGAAATCATGACTATGTGGTCACAAGATGGATTTTTGAGGTGTGTGGGGGGGGGGTTGGTTCTTGCTTTGGCAAATGGCGCATGTTTATAAACAGGAATGAGAACAATAAACAACAAACATTCGGCGCAATTTGTGAAAATTCCTTGATTTTCAAAATAAATTTGTGAAAATCAGGTTTTTTGGGGGTTTTTTTAAATTTAATAACACAAGAGTGAAGCTGTTGGTTTAGAAATATTTAATTTCTATAAAATTTCAGTATTTGGGGCATGAATTGGCTGAAATCAGCAAATTTGCTGAAAAATCCCTTCCTTGTAAACAAATAAAGCAGCCGGAAAAAAATGAGTTGTTTTTTTTTACTTTTATTTTTTATCCCCAACTGATTTTTCTCCGGATCAGGTCTTTTCAATCACTCTTCATCATTAATCCTTAATCACTGATGATAAAAGAACATGAGACCTTTGGAAATATAAATTTTACACCTAATTGTACTTAAGTAACCCTTTTTCCTAATTTCATTTCCCTTCACAGCACCGACGTGTTGCCCGATATGAAAATAAGTGAAACGGGTCAGATTTGAGAAAGCAACTGCCCAATTTCAAGAAGTTGCGAACTTAAAAATATGCCATTTACTTTCAGTAAAACAGATACCCATTTCACAATCTGACTAACTTGACAAGTCATCATTTGTACCCGGAGGGAGCAAACTCTAAATCCCAGAATCATTCATTTTTAAGCACTGAAAAGGTTATGCAAATTACTGACAAGATCGTCACCTGGCCTGATTTCCATGTCCATTCTTCCTTTCAGTTTGCATTATCATTGTCAGAGAATCACTGAAGTATGAGAATTCCCATTACTTCGAAAAACAAACCATTTTTCACATATAAGTGTATGTTGGATTTTTACTTTCATTCTATTCAAATTTTCGATTGACACTTTGTATGACAGGTATGTACAACTAATGTTTTATTAATATTAATTTAACCCTTTACCCAACACAGACGATATCAAAATTTATTATTTTAAACATTTTTTTTTAAATTTTAAAAAAAATTTCAACAAAACCATATCATGAGACCCCTCGTTGGAATGAGCTCGTTCCAACGAGGGGTCATAAGATATGGTTTTGTTGAAATTTTTTGAAATATAATATTTTTTCAGCTGCTGAATTTACACATTACACAGGCGGGCGTGTGCGATTCGTTAGGTAAAGGGTTAACTGCTTTCCTGCAAAAAGGAGATCCTCAACATCAGCTGAGCTTTGAGCGAATTGATACAGTACGTTCTTTTTCAATAACAGTGTTGTACTGTTCGGTGTGATGATTCTGTATGTGGCGATGTAGGTTGGAGGTATTTACACACTGGGCGATGACTAACTTATTGCATAAGGCCATCAAAAAAAGAACCTCTGTTTCTCAGGCCCGCGTGCATGGTCATTTTTGGTGCGCATGCAACCTTTTTATGACACAAAAAAAAATCTTCAAAAAATTTGAGATATTGTGCTCATTTCGGTAAATCGATATCGATGCGTTCGCAAATTTTAAATTAACACACTTCAAGCTTTTTGTACATCATACCTTAATGAAGTGGGTGGGTTTTAGCAATATTCACGACAGAAAGTGTTTTATTCTGTAAAAGGTTAAGTCATAATGACAGCAAGAAGGAAGGTGTCTTTCAGTCTGACAACAAACAGTCACAAAGGGGAATGGTCGATTTGCACCACGTTTGATTCGCACCAAACCTCAGAAAGTCTGCAAAGTCAGGTGCTATGTTGAATGGAACACAGTCTCCTGGCATTTATTTTTAGTAACATTTGTATTGTAAATGGCCGTCATTGGGAATTTGTGTACTGTTATTTGAAACTGTTACGAGTTTCCCAGTTAATTTAAATAAATGCATTTGAGATGCAGGATAATTGGATAACTAATAGTAACCGTTGCTTGATATAAAAGTAACAGTCATAGCTGAAAATAAATCGCATATAGGCAGGTATGTGCGGTCGAATTGGTTAATAAAAACACGCAAACATTCGTTTTGTATTTCATTTTCAGATTTCAAAAAAATATGATTTATGGATGAACTGCCCGTTCAAATGGGTTGTGATAAATTTGATTATAATGGGGGAAAATTGCGATTCACGATTTTATTAGGCAGGTTGTGAAAGGATTTTTTTTTTTTGGTCAAATAAATCTCTGAAAGTTGTCACTTCGAGTTCGACATTTGATTTGTCCCAGAGACGTTTCAACCCGAGACGTTTCACCCACTAGGCGTTTCGTGACTTTCGTCCTGTGTTATAATTTTCATGTTTCACTGAAAAAAACAAACATTCAAACCCCACTTCATTTACGACCCAACACCCCTGTGGTGAATAACCAATATATTTGTGAAATTTTGCATGGTCCACCACGCGTTTGGGTGGGGGTCAAATTACCACAAACAACCTCTCGGGGAGAAAATAAAAAGAAAAAAAAAAAAAACGCCCGCCCGCATGCTTTTTTGGAAAAAATGGCCTGAGAAACAGACAATCAACTTTGTATGGCCTAATTGGCATTTATAATTTCTATCGTCGTTTCTCAATCATATGCTACCATGTATTTTAGCTGACATATTGCTGATTATACAACATCTATGGCATGCTAAATGTGAATATTCAAAAGTTGAGCAAAACCGAAAATCTACGTTTTTTAATCTCTTTTTTGGTTCGGTTTTGGTTTCCACTAAAAAAATGAGTTTCGGTTTCAGTTTGGTTAAACTGACCGGTTCTAGTGTGGGGAGGAAGAGTTGTGGTGTCTGAGGAATTGGCAGTTTGCTACTCATGCTTCCCTCTATGTAGGGATAAGGATGCATGAGGACTTGAGGGTTCTGCTGTGGAAAGGGAGTGTGGGGCATCTTTTTGTTGATCTGATTTTCAAAATTCTCGGTGAATAATTAATTTCTTGTTCACTCATTATGCATATTTTTTTTACAGAACATCAACTATCTCTAGAAATTGAAACTTTTTTTTATAAATTGCCGAGCATTCAAATTTCAAAATTTGCTTGTAGCACTTTCATACACTGTCAATTTAGAGTTCTGTGGAGAGCATTCTTTGTTTCCAACCACGCTTGTCTCTCTCATAGTTCTTCCATAAGAACGGTGGCGACTGACAGCAGGCTAAAACTTCTTGAAATGGAAATGTCATTACTACTGCCTTCTCAAGGTTTAGCAGTCTTGAATCAACTTGCATGATCTCCTCACCAAGCTTCGAAAACGAAAAATCATGCAATACACGTTCTTAAATACTTCGTGTATTGTCATGAAATGAATTGATACTTGTCCTCGGAGTATCTGCATTCTAATATTTCATTGCCACTAGGGCTGGGCGGTTTATCTTTTTTTCGGTTCAGTTCGTTGTTTTTTTAAAAACCGAAACCGAACTGCCACCTTAACAAAAAACGCGACTTTCGGTTTCAACAATATTCCCAGAATTGGTTAAGTTTATGACCACTCAATCACTTGCTTTCCGCACGCCAAAGGCTTAAATGTCGGGCAAAGGTAAATGCTGTGCCATTTATGCTTACTTCGAGAGGACTGACAACAAATCCCTCCACCCCTACCCCCACAAATAGTGGTAGCAAATTTCTTGTATCTTAAACAATATCTACAGAACCACCAGCAGATGGAATATGAAAAATTAAAAAGTCTTAGGTAAAAATCCACACATGCAATTCAAGAATCATTAAGTAAATTTAATGAACCAGGCATATTCTACCAAAGAGGTATTGCAAGTTACCTGACAATATATGGTGTAAAAGTATTATAAATTACCATTGACCCAAAATCATCTGCATACGGCACGTTGTAAATTAGATTGGAGGTAAATATAAAATTTATTGAGTTTTAAAAGTTCACATGGGAAAAATGACGAGTAAATTATGTTAATTAACCGACTATTGACACATTCTGTGAAGTCACATGCTCATAGATAATGCTGCGCATTGGCAGTTATGTTTTTTGTCAACAATAAAATGGTTAAATTAAAATAGAACACATCCTATTAAATGGATGGCAGGTAACTATTGAAAGATTTTTTTAAACTTATTGGGAATTGTTTGTATACTATTTGAACTTACTTTAAGGAATAGCACAGTACTGCAGGTCTGTCAGGTACACATGCTGCATTCCCAATACGAAGATGTTATAATCAACACATGTTTTCCCATGACCATGTGTATTTTGTAAGCACAACAAATCCCAAGATGCAATATTGCAAACTTTCTTTCAAATCCCATTATGCAGAAGTCTCCCTTCAAAAACATCAATCGCCTGTCTTGACTGAGATGAAATCAACGCAGGGATAAGCCAAAAGCGCAAAGTAAAGTTGGTAATATCTTCGCCTGGACACTGCTTATTTCGCCCAATTTCTGTGTTTGGGCAAAATCAAAGTGAAAAACGAACCTCTACACTCGAAGTTAGGAGAGATATTGTGAAAGCTTTGGAGTGAGTTACCAATAAAAGTGATTCATATATCACGATTTACTTCAATAATAGTTATCAAAACCAGAAGAAATATGATTTGTGTTCCTCTTATTCCACTGTCATTTGAAGAAGAACCATCAAGAAACACGGGGCACGTCTATTTTCAAGTGTTGTGATAATTACCGAAATAAGCACAACAATTGCATATTATCCACCAAAACCAGGGTGAGAGCTTAGAGACTCCATAAAAAATAAGGAAATGTTGATTTTTGCTAAAATGCAGGTTTTTTTTGTGAATTTCTGCATCTTGTCCAAGGCCCCAAATCTCACTGACAGAACAAGTTAACTCCCACCAGTGGTGGAGCCATGGTTTGAAATCCTGTGGACCATGCTGGTGAAGAGGTTTTTTGGGTTTTTTTTTTTTTTTTTTTTTTGGGAGGGGGGGGGGGGGGGGAGGGGATCTCAGGACTGAGGGTACTGTACTTGTACTGAGGACAGGAAATCAAGAAGAATCTTTTCAAATTTGGGGATGGGAGAAGCAACTGGGATTTTGAGTGGGGTGGGGGGGGGGGGGGGGGGGTGGGGGGTCTCTAGATACCTCATGGCTCCAACACTGTTGCCCACTACAGTGGCCTAACACAATATGTCCATTAGCTGAGAAGAGTGAACACTGAGTAACCCGAATGACTCACCACGCTATATGAACCTCATGACTTGGATGACAAATACAGACAGATTTTATGTGTACATTACCCTCTAAAATGTGGATTTCTACAATATATTTTGAAAAACCGAAAACCGAGTTTTTGTACAAAACCGAAACCGAACCGAAATGCAAATTTAAAAACCACCCAGCCCTAATTACCACCTTATGTCAGTAGGAGGTGCGACTTAATTACTGTTGATTGCCTGTTACAAGTACTGAATATCAAAAGGGCCGTTGCACTTTACAATTCTTCAAAAATCGCGATACACTAATGTGCACCTGATGTGATTCTCTGATAATTTGTTGCACTAACCTAACACGCTATTATTTCAAATTAGTGCAGAATACGGGATAGGACTTCTAGTTTTAACTGTAGAGATGTCACATACCAAATATAATATAATTCTGACTGGTGGATCTGAAGACGATTTTTAAAGAAATCTCCTCATATTGCACCAAGTTAAATTTTGGGCTCCAATAAAGTACCCAAATATTAACCCAGGGAGCCGATTTGAACAAACTTTAATCTGATGCCTCACCGATGTTTTATACCAAATATGAAAGGATTCTGACAGGTGGATCTGAAGATTTTTGAGGCAATTTTATCATATTGCACCAAGTTAAAATTTGGGCTTCCTCTGGGAGCCTAAATATTAACTCAGGGACTCATTGAACAAACTGAAATCTGCCCCACCCCCCACAACAGAAAAAAATATACAAAATATCTGAAAGTTCAAACTGGTGAATCTGAAGAAGATTTTTAAAGATTTTTCCTCATATTGCACCAAGTTGTGACCAATGTGATCCTCGTAACAATGATGAATACCTAATATTCAAATATTCTGTGGTTCAAGTGGTTCTGGAGAAGAAGATTTTTAAAGCTTATTCTCCATATTGCCCTAAGTTAAGATTCAGGCTCCTGTATTGAGCCCAAATATGAACCGGGGGCTTAATTTGAAGACACTTGTATCTGACTGATCCCTCCCCCCCCCCCCAAACTTCGTTTGAACAAATTTGACTGTACACCTCAAAAGGAAGTTCCATACCAAATATCATGTCATTGTCCTCACTAGTTCATGAGAAGATTTCTTCAAATTTTGGAGCATTTTCCACACCACCCCCTCCCTATGGAGGGTGGTAACTTTATTTCAATGAACTTGGAATTGACATATGATAAGGACCATGCATATCAAATTTGGTTCAATTCGGCCCAGTGGTTTATGAGAAGTCAATAATGTAAAGTTCACACCACAAAACTTGTTTCAGTTGTATTTATCCTCATAAACTTGACATGTGTCCAGTGTGTTTGGGGGGGGGGGGGGGGGGGCAGAGTTTTTTTTAATCATCATCACAAACAGCTCACTACTTCCTACTCACCTTTTCATGCTGCGCTCCTGTATCCGCAATAACTGTCATTATCTTTTCATGATCCACTTCCACCATCACCATTCATCAGTTTAACACCAGATCCATTCACCTTCAATCTACAACAAAGACAATACACTAAGCAAAATGGAGACTGTACATGTATTTTGCTCAGTTTGTTAATTGTTATTTGATCAGAGAGGGTTACATGTACTTCTCATCCTCCTGAGTATATCATTCATAGTGTTGAACCTATTCACAGAGTAATCAGCATCCATTAATTGATGACTAATTAACTAGTCGACACCCATCACAACACTATAGCGTACGTGTGGTGGAAGGCCACACATATTCTTACTAGAGCTGTGCAGTATTGAAATTACAGGTTTGGTATCGGTATTTTTCAGGTAAATACCTTTGTTTTGGTTCAGTATTCGGTATATGCACAGAACACACTGAAAGCAGACACAAACTAACCCAATTTCCAAACATTCAACCACATAGTAACTTAACCCTTTACCTAACGTGAAAAGCAGACGGCACTTGCAAAAAAAATTCTTGAATAACTCATTTTTTTTTCATTTTTTGTCTCAAAAACATAGGTTATGACCCCTCGTTGGAACGAGCTCGACGAGCTCGTTCCAACGAGGCGTCATAACCTATGTTTTTGAGACAAAAAATGAAAAAAATAGTGAAAATTAATTGGCGATTTTTGAGAATAGCGCTGGCCGGTTTTGGCCGTTACGTTGGGTAAAGGGTTAACAGGGTCTACGCTGACATCTCATGAACTTGACAAGGATTCAACTGTGATAACTAATTAGTCTGGCAAGTTAATTTAATGAATCACTCGTTTCAGCGTGAATCATCACACTGAACTGAGTGATTCATTAATTAACTTGCCAAGCTAATCAGTTGGCCTCTATGTCCTTCGTACCATGCCCCCCCCACCCCCAATGAATTAGGTTGAAGAAACCTATGTTCTTCAGTAAAATGAATTAGACTGATGAAACATATGTTCTTCGCCTTCAAAGCGTTTCAGTAAGTTTTCACTAGTAGTAACCCTCTTAGTCAGTCCTTCCCTCCTTATCTTTAAAAGTGGCAATAAGATTAATGTCCACTGTCCAGTGAATCCAGTGTCCAATATCCACTCAAATATGCAAGTAAATTTCAGCAATGCAACTGTAATTAATCTCTCTATGATAATTCCAATTGTGAAAACATTGTGTAGTCATTGCCAATCTTGCAATGCTTCAATGACTGGTGTCATCCACCTTTCATTGTTTGGGTTCATCCTTGAAAAATAACATATTTTATGACATTCATGTACTTGTAATTATAGGGTATTTTGAGTGGAATCACTCTACCAGTGTTCACTAACTTCACTTCTGGTTCCTGGCTTCATACACGTTTCTGATAATTCCAGAGAATCCACGATTTCCCATGATAAATTAGGGTACATTGTCATTTTCCATAAAAAAAATAGGCCGATGAAATCGTCAGATGTGTACCCATACGCAAAACTAGTAGAAAGCTGTACGACAGAGGGTCACCACGGATGCCGACATAATGTACACCATACAAGGTATGGGTACATATATAGAAATGGATTGGAGGAGTTCCTAATTTGATGGATAAAGGGTTAATATCTCAGTATCAAATTAGATTTACATAACAAGAGGCCCCAGCGGGCCTTAGGAAATCACCGAATGTTCCATACTGTTAAGACAAAAATTTTATCAAAAGCTATTCTTAAGGTTCTACAAAGTATTTATTTATTTATTTATTTATTTATTGGTGTTTAAGGTCACATACTTATGCACAATGGCTAATCGTGACCGTGACAGTTTTACGGGTGGAGGAAGCCGGAGTACCCGGAGAGAACCACCGAGCAACGACGAGCAGCTGTCAGCTCTCCAACATCGTAACTCTGAACTCTGCACCGCAGCACAGGCAGGGTTAGATTGGTTGAAGACATGCGCACCATCGACGTGCAGTACGCCTCAGTACACAGCGTCATCGTGCCCCCATGTAGGCAATCGGGGTGAAGTGTCTTGCCCAAGGACACAACGCGGTTGCCGCAGGTGGGATTCGAACCGAGGACCTCTCGGCTTGCAGCCAGCACCTCTACCAACTGAGCCACCGCGCCCCGTTCTACAAAGTAAACCTATACTCTCTGTGGAGCTAAAACATCAACAGGACTGAATGGGACAATGCTGCTGATCAAATATCAAAAGATTCTGCATGATGGTTCTGAAGAAGATTTTTAAAGAATTTTCCTTGAATTGCACAAAGTAAACATTCACGCCCCCATAGTGAGCCCCAATATTGATCAAAAGACTCAATTTGAACAAACGTGAATCCAACCCATACCAAGATGCTGCATACCAAATATGTAAAGATTCTGCCCACTGGTTCTGGTGAAGAAGATTGTTAAAGATTTTTTTCTTAAATTGCACGAAGCAAAAATTCACACCCCCATAGTGATCCCCAATATTGAACGGGGGATTCAATTTGAACAAACAAACTTGAATCAGACCCATACCAAGATGTTGTATACAAAATATCAAAAAATTCTGTCCATCGGTTCCGGAAAAGAAGATTTTTAAAGAAATTTTCTTAAATTGCACCAAGTAAAAATTCACACCCCTTTAGTTAGCCCCAGTATTGATCGAAGGACTCAATTTGAACAAACTTGAATCAGACCCATACCAAGATGCTGTAAACCAAATATCAAAAGATCCTGCCCATTGGTTCTGGAGAAAAAGATTTTCAAATTTTTTTTCTTAAATTTCACCAAGTAAAAAATTCAGGCCCCAATAGTGAGCCCCAAAACTGATCAAGGGACTCCATTTGAACAAACTTGAATCAGACCCATACCAAGATGCTGTATACCAAATATCAAAAGATTCTGCCCACTGGTTCTGGAGAAGATTTTTCCTTAAATTGCACTAAGGAAAAATTCATGCCCCTATAGGGAGTCCCAATATTGAGCAAGGGACTCGATTTGAACAAACTTGAATCAGACCCATACCAAGATGCTGCATATGAAATATCAAAAGATTTTGTCCATTGGTTCTGGAGAAGAAGATTTTTAAAGAATTTTTCTTAAATTGCACTAAGTAAAAATTCACGCCCCCATAGTGAGCCCCAATATTGGTTGTGGGACTCGATTTGAACTAACTTGAATCAGACCCATACCAAGATGCTGCATACCAAGTATCAAAAGATTCTGCTCAATGGTTCTGGAGAAGATTTT
This sequence comes from Pictodentalium vernedei, assembly GCA_031216915.1. Classification (NCBI taxonomy): domain Eukaryota; kingdom Metazoa; phylum Mollusca; class Scaphopoda; order Dentaliida; family Dentaliidae; genus Pictodentalium; species Pictodentalium vernedei. The sequence continues at coordinate 436,229,828 of CM062292.1, forward strand.
TTAATAATTTTTCTATAATTCATATGGTGCTATCAGTTATGCCCCATACAGAGCCCCCAGGGACATGGCCATTTCATTTGAACAAACATAAATTGCTATATAGTAATGAACATCCACGTGAAGTTTCGTGAAAATTGGACCAGTGGTTTCAGAGGAGAAGTCATTTGAAAAATGTTCACGCCGACGGATGGCAAGTGTTAAGTTGAGCTCCCTTTGGTAAGCTAAAAATTCCTCATATTGACTAAGTTATAATTCGGGCTCCCGCAGGGAGCCCAAATATGAACCCAGGGACTTGGCTTTAACAAACTTGAATCTCACCCCCCCAAGGATGCTACACACCACATATCAAAACATTCCGACTGTTGGATCTGAAGATGTTTTAAGAAAATTCCTCATTTATTTATTTATTGGTGTTTAAGGTCACATACTTATGCACAATGGCTAATCGTGACCGTGACAGTTTTACGGGTGGAGGAAGCCGGAGTACCCGGAGAGAACCACCGAGCAACGACGTGCAGCTGTCAGCTCCCCAACATCGTAACTCTGAAGTCTGCACCGCAGGGTTAGATTGGTTGAAGACATGCGCACCATCGACGTGCAGTACGCCTCAGTACACACCGTCATCGTGCCCCCATGTAGGCAATCGGGGTGAAGTGTCTTGCCCAAGGACACAACGCGGTTGCCGCAGGTGGGATTCGAACCGAGGACCTCTCGGCTTGCAGCCTGCACCTCTACCAACTGAGGAAAATTCCTCATTTCGAACTAAGTTACAATTCAAGCTCCCACAGTGAGCCCAAATATGGACCTAGGGACATGGCTTGAACAAACTTGAATCTCACCTCCCAAAGGATGCTGCATACCAAATATCAAAACATTCCGACTGCTGGATCTGAAGAAGATTTTTAAAGAAAATTCCTCATTTTGAACTAAGTTATAATTCGGGCTACCACAGTGAGCCCAAATATGAACCCAGCAACTTGGCTTGAACAAACTTGAATCTCACCCCCCTAAGCATGGTGCATACCCAATATCAAAAGATTCTGCCTGCTGGATCTTGAGAAGAAGATTTTTTTAAGAAATTTGCCTGAAATGCACTAAGTTCAAATTCAAGCTTTTATAGTGAGCCCAAATATGAATCCAGGGGGCCGATTTGAACAAACTTGAATCAGATCCACCCCACAATGTTGCATACTAAATATCAAAAGATTCTGCCTGCTGGATCTTGAGAAGGAGATTTTTTAAGATATTTGCCTGAAATGCACTAAGTTCGAATTCGGGTTTCTATACTGAGCCCAAATATGAATCTAGGGGGCTGATTTGAACAAAATAGAATCAGATCCACCCCACAATGTTGCATACCAAATATCAAAAGATTCTGCCTGCTGGATCTGGAGAAGATTTTTTAAGAAATTTGCCTGAAATGCACTAAGTTCGAATTCGAGCTTCTATAGTGAGCCCAAATATGAATCTAGGGAGCCGATTTGAACAAACTTGAATCAGATCCACCCCACAATGTTGCATACCAAATATCAAAAGATTCTGCTTGCTGGATCTGGAGAAGAAGATATTTTAAGAAATTTGCCTGAAATGCACTAAGTTCGAAATCAGGCTCCTATACTGAGCCCAAATATGAACCCAGGGGGCGATTTGAACAAACTTGAATCAGATCCATCCTACAATGTTGCATATGCAACCAAATATCAAAAGATTCTGCCTGCTGGATCTGGAGAAGAAGATTTTTGAAGAAATTTGCCTGAAATGCACTAAGTTCGAATTCGAGCTTCTATAGTGAGCCCAAATATGAATCTAGGGAGCCGATTTGAACAAACTTGAATCAGATCCACCCCACAATGTTGCATACCAAATATCAAAAGATTCTGCTTGCTGGATCTGGAGAAAAAGATTTTTGAAGAAATTTGCCTGAAATGCACTAAGTTCGAATTCAGGCTCCTATACTGGGCCCAAATATGAACCCAGGGGGCCGATTTGAACAAACTTGAATCAGATCCACCCTACAATGTTGCATACCAAATATCAAAAGATTCTGCCTGCTGGATCTGGAGAAGAAGATTTTTTAATGTTTTTCCCATTGCCTACAGTGTTAAAAAGTGCTGACTCAGCACTTTTTCAAAGTCCCGAAAAAAGTACCTTGTGATCAAACCGATAGGGATTTTTTTTAACCATTATATTCTACTGGATAAAAGGAAGTCTGAAAATAGAAATTTTAGGCGTGGCCAAAATATTTGCCCCTCCCATAATGAAGCCAAATAATGCAGAAGTTGTGTACAAAAAACTGATTAGACCTAATTTCGGTGCAAAATGGCCACTGGCAGCCATCTTGAATTTTGGACCGCACCCAGAAACACTCGTTCTCGTCCCAAGGTGATAACAAAGGTACCCAAGATGTTTCGTGAAGATCGATTCATAAATACAGACTCTAGCCCGAGCCGTATTGACATGTGTACTTACTGTGTGTAAGTAGCACTGAAAAAATCAAAGTTCATCTAATTTGCATAATTTCTGCACGAGAAAAAAACCTGTATTATATGTGATGTATCCCATGGTACTAAACATTCACACAAAAAATTATTCAAATCAGCGCTTTCATATGGAAGTTCTGTGCAAAAATCTGATTGCACCAAATTTTGTACAAAATGGCTGCCATCGGCAATCTTGAATTTCGGACCGGACCCAAAAACACTCGTTCTCGTCCCGCGGTGATAACAAAGGTACCCAAGGAGTTTCGTAAAGATCGGTTCATAAATACGGCCTCTAGCCCGAGCCGTATTGGCATTTGCACTTACAGTGCTGAAAGTAACACCAAAAAACATCAAAGTTAGTCTAATTTGCATAATTTAAGCACGAGAAAAAAACCCGTATTATATGTGATGTATCCCATGGTACTGAACATTCATACAAAAAATTATTCAAATCAGAGCTTTCATATGGAAGTTCTGTACAAAAAACAGATTTCTGCATCGTCGGTACAAAATGGTGGCTGGCAGCCATCTTGAATTTCGGATCGCACCCAAAAACACTCGTTCTCGTCCCACAGTCATAACAAAGGTACCCAAGAAGTTTCGTAAAGATCGGTTCATAAATACGGCCTCTAGCCCGAGCCGTATCTAATTGTTGACGGACAGACAGACAGACGGACGACGGGCCATGGTATAAGCTCAAATTTGGCTTCGCCAAAGTTGAGCTAAAAAATCTTTGAGTCCCAGAGTGAGTCTGACTGAACCCCAAAATATTTGTTCTCATAGCACAGTGATAACAAAGGCATCCAAAAACACTTGTTCCTGTCCTCAAGGTGATAACAAAGGTACCCCAAGAAGTTTCGTGAAGATCAGTTCATAAATACAGACTCTAGCCCGAGCTGTATTGACATGTGCACTTACTGTGTATAAGTAGCACTGAACAAATCAAAGTTCATCTAATTTGCAGAATTTCTGCACGAGAAAAAAACCTGTATTATATGTGATGTATTCCATGTTACTAAACATTCCTACAAAAATTTATTCAAATCAGAACTTTCATACAGAAGTTCTGTACAAAAAACTGATTGCACTAATTTTGGTACAAAAAGGCTTCTGGCGGCCATCTTGAATTTTGGACCACACCCCAACACACTCGATCTCGCCCCATAGAGATAACAAAGGTACCCAAGAAGTTTCGTAACGATTGGTTCATAAATACGGCCTCTAGCCTGAGCCGTATAGAAGTTGTGTACAAAAAGCTGATTGGACCCAATTGGCAGCCATCTTGAATTTTGGACCGCACCCAGAAACACTCGTTCTCATCCCAAGGTGATAACAAAGGTACCAAAGACGTTTCATGAAGATCGGTTCATAAATACAGACTCTAGCCCGAGCTGTATGGACATGTGTACTTACTGTGTGAAAGTAGCACTGAAAAAATCAAAGTTCATCTAATTTGCATAATTTCTGCACGAGAAAAAAACCTGTATTATATGTGATGTATCCCATGGTACTAAACATTCACACAAAAAATTATTCAAATCAGCGCTTTCATATGAAAGTTCTGTGCAAAAATCTGATTGCACCTAATTTTGTACAAAATGGCTGCCATCGGCCATCTTGAATTTCGGACAGAACCTAAAAACACTCGTTCTCGTCCCACGGTGATAACAAAGGTACCCAAGAAGTTTCGTAAAGATCGGTTCATAACTACAGTCTCTAGCCCGAGCCATATTGGCATTTGCACTTACTCGTAACTGATGGTTCGTGAAAGAAAAGGCAGAATATTATATTAAAGAATAAAGATTTTGATTGTGTAACTGTGTACCGAGTTGTTTTTTATCCATCATGATTCATGTGAATACAGATGCTCTTCACTGCCCAAACTGTACTGCATTCTGCAAAATTTCTTTCAACTACGCTCATCGTCTCATTAAATATATAATGTCATTCTTTATTCCCATATTGAACAAATAATTCCTCCATATTAGTAATCCATCTTAATTGTGAGAGGTTTGGGTGCAATGAGTTTAATATCGGGCGATTCGGGGTGGGATTTATCAATACAAAGCCACTGAATTTTTCTCATGTTGAACTGTGTGGAGCACATGTTTGTTTGTTTGTTGGTGGTTAACGTCACACCATGGCTAATCGTGACACAACATGGAGATGAAGTCAAGTTTAGTCAATCGTTGATCAACATGTTGCCCATTTTAGAGAACTTTCACCCCAAGCATTGGTGACTGGGTCCTATTTTACTAGTAAAGCAGAACTGGTTTACCACAGTAAACAAGTGCTGCTTACTTCCCGGGGTTCCCACGGGGAGTGTGGAGCACATGATAAAAATAGATTCCACAGGGGGCAGTTTGCAGCCAACATTGATGTATCAACACTGAACCTGGCTGTTATTGCCAGAGAAGAAAAAAATGAGAATTTTGCTTGCGATCACCACACAACTTATTTCATTGGTTATAAGTTGTGGGATAACCGCACCAAGAGCAAGATGAACAGGGGGCGTCTGAGCCCTCCCGACCTGCGGCATTCACTTTCCCCAAGAGCAAGATAAACAGGGGATGTCTGAGCCCCTCCCTCCTGGGTGTGTGTGTGTGGGGGGGGGGGGGGGGGGAGCTCAGTCGTGCAGGCCTGCCTATCTGTACAGGCCAGTAAGTTGTGCACAAAGAATTTCCTCACGTTTTTTCGTCATAGATTCTTTCAACAAGCAAAACAAAAGTTCATGAATCATTGTCACTTGCCCTTCATTTGCTGCCTGTAAAAGTGTGGGGGATGGGGGTAACTGAATTCTGCATGTGGGTGGAAAACACTATTGCTTCAAAATGAAGACAAAATACCTAGCTGGACATGTTCTGAATCTGTTCTTATATAAGCAAGGGGAGGTAACTTGATTCTTGTGATATCTCACAACAGATTTTTTTCAGTTTTCAACAAACCTTCAATTATATTATTTTTTTTTTACACAAAATGGATAAATTTGGTATTAACCATAACAATAGTATATATACAGTATGTGCCAAGTGTATTGCATCTCAATCACCCATCCCCCATGGCGGGTGAAAATCGCATTTTTCAGCCGGTGTCACACGGTGTTGATTTTTGGACACCGTGGCGTGGCATGAAAAGGATTATGAAGATCAAATCTTTGTTCTGTGAAAACAGTAGTTAATTAAATTTGAGAAAACAAAGGATTTATACATGGGTATTGTTGTGACCCTGTCTTCAACCGTGGCGCTTTGAGTAAGAGTATGTGCTTCTGTCAACTCGCAATTCACAAAATAATTCACACGTGGCTATTTTCTCTCGATATTTTGTCACATGAAGAAAAAATAAAGAAATTGAAAATGCTTCAAATAAAATAAAGCGCTAACCCACAGTCGATGTTTTCTTTCCCTGGTACGATAACTGTGCACGCATTCTGTTTGTCTAACCCAGACTGGCCTACCTAAATAATATTTATGCAGTTGGCAAGTTTACCCACCGAAAATATATTTATTAAATCAACCTGGACTCTGGGTTCGACTCATATCTCAACTGCAGTTTTGAAATGTGATTCAGGCGGTGCGAGGGGGGAAAGTGCACTGTGGAGATTTTTTTTCTGTTTAAATCCCAACAATCTGTAGCCATTACAAGGCAAAAACAGAAACAAAAGACAGGCGAGTTGAGATGAGTAGGTGCCACGGTGACGTTCCCTCGGCGAACTGTGAGTGTCCCTATTTGTCCCACTGTCTTTCTTTTCGCCATTTTATAGTAGACCCTTCATGTGAATGAACACTTCAATGTCTAGATCCTAAATAATAATAATAATAACTCTTTGTCTACACATAAAATGTCAAGTAAAATAAATAGGCCCTATTTAAGGTGGCTCAGAAAAATGATCTAAGGGATAGGAGCTCGGTAAAACATTTTCTTGAAACGTCACATTTCACCCCCACCACCCGGTGGAAATACGGCCGAGCCTCCGAGGTCATGCCAGAACTTAATTTCTTGAGAGCTGCCCCATTGAGCAACCCCCTTTCCCCATGTAATTTAATGGTTATGCCGCACGTTATCACTAACAATGATAAAGAAGCATCGCGCAGTCTGTTCTGTTTTGCCCAGATGCATTGCAAATCAGTGGAGGAGGGGGGTCAGGGCAAGGAAAATCTCGTTGGTAGGCCAATTTAAACTTTTGTGCGTAGGCCTAACTCCCCCCATCCCAATCTCCCTATTTTCGAAAGTGTCATTCAGGTCTACACTGCAGACCATAAATAAATTTCACCCCAACTAAGATTCTTAGTCTGTACCTTGTGCCAAGGGCATCTCGCAATCGAGGCGGTGCGAGGGGGAAAAGTTGTATTCATTGGCGGAAACCTTACCCTCGCCCTGTCGGTGCCATTAATTTGTTCACCAGCCCCCACCCTCCATTCTCAACATCGCCATAGTCAATTTTCCGACCACTTTCTGATTTTGACACAAGCCCCCCCCACTCCTCCACCCAATGAGGGATTTGACAAAAAGCTTGTTGCACCATCAAGCGAATTTTCAGATAACAGGCCATATGGAGGGCTATCTATGAGCCGCCAGGTTGCTGGACACCTCTTGATAACAAATAAGTGTACAAGCAAATTCTTTTATATGAGGTGGTCCTATTGTGAATCGACGTAATGGGTTATTCCTACCCCTCCAAGATTCTACAATGGTCATCACTGTGCAACCCCCCTCCCCCCCCCCCCCCCCTGCCATATCAATTCTCAGGCAACGGAGGGCGTAGTCGCCCCGGCCTCATATGCCCATGGTTCTTGGGGAAAAACTGACACAACCCCCACCCATCATAAACAAGCTATATGTGTTCTGTGGTTCTGATTAAACAGGTTTTCACGGTTCTGGTATAAGTTCATCTTTCTCTCTTCATCTCAAACGTTTTTGGCTACCAGAGTCTTATTGTCAAGCGGTTCTGTTTTGAAGCAAAATTCGAACTAAACCGTCCATATCAATAGGCCATTAAGAATAACATAAGGTTTATACAATAATCGGTAGCTGTTTGATTTAACATCTGATCATTAATCCTATTGTGGTGACTGTCTAATTAACAAAAAAATATTGTCACTGGTTTTAATTGCTGAACAAACTACTAGAATTATTTATTATAGTTATATGTGCTAACTCTATAAGGATGTTAAGGTGTGACTTCTCTATACAGAGTCGTTTAATTGGGAATAAGTGTCAAAATTATCAGCTGTCCGAATTCAATGAACTATTTCTCGAGTTGAAGAAAAAAGCCTGTTTCTAAATTTCATCTGTCTGTGTTTTCAAAGCAAGGCTGTTATCCATAATTTGCCAATAGTACACATTGAGTGGCTGGGATTAGACGAGGGGTAAGTATTGGTTGATTACGACAAAAACACTCATGTAGTGAAGTTTCCACTCACACAGTGTGCTCAGGTTCTGTGAAAAAGCTTACAGCGCACTGGAGACATACTTCAGTTTGAATGCCTCAAGAATTCGTTTCAAAGCCTCTAGACCAAAATACTAAGTTATATTACTTTAATTTAACCCGGCAGGGCGAACTGAGCGGAGCGAAAAGCATTCAGACAATGAAATGGCTGACTTCTCATGCACGTGTTGTTTGGAAGTTGTGAAAAAATATTGCCCTCATATTTAAAAAACACACTTCCTGGTGTGTTCTTTCATATGATATTGATGAATAAATAGTCAAAACATCCGATCACTGTTTTTCTTTCATTCGAATGTGCATTTCTTTAACCATTTAACTCAGAAATGCATGTCCGATCAGAATATCGATTCACCCCAATTAGCCGACTTTGTGGTGAGAGAACCCCCAACCATAAAATTGGCTTTTGACTGATTTCTGATGTTGGGTAAATAACTTCTGTTTGAAGTAATTTGGATATCACTGATGGACCTGGCTGCCTTTTTATTTGTTTATTTTTTATAATAATTTTACCAATTAACAGTAATATTTCTATCGAAACCTAAACAGGGGGGGTCAATTCAGATACAATTTTTTTTGCCCAACCCCACTTTTGAAAATTAAAGTAGTTTTAATCATTTAATTATTAGTTAATCTTGGCTGCATTCAATGGTAGGTTAAACATGTAGATCTGTAATAAGCCCAAACAAGTCCAACTGAAAAATTTTTTTTTTTTTTGTTGTGTCAACCAGCGTCAACTTAATTATTATAGCTCAGGTCGTGAGCTCTCGTTGGACCGAGCTCGTTCCATTTAAGAGTCTACAGACATGTTTTCCGAAAATCATTTTTAAAAAAATAATTGAATCTGCCTAGGGATCGGGCAATCATTTTCTGAATTGAAAAAAAAAAATTAAGCCTATATATGATTTCATTTTCACTTTTAACCGAAACTCGGGGCCGGGGGCAAAGTAGGCCTGTATGGCTACACCAAACTGTATTGGAGGACATTTTGTTGGGAGGAGGGGGGGGGGGGGGGGGGGGGGCAAACTTATCCTGCTGAATCCTTCATGACATGCATTGATAGACCTTGAAATACTCTGCTTCTCTTAGCTACCAGGGATTTCTGAGTAAAAGTGCTCATCAATTTTACTGCCACAAACGCAAGATACCATGGGCTATATTTCCATAAAATAAAAGACGGATGGAGTTCAGACTGCATTAAGCTTTTTGTTCTCAGTTTGATGCGCTGAGGATTTACACGCACAGACCAGGTCTATTTTTGTGCAAGTGTTGATCTGTTCACATCCATTTACATCTCCACACACTTGTTTCAATTTTTTTACTTTTGTCGATTTGAAATGGGGGGGGGGGGGGGGGGGGGGAGAGGGGGAGGGAATTCGGTTCCTTTAAGTACCTGAAGCCTACTCTGTGTTTTCTTTGGAATTACGGTTATGGATTTAACCCTTGTTCTTGTGTTTCCATTTCGTCTGTAAAGTTAATAACTTTAATGTCACCAAACGTTTGATAAATTGGAATTTTTCGGATCCACGCAGCGTCAAATGTTAACATTGTGTCAGTCACGATATTTTTTATTTTTATTTCCGATTTCAATTGCATGTGAGATTGCTGCCTATACTGCCTCAGTCTGAGTATTTTCATTCTGATCACACGTTAGAGGTTGAATAATATCGCTTTTTTAAGTTTTTTTTTAAATGCTGACGAGACTCAACCGGCCCACAAACTCGCTCAAAAGCCGATTTCTGAAACCTACAATATGATCAGAAATCTAGTTTACTTGCGTTTCCCATGGCGTTTGCAAATGGGCAACAACGGCGTCTGTCGGTGTAGGGAAGGGTGTCGGAAACAATATCCACGTGTCTTTTAATTTTAGGTTTTAATTTTCAAGTTTGTTTATCTCCGGCGGCACTTCAAAAGAGTTACGGTTTTATTGGTAATCGAGACTTCCAGTGTAAAAAAAGTCACTAATCTTTTTCAACCTTGAACAAGGTGTGGACACGGTGATTTATTCATTCATAATTACACCGTGTGACACGGTGTCTGCCGGTGATTTTTTAAAAAACGACCACCGCGTTGGGTATTTGAGACGTAATACACTTGACACGTACTGTAATAGGTCAGCTGAAGTTAACTATACTAGAGAGGTTATGTTTTTATTTAATTTATATTTTGAGTTTATATAATTTTGATTTCTCATTACCGTGACAGTATGAGAATATATTTGGCATACATGTGGGCATGTTTTATAAATAAACAATCTATATTTAAACTGACCACCCTGGTGCACGTAATGTGTCCCCATTGTTGTGAACGATATGGCTTTCCCTGGTTTTGTTTTCAAAACAGACTTTCATGTAGCATGGATCAAACTAGATATTACAACTCAGGGGTATTAATTCGTATTTATTTTTGAGCAGCTATTTTTGCAGGAATCACATCAGGTAATTTCTCAACTCATTTTCTAAAATAATAAAAAAGGAACAATCTGGGTCACTGAAGTCTGAACACGCTGTCATTAATAATTTATGAACTGGGAATTTCCTATTCTTCTTCAACAAAAAGTTGATACACATGAGGGCTGAGAGTAATAAATAACACAAAAGCATGTAGTTTGGGAATTTTATTTTTTTAGCTGAAAATGTGAAAAGATTAAATTGAGAAAAAAACAACTCCATAACACTTTCACATAATTTTATTTTGATTGAACAATTGACATTTTCGTGATGAATGGTACTGGTAGTCAAAACTTTAATTCAGAGAAATATGGGGTGGGGTGGGCTTATTTATTTTGGGGTGATACCACAAAAAATGTTTTCTAAAAAGTTGGGGGGGGGGGCGGTACACTTACCAACGAGAGTGGGCTTACTGGCAGGTCAGTACGGTAAATTAAATTCTGATTACTGCAAATCAGCCAGCTTCAGCAGTAAGCTTGAAGAATAAAGAAACCATCTGACATCGGCATTCGGTATCGACCCGATTGTTGTCTAAAATAATCGGCATTCGTCTTATGGGGCATTTTACGAATCGGCTCATCTCTAATATAAATACAACAACTGCACAGGTTAGAGCACAAATTGTTTTCAAATTGGTGTCCTACATAAGCATTCTTGGTGCTATTGAAACTAATATACACAGACATATACGGTAAGTATATTTTCGGGGTGGGGGATTATCACTTACTGAAGAAATACAAAACTCCAAATTCTGCTGACGTTTCGTGAATATAACCAGGGAAAAGTGGGTAAAACACTGAATGGAATCTGAAATCTGATTTTTCAGAGCAGTTGTGCATCAAGGGAGATTACTCAAAATACACGCATGTTTCCCAATACGAATGACGTCTTCATTCAAAGCAAACACAAACAAAGTATTTATGGGCTGACACGTCCAGCTTATTTTGTGTATTAATAGAGTTGGACTCGAGAATTTTCAGAGAAAGTTAGGTTTTGTTTTATTTCTATTTGATAAATACATTTCCTTATTAAATGACAATTCATATCTTTGAACACCACTGGCCACAGCTTGTGTACGCAATTCCATCACGTGCAGGTCCGACATCGATAATGTTTGAACGAAAACGATAGAATTTTTCTTTTCGCTTTCAACTATTCAAGAATATATTTTGAATCGCAAAGCTCTAAAAATGCATCGCGAATTGCGATGCGAATCCGGTTAAATTGAGCCCTGATTTTAATTGTGTTGGTATTTATAGTTATATCTGGATGGTGACATGCAGATATGTTTCAGGGGTTCAAAATGTTGTGGATTCATTACTTATGCTATTTTGTGATCAGTTGTGCTTGTCAGTGTTCAATACATTCCATAATAGTGGAATTTTAAACTGGAGTGATGTCACGCATGCAGCCCGACTGTCCCAGGAATGGCAATGCTTAGATGCAAAATAGTCGGAGCCATTTTTTGTTAACAGTTTACCTAACGAATCTGCCATATCTGCACTCGTGATATACAAAATTTGCTATTCAAATTTTATTTTTTCATTTCTCTACTTCAAAACATACCTCATGACCTTAATATTAATGGAACAAACTTGATGAGCTTGTTCCAATAAGGAGTAATAAGCCATGGTTAGAAGTAAATAAATGAAAGTGTCAATGATACTGTAGCTTAACATGTGTGTTGTGTTTGATGAAAAGGATAATGTTCAATGTTTATGAAAGGATTATGAAATAAGACAAGAATTGTGATAATTGGGAATATGTTCATTTCTGTTCCCTGTATGCTATGTTTATGATAAAAATAATATGAGGTGTACACTGTACTAAAGAGCTGAGGGGTGGGTTAATATGACATCACAGTTAATATATGTGGCCCTCACAGTTAACGTATATCAACAAAAGTTACCAAAGTTACCAAGTTACAGTGAAATTATTCCAAAACGAGTCATCCTATCAAGTTACATTAAAATCCCTTCATAAATATGGCCTGTAGACTGTGCTAAAGGTTTTTGGGCTTTGGGCCCCTGAAGCCGTTCGTTTCCCAATTGCGTCCAAAGGGGACGTTCTCATCCAGACATTATATGAAGTCAACCTACCAAGTTACAATGAAATCCCTTAATAAATATGACCTGTAGACTGTGCTAAAGGTTTTTGGGCTTTGGGCTCTGGCAGCCATCATGGTTGAATGATCGCAACCAAAAGGGGAATTCTCATCTGGGCATCTTCTGGAGTGATCCTACAAAGTTACAATGAAATCCCTTCATAAATATGACCTGTAGACTGTGCTCAAGGTTTTTGGGCTTTGGGCCCCTGAAGCCATCACAGTTGACCAATCACGACCAAAAAAGGATGTCATCATCTAAGCATTATATGGAGTCAAACTAACCAAGTTACAATGAAATCCTTCCATAAAGACGACCTACAGACATGCTAAAGGTTTTTGGGCTAGGGCAGCCATCAAGGCTGAATGATCGCGACCAAAAGGGGACGTTCTCATCTAGACATTATTTAGAGTCATCCTACCAAGGTACAATGAAATCCCTTCATAAATATGATCTGAAGACTGTGCTAAAGGTTTTCGGGCTTTAGGCTTGGGCAGCCATCATGGTTGAATGATCGCAACCAAAAGGGGACATTCTCATCTGGACATCATCTGGAGTGATCCTATGAAGTTACAATGAAATCCCTTCATAAATATGACCTGTAGACTGTGCTCAAGATTTCCGGGCTTCAGGCACCTGTAGCCATCACAGTTGACCAACAACGAACAAAAGGGGATGTCATCATCTAGGCATTATATGGAGTCAACCTAACAAGTTACAATGAAATCCTTCCATAAATACGACCTACAGACATGCTAAAGTTTTTTGGGCTCGGGCAGCCATCAAGGCTGAATGATCGTGACCAAAAGAGGACGTTCTCATCTGGACACTATTTGGAGTCATCCTACCAAGCTACAATGAAATCCCTTCATAATTATGACCTGTAGACTGTTCTAAAGGTTTTCGGGCTTTGGGCCCCTGAAGCTGTCACAGATGCCCAATCGTGTCCAAAAGGGGACGTTCTCATCTAGACATTATATGAAGTCAACCTACCAAGTTACAATGAAATCCCTTCATAAATATGACCTGTAGACTGTGCTAAAGGTTTTCGGGCTTCGGGCTTGGGCAGCCATCATGGTTGAATGATCACAACCGAAGGGGACAATCTCATCTGGGCATCATCTGGAGTGATCCTGCGAAGTTACAATGAAATCCCTTCATAAATATGACCTGTAGACTGTGCTCAAGGTTTTCGGGCTTCGGGCACCTGTAGCCATCACAGTTGACCAATCACGACCAAAAGGGGATGTCATCATCTAGGCATTAAATGGAGTCAACCTAACAGGTTACAATGAAATCCTTCGATAAATGTAACCTTTTGCCTATGCTAAAGGTTTTTGGGCTCGGGCACCCATCAAGGCTGAATGATCACGGCCAAAATGGGACGTTCTCATCGAGACATTATTTCGAGTCATCCTACCAGGGTTACAATGAAATCCCTTCATAAATATGACCTGTAGACAGTGCTAAAGGTTTTCGGGCTTCGGGCACCTTTAGCCGTCAAAGTTGCCCAATCATGTCCAAAAGGGACGTTCTCATCTAGACATTATATGAAGTCAACCCACCAAGTTACAATAAAATCCCTTCATAAATATGACCTGTACACTGTGCTTAAGGTTTTCGGGCTTCGGGCTCGGGCAGCCATCATGGTTGAATGATCGCAACCAAAGGGGACAATCTCATCTGGGCATCATCTGGAGTGATCCTACGAAGTTACAATGAAATCCATTCATAAATATGACCTGTAGACTGTGCTCAAGGTTTTTGGGCTTCGGGCACTTGTAGCCATCACAGTTGACCAATCACGACCAAAAGGGGATGTCATCATCTCGGCATTATATGGAGTCAACCTAATAGGTTACAATGAAATCCTTCCATAAATATGACCTTTTACCTATGCTAAAGGTTTTTGGGCTCGGGCACCCATCAAGGCTGCATGATTGCAATCAAAATGGGACGTTCTCATCTAGACATTATTTGGAGTCATCCTACCAAGTTACAATGAAATCCCTTCATAAATATGACCTCTAGACTGTGCTAAATGTTTTCGGGCTTTGGGCCCCTGTACCTGTCACAGTTGCCCAATCATGCCCAAATGGGGAAATTCTCATCTAGCAACATAAGGAGTCATCCTACCAAGTTACAATGAAATCCCTCCACATTAAACATGACCTGCAGACTGTGCTAAAAGTTTTTGGGTTTCAGGCTTGGGCAGCCATCACGGTTGACAGATCATGCCCAAACAGGGACGTTCTCATCTAGGCATTATACAGAGGCAGTCATAAATACGACCTGTAGACTGTGCTAATGGTTTTCAGGTTTTGGGCTCGGGCAGCCATACCAGTTGACCGATCACGACCAAAAGGGGACGTTCCTAAAACCTGCATATGAAATTTCGTGACGATCAGACGAGAATTACCGGGTATAGCCTGTACTTCAATGTTGAATAAAAAACTTTAACCACAAACTCCAAATGTCAACTAAACAGGAAAAGAGGAAAAAAAAACAAAAAAAACCCCCCAAAAAACCCACTTGAACCTTCAGTAAAAAACTTTAACCACAAACTTTTTAACCAAAAACTCTAAATGTTAACAGATGGACAGACGGATGGACGGACAAAAGTCATTACTATACCCCTTATTGTAAACAGTCGGGCTAAAAATGGGCAGGGCTTAAATATGCAAATTAGGAAATTTCAGCCGTTTTTAAAATCAGATATGGTTACAGAACAAACCGTCAATGGTGTGCAGGTTGCTGCAATACTCCTGTAATGTAATTTTAATTCCAGTAGGAAAAATGTGAGAATATTCTCTAAATAAAGTAAATAATTGACATTTTTATGCAAATTAACTTGAAGTCAGTTCGGTCATGTTAAAAAATTTTAATGTTAAATTCTGGGCCAACATATGGCTAGGGATTTTTAGTCATGTGATTTTCTGTTGTCACGGCAAAAAATGGTCAATGTTCTGAAGTGGAAGTATGATTAAATTAAAAATAGAAACAATTCATCACCCTTACTTGTGTCATTATGTTCATAAAACATCTTTTAATAACATGGCCAAGTATTATTGACAGCAGTGCAATATTGAGAAATTACCACTTGAACATTGCGAGTTGGCGTTCAGTCACAAAATGGCATTTTGTGACAGTGTTTTTCCAGTCAGCTGTTTCAGGGGGGCTTGACAATCTCGGATTTCTGCGAGAGATGACATCACTTACAGCGAGAATGTCTTCACATTTGACCTCTGGGGGCTTTGCGATACAAAATGATAGGGGTTACATTTCTCTACACCAATTATTTCAATTTTTTCGATTTTTCAAAGATTTTGAGGATTTTTTTCCCCTATAAAAATGAAATTTTAAAAACATGTAACATCTGGAATAATATACTTTGGTATCTCTAAATTTTAATCCCCCGAAATATTATTTTTTTCGATTGTTTCAGCCACTTCTCGGGGAAATCGATTTGAAAAAGGGAATGCCCAAAGTTGCTCGGCTGCAAAATCCAGGGCATGATGACGTTATGTGCACAAAATTGTTGTTATCGAGAAAATCCTTTCTAGAACGTGTTTTTGTCCAATTTTCGTCAGTTTTATTGCATAAAAAGCACAAAAATATATAATTTATTGAAATAATAAGTATGTCATCTGAATAGCTCTTCAGAAAAAATATTCATAATTTATCTTCCTAATTCAGGGTTTCCGCTAGGGAAAAATTTGTGGGTCTGGTGCTTGAAAGAAAGTTAAACTCAGACTCATATCCCTGGTTATACAGTTATATAACTCTCAAATACCAGAGTTGTAATTATTTTTTATTTTTAATTACCACTTTCTCATTAATTTCTGAACACCCATTTTTCACAATGAGTTGTGCACGCTCGAAAGTGGCAGTGTTCTTTCACAATGAGTTGTGCACCGCTCGAAAGTGGCAGTGTTCAATCAGTATCTTTCTGATGATATTCAACCACTGTGAAAACTATATGTTGTGGGCGTGTTTCAGACAACTACTGACAGCAGCCTGCACACTCATTTGAAACAAGTGACAGCTTCTAAAACGATTACATCATTTATCGCTCAAATTAAAACCCAGTGATTCTGGACCAAACACGACAATTTGAGTCCCAAATTTTATAGGCGACATTTAGGATTTGAACTTTGTTTCCCCCTCTCGTCTGGGGGTTATAAGGTATCAGGTGGTCGCCAGTAATAGTAGGCATAGTATACAACATAATTATGTCTATATTACGTGGAAACAAAGGATCCCGAGTGTCGTTACGATACAGCATTGTACTCGACATTTTAACCACCAGCTTTTCTGACTGATCATAGTATGACCGACAGGGGGAATGGGTCCGGTCGATTATGAATTTGTGTGACCTGGTTCGAATTGCCATGATTTTTGTGAATTTTGTGTCCCAATTACCATTTATATTTATTCTGTTGGGGGTTGGGGTGCCAGGCTTGCATTTTTATCAGGCCTATCAGCCCAGGCCTGGTAATCAGCCTCAAAACATTTCTCACCAGGCTGATCAGTCAGCCTGGTCGTCAATCTGTCAAGGTGCAAGTCGGAAAATGCATCTACCACAGTTTAATGTTTATGTAATCTGCAAAATCAGCCCTGAACAGTACAAATCAGGCCTGGTGTCCTCTTTTACCTGGCCTATTGATCAGCCTGGTCACGGTTCTAAAATGAAAGCCCTGGGGGTGGGGTGGTTAAGTTCAGATCCCACCTTTTATTCACAATGTTTGCTGAGCAAAAACTAGAACTATCACTGAAGGTGATTAATACCCCCGCTTTGGGTTTTTAGAGGAATGCACTTCTGATCATGTAGGCAAAGGCCATAAGGAAATGTATACATAAAGATCATTTTTTGTTGTTGAAATTTGTATTTGCATGTGGCCTTCCACAGAACAGCACTGAATACTTAAAGAGCCCACACATATATGGTTTACATTTGGAAAAACACATTTACAATGTGCAACATGTATTCAAAATCGGTTCATTAATGTAGGAGGAGTTGCACACACAAGAATCCCATTTGAAAATCCATAATAAATCCAAGTTAAAGGGAGATAACCTGGTTAAAATTGTCGCAGATCAAAAATTTGGGAATATGCGTATGTTCACTTAGTAGTGATGATGTCTGAAAGGTTTTGTCCAAATTGATTGATAAATGTAGGAGGAATTGCACGCACAAGAATTTCATGTAGAAACCCATAATAAATCTAAGTTAAAGGGAGATAACCTAGTTAAAATTGCCACAGCTCAAAAATTTTGGAATATGCGCATGTTTACTTAGTAGTGATGATGTCTGTAAACTTTTGTCCAAATTGATTGATAAATGTAGGAGGAGTTGCGCACACAAGAATTTCATGCAGAAACCCATATTAAATCAAAGTTCAAGAGAGATAACCTGGTTAAAATTGTCGCAGATCAAAAAGTTTGGAATATGCACATGTTCACTTAGTAGAGAAGATGTTTGAAAGGTTTCATCAAAATCGGTTCATTAATGTAGGAGGAGTTGCGCACACAAGAATTTGTTCGAACGGAAAGACATAATAAATCTAAGTCAAAGGGAGATAACCTGGTTAAAATTGTCGCAGATCAAAAATCTTGGAATATGCGCATGTTCACTTAGTAGAGATGATGTCTGAAAAGTTTTGTCCAAATTGATTGATAAATGTAGGAGTTGCACGCACAAGAATTTCATGTAGAAACCCATAATAAATCTAAGTTAAAGGGAGATAACCTAGTTAAAATTGCCACAGCTCAAAAATTTTGGAATATGCGCATGTTCACTTAGTAGTGATGATGTCTGTAAACTTTCGTCCAAATTGATTGATAAATGTAGGAGGAGTTGCGCACACAAGAATTTCATGTAGAAACCCATATTAAATCAAAGTTCAAGAGAGATAACCTGGTTAAAATTGTCGCAGATTAAAAAAGTTTGGAATATGCACATGTTCACTTAGTAGAGATGATGTCTGAAAGGTTTCATCAAAATCGGTTCATTAATGTAGGAGGAGTTGCGCACACAAGAATTTGTTCGGATGGAAAGACACAATAAATCTAAGTCAAAGGGAGAAAACCTGGTTAAAATTGTCGCAGATCAAAAATCTTGGAATATGCGCATGTTCACTTAGTAGTGATGATGTCTGAAAAGTTTTGTCCAAATTGATTGATAAATGTAGGAGGAGTTGCGCACACAAGAATTTAATGTCCGGAAAGACGTACGGACGGACGGACGGACGGACAGACGTACGGACGTACGTACGGACGTACAGGGCGATTCCTATATAGCCCCCACTTCTTCGAAGCGGGGGTATAAAAAGCAAAATGTAGGGTGGATTTGCATGTGTGGAAGGAGGAGTGGGGTGGGGTGTTGGGATATGACTTTTTTTGCATAGGCTACAGTATAACAACACATCCAATACTAATAAGCTTGGCCAGTTCATTTTATGTGTCAGTGTTGGCCCATTTGCTATTTTTTTTAATAATCCAGGTAATAGAAGTTTGAAAATTCCATTAATTTCCAGTTCCACTTCCCCCCTCCCCCCCCCCCCCCCCCCCACATGCACACACTATGATTCTTTTCTGTACACTTCACTTTTAGAGCTGCAGTACCAAAATGCCTGCAAAAAAAATTGATAACTCTAACAAAATACACCCAACACTACAATAATACGGCTGCGCTGATTATTTAAATTCTTTAAAATATGTAAATTAGATGCAAATGAAATAAAAAATATCTATTAATTTTGCTTTTAAGGTTCAATAAGCACTCTGAAATTGTGTCATTGTGGATTTTGTCCGTAAAACGTTTTGTAAGTAGGCAAATGTTTGTTTAAAATAGTGTAATTCCATTTTTTTAAATATTCAAATTATGCAAATTAAGTGCTATTTTTTATGCTTTTCAATATTTTTTCAACATTTCAGAAAGGTGAACAAATGGTCTTTCAATAATTGCTAAAAGAAATCATTTGCCATGCAAACTTGTGAATTTTAGGCCTTCTGTGTGAATTTTCAGGTTTTTGTAAATTTTATGCTAATTATATGCAAATTAGACACAAGCTAAAAATAGAAAATAGGCCGATGAAATCGTCAGATGTGTACCCATATGCGCAACTAGTAGAAAGCTGTATGACGGAGGACCACCACGGATGCCGACATTATGTACACCATACAAGGTATGGGTACATATAGAAATGGATTGGAGGAGTGTCTAATTCGATGGATAAAGGGTTAATATCTTCGGATCAAATGATCAGATTTACATAAAAAACTATACAGCACAGCACATCAGTAACCTGAATAAATATATAAAGTAACATGACAATCGGATTGATATTTTTTGAGTTATCTCATGCCAAAGGGATTGGAGGAATTTTCAATTTGAAGGATAAAGAGTTAATATCTCCAGATCAAATTATCAGATTAACACCAAAAACTATACAGCTCAGCACATCAGTAACCTGAACACAATATAAAGTAACTTGACAATCCAAGCAATATTTTTCAAGTTATCAAATGCCAAAGGGATTGGAGGAATTTTCAATTTGAAGGATAAAGGGTTAATATTTCAGGATTAAAATAACAGATTTACACCAAAAACTGTACAGCTCGGCACATCAGTAACATGAACACAAATATACAGTAACTTGACAATCCAAGCAATATTTTTCAAGTTGTCGAATGCCAAAGGGATTGGAGAAATTTTCAATTTGAAGGATAAAGGGTTAATATCTCAGGATCAAAATAACAGATTTACACCAAAAGCTATACAGCTTGGCACATCAGTAACCTGAACACAAATATAAAGTAACTTGACAATCCAAGCAATATTTTTCAAGTTACTGAATGCCAAAGGGATTGGAGGAATTTTCAATTTGAAGGATAAAGGGTTAATATCTCAAGATCAAAATAACAGATTTACACCAAAAACTATACAGCTCGGCACATCAGTAACCTGAACACAAACATAAAGTAACTTGACAATCCAAGCAATATTTTTCAAGTTATCGAATGCCAAAGGGATTGGAGGAATTTTCAATTTGAAGGATAAAGGGTTAATATCTCAGGATCAAATCATCAGATTGACACCAAAAACTATACAGCTCGGCAAATCAGTAACCTGAACACAAATATAAAGTAGCTAGACAATCCAAGCAATATTTTTCAAGTTATCGAATGTCAAAGGGATTGGAGGAATTTTCAATTTGAAGGATAAAGGGTTAATATCTCAGGATCAAATTATCCGATTTACACCAAAAACTATACAGCTCGGCACATCAGTAACCTGAACACAAATATAAAGTAACTTGATAATCCAAGCAATATTTTTCAAGTTATTGAATGCCAAAGAAATGGATATGGACGCCGGATGGACAGACGGATGGACGGATGGATGGACAGACGGACAGACAAAGGATGGACAAACGACGGATGGTCACCCCAGATGCCGGCATTATGTGTACCATACATAGTATGGGTACACATAAAAAACTGGTTTGCAAATTTCACAAATTAAAAATCCGTAGAATTGGCATCATTTGGTGAAAAATTTTGAAAGTTTATCTCGAGTTTGTTTTGCTTTATGTTTTTGTGTTTTGCGAACTCAGGTTTTTTGCATGAAAAATGTCTCCTTTTGGCACATTTTAGCCTCACCAAAATAGCATGAAAGCACTAGTCTGCCGTGACAAAAATATCTGTCAGCCAGCAACCTTCAAATTGTCATATCTCAAAAAAGTATTTGGAATTTTCAAATTCTGAAAAAGTGTGTTACTTCTCATGCTTTGTAGCACAATATATCACTAAAATGAGAGGGCTGCCTACATATTGAAAAAATCATGTAATATCCCTAATATGGCCCATGACTGTGTGAAATTTCAAGACTGTGATTACTGCCTTCATTTTTAGGAGTGTTAATGCCCTTTTTTACATGAAAAATGTGTGCTAAAATCACCACTTTTGGGGGCGTTTTTGGTTTTGGAATTTATACAGAAAGCCCTATGTCCCATGACTAAATTTTAGACAAAGTTTGAAACACCAAATGACCTTAACTCAAAAACTACATGGAATTTTTAGATTCTGTAAAAAGATTTCTTTTTCTCACCACATGAGGAAAATTTTCCAATCAGTTTTATCACATATAACCCATTATGGAATTTCCATGTAAAATCCTTAATATTGTCATGGATATTCTATTATTTTGGGGACACAAAATTACTTTTTTTTTTCCAAGTGTTCAAAATGGTTTTGAACTTTTGGGTACGAAATCAGTTGGGTACAAAATGTTTTGGGTTATGGTAGGGATTTTAGTCACGTGACTTTTTCTGTTGTCACGGCGAAAAATGTTCAATGTTCTGAATTGGAAGTATGATTAAATTAAAAATAGAAACAATTCATCACCCTTACTTGTGTCATTATGTTCATAAAACATCTTTTAATGACATGGTCAAGTATTATTCACAGCAGTGCGATATTTTTGGAGAAATTACCACTCGAACATTGCGAGCTGACGTTCAGTGACAAAATGGCGTTTTGTGACCATGTTTTTCCAGTCAGCTGTTTTAGGGGGCCTTGACATTTTTGGATTTCCGCGAGAGATGACATCACTTATGGCGGGAATGTCTTCACATTTGACCTCTGGAGGCTTTGCGCTACAAAATGATAGGTGTTACATTTTTCTACGCCAATTATTTCTATTTTTTCGACTTTTCAAAGATTTTGAGGATTTTTTCCCCCTGTAAAATAAAATTTTAAAAACATGTAACATCCGGAATAATATAATTTGGTATCTCTTTTAACCCCCTGAAATATTATTTTTTCGATTGTTCCAGCCACTTCACGCGGAAATAGATTTGAAAATGGGGATGCCTGTCAGTTTCAGTGCAAAGTTGCTCAACTGCAAAATCCAGGGCGCGATGACGTCACACGCATAACATTGTTGTTATCGAGGAAATCCTTTCTAGAACGTGTATTTGTCCAATTTTCGTTAGTTTTATCGCGTAAAAAGCACAAAAATATATAATTTATGGAAATAATAAGTATGTCATCTGAATAGCGCTTCAGAAAAAATATGAATTTGTGTGACCTGGTCCGAATTGCCATGATTTTTTAATTTTGTTAAGACTTGGATCATTTTCATTTCAATTTTTTCTCAGTCTAATTTATATTTATTCTGTTGGGGTCGGGGTGCCAGACTTGGATTTTCACCAGGCCTATCAGCCCAGACCGGGTAATCAGCCTCAAAACATTTCTCACCTGGTCGTCAATCTGTCCAGACAAGACGCAAGCCGGAAAATGCATCTACCACAGTTTAAATTACTGTTCATGTAATCTGCAAAGTCAGTTCTGAACAGTACAAATCAGGCCTGGTGTCCTCTTTTACCTGGCCCATTGATCAGCCTGGCCACGGTTCTAAAATTAAAGCCCTGGGGGTGGGGTGGGTAAGTAAAGATCCAACCTTTTAGTCACAAAGTTTGCTGAGCAAAAAAAGCAAAATGTTGGGTGGATTTGCATGTGTCATTGGCCAGTTCATTTTATGTGTCAGTGTTGGTCTATTTGCTATTTTTTTAATAATCCAGGTAACAGAAGTTTGAAATTCCATTAATTTCCAGATCCACTTGCCCTCCCCCCCCCCCCCACACCCAAATTTTTTCGAATCGATTAAAAATAAAATACTATGATGTATATACATTTTACTGAGAAAATCTGCACTACACCCAAGCTCTTCCCCCCCCCCCCCCCCCCCCCCCCCCCCCCCCCCCCCCATGCAGGCTATACTCATCTGAATCATGGATGTAATGAACATGTTTAAGGCATTCTGGTCTGCATCCTGCAAAACCATTTTTCTTTTGCAAATCTGTTGCTACAGTTGACCCACATGTATTCAAGGTGGGGAAGGAGGCATGGAATGGGGGCAAATTAAGTTTTGCTGTGTTTATGGGCACCTCAGTTATGGTTTCAGTTTCTGAAATAAATCAGATGGAAACACTGAATTTCAATTTGGAAGAATAAAAAATACTGACTGAGTGAGAACCTAAATGTTTAATTTGTTGTGTTCAAAATAATGGAAGGGTGGGGTGGGGGGGGGGCAGGGGCATGATCCATAGAGCTTGATTTAAAACAGCCTCTTACTGTAATTGTTTGATTAATTAAAGCTTACCTGAAGTTTACATCACACTTTTTATTTTCAAAAACGCAGACATAATGCACTTGCAATTTCTTCATTTATTGTCACATGATAACCTTCATCCCCGTGATCCCTTCAAAGTCACAACAGAACTTTATCCAGACAGTGCTATTGGCATTGGAATAATGGGCATGTGTTTGGTGGTCATCTACTCATGTGCAGTAATGTATAAAACAAGTATACACTACAGTTCAGTTGTTGGTACAAATATATGTGTACTGAGTGTGTCACTTTTTATGGGGAGGGGGGGGGGGAGGATGGTGGTGTGGGGTGGGGGGTGGTCTATGCAGACAAATTATACACTTTAATTTATTCACATTTTTTAAACAAAACTAACACAAACACAAATTTTCTCAACACAATATTTTTACCAAGCAAAAAAATTACACAATGATTAAGTAGTCATCCATCCTCCTCTTAAACCCTCACTGGACATGCATATTGTTTTCGAAATGCATATTGTTGTTTTTGTTAATATCCCTCATAATCATTGTCCCAAAGATCTATAATTATATTAAATTGCTTCATAAGTATGTACATGTAATAACTTTCATTTTGACACATTGATAGAAGGGCATTGTTTACAGTTATACCAAACAGTGGAATGAATCAAGAGATCTGGTATGGTTATATCGATCATACACACCTTTGAAAAAATATGGCTTGTTGTCCTGATGGATCCTGATAGCAATTTTAAGTCCAAGACATTTAATGCAAATAAGGTTTAAAAACTAATGTGAGTAGAATTAAAATTCTACTGAATTGTCATTATACCTTGACAATTATTTTTTTTGCAAGGCAATAAAAATACAAATACATTTATTAACTATATAAATCAGAGCGAAATTGTTTAACTCTTTACCCAACATGAAAAGCAGACGACACTTGCAAACAAAATTTTTGAATAACTAATTTTTTTCATTTTTTGTCTCAAAAACATAGGTTATGACCCCTCTTTGGAACGAGCTCGGTGAGCTCGTTCCAAAGAGGGGTCATAACCTATGTTTTTGAGACAAAAAATGAAAAAAATAATGAAAATTAATTGGCGATTTTTGTGAATAGCGCTGGCCGGTTTTGGCCGTTACGTTGGGTAAAGGGTTAAACGAAAATGTGATATGCAAATGAGATACTAATTAATTAGCTATATTTGAATTAACTATGATTCTTTTCTGTAGACTTCACTTTTAAAGCTGCAGTATCAAAATGCCTGCAAAAAACATTGAAAACTCCAACAAAATACACCTAATATAACAATAATATGCCGATTATTTAAATTCTTTAAAATATGTAAATTAGATGCAAATGAGATCAAAAATGTCTGTTAATTTTGCTTTTAAGGTTCAATAAACACTCTGAAATTGTGTCGTGGATTTTATGTCTGTAAAATGTTTAGTAAGTAGGCAAATGTTCCTTTAAATTACTGTAATTCCATTTTTTTTAAATGTTCAAATTATGCAAATTAAGTGCTATTTTTATCCCCGCATTTTAAAAAATGCGGGGATATTGTCATGATCTCCGTCCGTATGTCCGTACGTCCGTACTTCCGTACGTCCGGTTTTGTAATTCGAAACGCTGTAACTTTCTACAGTTGTTCGATAGGGTCTGTGCAACCCAAAAATACAACTTTTAAATTTTTGTGCCACCAGGTGGCTTCTGTGGAGCCACTTAAAAAATGCATTATTTTTTCACTTTTTTGCTGAATAGTCCCAACCTATGTAATTCGGAGTTCTAAAATTACACTAGGGTGTTGCTAAATGATCTGTAGATATGTAGGAAGGTTTCGGATTTTTCGGGTGCCACATGGCTGTGCCACCGTAGCCACTTTTGTGTTTTCTTAGACCGTTTCCGGCAAAAGGCTCGTAGGATATGTAATTCGAAATGCTAAATCCATGCTCAGATGTTGCAGTAGGGTCTATAGATGCGCACGAAGGTTTTGGATTTTTCGGGTGCCACGTGGCTGTGCCACAGTAGCCACTTTTGTGTTTTCTTAGACCGTTTCCGGCGAAAGGCTCCTAGGGTATGTAATTCGAAACGCTAAAACCATGCTCAAATGTTGCAGTAGGGTCTGTAGATGTGCACGAAGGTTTCAGATTTTTCAGGTGCCACGTGGCTGTGCCACCATTGCCACTTTTGTGTTTTCTTAGACCGTTTCCGGCGAAAGGCTCCTAGGGTATGTAATTCGAAACGCTAAAACCATGCTCAAATGTTGCAGTGGGGTCTGTAGATGCGGACAAAGGTTTCGGATTTTTCAGGTGCCACGTGGCTGTGCCACCGTTGCCACTTTTGTGTTTTCTTAGACCGTTTCCGACGAAAGGCTCCTAGGGTATGTAATTCGAAACGCTAAAACCATGCTCAAATGTTGCAGTAGGGTCTGTAGATGTGCACAAAGGTTTCCGATTTTTCAGGTGCCATGTGGCTGTGCCACCATTGCCATTTTTGTGTTTTCTTCGCCCGTTTGCGGCAAAAGGCTACTAGGGTATGTAATTCGAAATCCTAAAACCATGCTCAAATGTTGCAGTAGGGACTGTAGATGCACACAAAGGTTTCGGATTTTTCAGGTGTCACGTGGCTGTGCCACCGTTGCCACTTTTGTGTTTTCTTAGACCGTTTCCGGCGAAAGGCTCCTAGGGTATGTAATTCGAAATGCTAAAACCATGCTCAAATGTTGCAGTGGGGTCTGTAGGTGCGCACAAAGGTTTCAGATTTTTCAGGTGCCACGTGGCTGTGCCACTGTTACCGCTTTTGTGTTTTCTTAGACCGTTTCCGACGAAAGGCTCCTAGGGTATGTAATTCGAAATGCTAAAACCATGCTCAAATGTTGCAGTGGGGTCTGTAGATGCGCACGAAGGTTTTGGATTTTTCAGCTGCCATGTGGCTGCGCCACCATTGCCACTTTCGTGTTTTCTTAGACCGTTTCCGTCGAAAGGCTCCTAGGGTATGTAATTCGAAACGTTAAAACCATGCTCAAATGTTGTAGTGGGGTCTGTAGATGCGCACGAAGGTTTCCGATTTTTCAGGTACCACGTGGCTGTGCCACCGTTGCCACTTTTGTGTTTTCTTAGACCGTTTCCGGCGAAAGGCTCCTAGGGTATGTAATTCGAAACGCTAAAACCATTCTCAAATGTTGCATTGGAGTCTGTAGATGCGCACGAAGGTTTCAGATTTTTCAGCTGCCATGTGGCAGCGCCACCATTGCCATTTTCGTGTTTTCTTAGACCGTTTCCGGCGAAAGGCTCCTAGGGTATGTAATTCGAAATGCTAAAAGCACGCTCAGATGTTGCAGTAAGGTCTGTAGATGCGCACGAAGGTTTCGGATTTTTCAGGTGCCACGTGGCTGTGCCACCGTTGCCACTTTTGTGTTTTCTTAGACCGTTTCCGGCGAAAGGCTCCTAGGGTATGTAATTCGAAACGCTAAAACCATGCTCAAATGTTGCAGTGGGGTCTGTCGATGCGCACGAAGGTTTCCGATTTTTCAGGTACCACGTGGCTGTGCCACCGTTGCCACTTTCGTGTTTTCTTAGACCGTTTCCGGCGAAAGGCTGCAAGGGTAAGCAATTCGAAATGCTAAAACCATGCTCAAATGTTGCAGTAGGGTCTGTAGATTTGCACGAAGGTTTCCGATTTTTCAGGTGCCATGTGGCTGTGCCACCATTGCCACTTTTGTGTTTTCTTAGACCGTTTCCGGCGAAAGGCTCCTAGGGTATGTAATTTGAAACGCTAAAACCATGCTCAAATGTTGCAGTGGGGTCTGTAGATGCGCACGAAGGTTTTCGGATTTTTCAGGTGCCACGTGGCTGTGCCACCGTTGCCACTTTTGTGTTTTCTTAGACCATTTCCGGCGAAAGGCTCCTAGGGTATGTAATTCGAAACGCTAAAACCATGCTCAAATGTTTCAGTGGGGTCTGTAGATGTGCACGAAGGTTTCAGATTTTTCAGCTGCCTAGTGGCTGTGCTGTTGCCACTTTCACATTTTCTTAGACCGTTTCCGGTGAAAGGCTCCTAGGGTATGTAATTCGAAATCCTAAAACCATGCTCAAATGTTGCAGTAGGGTCTGTAGATGCGCACGAAGGTTTTGGATTTTTGGGGTGCCACGTGGCTGTGCTACCGTTGCCTCTTTCATGTTCTCTTAGACCATTTCCGACGAAAGGCTCCTACAGTATGTATTTCAAAATGTTAAAACCATGCTCAAATGCTGCAGTAGGGTCTGTAGATGTGCACAAAGATTTCGGATTGTTCAGGTGCCACGTGGCTGTGCCACCATTGCCACTTTCGTGTTTTCTTAGACCGTTTCCGGCGAAAGTCTCCTAGAGTATGTAATTCGAAATGCTAAAACCATGCTGAGATGTTGCAGTAGAGTCTGTAAATGCGTAGGAAGGTTTTGGATTTTTTGAGTGCTAAGTGGCTGTGTCACCGTTGCCACTTTTGTGTTTTCTTAGACCGTTTCCAGCGAAAGGCTCCTAGGGTAAGTAATTCGAAATGCTTAACACATGCTCAAATGTTGCAGTAAGGTCTGTAGATGCGTACAAAGGTTTCAGATTTTTCAGATGCCATGTGGCGGTGCCACCGTTTTTCTTTCGTGTTTTCTTAGATCATTTCCGGCGAAAAGCTCCCAGAGTATGTAATTTGAAATGCTAAAACTATGCTCAAAAGTTGCAGTAGGGTCTGTAGATGTGCACGAAGGTTTCGGATTTTTGGGGTGCCACCGTTGCCACTTTCATGTTTTCTTAGACCGTTTCCGGCGAAAGGCTCCCAGGGTACATGTATGTAATTCGAAACGCTAAAACCATGCCCAAATGTTGCAGTGGAGTCTGTAGGTGTGCACAAAGCTGTGTCACCTGTGCCACTCAATATGATTTTAGTGTGTCATATAATACATTTCTTCTTTGTATCAAGCATTCATACAAAGTCAAGGATGCAAATGCGGGGATACACTATAGTGTGCTTTGCACACAAGTGACATCATCTAGTTTATGCTTTTCAGTATTTTTTCGACATTTCAGACAGGTGATCAAATGGTCTTTCAATAATTGCTGAAAGAAATTGTTTGCCATGCAAACTTGTGAATTTTAGGCCTTCTGTGTGAATTTTCATGTTTTTTGAAAATTTTATGCTAATTATATGCAAATTAGACACAAGCTAAAAATAGAAAAACTGGTTTGCAATTTTCACAAATTAAAAACACGTAAAATTGGCAACATTTGGTGAAAATTTTGAAACTCTATCTCGAGTTTGTTTTGTTTTATGAATGTTTTTGTGTTTGCGAACTCTGTTTTTTTGCATGAAAAAGGTCTCTTTTTGGCACGTTTTAGCCTCACCAAAATAGCATGAAAGCACTAGGCTTCTGTGACAAAAATATATCTGTCAGCCAGCAACCTTCAAATTGTCATATCTAAAAAAGTATTTGGAATTTTCAAATTCTGAAAAAAGTGTGTTACTTCTCCTGCTTTGTAGCACAATATCACTAAAATGCGAGGGCTGTCTACATATTGAAAAAAACATGTAAAATCTCTAGTTATGGGTGCGGAATTACACACACCCAATGACATCCTCTGAATATTTTTCATTCAAATATACAAAATAACTTCGTTCACACTTTAGGAAGCACCTATTTCATATTAATAGTGTCAGTATCATCCAATTTCTAAACGGACAACGTGCAGCTTCCTGGCCCTGCCATGTGCTGTGGCAACGAAAAAAACTGGCAGTGGCACAGCCATTTTCAAACTTTCCATGGACCGTTTGGAAGTGTCTTTTGTACTGGCTATTTGAACATTTTCTGGTCTTCAAATAGCTTTAAAATTTGTGGACACTTACTCGAAGGTCTATACAGTACTTTGGACAACCCACTCTGAACTTGCAAAGTATCCTTTTTACCTGTTCTCTTTGAAGAGGGGTAAAACGCATGCTTCGTCTTCGAGAATAAGTGACGCTGCGCCAAACGACTTCCGTCCTTGTGGAGCTATGACTAAGAATTGCCAGATTGATCAAAGAAACCACAACCACCTTACCCTCACTGAGTGATGTCCGGTGCCTCTAAAATTATTGATATGATGCTAATTCCTTTGGTTACAAATATCGAGAAAAGAATCTTGACAGTGGGATTCTTTTATGTCCAGTGTCCTGATTTCGGTGAAATAAGGACTGACTCCCAGCCGGGCGGCGGAAGGTTTTCAAAGCGCGTGTGGTGGGGGAGGGGGGGGGGGGGGGGTGGCTGGATAGGGCGATGGATGGTCATCGGTACGACGGACTGACGATGGTTCGGCCCGTGGTACGAACATTTTAAATTCCAGGGTCCCAAAACCTCAACTTCATGCATCTGAGCGGATATTTTGAGATTTTTCAGGAGATGTATTTCAAAGATTTCACACTTTGAGAGCCGTTAAAACACGTCGGTAAAGCATACAGGTGAGGTCTATTCATCAGCTTTGGTCGTAGCGACCAAAGCTGATAAATAGACCTCACCTGTATGCTTCACCAGACGTTAACAACAATTATACTGTCTGTGGATTATCTTGTCGGGGGGTGGAATTGGTACTTGCAGGCCTATGTCTGTAAGATTACGATCTTTTCCAGTTAGGCCTACCCAATTTTTAAACAGACCGCACAGGCCTACATTTTAGTGTTTGCTGCCACTTACTGCAAAAAAGTGATCCGAAATCAATCGAAACTGAACCAGTACGAGAGAAACATAGCTGGCGAAAATATGGGGAGGCTCTGGATCCGCCCCTTGTTTCAGCAGTCATTGGTTGTGTTAAAATATATGCATACAAAGAAACATGGCCTGGCAAAAAAGGGGGGCTGAAGACTCTCCCAGTCCCCCGGTTCCGCCACCCCTGTCCCAACAATTTATTTATTTATTAGTCATCAAGTAATTGCATCAATTCTATTAGTTCTACATACTCCACTGCAAGGAAATCAATGAGAACTTAGAACTCTATAAAATTTCAGCGTGCCATAGAATCAAGGACACTGGTTTTGTTTACAATGACATCGCGGGGGTTCGAATCCACGCCGAGAGAGTTTCCTTCGACATCAACCTCCCATAACCGAAACTATACTGAACCACGCACACCACTCGGCCACCGACAGACCCATAATTGGTCTCATTCATTTAAAAGGTCACTTTCAGCATCAATGCTTATGACCGTTGTTGATAGGAAGACAAATTGACCTGATCGTTTGTAACTACCTAGGATGCTGCCCACTTTTAATGAATTCCACAACAGGTGTTCGTTATCGGGCCATATTTTACAAGTAATGCACAAATTGTTTACCGCAGAAAACAAGCACTACTGCACTTCCCGGGATATCCAGGAAAAAAAAAAACAGAAAAAAGGATCTTGATGTAAATGATTCGAAAATCCAACGTGATGATTGGTCATTTGGGCGTCTCCACTACCAGTACTTTTATAGGCTATACAATATAATAATAATACTTTAATTTCTCAACCATAATACAAGAAAAGGGATGGCAATAAGAAAAACAAAAACAAATACGTTTGAACATATAAGTCGCAGCTCGATGGATGAGAAAGAACTAAACGTCCAATGCTGGGCCAATACACCTCTTTTTCCGTTTATATAAATATATATATATTCCCCCCCCCCCCTCTCTCTCTCTCTCTCTCTCTCTCTCTCTCTCTCTCTCTCTCTCTCTTCCTCCCAATAACCGTTACGTAATTTCATCTTACAATCAACATGTATTTTGTCTGTGTTAACTCCGCAGCTGTCGTGTATCTGACCTCCTGATACAGATACAGGGGGTCGGATACAAGCACGTTCCTTTCGCGTGAGTTACATATTACCATTATGTAGATGTACAAAATATGTATTCGAGTCTCGCTCCGGGTTCTTCGACTCGTCGTGATCTGCCATTAGAACCCGGAACTCTACTCGGATACATATTTTGTACATCCACATAATGGTAATAATCTCTATATAATAACCGCTATGGATATTTAGTAGCGTATGGATTCTGATCATCATTCACTCCATCATTCCCAGAGGTGGTCACCCATCTCCGGGGAGGCGAGCGTTTGTCCTGCGCCCCCTCCTGGCCTTTTTGTAAACGCCACTAGTGCACACCCAGGCCCCGGTCAAATAGGTTAACACGCAGACCTGTCTCCGAACCAGGGAAGTTCGGCTTTCTCTTTAGGTGGACCCCGAAAGGGGCCGTTGATTGTATACATATCTCGGTTTGCTCCAGTGAATAAAGCCTTCTTACAAAAGACAACTCAACATAGCTAGAGGCAGACTATACTTACCAATGAAGGCGGCAGAAAGAATATCTAAAAAGCGGCAGACTATACTTGCCTTAAAAAGACACAACATCATCCTCCGGGAGAGGTAGTACCTTTGTCCAGAGGGTCCCCTCTCACACTGGTCCTCACTCTCACAACGCCATTCTGTGCTTGGGAGACATTTTTCTTTCATAAGTATAATATTAAGAACGCGCATCAGTTTGGAAACACCGGGTCGTTTTATAAATTGCACGTTGTAATGCAAAATATCCGCTTCACAACTTTTTATCTCTTTAAAACCATAAATATGGAAATTCAGACAGTGCGTAACGCATGTTTTAATTATGATATATTCAGTAAATTTCACCGCACACAAAGTGCTACCGTGAAAAGTTTCAACACATTTTACCCTCTTTCGGTGGCGATGGACATGTTCAAATGACCATCAGGGGAGGTAAGTGGATTTGAGTTTGCCCACATCAAGGGAAATAATTTGGAATCACAATGTCGCCAATCGCTGATGTGTAATTGGTACATTATTGTTGAAAGCAATTCAGTTTACATACATCAATGTTGGGGTATTCTTTACAATGCCTAATTTTCCTTATGCACAGTATTTGAAATGACACTTACAATATCATCCGTGACCCCAGAAAATAAAGGCATCACAAGTGTTAAGTACTGTCTTGATGAAATCCTTTCAATTATTAATATCATGTTTTTAAAGCCTGGGTATCACGATTTTTTTCCTTCTTAATCTGAACCCATTTTAAGCGCACTAGCTATTTTTAGATAGCTAGACTTTATCTTCCTGGCAGTTTTGTTCAGGATATCCCATGGCACGTTCTAAGAACAGCTTAGCGTTTTCGGTGATTCTATTGGTTAATTGGCACAATTGGCGGATAGTTCGACAATGGCGGATAGTTCGAAAGCGACAAAAAAAATCTTAGAAATTCGACCATTTTTCAAGTGATCCAGGCAGGATAATTTGCCAGTGCAAGAATCCGTGTACCAGAAAAGAGGAAATACATCAAAAAGGGGAGCATGTCCCTGTCTGTGAACGTGTGATGGGGGAATAATATCTTGCTAAAAGCAACTTCAAGGTTGCATTCATCTATTAACTGGGTTCAAATAAAAGACGGTGCTCCTCAACCCTGCGTAAACACTCCTCCCACCCCTTAGATCTTGTTGGTTTTTAGTTTATCCAAAAATGTTTTTCAGTTTCATTCTAGAAAACATCACTGGACTCTAAAATGCCACAGCATCACAGTGTGTGTATACATAAGTATTAGTGTGTTTGTGTGGGCGGTTTGTCGTGACCGGGTCAACGCACATCAAGATACACCAAAACACAAACGTTAAATGGGATCCTTCCATAAGCTGGGACGTCCACACTTTTAAAAATGCTGAAATCTTAGTCTCCCAAGTAGCACTTAAGTGCCCCATTTGCCATAAAATAACAAGCCTGGACAAAAAAAAAATGGCTACAAAAAACCAATGGAAAGTATCGTGGCGATTATACATGTACTTAACCATATACAGAGGAGCCCGTTTATTAGTAGAAAAGAGAGACGAAGTTTCTCAAAAATTATCGTGATTGTACAGTAATAAAAGGGCATCCGCGCAGAGATATATGTCAGTGGTGGACTGGTGGCCCATGCACGGCGCACCTTCAAGTTAGTCGCATGGTAGGAATACCACACACAAAGCTATGTTTAGGTTTAACGCTCCTCCACATTCAGAAAAATGCTCATGTAGGCTGCATATTTAACAAAGTTGAATATCGACCCGAAAGAATCTAAAGACAGGGGGGTGGGGGTGGGGGGGGGGGGGGTTCGAACAAACAACGGTTTTCTTCAACTCTGTAATCCCTGCCGACATGTAGATAACATCAAGTTTAGACTAATCTGTTTTAAGTCGTTCAGTCTCAAAACAATTACTTGTCTCTGAAATACCACTCGCTACATAGTGTGCGTGTATATGTGTGTTTTTGTGTGTGTGTGGACGGTTTGTCATCAGCGGAAAACATCAATACACAAGTTGAATGCAGAATTTCCATATCCAGGGACGTCCCGTTGTTTTTTTGTTAATCCTGAACTTCTACTCTCATGTGTCGAGCTAACCATAAAACATTATCAAAATTTGAATGCAGAGGCCTCCAAATAATGAGTGTGGAATACCGCGAGAGTGTACATGCGCATTATACGTGTACATAACCATATACAATGGAGCCCGTTTACACGGAGAAAAAAGAGGCTGTAGTTGGTCATTGGCAAGGGCACCAGACGGATGACAGAGAGGTGGTGGAATCGAGATTCGCTGCGTTGTGCCTGTGCAATATACGTAACCGCAGTTGAGTCATCAGGTGCTCGGCATCTCTATTTGCTAAGGCGTATCGCATACTCGTGCTAACGCTGTTTCTGTCGCTAGGGTAAGCTGATGGGTTTGGCTGAGTTACTCGCCGCAGCTGGGTGGTTCAGTCCGCCTATTCTGGCTTCGCTCACCTGTAAAACTACCATACACGATTTAACTCCAATTGTCAAAGCCTTTCATCCTGAAACAAATGTATTTAATTTTCAAAATGATACGCAGGAGACCCATTGTAGTGCAGACTCCGTTCGTCTTCAGGCTCATCAAAAAAAAAACTATTTCGTTATCAAAATCATCGATGGTATCTAAAACACCACCCGCTGCATAATGTGTGTATATGTTTGTGTATGTGATTGTCTGAATGGCCCTATAGACAGCCCGGTGGGAATTATCTTGGCGATAAGCATGTGCATTATATACACTCTAAAATCGGTTGGGTTAAAAATTAACCCAAATCGACTGGGTTGAGTGAATATGAACCCAAATTGGGTTCATACTCACTCAACCCAGTCGATTTGGGTTGATTTTTAATCCAACCGATTTAGAGTGTATGTGTACATAACCATACACATACAGATCCGTTTATTAATAGAAAAGGGGCGGTAGGGGCTCATTTGATTAGAACGCCAGCCTGATGATCAAGAGGTCATAGGTTAGAGAGATACTGTGTTGTGTTTTTGGGCAAGCCATTTAAGCCCATGCACTCTAAAATCGGTTGGGTTAAAAATCAACCCAAATCGACTGGGTTGAGTGAATATGAACCCAAATTGGGTTCATATTCACTCAACCCAGCCGATTTGGGTTGATTTTTAACCCAACCGATTTAGAGTGCAGTAGCCGATGTGGGGCCCGGCTTCGCTCTTTGCTAAGGCGTATGGTATCCTGATGGCACAAATGCATTCAACCAATTCAGACATTGCATGTGTCCGGTGAGTACTTTGAAGAGTATGGCAGTTACTCACCGCTCAAAAAGGTTTTCCATTATCAAAAACATTACTTTACAAAACAAGTGACTATAAGTGCCCCGACTCCATTAAAATTCCAGTACTCATTTACCCAGGATCTATTACCCGTGGACCTCCGATTGGTGCTAGTTGAGGTTTTGTTTTTTTTTCAGACTAAGGGTTAAATTTAGCCTTGAACGATACACAACCAGACTACACCGTGAGCCAGGCTTTCACCTTTTCAGGCCCTTCCCCTGTATAAGTTTTGGTTGCAGCTCGGCGAGCTTTCAATGTTAGACATGTAAGTCGTCAGCCCTTACAGTCACCAAAGTCCAATGAAAAATAAAACAGCATAAAACGTTGACTTTTTGGTACTACCTAAAGCCGTCCTACTATAAGCTCGTGTAACTAAAAACGGCACAAAAGCCCCATACGCATATAGGCTCTAGCCACGTTGCATATATAACGTGTAAATGAATTGCACCGAACCTGTGATAGGTCTCAAACTGGTATACATTTTTATTCAACCAAACATAAACTCCCTACTCTACTGTACACCCTCCCACGAGAAGGGGCCCAGGGGCCAGTGGGAATTCGAGCCTGTTCAACCATTACTATTGAACTACCAGCTGATCTATCGGAATGTCTCTGTTTTCTCTTCCCACTTTGTGCTAGCTCACTCATTGGATAACCTGCTTTGCAAATGCCCCCCCCCCCCCCCCCCCCCCCGCACAAAATGAATAATAATCTTTGCATGTATTTAGAAAAACGTCTCTTTTTTATAATTTGTATTTCATAAACTCCGGTAACGAAATTCTAAGACCTAAGGACACAGATCTACCCTACCGCCGGGCGTAAGTATATAGAACCACTCCTATTCTTAAGCAAAATGCGTAATTTCACATCTGACAGAAAATCATGTACCACATAATAACTTACTAAATTCTTCAAATTAAACTTATTGGCTTAATTACGCCAACACAGATCGCTTCCTCCTGCAAGTGAGACATAAGTTGATCCTGATCTACCTATCATAGCTAAACTTCTTTGGAATAACAAATAACCGATCAATGAGCGTATTTACAAATGTCTATGGTGTAGACTCGCCCCAACAAAGTAGGACACATTGCTGAAAGTACCCATATCAACAGCTCGAGGCCTAACGATTTCAAACGAATAGTGGCACCTCTATAGACCCTCCTTGCCATTTCTACTAAGACTGTTGCTTATCAAAATGCGTGTAGCAAGGCTGTGTCACATAATGGGGTGTACCACTCTTCGTAAAAAGTTTTTTTTTTTTTTTTTTTTTTTCCGAGTGATAAACTTTACCCAAAGATATTTTCCTGTCAATTTTCGAATTTTCGCGACAGGAAAAGTCCATCCAACAGCCTAACACCTATCCATCGCCCGTTAGTCCTCCCCCTGTTCCATAACGCCTCGTACACAACCAAACAACGGCAGATGACCCCTCCTGATATCTCACTTGATTACCACGCATTAACATGTTAATTTGATACAGTAGTATGGGATCAGTGCCCTATGATGTCTCCCCTATAACTGAAAACCAGTAGATAACTCGCCATGGCAGCTCATCGGTTAAATAGGTATGTTTGACTACCATATTAGCTGATGATCGGTGCTTTATAATGCTCCACACATAACGACACACCAGCAAATAACCTCTGTTGTACCTTGCTTCATGAACATGAATTTTAGTGCTAGATTAGCATAGCAGCTTGTGATCAGTATGAGTAACACGTATTATTATGTTAAATTCGTACCATAACCCTAGATCAGTGCTCTATGATGTCTCCCTTACAACTAAACACCATAAGCTATAGCTCCCCGTCGAATCCCTCTCTTACACAGTAATCCGTTCTTCTCTTTGTGTACACTGGTGTAGTGTTTGATGTTAAGAATTTTTGTTACTCTACTTACACCAGTGTGTGGTCTGAGTGTTAGAATGTTCTATATCCTACTGGGACATAGAGCATGTTACCACTCAGGCGATGAGTAGATAATCCGTTCCGGTATCTTGTCGGATAAATATGTACTACTATATTAGATTACCATGACAATCTTCCATAATGCACATACACAACGCAATACTAAGAGATGACCCCCCTTGTACACTGTCTGATAAACATGAATTATTTTAGACTAACGTAGCAGCATGTGATAAGTAACTGGTCAAAGTAATTCCATCCCTCTCCCAACGATGTAGTAATATACCCACTCTTACACCCTGCCTGTCTCTCCTCTAAGACAGAATACTGCTCCTCGGATAACTGTAATAGTCTTAGGTAGGAAACTTACAATGCCTATTTACATTAATTTTGCCCCCTTCCTAACCTCCCACTAGGCAATTCTGTACATACTAACCTTTCCTCTCTTGAACATATGGGTTTCAACTCTTCAGGTGCATATATTTCTATCTACCTGACCATGACCAGAGCGGAGCTAACTGTTGACCGGAGAGGCCCATCCGCCTTTAAATCAGCATTCTGTTCTAAATGGATAATATAAATACTTATAGAATGCGGGTGGGCCTTTTCGCCGGTATATCCAAAAGTGGTGTACCTCGCAAAAAGCAACTTGACGTTAACACTGTTTTTCTTATATCACTATACATGGGGTATAACTTACTTGGTCTCAAAATTGGAATGATCGTTTTTTTCTTGCTCCGATTGGAATATTCGAGTGTCAAATGGCGTCGAGTTACAAATCAACACTGTGGCATATCAAACGCGAAACTTTCCAAACACTTGTTTTCAGGTTATACCACGGTGAAAGAAAAATCTCCTGCAAGAAATGGCACTCAAATACACAAAATAATTTATGCAACTTGTTTGCTAACTGTATTGTGCCTTGTATGTATTAGTAAGCCCACCTGGTTGCTTATCTTACACGTTATATCGGGAGATATTGAAACAAATCCAGGTCCAACCAATACACTAACACCATTTATACTGGACACATCTGATGTTTCCACTTCATTCAGCGACCCAGGGGGCCTCTCATTCTTACATCTCAATATTCAAAGTTTAAAGCCCAAAATAGATATCCTCAGCTACGAAGTACTGAACTATGATGTCTGCGCTTTTACAGAGACCTGGCTTGAGCAGAATGACAACAATGACGACATAAAATTACCAAACTTCCACCCTCCTCTAAGAAACGATCGCAAATCTAAAGGCGGTGGTGTAGCCATTTATGTAAAAAATAATATCCCATTCAAATCCAGAGAGGATCTACAAGTTCCCACTGTCGAGAGCCTGTGGGTTCAGCTCTTTACTGAGCAGGGAATAATTTTATTTGGGGCTATTTATCGACCTCCAAACTCCCCCATTGAAACATGGAACCTTATTTCTACCTCTTTCGAAAAAGCACTGGACATTGGTATTCCAAAATTAATAATAACTGGAGATTTTAATGATAATCAACTGAGGTTACACGAAGGACCACTTCAACACTTACTCGCAGAATACAACCTGACCCAAATTATTAGGGAACCGACGCACTTTACGGAGACGTCTAAATCTCTTATTGATTTATTTATAGTGAATGATCAAATTCTTCCCTGTGTCTCCCACGCTGACGTTATGGACCCCTTCTACTCAGAACTGATACGATACCACTGCCCAATAAACTTAACCTTACAAATCCCCAAACATAACACACAGCGTAAGACATACAAACGCCAGGTCTGGCAATACGAAAGGGGAGATTATGATGGCCTTAACAATGAACTTGCTGATATTGACTGGGAAAATGAGGTATTTAATACTGGAAAGCTTACTATCGTTGACCACCTGACAGACAAACTACTCTCGTTAGCTGCAAAGTATATACCGAACAAAATTATCACATGCAGACCCCATCAGCCCCCATGGCTATACAATAACATCAGGAAACTTATTCTTCAAAGAAAACGCCTCTATCGAAGCGCCAAAAAACATAATACTCCCCAGTCATGGGATAATTACCGTAATAAACGAAACGAAACAGTATCAGAAATCCGCAAAGCAAAGAGTCACTTTTTTTCTAAAATTGATAGCGAACTGAAATCCACAAAAACTCGGGATGCTAAGTGGTGGAAAACCTTTAGTCTCCTAAATTCCACTAAGCACACACCCATTACAATGCTAGAGGTTAGCAACAGAATGATTGTTTCTGACTTAGAAAAGGTGGAAGCATTCAATAATTACTTCTGTAGTATATCATCTATTAATGACCTTAATCACGACCTTCCAGAATCCGTAAACAACCCGAACCGTGTAAAACTCAACAATATTGTAGTAACCCCTGAAGATGTGAGGAAAGCCCTAAACTCAATTAACATATCAAAGGCTTGTGGCCCTGATAAGGTAAGTCCACACTTGTTGAAGAAGTGCTCACCCAGTCTATCTACTCCCTTGAGCAATTTTTTAATATAATGTTAAAAAGCTCTATCTTTCCCCACCAATGGAAACGAGGTAATGTAACGCCTGTTTTTAAGCAAGGGGAGAGTTATAAGATACAAAACTACAGACCAATTACGCTACTCAGCTGCCTAGGTAAAGTTTTTGAAAAGTGTGTGTTTGAAAAAGTGCTACTTTTCTTGAAAAACAACATGCTTCTTACCCCCTTACAATCTGGCTTTCTTCCCTCTGACTCGACAGTCCTACAACTCACTGACATCTACAACCTGTTCAGTGCAGCGCTTGACGAAGGTAAGGAAATAAGGGTCGTGTTCTGTGACGTGAGTAAAGCCTTCGATAAGGTCTGGCATAAAGGCCTTTTATATAAACTACAAAAGATTGGTATAGAGGGAACTCTCTTAAAGTGGTTTGAATCCTACCTAAGTGAAAGACAGCAACGTGTTGTACTCAACTCGGTATCATCCTCATGGAAACCGATCAAGGCTGGAGTACCACAGGGATCAATTTTAGGCCCCCTACTTTTCCTGATCTACATCAACGACATTGTCGATAACATTACAAGCAATATACGATTGTTTGCAGACGACACCTCACTATACCTGATTGTAAACAACCCATCAACTGCTGCCGAAATCCTTGGAAATGATATAAAACAACTAGAGACCTGGGCTGATAGATGGCTAGTTAATTTTAATCCCCCAAAAACCGAGACACTATTAATCTCCCGTAAAACAAACGAGATATGCCACCCACCTTTAAAAATGTTTTCGATTGACATCAAAGAAGTTTCCCAACATAAACACCTAGGTTTAACATTCAACAACAAAGGAACATGGTCTTCCCATTTATCTGAAACTAAAGCCAAAGCGTGGAACCGCGTGAACATTCTTAGACGATTCAAATATCGACTTGATAGAAAAACACTCGAAACCATATACTATGCGTTCATACGCCCCGTATTAGAATATGCAGACACGATCTGGGACAACTGCACAGCAACAGAAGCTGAAGAGTTAGAAAAAATTCAAATCGAAGCGGCACGATTAGTAACAGGGGGTACAAAAAGTACAAGCAGAAATCAACTTTACACTGAAACGGGATGGGAGAAACTTGAAACTAGGAGAATGAAACACAAGCTTATACAATATTTCAAAATGGCGCACGGCCTTGTGCCCGCTTATGCGTCAAATATGATACCTCCCTTAACTACAGGTACGGAAAATTATAATCTCCGACACAGCAATTTGAGAACTCCTCTCTGCCGAACGCAGTCTCATCATACATCCTTCCTTCCGTCTACAACTCGACTGTGGAATGATTTACCCCTTGAGATCCGTCAAAACCCTTCGCTTCCCAATTTCCTGTCATTTCTAAATAAGGATAAAAGAAGCGTGCCGTCCTACTACTATGGCCACAAGTCGCGTCGAGGTCAAATACTACACTGCCGTCTTCGATTACGCTGCAGTAGGCTGAATGACGACCTCTTCAATAACTTTGTTTCCGAGTCTAACTTATGTAGCTGTGGATCACGTGAAACAGCTGATCATTACCTACTCTATTGCGACAGATATACACCGATGCGAATCGGAACATTAGGGACAATTGAATATCCTATCACCACTGACATCTTACTATATGGCTGTGAGCACTATAGTGCAGAAGTTAACAAATCCATCTTCGAAAAAGTTCATGAATTTATTCTTTTAACGAAACGCTTTGACTAAATAATTTCTCCTTTGCATCCAGAATCGAAGGTACACCACGCCGTCACCTCTGCGCTGGTCACCACTGAAACCCGTTAGTTCTTCTGCCCCCCATCCCTGTTATTCCCTTTATTATATATTTCTTTTTTGCTTATAAAATTTTCTTATAATCATTTTACCTAAACATCAGTTCAATCTTTTGCTCAATACAAAACACAATACCCATGCACTGCCAAATGAAATGATTATTGTAATATACCAACCATGGAGACAGCTATATATAAGCCTTAGCTTTCTGCTAAATCCATTTCCATTTATTTACGTACTAATTTTTTGTAACCTTGTATGCTTGTTTTCTGGAAATAAATACTGTTTATACTAAAAACATTACTTGTCTCTAAACTACCACCCGTTACACATATATATCTGCGTGTGAACGTGAGTAGTAGAAGATGTGGTAAACGTCCCCTATTGGGGGACCCCGGAAGTGAAGTCATGTCACGTGACCCAGTGGCACCGTCAATAAACTATATGTAAAATATATATTAATAATATTAACACTCTTGTGAACTATTCTGGACTGAATGAATTTTTGAACTACAACCCTTTAAACTTAATTCTTCCAACAGGGAAGGGGAATACCCTCGAGTGTTGATGTCAAATCGCGGAATCCAAATTTTACGGAGTCGGATAACAATCTTAATTACGGAATGCCTTATACGAGGGAAATGAAGCAATCAAATTCAACCTTGTTCGATGCTATAGCCGAGGCTGAGATAGGAAGTAGTGTTACAAATCAATATTAATGGACGATAGTATAGCCAATAGAACTGGTACAAGGCCGCAATGGCATAAGACTGCTGTAGAAGCTAATGAATGATAGGACAGATAGACCAAATACAAGTAGTTGGCTTGAAGCCTTGGAGATAAGATGGGAGCCGTTGATAAGACTACATTAGCCCTCATTGAGGGGATTCTCCAGAGGGTATCCTCAATAGGTATCCTCAAATAATACAATACCAGGCCATAGGTATCCTCAAATACTGAAATGAGGCTAAGAAGGATAGTAAATTAGGCCTCTTTGAGGGATTTGTTCATGACCCTCATGACCTCAAACGAAATTAGGTTAAGACGGATAGTAAATTAGGCATCATTGAGGGATTTCACATGGCCTTCATGGCCTCATACGACAAAAAAGGGATTCTCCAGAAGGTATCCTCGATAGGTATCCTCAAATAATTCAATATACTGAAATGAGGGATTTTTTCATGGCCGTCACGGCCTCAAAAGAAAATGAGGTTAAGAGGGATAGTATATTAGACCTCATTGAGTGATGTTTTCATGGCTCTCATGGCCTCAAAAGAAATGAGGTTAAGAGGGATAGTAAATTAGACCTGATTGAGGGATTTTCTCATGGCACCCATGGCCTCATACGACAAAAAATGGTTCTCCAGAAGGTATCCTCGATAAGTATCCTCAAATAATACAATGCCAGGTTATAGGTATCCTCAAATACCGAAATGAGGCTAAGAGCCGTATATGCGAGTCACTCGTTTGAGTGAATACTCTATGGCTTATTTGCTCGGTGGGATTCGAGTAATTCGGGCAACGATTTATCAGTAACTACTTGATAGATTCTTGGCATGAGGAATGATATAGGCTTTCATGGAGGTTGTCTATCAGTTGGTTATAATCCAAAGGGCCCTTCAGTACTATAGCACTACTATTATTAGCCAAAGTATGGTGATCCTGAAAAGGTTTCTGAAAGAATTCGAATTTGTACAACTTATCGGGTTGTTCGTGGTAATTCTACGAATTAAACGAGAGTTTGGGGAAAATCCAAGCCAGAACACTACTCCTATTCAATCGAATGTGCCCACTGGGGCCCCTCGATACTATAGCACTACGCGCTGAGCCGATAAAATGAGGAATCTGTTGTAAATAAAGTCATTTATGGTGATTTTGATGGATTGTCGGGTTGTTTGTGGTAATTCGTGATTCTCCGATTCAATCGAACATACCCTTTGAAAATACCCCTGTCTTGTTGTAAGCCTTTGGGTAACATAGCAACCTCGTGCTACCACAGAACCCAAGATGGCGGCCTCCAGTATACAAAATGGGCGACGGAAACACGTATCACACTAACAACACACGCTGCGTATGCGCACTAACACCACTTATCACTATGGAGAT
Source organism: Pictodentalium vernedei (assembly GCA_031216915.1). Lineage (NCBI taxonomy): Eukaryota > Metazoa > Mollusca > Scaphopoda > Dentaliida > Dentaliidae > Pictodentalium > Pictodentalium vernedei. The sequence continues at coordinate 436,273,372 of CM062292.1, forward strand.
GACGTCACAAGATGGCCGTTCACGCGGATTACCATAACAACACAACACGGCGCCACTGGGTCACGTGACATGACGTCACTTCCGGGGTCCCCAGCGGGGTCCTCCCAAAAGGGGACGTTTACCACATCTCCCACTACTAACGTGTGTGAAAGTATGTTTGTGTGGGAGCTGCTCCACCTTCTGGCCTCCTCCGCAACTACAAATATGCCGTCATGTGCGATAGCTATCCACCGACACAGCTCATCTCATCGGTCCATGCGAGGCTCTCCAAGAGAACAACGAGGGGAGTCTTGTCATGAGCTGCCACAGCAAATTGAAACAATATGCAAATAATATAAGCTTGTCGGTGCTAATGAGCTACATATCGTATAGTGCGCCGCAGTCACCAAGAGCGATTCACAGTGAGCATAGGTTGGAAAAGTTTTATAACTGTAGTGGAATGAAAACAACTGTATATTTTAATTTTGCTCAATATTTTGTACAGCTTAGGAAATTGAATGAACATTGATACTTGTAGTGACTTACTTGTAGATGAGTGCTTGTAAGTCAGAACGACTGGTTTAATTTAGCCGCTGCATTGTGGTGTAACACTTGGCTCAAAATTTCCACCAATACTTGCTATTAGTGGATAACTGTACAACCAATAAAATTCCAATGCAAATTACAGCTCCCAGCCACGCGAATTCAGCAACAAGCATTGTACCAAATATCTCAGGGGCGGTGGAACCGGAGGGGGGGGGGGGGGGGGCAAAGTGTGAAATCTTTCAAATACACTCCTGAGAAATCTCAAAATATCCACTCATATGCATGGAAATGGGGTTTTGGGACCCTGGAATTTAAAATTTTCATACCGACGACCATTCATCGCCCGATCCAGCCCCCCCCCCCCCCTCCACACACACACTTTGAAAATCGTTCCGCCACCCCTGGATCTGTTTTACAACGTACTGATCAATCCAGATCGTACATACAATAAACATGCTAACGACCCGTGTTCTGCCACTCATCCATTCACCTGGTCAGGGTGAATTGTAAGGCTTCCATTTAAAGTCTAGTTTTTTCCTCCTATCCTCACATTATCCACTAAGTTCTCCAGTTAAGCTTCATACCCATCCAAGATACCAAATGACGTGATGCTGAATTCAGCAAATTTATGTACATATTTTAGTGTTTTTACCTTATTTGTACAGAATTATTGTGTTCCCAATCTGACACCAAATCATATGCTTAAACCGAAACAGACTGTGACTACAAAAATAAAAACATTTTCGTCTACCAATTCAACCCTCATTAAACATTGCCACAGTGTCCGGATCTTGAACTCCTACTATATTCACCTTGGATTAATTCTTGAATTAAAACACCCAAAGAAATTACGGTATTCTTATCCAGCGGGAAGGTACGGTGACATGTCGACACATAATGGCGGGTAGCATTGCGCTCGACGAGGTGCAGATGGAAGCGGAGTACGACTTTATCCGACTTCACAATGAAAAAGTATGTTCCCTACCAGAAAATAATGAATCCCCATTCAAACACCACATAAACGCTTGTAAATACTTTTCGCCTAGTGACTTTCGGTCTAAGACTAGCAATTTAGATGCCGGATTCTCACTATTTCACATCAACTGCCAAAGTCTAAAAGCTCACTGGGATTCCTTCCAACACTTGTTATGCAATTTACAAACAGAAAAAAATTCTTTCGACATAATAGGACTTACCGAAATATTCCGTATTCCTCCAGACACTTCATTTAAACTTGAAGGTTATGCCCCTATTATAAAATGTATGAGACCCGATGATGATGATGGCCGGGGAGGAGTTGGGTTATACATTAAAGAAGGGATAACATATAAAGTCAGAAGAGACATCTCAGTCTTCATTCCTCATGTCTTCGAATCCCTATTTATAGAAATAAAAGATAAACATAACTCCAAAATTATTGGCATCATATATCGACCCAACACCCCACCTAAAGCCGACATCAACCTCTTCTTATCAAAATTAACTGAAATAACGGATGTTTTGAATTCCGAAAATAAAAAAGTTTATATTATGGGAGACCTGAACCTCGACCTTTTAAAGGCATCAACACACTCCAAGACAGAAGAATTTATTAATCTCATGTTTAGCCAGGGATTTTTACCTTATATTACTAAGCCGACGAGAGTTTCTAGACATTCTGCTAGTTTGATAGACCATATCTTTACAAACAATACTTCACAAACAGCACTACCGGGAATAATTTTATCGGATGTATCAGACCATTTTGGGGTTTTTTACATTGAAGTTACACCCAAAATATGTAATGCACCACTGTTCACTCTGAAACAAATTATAAACGCAGAAAGAATCGCCGAATTCAAAACACTTCTCTCAGAGAGTGATTTTAACCCGGTAATGGAGTCGAATTGTCCCAACGAGTCATACGAAACTTTTCTTAGCATCTATATGAAAGCCTACGATAAAGCTTTTCCGTACAAACGTGTTCGTAAGAATAAGAAATTTATTAAGAAGCAGCCTTGGATGACAAGGGGGCTTATCATATCCTCTATCAATAAAGAAAAATTCTACAACAAAAAACTTAAGACCCCCAACGAACAGAACGTATTAAATTACAAAAACTATTGTAGAATCTTCAACAAGGTAAAAAAGCAGTGCAAAACCATTTATTACAGAGACATCTTAAACGAAAATAGAAACAATATGCGAAGAACATGGCAAATCTTAAATGAAGCTATAAATAAGGGAATACGCGAAAGGGGGTTGCCATCGTTTTTTATACAGGATGATATAGAAATAAAAGAAGCAAATAACATAGCAAACGAATTCAACAAATTTTTTATCAGTATTGGAAAGGCTGTAGCCGACCAGATTCAGAAACCAAACAAGACGTATTTAGACTACATGAACACTAATATCTCCAATAACTTTTATCTGTTACCCACAGATCCCACAGAAGTCAGCCGAATAGTAAATAAAATGAAGCCCAAATTATCAAAAGACTGCGATGGTATAACTAATAGTCTTCTTAAACAAACAATAAACGAAGTATTGGATCCCCTCACACATGTTATTAATAATTCTTTTATTAATGGCAAAGTACCTGATAGGATGAAGATTGCAAAAGTGATACCTATATTCAAAACAGGCGACGAGCATAGATTTACCAATTACAGACCTGTTAGTATACTTCCCGCGTTTTCAAAAGTACTGGAAAAGCTAATGGAAGCGAGACTTACAAATTTTCTAAATAGATTCAATATTTTATACCCCCACCAGTACGGATTTAGAAAACGCCATAGCACCATTCACCCAGTCCTCCAACTTCTGAAAAGCACCGCAACAGAAAACAATAAACAGGATAAAAACAGCACTTTAGCACTGTTCTTGGATTTGTCAAAGGCCTTCGACACGATAAATCACGAAATTCTATTATGTAAACTCGAAAAGTATGGTATCCGAGGCCTCGCGAATAATTGGTTCAGAAGTTACCTGTCTGACAGGCTTCAGTATGTTATGTACGAAGAACACAAATCAGATTCAGCGAAACAAAGCTGTGGAGTCCCACAGGGCTCAATTCTGGGCCCTGTACTCTTCCTTTTATATATCAACGATATTAGTAAATCAACATCACTCGATCTATTGTCGTTTGCGGATGATACCACGGTACACTGATCCGGTTCAGACGGGAATGCCATAACTCACTATTTCAACAACGAAGTTCAAAAAATATTTGAATGGTGCTCGGCGAACCAACTGCTGTTGAATGCTAAAAAAAACACTTATATTATACTTAACCCAAATAAAGGTAAGAATAATAATTTCTGTCAAGAGATAAAAATAAATAATCAAAAGATAAGCAAAGTCGGGGGAAGTGAGACAGAAAAATCTCTAAAATTTCTTGGAATAAGCATTGATGAACACTTAACCTACAAAGCTCATATATCTAGGCTATGCTCGAAAATAGCTCACGCAAATTATAACCTCAACAAAGTAAAACACATTCTCCCACGCAAAGTCCTGAAAACATTGTACTACGCTCTGGTTCATAGTCATCTGGTGTACGGGATTTTAGCATGGGGCAATTCAAGAGCTGTTAATAAACTAGTTATCATGCAAAAGCGCTCATTAAGAATAATAAATAACAAAAAGTACAATTCCCATACAGACCCCTTATTTAAGGAAAATAAAATACTCAAAGTAGATGACTTGTTCAAATTGCATGCATTACTGTTCGCGCATGACTGGCAAAATGGCAGATTACCGGCTTCTTTTAACGATACATTCAAAGTTACTGACAACCCACTCGGTAGGACAACCCGGCAGTCGGGACATTTATACATAGAAAAAACACGTACACGAACCCTAGATAAACTTCATCTCTACGCCATCCCGAAACTATGGAACGCTTTAGACGACACAGTTCGAAATATCAGTAACAGGGCTACATTTAAGAAAACACTGACCTCAACATTCCTTTCGTCATATTCGACGTATGTCCGTTGCGATAATCCCTAAAGCCCAGACTGTACTTAGTAAACATTGATCATAGTGACACTTTAGCAAATTAAACAAATCCGCAATAGAAACATACTAGTCGTGCGATATGTCTTAATCTTGCACCCTCGTCCAATGCAACCTGCAGAGTTTCCCCCTCTAGTTGCCCCACTAACCTCGCGTAGAGACACACACGGTTAAGAAGCTCCAAACAATACTCCTGAGGAACAAATTTGCGTTCTGGAACACGTATTTAAGCAAGTGCTTGGTCAAGTCGGTCGGCTAATCATGGGAAGTCGCATGCGGTGAACTGACCGACACCTAAATGCTGTCAGCTAGTTTACGGCATTCGCTTCCCATGGTGCGTCCACCGACATTGACCCCTCGTCCAATTATAAAGATCATGATCTTTCTAGTTGGAACGATATTATCCACTCGATTTGACTAATTGTGTCTCTTGAACTTAATGCGGAGCAATGATGGTAATTTAGCAAGCAGGTTGCTCTCTGCGGACTCTGCCTAAACAGAAACACCACCCTCCCGCTGGCTTCTTATCCTAGCCTCTCACACTTGAACGTAATTTCGACCCAAGGAACGGAAGAACCAGCATCCCTATCATAGACCGGATAAATCGCCCTATGTTTACTCATCTAGTCACAGTCTGTTCGCGAGTTATGTTTCCTTTAGGGGGTGGCAGGTAGACAGCCAATCTGGCTATGCCACTTCCCACGGTATGCTATTTGTTACTCATGCATAATCTTTATTTTTGTTTACATCATACATATATGTATATCGTGAATAAAGAATCTGAATCTGAATCTGCTAATATCCAAATGGAAGAAAATAACACATGCCAGTGGTTATAATATGTGCCCACCTAAACGAGCATACCAAAGCATATTCCATATTCCTGTGCCTTTCAATAAGAGCAAATGCCAGTACCAAGCCTTCTAGCCAGGACGCAAATTCTCCCCAGGCACCAGAGGAAACATTAATAACTAACAATGGGTCTGCATTATGCAAACAAGCCAAACTATAGTTATTAACATAGAACCATAGCTCTCAGGGCTCAGCATTTCACCAAAAATATGCCCAGTCCTTACACAGAGCGCCATTCTCATTTCCTCTGTCGTTTTAGTAAAACCTGTCCCAAAAATCCTATAATATTATATATTGGTTAGGTTAATTATTTGTACGCCGAACTTACTTTCGGGTAGGCCGAACTCACAGGCGAACCGGACTAACTTAGGCCGGACTCACTAGATTTTCCGAAGTGACATGGACCGAACTTGCATTGGACTGAATTGACCTGGCAGCCAAAATGCACTTGAAAATAGAAGTCCAGCACTTTTAAAAACGGGAACATTCCAGGTTTACGAAAGATCGCCATTTAACGTTTGTGTGTTGATGTGCCTGTCCCCGGTCATGGCAAGCCACCCCACCCACTCCAATCCCCGTGGTGCACTACCACTCCATCAGCATCAAATTTAAAAAACAACAAAACACATACGTTTCCACAAGTTTACACTGCAGAAATTCAGCTCCTATCTGAACACCACCACTGTTCTCCTATTGTGAAGTGTCCAAATAACCAGACAAAATATCAAACTTTGGGCAGAAAACAGCGAGAATGTTCGTGACGATACTTTTGTGCATTACACATAACCACATAGACGAAAGTCCGTTTATTAGTAGAGAAAGGGTCCATACTGGTTCATTGTTTAGGGCACAATACTTGATCGAGAGGTGGTGCGTTTGATACACGTCGCGTTCGTTGTGTGTCTGGTAAAGCTACTTAGCCCCAATTGCCCGTATAATCCCCCGACTTAGATACTATGTTCTCAGGCATATCATATGTCGATGGTGCATATGAGTAGTATGTCATGTATCCGTACACCCCCAGGTTGGATGACTTCGGTGGATGACCCCGGGAGTGACGTCATGTCACTTTACCTAGTTGCGCCATGTTGTGTTGTCATGGTAACCCGCGCGAGCGGCCTTCTTGTGACGTCATTCCAATAGTGATACGTGGTGTTAGTGCGCATGCGCAGCACGTGTTGTTATGGTGATACGTGTTTCCGTCGTTTTGTATACTGGAGCCGCCTTCTTGGTTTCTACGATAGCACGTGGTTGCTATGTGACCTGAAACCTTCTTATGGAATATATATATTCGGGGGGGGGGGGGGGGGTGTTCGATTAATAGGAATAAATCTAATTACCACAAACAACCTGACAATCCCTCCAAACCAATAAAATCCACTTTTATTTACTACGGATTCTTCAAGAATCCTTGTTTAGGACCGCCATACCGTAGATTTTAATAGTAGCACGTAGCGCTGTAGTACCGAGGGGAGCCGGGGGGGGGGGGGGGGGGGTAAGTTCGATTGAATAGGAGCATTTTTTCTGGAACGGATTCCCCCAAAATCCTCGTTTACTTTATAGAATTACTCAAATAAAATACACCCGATAATCCCCCAAATCACCGAAATTGACTTTATTTCCCCTAGAATCCCTTTAGGACCGCCATACCACGGTACCGAGAGGCCCCCTGGTATCGAGAAAGCCCCGAGAATATACCATGACGTTTTACCCCAATGAGAGTCGCGTTCTTTTGGTCATTACCCAGAATCCTCTGTTTTTACCAGGAACTATATTCTTTTGTATAAATTCCTACCCTCTATTTTTAGTAACATCACTAAATGACCCCTAACTAATTGTGAGGGCTTATAGTTAGCAATTTTTTTTTAAATGACCCCCTAACTACATTATTTTAAATAATAAATTTAATGAGGATCAAGATGTTTCTACACTAACCAATCAGAGCAAAGTTAATCCACAAGTCCAGTCTACCTGCCGGCAGTGATAAACTGATGTGGGAAGCAGAACACCGACCATTGAGTGCGATCGTATGTAGTAATGTTCCAGAATACCAAGAACCGAAGTGTTTTATTACGAATAGAAATTCTCAAGAACTTGTTGAAGAAATGATGACATGCCTCACATATGTTTCATCTCGTTGCCATTAACTGATGCAGACCTATCATGCGTGGACTTGACTTCGACTCAGACAGAAAATTGATGAAACGTTGGAAGCGGAAGCCCGAGCTACTGGAGAAGATATATCCAAGATATACCCTTTACAGAAGTTGGAGAAGAAATTTCAGGACTGCCTACAAGAGATGCCCGTCATCGGATTCAATTCTGAAAAATACAATATGTATGTAGTCAAGCATGAACCGATGGCATACCTAAAGAGACAACAAAATCCACTCAAGTTTGCAGAGAAGAAATCTAATAACTACATGTGGGTCTCGATAGAATCTTTCAAATTTGTTGATATTTGCAACTATCTCGCTCCAAGATTCAGCTATGACAAATTTTTGAAAGCATATTTGTCTGTTCGTGACAAAGGGAGTTTTAGCATATGAATGGATCGACAGCTTGGACAAATTGGATCAAGATCATCTACCAGACCATGAAGCCTTCTACAGGTGTCTCAAGATGGAAAATATATCCAATGAAGAATACCAGTACTGTATGTATGGAACTACCTGGAGATGCCAACTTTCCGTAATTTTCTGATCTGGTACAATAACCGAGATGTAAAACCATTCCTTGAAGCACTTGACAAGCAGTTTGCTTTCTATTAAGAATGCCAAATCGACATGTTTAAAGATGCTATCAATGTTCCGGGCCTTACGTTGAAATATCTGTTCCAGTCCATGAATAACGACACCTGCTTCCCGTTATTTAACTAGAAAAACAAAGACCTGCATCACTAAGTGAAAGATAATATCGTTGGTGGACCTTCAATTATCTTCAACCGGTACCACGAGAAAGATGTTACCCGAATAAGAGAAACCAAATATGGAAACCCATGTGGAAGTATTATAGGCTTTGATGAGAATGCATTATATCTATGGTGCCTAATGCAAGAGATGCTAACGGGTTGGAGTATTATACGACGTGAAGAAAGCCAGTTTAAACCAGAACATCCTATGAAGTATGGTAAAATGGCTGAACAATGGTTAGAGTTTCTGTCGATGAGAGATGACATCCACATCAGACATCAGTTGAACGAAGCTGAAAAAATGATTGGTCGAAGACAGTTGCCTGTTGATGGTTGGTGCAAAGAGACACAGACTGTATACCAATTCCATGGATGCTTCTGGTACGAACAAACCTGCATGAAAGATACGAACGGGCTTCCTATCTCCCATAATGAAGCCAGAGGTAAACCCACGAAAGAACTGCTACAAGACACCCCTACCAATGCAAAGTACATCACCGATTTGGGCTATAGACTCGCTGAAATCTGTGAGTGGAGAGAGATGAAGAAGATCGACTCCACTCTCGAAGCCTTCCTGAAAGAGAACTTTTCAGACAAAATAGATGGTGCTACGGCAGAAAGAGAAGTATTGAAGAAAGTGAAGTCCGGTGAACTGTTTGGTTTGGTTGAATGTGATATACATGTACCAGATCACCTGAAAGAGTACTTTGAAGAGATGGCACCTATCTTCAAGAATACAGATATCTCCAAAGATGATATTGGTGAACACATGAAGTCCTTTGCAGAGAAGAATGGAATGATGAAGAAACCCGTAGATGTTTGATCGGAAGCTATGTAGCAGAAAAAATGTTGTTTGCAACCCTTTTGTTGCAGTGGTACCTCCAGCATGGTATAGAAGTTAACTACGCCTTCCAGGTTATCCAATATAAACCAAGAAGATGTTTTGAGAAATTTGGAGATGAAGTCGTCTCCGAAGCTAGAAGACAAGGAGATGTTGACCCCGACAAGTCAATCGTTGCCGACACCATGAAGCTGTTTGGGAAATTTTGGATATGGCAAAACCGTTACCAACAAAGAGAAGCATTGACGTGTGTGCTATTGCAATGATGAAGTAGTCACCAAAGCTGTAAATGACATATCCTCCAGAGCCTTGAATCCATTAGGTGAAACTTTATATGAAGTCGCACTCAATAAGAAGGCAATCAAGTTGGAGCTGACTCTCCATATCGGATTCTTTTTATACCAGTATGTAAAACTCTGGATGCTGCAGTTCTATTATGATGTCATCGATACTTTTGTCAACCGCCAAGATTTCGAATATGCCGAAATGGACACAGATTCTGCATATCTATGAACCTCGTCACCATCCATAGATGAATTAGTGAAGCCAGAGAAGAGAGTAGAGTTTTACAAAGAGAATCTGAGTGTTGTGATTTCCACAGAGATGGTTAAGTGAAAACCAAATTAGAAGGCAAAGAATGGCTGTCACCCTCATGTTGCCAAGAAAGAAAGCGTTTTGACAGGAGAACTCCAGGCTTGTTCAAGGTAGAATGGCAAGGAACCGGCATTGTTGGCCTGTGTAGTAAAACATATTGTTTCGGCGCCACCAATAAATTTAGTTGTAAAGGAATCAGCAAACGCCACAATGATTTGACGAAAGAGAAATATTTGCAAGTTTTGAAGACTCATCAAAGTGGATCCGGCATCAACCGAGGATTTGTTATGAATGACAACACCATATATACTTACCAGCAGAGCAGAGATGGACTATAGTATTTCTACCCAAAACGAAGAGTTTTAGAAGATGGAGTTAGCACCATACCACTATAGATTTAACCTTTAAGAAGAATGCAGAAGAAACTATTCAGTGAGTGCCATATTTTCTACAACCCGAAAAAGTCTACCTTTTGCCTACAAAAAGTCCTGTTTGGTTGAACGAAAATTCATAAAAGCTGTAATGGATTTTAGGAGGTCTACTCAATCATGTTAGGTTCACCAAAAATTTTCTAAAGTCCTATATGGCAGTTTTTTATTCTTCCTCTAATTAAAAAGTCCTTTATGGCAAGTCCTCAAAAAGACCTATATGGCAAGTCCTCATAAAGTCCTAAATGGCAGTCTCTACAGTCCTTTATGGCAAGTCCACATGAAAAGTCCTATATGGCAGTCTTTCTTTAACCCTTTACCCAACGTAACGTCCAAAACCGGCCAGCGCTATTCTCAAAACTCGCCAATTAATTTTCATTATTTTTTTTTCATTTTTTGTCTCAAAAACATACATTATGACCCCCTCATTGGAACGAGCCCGTCGAGCCCGTTCCAATGAGGGTCATAACCTATGTTTTTGAGACAAAAAATGAAAGAAATTAGTTATTCAAGAATATTTTTTGCAAGTGTCGTCTGCTTTTCATGTTAGGTAAAAGTCCTAAATGGCAGTCTCTAAAGTCCTATATGGCAGTCTCTTTCTCTAATTAAAAAGTCCTAAATGGCAAGTCCTCATAAAGTCCTAAATGGCAGTCTCTAAAGTCTTATATGGCAGTCTCTAAAGTCCTATGTGGCAGTCTTTTTGTGTAATTAAAAAGTCCTATATGGCAAGTCCTCATGAAAAGTCCTATATGGTAGTCTTTTTCTCTTATTAAAAAAGTCCTTTATGGCAGTCCTCATAAAGTCCGTTCTGGTAGTCTTTCTTTAAAGTCCTATATGACAGTCTTTTTCTAATTAAAATGTCCTATATGGCAAGTCATCATGAAAAGTCCTATATGGCAGTCTCTTTCTCTAATTAAAAAATCCTTTATGGCAAGTCCTCATGAAGTTCTAAATAACAAGTCCTATATGGCAGTCTCTTTCTCTTATTTAAAAAAAAGAAGTCCTTTATGACAAGTCCTCATAAAGTCCTATATGGCAATTCCTCAAAAAAATCCTACCTGGCAATACAAAGTCTTACAAGGCAATACACGGAAATGGATTGAAAGTTTGTTTCTCAATTTTTATTTATTCTTATACAGAGAGTTTTTATCATCATCGTCATCATCATGTTGTAATTTCCTGGTATACTTTAGGTTAACAATATTAGAAGTGGAGGATACTTCTTTATTTCATTCCAAACTTTTTAGTTTCATTCCATTTATTTTAAAAAATGTTGGTTCATGGTATATTTTAGGTTACCTCTATTGGAATCGGATGATACACATTTTGTTTTTGTTCCAAACTTAGTTCCATTCAAACGTTTTTAGTTCCAAGTTGATTCATGGTATCTTTTAGGTTACCCCTATTGGAACCAGATGATACACATTTTGTTTTTGCTCCAAACTTTTTAGTTTCATTCCATTCATTTTAAAAAAAAAGTTGATTCCTGGTATCTTTTAGGTTACCCCTTTTGGAACCAGATGATACACATTTTGTTTTTGTAACAAACTTTGTAGTTCAATTCAAAACTTTTTAGTTACATTTAAAAAAGTTTATTCCTGGTGTCTTTCAGGCTACCCCTATTGTATAACCAAAGTAATAAATCATCATCATCATCATCATCATTACTAAGGAATTCTCTGTTGTGAATATTTAAAAAAAAGAAGAAATGAACAAAACGTCTGAATTGCTAAGTTGGACGTGCTTTTTTAATGAACAAAAAAAATTTCCCCAAAGAGAGAACTAGTACGAACTGTAAGGGGTGGGAATGCACTCCAGCTATTTGACTTATCTGTCCCAAGCCAGTATAAAATGCAGAGGGTCATATCCTACAGTTTAAGGATCAAGATTGCAGTTTGATCGCCAAACTGACCAATCAGATCGAAGTTAATCAACCAATCAAATTTGTGTATTCCCATTGTGTTTCTTTTCCATTGACTTCTATACTAATTTTCTAAATTTCGCAACTTTAACCTATAATCCTATAGGAAACAAACCCCAACCAAGAATCAAAAAGTCGATCAAAATTTGTTGAACTGCAATGATTTTTTCAAACACGTCCGTCAAAGATATATAAGATTAGGCAAAGCATGGACTTGGCATAATTCACGATAGAACCATTGACCAGAGAAGATGTTTCGAATTGGCACCAAGCAGACATATGCTAACGTCATCCAGTACCAGAGTGAACTGAAGATTCATCTCCGAAGATACTTTGAGGGAAAAGACCAGAAACCTTACCATACGAAGACTGGTATTGCTCTAACTTTAGAAGAATGGAATGCCTTGAAGTCCCAAATAGAAAAAGTAGATGCAGCCATCAACACCTAACAAACAGCTTTAACTGAAATGCTAAACCCGAAGACACTAAACCTTCTAACCCTACTAACCATGAAGACTTCAAAAAAGCCAATTCAAGAATCATCTTTGAAGAAGAAGAAGAAGATCACAGTGACAATAACCCAACCACGACCATTGATCGTTGATGAAATTGATAGTGAACTCAAGCAAGTTCGCTTGCAACATGAACTTTGCTTGGCATATGCTCATTATGTCAAAGAGAACATTGACGCTGTTGTGCAAGAAAAATATGCTATAAACGTACAGTCGATCTCCCAAGTCAGATTCAGCATAATGTATGCCTCATGATGTCTCAAGAAGAGAGGATTATAACATGTTTTAATGAAGCACTAAGAGTTAACAAGAGTGACGTCCGTCTACTGTGGCACGATAATACTTCTGGAATGAATCCACCACCAGTACAGAAAGAGTATGAAGATATGTTCGAGAAACCTTTCACAAATGAACAGAGATGTTGTATTATGGATTTGGTGATTGAAATTATGACATTCAAGAAACCATTCAGTCTGAAGATGTAAATACATGTTGCAAAGAGATTTGTTTTTATAAAAAAGAAGAAAAGAAAAACGTATAAAATAAAGAAAAAAAAATGTGGTAGTGACGCTTAAGTTATTTGATGATTATCTTCTTGGCAAATATCAAACAAACTTGACCCGTTCCCAACCAGTAAGTCAGGGGGCCACCAATTCTAAATAATATTGGAGGGCGTTCAAAATGACCACCTCCCCAAAAGGTAAAAACGGGGAGCAGCACCCACATTCAGTGTCCATTATGGCCACACACCCACAACAGGTATAAAAGGGGAGTAGTACCCACATTCGATAAGAAAGATGGATCCTTGTTTGAAGCATCCATTCACTTGTTTATTGTGTGGTCCAACGGGTAATGGTTATTCATCCTTTGCAAATCGGGTTATTCAAAACATTCAAGATATTATCTCACCTGTTCCAATTCACATCATTTGGTGTTATAGTGAATGGCAACCATTATACAATACTTTACCACAAGTAGAATTCGTAGAGGGTCTCCCTCAAGAATTAAAATCTGATAGTTTAGTCATATTGGATGATCTGATGCTCGATGCAGGTGTTCTAGTGTCTAGATTATTTACTAAAGGTAGTCATCACCGTAAGATTAGTGTGGTGTACATTGTTCAAAATTTATTCGACAAAAATAGAGTCACAGGTCTGTAACTTTCAATAGTCATTACATGAGCTTGTTTAAAAATCCTAGAGATCGTTCTCAGATCTCACACTTGGCAGCACAGATGTATCCTGGTCATTCTAAGTTTCTGAGAGAAGTTTTTGAAGATGCCACTTCGACCCCATATGGTTACCTTATAATCGATCTCAAACAAGATACTCCCGAACACGTGAGATTAAGAAGTCAATTTTTTACACGGGAAACCCAGTACGTCTACCTCCGAAAAGTATAAAAGGGGCGCAACAAGTCTGCCTCAAGTCAGAAGTATGTCTGACAATCTCAAGTGCAACGTCGCTCTTCTCAAGCTTCTTATTGAATCAAAACCCACACTCGTCAAATACATACTAAAGCATGCTGACAAAGAATTGATTACCCGTTTTTGTGACTGTGCCCCGAATATACTCAAGGGGGCAGTACCTCTGACCAAAGCACAGAGAACCAAACTCTTTCGACAGAAACAACAATTGTGGGCAGTGGCAAATAAAGGTACCTCTGACAGAAGGAAGAGACAAATCTTGCAGAAAGGGGGATTCCTGTGTGCATTGCTACCTCCTGTACTATTGGATGCTGTTAAGGGTATTTTTGGATGATGGAATATGCAAAGAAGATGGCTTTGGTAGAACCAAGGTTATTGATACGTCTACAAAACAACTGAATTAACTGTCTGTTTCATCATTGGATCGAGAAATGAAAGATATTCTCGATTCCCCTTTTCTCACTCCGACGAAAATGTGACTAAATACAATCAACTTTTACAAAGGCACTTGACATTCTAACAAAAGGTAGCGGATCTTCGACCCATTAAAGTCGAACTTGAGAAAGATAATAAAGACGAAGACATTCTCGATTCTGTACCTATGACTATGAAGAGAAAGACAAAGTTCTTGTTGAATCTATTAGAAGTGACCTAAATATATCTTGCAATGAGAAGGGCGAACTAGTCCACAAAGATCAAACAGTGGTAGGGTCGAATGTAACAGATCTTCTAAACGATTTACTTAGAAGACGAAAATCATTCCACCCAAAGGGATGGGAAGTGTTGACCAAAGCCCTGCGAGATAGTAACATACCCCAAGAATTGATTGGTCATAAAGAACGTTGGGATTTTATGAAACAGGCACCGACAGAGACAAAGTCGGAAGCAAAATCTAAACAACGAAAGAAAACAGAAACGCCAGAGTGGACCGAAGAAGGGTATAAATAGAGTTGACACTTGAACAAGGCAGTCATGGAAGCATTATACTATGATTCTGAAGCGCCTAGAAGTTTTGGTGGTATAGACGCTCTTCGTTGAGCATCCAAGAAAAAAAAACTAAACAAGTTGTGAAATGGTTAAAGACTCGAGACACATACACTCTTCACAAACCTGTTCGTCGTACATTTCCTAGAAGGAAAGTGATCGTTAGTGGTATCGATGCACAATGGCAAGCCGACTTGGTAGATTTAGCAAATATCAGTAAATATAATAACGACACAAAATTTTTGTTGACATGTATAGATGTGTTTAGTAAATATGCTTGGGTCATACCCCTCAAAAACAAACTTGGTGATTCCATCCTTAAAGCTTTTACTAAAATGTTCAAACAAGGTCGTAAACCTTTAAAATTACATACTGATCAAGGCAAAGAATGTCTAAACAGAAAATTTCAGAATTTTCTAAAACAACACAGAGTAGAATTTTTCACTAAACAAAATGTGGAAACAAAATGTTCCGTAGTTGAAAGATTCAATAGAACTTTGAAAACCAAAATGTGGAAATATTTTACCACGAACAATACACTAACTTTTCCACTTCAAAACTTGGTGAAATCTTATGATCATTCTCATCATCGTAGTATTGGTATTGCCATTGCCGTAAACTTTGAAAATCAAGAAGAGGTTTAGCAGAAACTTTATGGCAAACCTATAAAACACAAGACCCCAAAGTTCAAAGTGGGAGACAGAGTGAGAATCAGTAAAGTTTAGAAAACTTTTGAGAAAGGCTATTTGCCCAATTGGACCAAAGAGTTATTCACAGTGGTAACCACCAAGAAAGGTCATCTAGTCACATACATCTTACAAGATGATAATGGGGAAGTGTTAAAAGAGTCATTCTACACTGAAGAGCTTCAGCGAATTGCACACAAAACTATTTGCAAAATCGAACACCCTACTCAAGAAACGTGGTTGTGGTGAAAACAGAGAACTGTTCACAAAGTGGTTGGGATATCCCGCTTCGTTCAATTCGTGGATCACGCAGAGTCAGGTCACCTATAAAAGGAATTGAACCTCTGAGATTTCTCCAAAATGGAAGAAATATCGAACGGTTCTTGGCCTCTGTTTGGAAATTTTGGGTAAAAAATTTCACAAATAATCATTTTGTACATCATCACTATTACCAGTGTCATTAATCTCACCCTCGAGAACACAGACCGCAAGTTGTGGACTGCTCTCTTGAGTAGTAGCATAGGATATTTGTAGCCTAATCCAACCATCAAGAAAAAGTGAGGTGTTTTTGTACTCTACCAAGTAACAGTTCTATGAACGTGTTTCCCGAAAACACGTTGACCACGTCCACCACTCAGTTATCACAACCAGTGAATCTCACGGGAGAATGGAAAGTAGGTCTGGCAGAGATCCAGCATCCAAATACTTGGTTCAATATTCGTGGAGAAGAAGCTTTCGTTACAGTGTTCTGGTCTTCGAAAGAAATTATCTACTTACTCTGAAAGAAGGTCGTTATTCAGATCCTGCTGATGTGATGCGGGCTATCATTGGTGTTGACGAATTACACTTGCCTCGTCACGATAAGGTAGATTTTGAATTGGATGAAGTGACTGGTAAAGTTCTATCACGGTACGAGACGGAGTCGTGGTCACATTGAGCCTTACTCTTCAAAATATTTTGGGATTCAATGAGTGTGTTTTTAAATCAGGAATTTACAGTTCTTCCAGAGTTGCCGATGTCAACCAAGGATTGTATTCGCTATACGTATACTGTGACTTGGTTGGTGACCAAGTCGTGGGAGCTACAAGAATACCCCTTCTTCATATCGTACCCATACGTGGAAAATACAGGAATATCATCTCCAAAACTTTGGAGAATGTGTTTTATGTGCCAGTGGAACTAAAAAATTTCAGTACCGTCCAGCTGTATATAAGGGACGACACAGAAGGAATAGTGCCATTCAAGTTTGGGAAAGTGACAGTGATACTTCATTTCAGAAATCGTAGATCTCTTCATTTCACATAAACATGACTTACTGTTGTAAGTCCAAATTATACGAAGAATATTACACGAAACAAGCTGGGAACGGTCTACCGGCTTTTTCTGGAGCTCAAATACAGAGAGGATATGGTTTGGGAAGTATATTGGGAGAACTGAAGAACGTCGTGTTACCCTTATTGAAAACTACAGCCAGGACCATGGGAAGACAGCTCGTGAGATAAGGAGCGGCCTTTGCCGAAGATGTCATTGAAGGGAAAAAGTGTTAAAAAGGCAGCATCAAAGGAGTCAATGAGATTGGTATGGGTGCTTGGAATGAAGTGGTTAGTGGGTCGAAACCACCCGGCAGAAAAGGTGTAAAAAGGCCCGCACCACGCAAAATCAACAAAAAGAAGGAGAACTGTACAGACACAAGACTTTCTCGGTGCATGATATCTCTCATCAATGAAAAATCTTGTGAGTGAGTCAACAGCGAACTCGACTTGTTTTCCATACCACCAACGCAGACTAATGTGGAACATGGGCAATGGGTAGAATACAGGCCTTTGGCGACCATAAGAAACAGTGGCCAAATAGAATTCCACACTGCAGGATTATGAGATGATTATTTAAATTAGGCACAGACATACTTGTATGTTAAAGCAACGGCTGTAGATTCCAATGCAACATCAATTGCACCTGATGCAAATATGAGCCCAGTGAATTTATGGATGCATTCCTTATTTAATCAAATCGATATCAGCTTGAATGAAAAATTGGTATCTTCTTCCAATAACACTTATTACTACAGAGCATTCGCAGAAACTTTGTTGAGTTATGTACCAGCTGCCAAGAAGTCACAACTGACTGATGCATTATGGTACAAGGATACAGCCGGACACATGGACGATTTGGCAGAAGATAGCAAGGGATTTATTCTTCGAAAGAAATTTATAGAGAAAAGTAAAATTGTGGACATGACTGGAAGATTACATTTGGACATGTTTTTTCAAACTCATTACTTGTTCAATGGCATTAATGTTCATGTTAAAATGAACAGAGCCAAAGATGCTTTCGCATTGATGGCCGATGCCGATACATACAAGATCAAAATTCTAGATGTATCCATGTTTATACGTAAAGAGGGACTCCAGTCATTTGTGAGAATGGCTCACGAGAAAGAACTAACAAAAACAACTGCAAAATATCCCATCGACCGTGTGGAAACCAAGGTGTTTTCATTACCGAAAGGAAATCTAAGCATTACACAAGAAAATTTATTTTAGGCCAACTGTTAACTGTGACCTCGTAGTCACCACATAATCTTAAACTACTATTTGATTTAGACCTGAACGCATCGTGGTGGGATGTGTAGACAACGATGCTTTCAATGGAAACTTTTCAAAGAATATATATAATTTCAAGAACTACAAGATCAATTACTTGGCTTTGTACGTGGATGGGAAGCAGTTTCTAGCCAAGCCATTACAACCTCGATTCGAACAACAAGAAGTGGCGAGATGTTATGCGACCCTGTTCCAAGGGACTGGACAAATGTACGAGAATGAAGGAAACCACATCAGCCGAGAAGAGTATATAAATGGATACACCCTATTCGTATTCGACCTGACTCCAGACCTATCACATGGACAACACTTCGATCTGGTGAAGAGAGGACCCTTGAGACTAGCAGTCCATTTCGAAAACCCATTACCAATCACAATCAACGTACTGTGTATGTAGAATTCCAGAACATCATAGAAGTGGATAAGAATAGACAAGTAATCTTCGCATTGGAGGAAAATCGTCTCAAGACATTTCAATTCATGTTACCAAGAGAAAGTGTGAAAACCCCGAATGAACTGACAAAAGGTGGATTCTTTTATTTGGGGACAGGAGACAGAACTTGATGTTTTCACTGTGGTATTATTGTTCGTTTCTGGAAAACAGAAGATGATGTTATAGAAGAGCACAGAAAATATTCTCCAGACTGTTATTATATTCATAATTTACCACCTGAATTCATGGACGTTGAAAAAAGAAGATTCACGGAGGACGAAATGTAGTGTGTCTTTATTAGCTGAAGCCAATGTCGCTCCGCGCCCATGTAACCATTTGTGCCTGTGCAAAGACTGTTGTAAACCACTGAGGAAATTCCAATCTTCAGAAGGACTGTTTATGAATATCTGACAATCTACATACCACAGAAGAAACTGTTTCAAATAAAAAGTGGTATAATTGTTGGTAAATAAAAGAAATTAAAATGTAAAAATTGTGTTATCAATGAGTTCAGAAGTACAATACTAGAGGTATCCTCAAATTATAACTTATAAAGGGTATCCTCAAAAGGTATCCTCAAATGATGTATCACTATGTCATACGTATCCTCAAATACCGAAATGAGGCTAAGAGGGGTGGTAAATTAGGCCTCATACGACAAAAAGGGATTCTTTTAGCTTAACATGTTGGTAGATCCTCACATGAGTGTATGGTGGGGCTTGAGGTTGATGATTCTGGGTAATGACCAAAAGAACGCGCCTCTTATTTTGGAAAAACGTCATGGTATATTCTAAAAAGGGATTCTGGGGGAAATCCGAACCAGAAAAAAACTGCTCTAGTTCAATCAAACTTACCCCTCGACCCTTCTCGGTACCTGGGGGCCTCTCGGTACCATGGTATGGTGGCCCTAAAAGGATTCTATGGGAAATAAAAAAAGACTCTTATTCAATCGTACTTACCCCCGGTTCCCCTCGGTACTATAGCACTACGTGCTACTATTAAAATCTACGGTATGGCGGTCCTAAAAAGGATTTTTGAAGAATCCGTAGTAAATAAAATTGGGTTTTAGTGATTTGGAGGGATTGTCGGGTTGTTTGTGGTAATTAGATTTACTGCTATTCGATCGAACACACCCTCCGAACATATCCCTATCTCCTATAAGAAGACTTTAGGTCACATAGCAACCACATGTTACCATAGAAACCAAGATGGCGACCTCCAGTATACAAAATGGACGACGGAAACATGTATCACCCTAACAACACGCGCTGCGCATGCGCACTAACACCACGTATCACTATGGGAATGACGTCACAACATGGCCGCTTACGCGGGTTACTATGACCACACAACATGGCGCCACTGAGTCACGTGACATGACGTCAATTCCGGGGTCCCCCAAATATGAGGTGAAACGTTCATGACATACTACTACCCTATGCCTGATATAGGCAGTACGTAATGCTAGTCCAGGCAATATTGTGGGTTGGATGGGGGTAATACATGGTGATCTGCGGGTACCATGGTGGCCCACTTGGTGTGTCCTCTTGAAACATTCCACACGTGCCACACACATATCTTTTTTTCTTTGGACTTTCAGGACAAACTTCTTCAGTTTTGACACATCTAGAAATGAGCCATCAATTGGATGCGCCTTGATTGTGTCGTCGGTATCACACATTGTTATTATCTGCAAAAGAAATGAACCTAAAGTTATTTCTCACTGAAGATGGAAATCATTCAGAGAACATGGAACAATCACACATTAACTCTCCGGGCGTGTACTACTGATGATCTTGACTGCATGGTACTTTACTCTCTCGGATATGGTCCTTTGAAACTGTCAGTTTACTGCTAATTGTGTACCGGTACCCTAAATTCTTCGCTGTCATCGAAGCATATGTGGTAGAGCAAGTACCGGTACAACCCCGAGCTTCAGTAGCTCATTCCGGACGAGTTATCTCTGTTTTGGGCTAATCACGGTATTTGTTCTCAGTGTCCAATATCCGTGTTCCAAGTATCAACAATTCACTTTGCTCCGCGGGTTTTAGTGCCCATATTTTCAAACCGCATGTTCATAAAATGCATCTTATATAGAAATCTCTCGACTGCTTGAAGTTAACTCTTTCGCCGCTGTTTCACTGTACATTTCGGAAGTCAATGGGCTAATAAAACTGCTGAGAAGTGCTAAATTTAGCATGTGACAGGCGATTATTTTGCCTATTTTATCAGAAATTGGTCAAGTGACAGTGTAAAAGATAATCTCCACAATTCAATAGCAATTGTTCATGACTGAAATTCAATCACAGCATATCTTAACCAATACACAACTGAGTCATAAAGATATATTCTGAATATGTTTTTCCTAGCAAAACGTGTACTCACCCTTGTCTCTCTCGCCCTTTTCTCTGCTCCGCGTTCTTTTTGTCTCTCCGGTTCCGAATACCCGGTGTGCTATTAAAAATCTGGATATGTGATGCCTCAAGAGATGTGCTGATAACACACATTTATCAGATATCCCTAAGGTAGAGAAGTGACTTGTTTAGTTCAAAATTGCAGGATCAGGAGTTCACTTCACCGAAAAGACAGCTTACAAAAACGGCAAGATCAACAACTATAAGCTAGTTTCTTTAACAAATACTCTTCATTTTGTCAATCTTTTAAAGCTAGTTTTTGGATGACAAGTAAGAATTTAAAAAAAAAAAATATTTAAAAGTATCACTAAAAAACCCAAGGAACCCTCCCAAGACTTAACTCCTGGAAAACAATCGTCGTATAGGCCCATTTACTATTCACAAACTAGCGAATCAATTCTGTATAGGGATGTTAAATTAGAATATCAAACATCAGCCCTGCAGGAATCGGCTATTACTTATGCTCCCACTAAAATCTTTATCTTGTAAATTAAAATAGAATAGTTGTAATATTCACATCAATTTTTGTCACAATTTGATAGCAATTCTACAATCCTCATTTAAATCCACCCCTATTGGGACATTCTATGGTAAGTTGAGCCCAAAAGGTTCATCTGAGTGCTAAAAGGTCAATATTTTTCTCATTTTCACTTCCCACTGAAGAATGTGATTTTGCTTTGAAATGGACCGACCCGGGAAATAGGGAGGAGGGGGGGGGGGGGGGGGGTGAACTGATATGAATTTAATACAAACCATATCCCCTTTTCTGGGCCAGTTCATTTCAAACAAAAATCGCATTCTCTGAACAAAATAAGAAAAATATTCACTTTTCTGCACTCAGTTGAAATTTTTGCACTGAACTTGGCATGGAATGTCCCAACAGGGTGGAATGTAATGCAGATTGTAGATTTGCTATTAAATCGTGGCGACAGTTTTTGTGAATATGTTACTATCATTCTACTTTACATTATAAAATAAAGATTTTATGGAAAGAATCAATAATAACTGATCCCTTGAGGGCTGATGTCTGATATCATAACTTAACACCCCTATACAAGTAATTCGCCCAGTTAGTGTCCACTTTAAAGGAAACCTATACAAAGATTTCTTCTTGGATGGAGAGTGTTGGGAGGGCTGCCTGGTTTTATTGTGATATTATTTTACACATTTTCATCTGTACATGGGATGTGTGTTGATTCTTTTGTAAACTATTTAGTCCCAATGAATCAGGCGGTGGTCGCGTAATAAGTGATATACGGACCATTGATGATAATAAAACACCTTGAAATAAGGAGCCAAGTACTTCGGAAGAGATTCTGAGTATTTTTCGCTAATTAAAAAACAGCAAGTCAATATTTTCTGAGAAAAACACTAATTTCATATTCTATTTATCATATGACACACACGCGCACAAATTAGCCACTTAGTATGACTTTTTAACCCATCACCTAACTTGAGTTGCAGACGGCACTTGGAAAAAACATCCTCGTATAACTAAACATTTTCATTTTTTGCTTCCAAAACATAGGTTATGACCCCTCATTGGAACGAGCTCGTCGAGCTCGTCCCAATGGGGGTCATAACCTATGTTTTGGAAGCAAAAAGTGAAAATATAACAAAAATGAATGGCGTTTTTCTTCTAGGTAAAAGATTAATACAATATAACCCACCCTAAAAAGGACAGATAACGTAAATTCTCCCTACTGAAATTATGCAAATGTCACCCAGTTGTATTTTGTTTAGCCAATCAAATTGTCCAGTTTTGAAATTGACGAATGAAAGCTCCCAACTCTAATTATGTAAATCATGAAAATGTGGCCCAGTTGTATTTTGTTCAGCCAATCAAATGAACTCCTTATGTTGATTGTTCCTCTATTCATTGATGAATTCGTAAAATTATTCAACACTGCATATTATAACGTTGAATGGAAAGGATCAAGAGATGATCCGAATAATTATCGGGCTATTGCATTGCGTTCCACGGTAGGCAAACTCTTCAATAAAATTATGAACCAAAGAATAGTTGAATTTTTAGATAGGAATGGTATAATTAGTCAGAATCAATTTGGTTTCAGTAGCGGAAAAGGCACGATTGACAGTGCTTTTGTAGTTGATACAGTTATTCGGAAATATAAATGCTAAGGTAAACCATTATATGCTGCTTTTGTCGATTTCCGTAAAGCGTTAAATTCTGTTGATAGAGCAATATGGTTTAGAAAAAATGGAAGCTATTCGAATGTAAGGTAAACTGTTTCAGATTATTAAATCCCTATATGATTCAAGTTACTATGCCACAAAAACTAGCAAAGGTTTGGGGCCGCCAACATTACCAACAATAGGTGTTCTCCGGGGATGTATTTTATCACCCAACTTATTTAAAATATCCATAGATATCCATAGATGATATCGAAAGTTCCTTAGATGCAACTTGTGATCCGGTTAAAATAGGTTTAATCACATCATGTTTGCTGATGTCCTTGTAATAGTCTCGGTTAGTCCTGACGGTTCAACAATGTTTGGAGATGTTACAAAATTATACCCATATTAATCCATAATGTATTAATACGAATAAGACAAAATGCATTGTATTTAGAGCACGAAGAGCAAAACGAGACCCTACATTTTCCATAAATAACAAACCCTTATAAAATGTTGATGCATATAATTATCTTGGAATAATGTTAAAAAATTCTGGAACGTTCACTCAAGCAATTTCTGAACAAATTGCGAAAGGTCGGAGAACAATGTTTTCCTTACTTTGCGCTTGTCATAAAACTGTCCCGCTTCCTGTCAGAACTTCTCTCGAAATGTTTCACAAATTAATAAAGCCCGTTGTTTTATATGGCTGTGGGTTATTGGGTATGGAAACAACTGAGAAGAATACTAATCGTCTTGACTGTGAACAACTACACATTATATTTTGCAAACAATTATTAGAAGTTGGAAAACATACACGCAATAAGGTTGTTAGGGCTGGGTAGTTACCCATTATACGTTGATATTCTTTGTCGTATGACATCTTACGTTAACAAATTAGCATCAGTCTCAAGTAACAAACTTTTGCAAGATGCTGCTGCCGAACACATGAATCTAACTTCAAACAAGTCAATTTTCAAAACTTTGGAATCTTTTAGAATTAATACGCATATTAGTGGTCATAGTTTAGCAACCTGTAATATAACTGTATCTTCATACAGAAATCAACTTTACGCAAAGCATTCGAATGATTTTAATGTCCAAATACACACAGATAACAGTAAACTAAGAACATGTCGTCTCTTTAAGAGCAAGTTTGAGCTTGAACAATACCTTGTGTATACGAATTCAAGTGATGATAGGTCCATATTCACCCGTCTCAGAATAAGTAATCGCTGCCTTGCTATCGAAAGGGACGGCATCATCAGCCTCCCACTGAATTTGAAAATAGGTTATGCTGTGTTTGTTCAAAGCTAAAAATTGAAGATGAGAAACATTTCATAATAGAGTGCACTGCATGTGTCGAATTAAGAACTATATTATTTGACACCATGCAGAGATATCATACGATCTTTGGTGAATTAAATATAGATGAACAAATGAATCTAATTATATCAAAGAATTGTCTAGAAATTGTATCGAAAGTCAACAGCGTAAGCCGACAGTTCTTTGATACCCGGCAATTGCTGCTAAGAACTTTATAATCGATTGCACATTGAGATATACCCGTCACGTATTTGAATTATAATGCATGTATGTTTGTTCTTTTCTATAATGGTCTATGGTCCCAGCTTTTAAACACACGAATCTCAATGGAAGATCTGTGAAGATGCAACTGCTTGAATTTAATTTATATCAGCTATATCAAACAGGAATTCCACCAGGCATCGTCCTAGCACCGCGCCACTGGATTGAAAAATGCAAAGATTTTTTGGAAGGTGGCCTCGACGGGAGTCGATCCCGGGTATACGACACCCAATCGCCAGGCCATAAATGCTCTACCACCATACCAACTGGGCCAACGACAACCCCAACATATGTATATATGTTCATCGTTGTTATGCAATCTGTCCATATGGAAGTTTTATTGCGATTAAATTTATCTTATTTTTAAGCTACGTTTTTGAGACCAAAAAAAATAATGAAAATTGAATTGACCGTTACGTTGGCTAAAGGGGTTAACAAAAAACAATTGCATCTCAACCAGGGGCTGGGGTGTGGAAAAATTTAGACACAAGGGCCAAATGTTTTCCGGACATTTGACCTCACCCACCATCACGACAACGCGCAGAAAATAAAAACATTTTCTTTCCACTGAAAACAGGGACGCCCACTCCCACCACCTATATATTTCTAAAGTTGTCACCACAAAAGCAACCAAACGCACTAATCTACTAAAAATGCCACGCGGCACCTCCTGGGGATGGGCAACCAGTCAGTTATACTTAAATTATACAAAGCACTGGGTCTTGGCCTCACTGAAACAAATACAACCAACCTGGGGAAACGGCGAAGAGTCCAGAACCACGCGCTCAGAGTTGCCCTATGTTCCCCTTGGACTCCCCTATTAAACTACTCCACGAGTGGGCTGGCATTCCAACTATAAAAGATCGCCTATCTGCACTAGCCGCCAAAAATCGCGACCTCCTGAAGGACAGCAAACTAAAACAGCTCGAATCAAATTCAACCATTCCAGGACCGGACGGGTCGGGTTAGGAGTGGGCCCGGACCGGCGGACATGAACCGAAATTGGATTTAGGCTCGCCTGGCCCGGCCCGGCCGCTTTTGGTCCACTCCTAACCGGGGTGGCTCTGGTGCCAGAACCTCACCAAATGTGGAATAATCCGCGATGGAACCAGGCAGTGATACGCTCCGATGCGACTTGGTGAAAATCCTAGGTTACTCCATCACACTGCCTGTTCACTCCATTTTGACCGATATCAAAATTCAGTGGAATATACCAACTATTTTTTACAATGACTAGGACAGAAGTAAAACATAAATTAAAGAGAGTAGGATACACAGTTTGGAATGTTCAAGGACTGACTCAAAAAATCACTGACCCCGATTTTGTGCGGCTTATTAACCGATACGATTTTATCACATTGATAGAAACCTGGTATCAATATGAAACGGATATTGACATACCGGGCTGCAAGTATGTGGATTTGTGTAGAGTTCGTGAACAGCACAGAAGTGAGGAGGAGGGGGGGGGGGGGGGTCAAATGTACAAAGTACAGTGCAAGAATAAACGGGGAGGTGTTGGGTTTTATTTTGTCAATCAATATCATGATTTTCTTAAACGAGTTTGTTAAATAGATGACCTTGCCATTTGGATAGAATTTGATGGTGCAATGTTTAACATGCCTTGCAAAATTACATTTGTGTCAGTGTACATTCCACCAAGTAACTCAAGTTATTGGAAAGCAAAATATCTGAGCTCACCCATCTTTGATAAAATAGAAAAAGAGACACTAAATTGTCTAGACGGATATGATTATACTTGATGGAGATTGCAACTCCCACACTGGGGGGAGGCCAGATTATATTACAAATGACAATGACAACTAGAAAATTGTGATTCTGTAGAATCATAGACTCCCCATGCTTCATAAGATGGTACTGAAACTATCCCTGTTCAAGTTACTAAAACTGAGAGAAGGTTTTATCAAAGATCTAACATTTTAACAGCAACTTCGCTTACCAAGCATCTCTACACACCGTAAACAAAGGGTTTAAGTTAACCCTTAAACAACTGATCGAGAACAGTAAACAAAGTTTGAGAATTTTGGTATTTTTTAAACGGTACAATTACTCTGTCAGTTACTGTGCTAAAGGGTTAAATGCCTCAAACAAACGTGAACCATAAATTTGTTTTATGATCAATGTAGCATTTTCCTATACTAAAATTGTGATTACATATCGCTCGCTGTTTAGGGATTTTAACTTGGGAAGTTGTGCAGTTTTGCTAAAAATCACAAACTATGGCCCATTAACGGCTGATTGAGGTTAAAAGTGATGGCGCTGCTCGGTTTTGTTGTTGCACCATATTACACTCTGAATATATATATTTAATCTATCCTGAACTCAAACTTTGCCATATTTTTCAGAAATTTTGCCATATTTTTCTCAGATTTTGGCGCATAGAGTTTTCACCAAAATGACTGTATGTGGAGAAACAACTTCACATGGGAACAAATAGGCGTTAGAACTTACAGAAAGAGTCTGTCCGTTTCTGAGAACCTCGGGCCACAAAATTGAGTGGGATTTGTTTAAGAAATAAGATATTTCTCCTTTTTTAAGATAACCAGAATGGATAAGGGTGTCTACTTGCAAAGCAAGATTATTCAGTTTGCGATTCCTTGCAAGGAAAACAAAAAAGTTTGAAGTTAGCCCCCTTGCACCTGCCGGAAAACACTACCCAAAGTATGAAATTTTGATGTTTTACGAAAGGTTCCAACGTTAACGCGACAGAAGGGGCAGAAGAGGCATTGGGATAAACCGACAACAGTAAACATTTTTTCAGTTAATGATTTCTACGCTTACGCAACAAATTTACATTTATACGTCGCTCCCAATGCTGGAAAACTGAATACAAAATGTCTGAATATTGTACAAAATAAGACACCACTCGTACTCAAGTTTAAAAAAAAATGGACGAAGGTTAAGTCTGATGTTTAAACTTTTCACAGCAAGTTTGTTGAGTAGATATTTCTGCAAAACAAAAATAAGTGTGCAAACTTCCAGAAAAAGCCTTCCCATTTTTCAGATCCACAGGCCACGTGATTGAGGTGGAATTTGTTAAAACATGTGGCATGTGGCAATTCTCCCTCATTAAGGTAACCAGAATGGCTAAGGGTCAAGCCTGACGTCTCCACTTACAAAAGAACGCTATTCTTTACAAGGAAAAACAAAAAGGTTGAAGTTAACCGTCTTGCGACTGCCCGAAAACAGTGACCAAAGTATGCAAATTTTGATATTTCGAACAATTACCATGTTCACGCAGGCAGTAGGAGCGTTTGGTTACACATTTCAAGATAACTTAAGTAGTATGTCATGTACCCGGACGAGGGTAGTTTGGATGATCTCATGGATGATCTCATCTGACGTCATAGTCACGTGACGTAGTGGCGCCATGTTGTGTTGTCATGGTAACCCGCGTGAGCGGCCATGTTGTGACGTCATCTCCATAGTGATACGTGGTGTGAGTGCGCATGCGCAGCGCGTGTTGTTAGGGTGATACGAGCTTCCGTCGTCCATTTTGTATACAGGAGGCCGCCATCTTGGTTTCTATGGTAGCACGTGATTGCTATGTTACCAATGGCTTCTAACAAGACAGGGGTATGTTTTAGGGGTATGTTCGATTGAATCGGAGTATTTTCTGGAACGACTTCCCTGGATAATTACCACAAACAACCCGACAATCCCTCCAAATCACCAAAATCCACCCGAAATCACCGAAATTGACTTTATTTCCCCATTTTATTGGTTTAGCACGTAGTGCCATAGTACTAAGGGGTATAAGGGGTGCGTTCGATTGAACAGGAGTAATGTTCTGGCTTAGAATTCTCCCAGAATCCCTTTTTGGATCCCATGACGTTTTATTTCCCAATTAAGAATAGCACGTAGTGCTATAGGACAAATTTACCAAGAATTCTCTGCTTCTATCTATATATGCAATACTTTTCGTCTACCTGACCATGTTCCTTTGTCCTGGAGTATACTCTAGTAGCGTAGAAGAACCTATTATTTGGAACAGTTTACCTTATTATTACTATATTTAGCAATTCTAGTCTATTCTTGTTAGTTCTGACCCTATTCTAAGTACTCTCGTTGTTTCATATATCTAGATCATTTATAACCTATCAGATTGCTTGATTTCCCATAATCTGTATACAGAGTTATCTCCCTTCTGTATAATAAAAGCCTATATCCAATGGCCATATCCCATGGAATCCCATTTTTTGCAAAACACCTGTGGCTATGGAATCCCTTTTTTGTCGTATGAGGCCATGAGGGCTATGTAAAAGCTCTCAATGAGTCCTCATTTATTATCCCTCATAGCCTCATTGAATTTTGAGGTTATGAGGACCATTAAAAATCCCTCAATGAGCTATAATTTACTACGAGTCTTAGCCTCATTTCAGTATTTGAGGATACCTATGGCCTGGTATTGTATTATTCGAGGATACCTATCGAGGATACCTTTAGGAGAATCCCTTTTTTGTCGTATGAGGCCATGAGGGCTATGTAAAAGCCCTCAATGAGTCCTCATTTATTATCCCTCATAGCCCCATTGAATTTTGAGGTTATGAGGACCATTAAAAATCCCTCAATGAGGTATAATTTACTACGACTCTTAGCCTCATTTCAGTATTTGAGGATACCTATGGCCTGGTATTGTATTATTCGAGGATACCTATCGAGGATACCTTTAGGAGAATCCCTTTTTTGTCGTATGAGGCCATGAGGGCTATGTAAAAGCCCTCAATGAGTCCTCATTTATTATCCCTCATAGCCTCATTGAATTTTGAGGTTATGAGGACCATTAAAAATCCCTCCAAATTCTCCAAAAGGTATCCTCGATAGGTATCCTCAATAGGTATCCTCAAATAATACAATACCAGGCCATAGGTATCCTCAAATACTGAAATGAGGATAAGAGTCGTATTACAAATCCCTCATTGAGGGATTTTTAATGGTCCTCATAACCTCAAAATTCAATGGTAGCCCCAGTTCTTTGACTTTCCTGTAGACTGCCTGGCTCCAATGAAACCAACAGCCATGAATAGCAACCTCAGGTAACACAGCACGTATAGAGGCCCACATCGCTTTTTCAAAATCCAATACACATTCCTTCACTTTTACTTCCGACACTAAATTAACAATTGTTTGTAATACTGCTGTATAGTCTTTTGTTTTACGACGTGACATGTAAATATAGCACAACGGGACTTGTTTCATTGTCTCACTACTCTTAATAAAACTATGAAGACTAAAAAGCTGCACAAATGGCTCACGAGCTACCTTGAATGTGCCATCCATAAACCAAATTTTTGATCTCCCCAAATGTTCTAATTGCAAATCAGTAGCAAGAATTATATGTCGCTGCCCATCAACAACAATGTCCTTTTTAAGAAACCCATTTGGTATGAATGATTCGTCCAAGGTAAAGTTAAGGTCTTTAGGATGTTTTGGTCGGAGCTTTTCCCTAGCTCTATTTGCTGATCGAGCAAGCTGATCTAGTTTGGGAAGTGACACATTTTCATTTGCTACTTTGCTCAAAGCCTGTCTTGCGAGTATACCTGAAGATAAAAAACGTCACCTCTTGCTGCATCCTTGACAATGGCTCTCGCTGAGCATGTGACTGAAGAAGACAGATTACCTGGATGAATGTGGGGGTTCGGCCCACGACAGAAACTATTAACACCTTGTTGCCCAACTGTAGCATAACACTTTTTAGAAGACCTACTGCTGCATATCCACGTAGCTGCAACAACCGTTTTACGTTTCAATGCATATGTGTAACCCTGAGAATCAATTAAAATGTCTGCTCCTCTGCGAACCTCTTTGGTACAACCTGAGCATGAGTATTCAATGAGAATATCCATCTTCAAGTGATGAAATTCCCGAAAGGAAATGATTTCGCGCGCCGAAGGCGCGCAGGGACGGTATGGGGGACAAGCCCCTTTCGACCCTCGGTAGCTGTATATGATGGTTGTCACATGTCTAGGCGTGTCGAAGGAGGAAAAGGATCCGGTACTCAGCAGGTGTCTCCAGTTGTTGGTAGGCGGTCTCGCTGGCTGATGTCGGTTGGACGGTTAGACTGTCTGTAGCGTTTAATGGGGTGCTGGTCCAAAAAACATCTTCTGTGTACCTGCTTAAAAGAAGAAAGTAGAATTAGTTTTCATTAGAATATGTAAACTGTAAAGATAAAAGTAGCACCTCTTTAGTTGCGTGTCCTTGTGGTGTCTGCTGTGTGTGTGTGGAGAGTATGGAATGCACGAATTTTTACATTCGTAAGGGCAGTAACATACTCTCGTGTGGAATTGTGCTGTGTGTGTGCTTGTCGCTAAGGGGGAGAGTAAAAAAAGCACGAATCTTTACATTCGTAAGGGCAGTAACATCCTCTCGTGCTTGGGACCCCAATCGTTCCCTATTTATTGTTTTGTTTTAAGGTGCCGGGTATCGCCGGCGTTTTAAGTGGGCTGAACTTCCTGGTTTGCAGCGGGACGGTAACAGGTCTAGCACACTAGACCACACCCGAGGGTGTTTCTTTCCTATAGTGTCCTTCGCTGGAAGTGGCCTTATTTAGGTTAGTTTAAGTTTATTTGAAGTTGAGGGTGCCGGGGATCGCGATCGTTTAATGCGGTTTGAGCTTCCGATGCTGTCAGCAGGAGGGCAACAGGTCTAGCACACTAGGCCACGCCCGAAGGTGTTTCTTTCCTGTTGTACCCTTTGCTGGTTGCGGACTTATTTATTTAATTTAGTTTAGGGGTATTCGGGGGCGTCGGGGATCGCAGTTAACCTTGTCATTCCTAGTTTTTATTCGAGCGGTCTTAGTTTTGGTTACAATTTTTGGGCTTTTGTCAGCTTTCGCAAATTACTCCCAGTTCGGAGATTAGTTCGCTGTCGGTTAACCGATCATGATTTTTCGCGGCCAGGGTGGCTAGGCGGTCTTTAATGGTGGGGATATCGGCCCTGTCGTGGAGTGTTTTGATGGGTGTGTCCCATGGGGCGCGGAGGGCAACTCTAAGCGCGTGATTTTGGACCCTTTGGGGTTTTCCCATATTAGTTTGGTTGAGGTCAGTTAGTATTATTGCACCGTATTCGAGTACTGGGCGCACAAAGGATTTGTATAGTTTGAGTAGGGTGGACTGGTTGGCCCCCCATGAAGTTCCCTTGAGCATTTTCAGTAAGTTAATTCGTTTGGTAGCTTTTTTCGCCATGTCGTCGGTATATTTGTTGAAGGACAGTTTCTGATCAATAGTGATGCCCAGGAATTTCGCTTCTTTGCATTCTGGGAGGGTGTTATCCATAAGTTTTAGGTCAAAATCCCGTTTAGTTTTCTTGCGAGTAAAGGTGATTCGTTGGGTTTTATTGGCATTTAGCTTAATTCTCCATTTGGCACACCATTCTTCAAGCTCGTCGAGAGCGCGTTGCAGGGGTTTTTGGAGCAGATTGGTCGTATTGTTAGAGTCCCAGAGGCCCTTATCATCCGCGAATTGGGAAACTTGAACGCGGTCATCGGAGAAGCTAAGGTCATTTACGAAAAAGATGTATAGGAGGGGGCTTAGGACGGATCCTTGGGGGGTGCCTGCTTCGAGGGGGGGCACTGTCAGACACTTCCTTGTTCACTCGGACTTTAATTTCGCGATCATTTAAGAAAGAGGATAGTAATCTAATCAGTTTCACGGGGAGTCTCATTTTTGATAATTTGTAGCGCATTCCATTATGCCAAACAGAGTCGAATGCTTTTTCGACGTCTAGCAGGACTGCCGCGCCTATTTGCTGATTGTTGATAGCGGTTTTCATTTGGGTGACCAGTCGGTAGACATGTTCGATGCCTTCTTTGCGGTTTCTATAGGCTCTTTGCCATTTATTGAAGAAGTCGATGTCTTCAAGGTGCCCCCTGAACCGATTGGTAAGAATTCTTTCGAAAGTCTTACCAATGCAGCTGAGCAGGCTGATTGGGCGGTAACTGGCTGGATCGGAGGGATCCTTGTCGGGTTTTGGTATCATGACACCGATGGCTTTTTTCCAGCATCTGGGAAAGTAGCCATGGGTGAGGCATGAGTTGAATAGTTTGTTTAGTCTTTCGATTAGGAAGTTTGGGCTTTGTTTTAGAATTTTGTAGCTTACTTCGTCTTCGCCGAAATTCCAGAAAATTTGACGTCTTATATAGAATATTGTTGGCTTGGTTCGGCGGTAGTCTTTGAAGGAGATTAGAAATTACTGGAAACATACTCGGCTTTAGAGCACAGGTAGATGTGATTTTACCAATGGACACAAATTGACGTCGGCAAGAACATAAAAGCCGTTATAACGATATGCGGTAGTCAATGAAGGAGATCATTAATGACTGGAAACTTACTCTGACAATTGCAGTGTCTTTAGAGTACAGGTAGATGTGATTTTACCATTGTACACATAGTGGCGTCGGCAAGAAGAAAAAAAAAACCTTGTAATAATAATGATTTCCATAGGTTGTTATCAACCCAGACCGACTGCACCCTCGGGGAGAGGTAGTACCTTTGTGAGAGGACCTAACCCCTCACAATGGTCCTCACCCGAGGGTTCAATCGACATCAGTCAAAGAGACCATCACGACGCCGCAACCGGTGACACCTGCCGAGTACCTGAACCTGTTCCTCCTTCAACACGAGTAGACATGTGGAAATTAGTCACTTACAGTCAACGAGGGTCGAAAGGGGCTTGTCCCCCACATCGTCCCTGCGCGCCTTCGGCGCGTGAAACCATTCCATTCGGGATCATTACTGTTGTCAACACAAATCCTATTAGTTTCAATTAATAAGGCTCTTCAGGAGTGAGTGATGTCAACTACAAACGTCGCTGTTTTCATAATAATAATACTTTCCAAGAGAAAACAACCTTTAATTATATTTTCTACATTTACTGACAATCTATCACTCGAACGTAAACTACCAGGAAATTCTAACCGCGTGCGTACCCCCTCAGACCCCATTTGAGGCAATAGGAAAGCTAGTGTGATCCAAGTGAAATAAAATAAGGTTAACCGGGTCGCTGGGGATTTATAAATCCCACATCGTCCCTGCGCGCCTTTGGCGCGCTAAAACCTTTCATTTCATTCATTCACATAATAATCCCAGAGAAAACAACCTTTGAAAATATTTTCTACATTTCAAACGCAACATTTTGGGGGAAAATTGTCATACATTTGTGGTGGTACCAATCGACTTACGGTTGGTGCGAATCGACCGAACCGACGGTACCAATCGACTTTTTGGACGGTACCAATCGACTTTTTGGACGGTACCAATCGACTTTCGAGATGGTACCAATCGACCGCCCGATGGTACCAATCGACCGTGGTACCAATCGACCGTGGTACCAATCGACCAAGATTCTGTTGTATTCTATTCTTATTTGTTTGGAAATAAATATTGTTTAAACTAAACCAAAATTTATGCGGAAAAAAAATAAAAATAAGAGAAAAAAAACAAAAATCTTTTCTTGAGCAATAACAATAAGTCTCACCACTGTGGTGGTGAGCCTAAAATATATTCCACCACCAGATAATTGTACAATAGATTTATCTAAAGACAGACAAAGTCTAGACGAAACAAATGGGTTTGGACAACTTCTGTTGTTATGTTGGGCAGCAAACTTAGAATTGCTAGTAATAGGCGTTGTTTTTTGGTGTGAATACTACTCACGAAGAGAGAAGAAAATTTTCAACTCGGAACTGTCTATAAGTATTGTTTTTAATATTAGTTTTATTTCAGGGAAGTTTTTATATATTTAGTTTTGCAAGTGTGTTTGGGAGGACCGTAGGGTGTAATAAGGAGGTTTAGGTGATAGGTTTTTCCGGTTTTGTTGTTTGTTTGCCTTAGTTGCCTTTTTTCGTGTGTGTTTGTTGCTCTGGTGTTTTTGTCGTTTTTGTCGTTTTCGGTCATTGTATAATATTTGTAGTCATGAATGGTAAGTGCACGACGGGTGTTCAGACGGAGGTAAGTATGGGTGTTAAGGGAGGTCTGAGGGAGGTGAGTCGAGGGGTGCAGGTGGGGGAGAGTGAGGATCCGGAGGCATGCAGACAGTGTAATATGAGGTATGGTGGTGGTCGGTCAATGGAGAGTAGTGGGGTATGTGCGAATTGCAGGGATATTTTACAGTTGTTAGAGAAGTGTGTTGGATTTGAGCGGGCGATTGCAGAGCTGAGAGGGAGGTTGGGGAGGGCCGGTGTATCTGGAGTTACCCCGTTGAAGGTTACCTACGATGGTGAGGTGGAAGGTGGGTGGAAGGTCGTTGTGGATTCAAGGAGGAAAGTGGGAAGCAGGAAACGTGGGGGATTAATGCTTGATGTGGGGGGTTTAACTGAGGAGGGGGGTTCTAGTAGGAAAATCCGGAAGGTGGCGTCAAGTCAGGGCTGCGTCGAGTCCGGAAGCCAGAGTCGGCGTAAGGCTGCCAAGGTTGCTAGGCGGTGTTTAGAAAACAGGTTTAGTGTTTTAGACTCTGATACCCCTGGGGACGAGAGTGAGGGGGAAAGTGTGGGGGGTGAGATGGTTGGTGATGATGATAGGCCAGTCGGGGTAAGGAGGGCGGTCAAGAGAAAGAGGGGGCCAGGAGCTTGCAAAACGAGAGGAGGTGCAGATGATATAGGAACTGGGGCCAGAAGAAGAAAATTAGTTGTAGCGGGGAGCAGCATTGTACGTGGGATTGACAATGTTGTTTGTGGTCCTGATAGTACCAATCGAACAGTCTTGTGCTTTCCGGGGGCGAAGGTGGAGGATCTCAGGGACCGGGTAGACGGCATTGTGGCAGGGTCAGGGCCGGAACCGGTAGTGGTGGTCCATGTGGGGACCAATAATATCAGGGAGAGAAGGTCAGTAAGTTTGGTGGAGTCGTATAGAGGCTTAGTCGGCAAACTGCTAAGTAGGAATGCAAGGGTAGTCGTATCCGGGGTCCTTCCTGTCCTTGGAGGTGGGGACGAACGGAACTCAAGGATTTTGGCACTAAATGAAGAGTTAGAGGACTACTGTGTTGATCTGGGAATTCCCTTTATCGACCATTGGGACACGTTTTGGGGCAATGGGAGCATGTACGGGCGTGACGGGCTGCATCTTAGCAGGGCGGGGAAACGGGTATTAGGGGATAAAATTCTACGGGTAGCAGAGCCTTTTTTGGAGAGGAGCGGGGTGGGAGGTCAGAGGCAAGTATAACGAGAGTGGACATAGGTGGGGTGAACAAGAGTGAGGGGGACAGAATAAGTTTACCAAGACTAGCACCAGACAACAATGGGCCCAGTAGGCGGAAGCCAATGAACCTCGGTACCCTGAAAGTGGGTTATAGCAACATCCAGGGTCTCCACCGGAAAGTAAGTGAAATTGCTACATTGATCGAGGCAGAGGAGTTTGATGTCATGGGCTTAAGCGAGACGTGGGTAAGACACGAGGAACGGGTAGACCAAGTAAGCGGGTGTGTGTGGATAGGTGTAGGGCGAACGGAAGGCCAGAAAAAGGGGGGAGGGGTAGGCATGTACATTAAAGAGGATTTAAAACCGTCGCTGATTACAGATCTGGAAGATATCATCACCTCGGCTGATGTGTCAAAAGAAATTGGATGGGTAAAGATCAGTCTGAGAAACAAAAGTATTGCCCTTGGGATTGTGTACTGTGCGGTGGAGGGAAGTAAACCCGAGTGGAATGACTCGATATACTCAACACTAAGGTCCAATATCACCGAACTAGAAAACAGGGGGCTCGGTATAATTCTGATGGGCGACTTTAATGGACACATAGGTGACAAGGAAGAAGGCATAGAGGGTGGGGACAAGAAAGTCAACAGGAATGGAAGGAAGCTGTTGAACTTCACAAATGAGCTCGGTCTGAAGATTCTGAACAGGGACGCTAGATGTAAGGGGAAATGGACCTGGGAGAGAAACGACAGAAAATCAATAATTGACTACATTCTCATAGATATGAATTTATGGAGGGAGGTGATAAGGGTAGAAGTGGATGATGAGGGCAAAATGGAGTTGGATAGTGATCACAACTTGATGACAGTGACGATGAGGGCCAAAAACCCAGAGAAAAGGAAAGGAAGCTTCAAGGAGATTTGGGAACTCAAAAAGGATGCCGACTGGGCGAAGTTCGAAGAAAAACTGAAACCAAAGCTTGCAGCCGTACACAAGGGGGGTAGTGTCCAGAAGATGGCCGACGCCATAGTTGCGAGCCTAGTGGAGGCAGGGAAGGAAAGTGTAGGAAAGATTAGGGTGCCAACACGGGAACTTGGGTACAGAGTGAACGAAGAATTGAAAAGGGCCATAAAGGTTAGAAAAGATAAATGTGCTGCATACAGGAGAAGTAGAAAACTTAAGGGGGTGGAAAGCAATGAGGCCATGGTGGCAAAGGAAGAATACCAACAAGCACGAAATAAAGTAAATAAGATTAAAGACGACAACCGGAGAGCGCGAAATAGCAGTCTTATTAGGACGATAAGAACGACAGGGGGGTCGAGTTCGAGGGTATTTTGGAAATGGGTGAACAAACGTAACAAAGGGAATAACCAACAGGGCATTAAAGTAGATGGCAGAGTTACAGAAGAGCGAGATCAAATCGCATTAGAACTAGTCAAGCACTGGGAAAAGGTAAACGATAAGCGATGGGGCATGGGGAACCCACCGGAGTGTCCGAACCAGGTCGAGGAAAATCTCTCGGACTTCGTGTGCAGCGAAATCAAAACCGAGGAGGTGCGAAGGGTGATCTCAAGATTGAGGAATGGAAAAGCGGGAGGGGTGGACGAAATTCCTAACGAGTTTATCAAAAAAGGGGGAGAGGAACTCTTGGAAAGCCTGATTGCCCTATTCAATTTAGCCATAGAAAAACAAGAGGTCCCAAAGGAGTGGAGGGAAAGCAAAGTGACGTTTATTCACAAAAAGGGGGAAAAAGACGTTTTGGATAACTATCGAGGGATCTCTGTCAGTAGCAACATTGGAAAGGTTTTCTGTAAAGTCCTTTATGGGAGACTAGAGGAGGTAATTGAGGAGAAGGGTTTTTTGGGAGAAATCCAGAATGGCTTCAGGAAGGGAAGGAGAGTAACCGACCATCTTTTCACGCTATCCCAAATGATAGAATCCGCGAAAGCAAAAAAGAAAAAGATGTTTATGGCCTTTTTGGATGTCAAAAAGGCATACGATAGAGTATGGAGGGAGGGTATGTGGCGCAAGCTGGAGGCTCTGGGCTTAGGAGGCGAGTTTGTTGGAATTATGAAAGCATTATATAAAGATGTACAGAGTGAACTTAGTCTGGGAAACATTACAACAAAACGTGTGCCTATGGAGATAGGCCTAAAACAGGGGTGTATCCTTTCGCCAATCCTGTTTGCATTGTACATCAAAGGTTTAGGAGATGAACTCCTGCGTAGCGACGAGGGGGTAGCAGTTGGGAACTTGAAGATCCCAGGGCTATTTTTTGCAGACGATATGGTTCTAGTGTCAGAAAGCGAAGAGGGGCTAACGAAAATGCTGGGAGTTGTTGGGAAATATGGGAGCAAATGGAGACTCGAACTTAATGAAAGCAAGAGCAAAGTTATACCTGTGGGCCGCCAAGTGGACCCCACTCGAAGGTGGAGAGTGGGTGAGTTCTGCATTCCGGAAGGGAGCAGCAAACTTCTCAATGTAGGAGAGACAGGTGATTACGAGTATTTGGGGGTAAATATAAACATTACAGGAAGAGGCATCTACCGAAACCACACAAACAAACTGATTCTGAAGGGGAAGCGAATCCTTAACCAAATGAAACTTATAGGGAGAAACAGTTTCAATAAGGTTTTCGTGGGGAAAACCATTTGGGAAATGGTGGGGCTGCCAAGTATAACATACGGTACGGAAGTGGTACCTCTAAACCAGACGGCCATAAAGAGCTTGGAAATCTTACAGAACGATGCAGGCCGATGGATAACGGGGTCGAGCAATGCCGCAGCGCTAGAAGCAATCAGGGGTGAGCTTGGGTGGATGAGGATCAAGGACAGGATAGACCTGTTGAAACTCGGTTATCTTAATTATTTGGTGAATCTCCCCGACAGCCGATGGTGTAAAGTAATGTTCCTGCAAATCTTCAACTCAAATATCAAAACGGGGTGGATGATCCAAGTGAGGGAGCTAGTAGAGAACTACTCATTGGAGATCTCGGACCTGGACGTTGGGGCAAACCAGGGTAAAAAAATCGTCAGAGAAAGGGTCTTGGAGGATTGTAACCGTAATTGGCGAGAGGGGGTCAAATCAAAGAGGTCTTTGGGTGGCCTGCGTGATAAAGAGAGGCCAGGTTTTGAAGAGTACCTTGATGGCACCTTTGGGGGGTCACTGCTGTTCAAGCTGCGGTCGCGATCCCTGGAGCTGAGGGGAAAAATTGGGAAAGACGGTGAAAGGGAGTGCCAGATGTGTAACTTGGGCATGGTGGAGACCCTGGAACACTTCCTTCTAGAATGCCCAAAGTATCAGTCTAAAAGAATGAGATTCACTGGGAGTATAATGGGGAAGTGGGATGGGAGAATGAAGGACATGTGGTTAGGGGGAGACTCAAAGGAGAGGGTTAATGTGCTAATCGGAGAGATTGGGAAGAATGGGGTAAGGGATGTCATCAAGCAGTTCGTCTCCGAATGTTGGGAGGAGAGGAGAAGCGTGGGAACAGGGAGGCAGTTGGGAGTTCAGGGGTAACCAAGGCCTTCTCGTTCGAGAACCGCGACAAATCAGCGGCTGGCCAAAGTGTTATTATTGTTATGCATTGGCTTGCGAAATGTCAAGATTCGAACAATGATTCGAACGTGTTTTTTTTGCATCGATTGTGGAGTCTCCCTTCAAAGTTCTTCAAAGTAATGTTGCCCAATTATAATGTTAACTAGCTGTTTGGCGTGGTTAGTCAATTGACACAGTTTAGATTGTGTTAATAAGGTTTCATCGCACAAATCGAAGTGACAAGCTGAAACCTATCCCCACAGTTCGTATTTTGTCTTGATCTGTCCAGTGTCTAGAGCGGTTATTGGGATAAATCATTAAATTACTTTCTGTGTGAAACAAGAACTCGGACATCTATTTCTGAATTGTCTCTCATGATGGAATTTTTTGATCTGCATTTATGATTATAAATCCACTAATCGACACTATTTCTTCTGCCTGTTTGCCACATGCTGAACCATGAAAGTGAAAAGGCAAGCCGCCTGGCTTCTTGAAACTTTCCTACACCTGTCATTGATGATTGCTCCCAAATTGTTTACTTCACCAAGACAACAGAACAGGTGCTCGCAAAATCGGTTCGAGCTGAATGATAGTTGAAGGTAGAATTTCTAGTGATCGATTGAAAGAAAGAAGCAAACATTACCACCTGAGATTCTGTAGAAGAAACTAGAAAGCCACAGAAAAAGATGCAGCGTCGTAAAAATCTAAATGCCCCGGAATCTGATGACGTAGAATTGACTTTCAGAGAAAAATTAAAACAACACTGGGCTAAACGAGACTTTGAACCAAAGAAAACAAACTTAAATAAGATGTTGATAACAATGTTCTGGATTTTGGTGTTCAGTTCTATCATAGAGACAATATATATCACTATACCTACGTTGTATAAAGAAAATGGGAACAAGATATTCATCACATTATTCGCATGGTATATGTTTGTGGAGGTTGTACTGTATTGGTGGTATTCATACAGAGATATGGCTAATTATGTCAGGCCAGAAACTAAACTTCGGGTGGAAAGTCTTTTCAATGACAGACCCGAAGGGTGGCATAGTTGTCTCAAGTGCCAAGTGGACTCACCGCCACGATCTTATCACTGTAACTTATGCGGTAAATGTATTCTAAAAAGAGATCACCATTGCTTCATCACTGGTTCATGTGTGGGACTTTTTAACCAGCGACATTTCATATTCTTCTTATTTTTTGCAGTAATAACAACCATCTTTCTCACTTGTTTAGAGTTGATGTACTTGAATGAAGTGATTCCATTATTTTCATGGCATTTTCTTGACTATATACCTTTCATCACATTTTATAGACTGATCACAGGCTCAGTATCATTTGGAACTGCATTTATAATAATGCATCTTTATGCAAATATCTTTGCTTGGTTTTCAGCAACATTTTTCCTCCTGTGGCAGATACTGTTGGTAGTTTTCGGGAAAACATCACATGAAGCATGGAAGAGAATAACACCCTATGCAGGAGGCAGAACTCTGGACAATATTGTTTCTGTATTTGGCGATTTGAAGCTTTTACCTCTGTATTTAATTTACCCATTTAAATTTCCACTCAAAGATGATGGGTTAACATGGAAAGCAAAAGATCACTAGTTTTATCAAGTCCAGTGAAGCCCACTTAACTGGATGTCACTACAAAATAGGGCTGCACGATATTCAAAACAATAAATGGTGTACCGGTGTATCGAAAACTGTTCAGATATATGACCATAAGTACCACAATCGAGACTTGAGGCATCACAGTCGGAACAAATTAACATGCCTTGATGATGCGGTTCGAAAAACCTTGACCCAACGCAGATGATGTCAAAATTTATTATTTTAAAAATTAGTTTATCAGAT
This sequence comes from Pictodentalium vernedei, assembly GCA_031216915.1. NCBI lineage: Eukaryota > Metazoa > Mollusca > Scaphopoda > Dentaliida > Dentaliidae > Pictodentalium > Pictodentalium vernedei. Next base: position 436,314,775 of record CM062292.1, read on the forward strand.
CTCCCCCCCCCCCAAAAAAAAGAAAAAAATAGTACAAAACAATATCATGTGACCCCTCATTGGGACGAGCTAAACAAGCTCGTCCCAATGAGGGGTCACATGGTATAGTTTTGTTGAAATTTTTTAAAATTACTCTATCAACTACTGAAATTGTAGATTATGTGAGCACATGCAGACGATTCCTTGGGTAAAGGGGTAATATTATTCATTCGGGGCTACAGTTAAAAAACTCAAGATATCTTGAAAATTAAATTGTGGGTAAATAAATAATGACGATAAACCAATATTTTTGTAATTACACCTGTATTCAATCGATATTGGTTTGAGTACCGGTATATATCGGTTTATCGATATACCGTGCAACTCTACTACAAAACCACTTGCCATTCTTTCAGTATAAATTTAACCTGTTATTTGCATATGGGTTATGGAGCAAAGTAATGTTAATTATTATTATTATTTATTGGTGTTTAAGGTCACATATTTTTGCACAATGGCTAAACATGACCACAACATGACTATCAACTCAAGACCAGGGGTGAGCGTTAATAAGCCATGTTGCCAATTTTAGAGAGGGTTTGCACCTCCCAAGCATTGGTGACTGGGTCCTATTTTACCAGTAAAAACAGAGCCTGTTTACCACAGTGAACAGGCACTGCTTCACTTCCTGGAGTTCCCGTGGGGAAGTAATGTTAATGAATACAAAATTAATATGTTGAGAAATTACTCTGACAGTCACCAAATTATTCTTGTTTATGGACCTACTTGGCCTTCATACATCCAATACAGGCAATTAATCTATTATAGCATGTTTGACAGAGTTCCATGCCCTCTGTCAAATAAGAAATAATAGAATGAATGCCGTTTTTATTTCTACAGTATAAGAAAATGACCAAATCCCTATTAATTGAATACTCCTGTTATTTGAATAAATTTTATTGGCAAAGGTGTCATTCAATTAACAGGGCTCCACTGTATTTTGATCCAAAGGTCAAATGTTAACCCATAACCCACATTTTAGCATAATTAACCCAGCATTATCCATAAAACTTGACATTCCAGGTTTTTATTTTAAAAATTTTGTGCTTCCAAAACATAGCTGATCCCTCATTGGAATAAGCTCAATAAGCTATAGTTTGAAGGTAAAAATGGATTTAGGTAAGGTTTTTAAAAGAGTAAATCGTGATTGATTGATTTTTATTTAATAGTATACAAGTACAAATGCAAATAGTAGTACCAGCACTGTTAATCAAAAAAATTTTGGCACGAAAGAAAAATATTCAGCTTCAGTACTACCTTCATGTTCAACATAGCGCATTAGTAGTATACTGTAAGGAGACAACATAGCCAGATTGGCTGTCTTCCTGTTGTCTCTTTTATCTTATGAATAGATTAAATTAATCCAGTGCAGACTATCTGATTTAACCCTTTACCTAACACGAAAAGCAGACGACACTTGCAAATAAAATACTTGAATAACTATTTTTTTATCATTTTTTATAACACATACATAGGTTATGCCCCCCTCATTGGAACGAGCTCAATGAGCTTGTTCCAATGAGGGGTCATAAGCTATGTTTTTGTGAAAAAAATGGAAAAAATAATGAAAATTGGATAGTATATTAGTAATATTTTTTGTGAATAGCACTGGCCACCCTTGAATGTTACGTTTGGTACAGGGTTAAATGCAGATAAAATACTATTCAGATTTTGTTTTTTCTGCAATTTCTATGTCTGCTACTCTTGTGTTACTAACAAACATACATGTATGTTTATTAATTTGGGGGAAGTTTTCCACCCTGTTTGGACCTTATTTGGGTCTGTATGTTTATTAAAATCACCCTTCCAGCAGGTGGGAGATCTTCAAATCGGTAAATCTTCACTAGATTGTTTGATATTCTTTTGTTTAGCACAGTATATTCATTGTTGTAATCATGATGCATGAACACATTGTCCCCTGCGTTCCAATGTGTTCTATGTTCGAGAAGGTACATAGAAGACATTGGAAATCAGGGGACTACCTATTAGGTTTCTTCAATAAAACTTACTGTTGTGATACTGGAAAATAAGTTGGCTTTTAGGTCAAATTAACTAGCATTACTCCCCCAGCCCCCAATGGATTTCCACTCTGTACTATTATTTGGGTCTGTACTTTCATTTATTTTTGATAAATGTTCCACCCTGTACTTTTATTCCTACCTGTACTTTTATTTGGAACACAAGAGTATATACCTTTTGACATGTCCTTGTAATAAACTCACTCCAGTGAGAGAACATTAGCTATTTTTGAAGTAGAAAATGATCATGTGGGAAAAATATTATGTCAGTTCCAAGATGTGCTAGGAAAAGGATTAATTTTCTACTTATCTCATACAATTTAAGCACCAGTATTTGTTTAACACTTTATCCAATGCAGACAGTATCAGAGTTTTTTATTTTAAATATTTATTTTTCAATGGTTTAAAAAAATTAAACAAAACCATATCTTGTATATCTTGTGTCTTCTCAAAACGACACACATTTGTATGTCCCTCACAGTATATCAGAGCTCCACAATATTTTTCAACGAGTGCATTTTTTAGCTCCTGTAAAATAGAAAACATGGGTGCTGACGGGAGCTATTGCACACCCGTCTCATTTGCAGGACTGCCTTAGAGTCATGGACACAAAAGTGAGTAGGGCTGAAACAGCTGGCTCATTTTCACAACCGACTAACCGAGAGCTATAACCGAATAATATCCGGTTATCCATAGCCATTATTTCACCGAATCTGGGATCAAAACTACTGGAATTGGAAAACAGTATTCTCTGAAACTATTCCATAGTGTGTATACAAACGAACGTTGTCGAGTACTCGACAGCGTTCGTTTGTATACATACCATGGAATAGTTTGTGTGGTTACTGAGTACTCACAGAAATTGCCGATCATTAACAAAGTCTTCAATGCCAAAGTCGATTACTTCTCAATATATACAGCGTTGTTTCAAGGTGTAATCTATGTTTTAACCAGGGAATGATGATCATTGTCGATATTTGGGATAAACGGTTGACGTTTTTTAAATTGGTTAGATAGGTAACCAGTTTCAAACCGGTTATCTGGTTAACCATTTCCGTACAAAAAGTGAGAGAACAAAACCAATGTTTTGAAAGATCATGTAAAATTTTTTTTTCAAATACATTATACCTGAGAGAAATTACCATTTTTTTATGAACTTTATGAACTCAAGATCACGATTTTATGAATAAAATTTGCATTTTTCAACAAAAACCAAAAGTGTTTGACAAAATGATAACTGGGCATACCGTACAGTCACTGTGGATGTCCACGCATGCATTTACCAGGTAATAAAAATCACCGTGTAAAAAGTAGATGCCCATTGATTAAATTAAAAATATTCTGTGATATGTCAAAAGTTTATTCTCAGTACCTTTCTGTTCCCCAGGTTTAAAGACCTTGTTGGTTGACCTCCATAATTCCAATACAAGATTTATTCTGTTATATTTCGTTTGTAAGATCTCTGTGCAGTGTGCAAAATTTGACGAGAACGCTTGTTTCGTTCGCGTGATGGTTACGCAAATTCAGATCTCTGCAAACGGATGACCGGTTAGCCAAAAGTTGTATCTTCAATGATGAAGTCTGAGTAACTTAACTGGTACAGTACCAATTTTTTCTCAGCCTCAAGATTTGTTCCCATATTTTTGTCCTGAAGCCTTTAACTTTAGGTACTTGCAGTTCAGAAAAAAGCCCAAATCTGATCTTCTGGTACTCTACCAGTTAACAAGCCTTCTTGTGTCTTGATAGATTTTCAGACTTTTGCCTTGGGAGGCTATATATATTTCTATTCCACGCAATATATGAATACTTGTTAATGATAAAAAAGCAGTTTCCCAAGAATTTTACATAACCGAGCATTTGGTTAGCCATCTCCAAACCACATGAACGGTCAATCGGTTAGAGTCATTTTTGAAATTTTGCACACTGCTGTGAGCTCAAACAAATCTAACAGAATAAATATTCAGTTTGTCATCTGAAGCACTGTAACCCCATTCCCAGTAGGGGCATTTTTGATATGGGATAAAAAAAACAATAACTAACAACTTTGGATTAGGGCTGGGTCAAACAGATCATTGCAATTAGTGGACATCAACCTGCATATAACCATCTTTTTATGGTCAGTGACATGTTCAACTTACAAAGATTCAATAGTACTTGACATAATGACCTGTTATTTATTTATCTGTTGTTGTTTAAGGTCACATATTTCTGCACAATGGCTAATCGCGACTATAACATGGAGATAAAGTCAAGTCCAGTCAATCGTTTATACCCATGTTGCACATTTTAGAGGACTTCCACCCCAAGCATTGGTGACTGGGTTCTATTTTACCAGTAAAACAGAGCTTATTTACCACAGTAAATAAACACTACTTCACTTCCTTGGGTTTCCACAGGGAATAATAGAGACCTGTACAATTTCTTGGAATTAATTATTAGTCTGTTAGTTAAAAACAGGACATTTTTTGTAAGCTTTACTAATACCAAATTCTTCACTTAATCTTATCATTTGGTGGCCCCCATGGGAATCCTGGGAAGAGAAACAGTGCTTTTTTACTGTGGTAAACAAGCTCTGTTTTAGTGGTAAAATAGGACCCAGTCACCAATACTTGGGGTGGAAGCCCTCCTGAATGGGCAACATGGGTATAAACAATTGGCTGGACTTACATGAACGATACATGGAGTATAAACAATTGGATGGAAGTTCTTTAAAATGGGCAACATGGGTTAAAGTGATTGACTGACCTTGACTTTATCTCCATGTTGCAGTCATGATTAATCATTGTGCAGAAGTATGTGACATTAAACATCAATAAATCAATCAATCAATAAATGATATGCCTGCCATTGTCCAGAAGTATATGACATTAAACACCAATAAATAAATCAATAAATGATCTGTCAAAATTATCAATTGATAATAAGTCAAGATTATTGCTTGATCTGTTTTCTAGTATACAATTAACACATGTGCACATCCATATTATAAATCTAATATTTTATAGAATTCACTCTTGGAATTCAGGAAGAGAAAACGATAAGCTGTATTTGATAAATGTTCACTATTTGCAATTTCACACAAGCACAGAGAAATATATAATTGGAGCTGAAATGGTTAAAGAGTTTTTTTGATTGATTAATCGCATGGATTTATTATTTATTTATTTATTGGTGTTTAAGGTCACATATTTCTGCACAATGGCTAATCATGACCACGACAGTTTTACGGGTGGAGGAAGCCGAATTACCCGGAGAGAACCACCGAGCAACTGTCAGCTCCCCAACATACTAACTCCACAAAAGCAGGGTTAGCATTGATTGAAGACAGGTGCACCATCGACGTGCAGTATGCCTTAGTACACAGAGTCATCGTGCCACCACGTGGGCAATGAGGATGACGTGAATCTCATGGATTAACCTTGATTAACTGATTAATAAGTTGCTCGGATAGGTAGCTGAATAATTGCTGTACTGTTGATGATTTACAACATTAACCCTTCACCCAACGTAACAGACAAAACTGGCCAGTGCTATGTACAAAAATCTCCATTCAAATTTTATTACATTTTCAGTTTTTGTCTCAGAAACATAGTTTCTGACCCCTCATTGGAATGAGATCATAGACTGAAACTATGCGGATCCTCATGCATTACCACAGGAACTGACTTATTGTATGGGTGGAAACTCCAGTCCATGACTGTTAATTAATTAAATAATTAATTAATTTTGTTTAAGGTCACATATGTCTGCACAACGGCTAATCATGACTGCAACATGGAAATAAAGTCAAGTTTAGTCAATCACTTGGACCCATGTTGCCCATTTTAGAGAACTTCCATCCTAAGTATTGGTGACTGAGGCCTATTTTATCAGTAAAAAAGAGCTTGTTTCCTAATGTAAACAAGCACGGCTTCACTTCCCAGCATTCCCATGGAGTCATGAGTGTTTAACCCTTTACCTAACATGAAAGACAGACAGCACTTCCAAACAAAATTCTTGAATAACTATTTTTTTTTTTAAATTTTACGTCAAAAACTTAGCTTACGACCTCTCATTGGAATGAGCTCGTTCCAATAAGGGGTCATAAGCTATGTTTTTGAGACAAAAAATTGAAAATTGAATGGTAATTTTTGTAAATAACACTGGCCAGTTTTGGCCATTATGTTAGGTAAAGGGTTAAAACAGATTTATAAGGCAGAACACCACAAGTCCCAGAGTGGAGTATGGGGGAATGGAATCAATAATCCGAGGTGGAGTTTGTTCCTGTATTTTATGAGTACTGAAAGCAGGCATGAAATACAGGACCAACACCACCAAGGGCCATTGATTTCTGTCCCCCAAACTCTACCAAAGTTGTTTTCACTATTTACACAAGGTTAAAATTTGACTGCAGGTATTTTTTGTTTTTAAAAATTTGATTAATAGTTTCCATTTTTGTTTCAAAAAGTGATGATAAATAGTGAATATAAGGCCAATATGAAAGAAAAACTGTTAGCATTTGGACATTTTTGTATAGCATTTTGCGATGTGAATCCAGTCATCAAATACCCTGATTAAGAATGAATAAAGTAAATATTTTTTAAAGGAAAATATCACATTTGGCAGTCTGATAAGGTTCTTGCTTTTGCTTTACACTGTTTTGTGTCGAAGCATTTCATTCACGTCACAAAATCACTCAAACATGTTTCATCCAATCAGATGCATTCTTACATGACATTCTTGCGCATAATCCAGATTCATTGTGAGGTGTAGCCAGCACATTTCCCAATATCTGTATTTTATTGCTTAACATTGAATATGCTGAGCAATTGTGGTATACAGTTAAAACTAGAAGTCCTGTCACGAACTGTGTGCTTATCTAGGCTTAATAGCGCGTAGGAATTGCATGCAATTGCCATATCGAATGGCATCCAATGCACGGCAGGTTCTCCCGGTTACTCATAGCAAACATAGGCAATGTTTCTGCCAATGGACCTCCGGGTAACCCGGAGGTCCATTGGCTGAAACATTGCTTGTGCACAGGCCATATGTACAGAATTGGATAGCCTTATTAGGGTCATAACGCGTAGATTAACACACAGATCGACATGCTAGTTGTGCGCATTCCATGACAGGACTTCTAGTTTTAACTGTAATTAATATAATGCACTTTCCATGTACTATATTATTATTATTTTTTGGTGTTTAAGGTCACATATTTTTGCACAATGGCTAATCATGACCACAACCTGAGTATCAGCGCAAGACCAGGGGTGAGCATTAATAAACCATGTTGCCCATTTTAGAGAGGGTTTGCACCTCCCAAGCATTGGTGACTGGGTCTTATTTTACCAGTAAAACAGAGCCTGTTTACCACAGTGAACAGGCACTGCTTCACTTCCCGGGGATCCCGAGGGGATCCATGTACTATAAGATGACACAGTTTGCTGAAAAAGTCGGAAGAAGTAGGGGATGCTTCACTTGATCTGCCACTGCTTGCCCACTAAATATGCTGCAAGCCTGCGTAAACCTTGTCGTCCTCTAGTCATGAGAGATAAAGGGTTGATTAATAGTTCATACAGATCGGACACACAAGATGTTATGAATTAACATCTTTGTTCATCAAATATTAGCAATCAATGATTTTTTCATTTTATTTTTTTTAAATGGAATAATACTATTACCTGGTAATGCAATATTTGGGGCTGAAAATAATTGTTGTTTAACCCTTTACCCAACGCTGACGATATCAAAATTTATCATTTTAAATATCATTTTTAAAAATTTTTCCAAACATTTCAACAACCCAATATTATGTGACTCCTCGTTGGAACAAGCTCGTTCCAAATAGGGGTCACATGATATTGTGTTGTTGAAATTTTTTGAAAAATAATATTTTTTCATCTGCTGAATTTGCATATTACGCTGGCAGATGTGGCTGATTTGGTGGGTAAAGAGTTAATGAACGTCACTACCCACTGCCATTCTCATTCCTCACACAGCTGTTTTAATGGTAGTGTCATATTTAAATTATCCACAGGCATTTATTTATCAGAAAATATTTATTTCAACTTACTTTCTTCATTATTTAGTTCTCAATTGTAGATGTTTTTAGATATATATTTTTGTATGTTTTGACAATGTTCTGGAAGCTTATTGGAGTAAAAAAATAAATTTCTATTTTCAGTATATTGACAGTGTTGATTTTGTTTACAATAACTTTTTGTTTCTATTTACCTCTTTCCTTAAGTAGCATTAACCCGTTTTCAAACCAACACATTCACAAAATGTGTCATTAAAATTTTTTTCAGACTTTGCCTCCAAACACAACTGGGGACTCCCCATTGAATCAAGCTCCCTGAGCATGATCCATAGTGTGATCAGAAGCTATGTTTTGGAGGCCAAAAATTAAAACTAGTGAAAAACTATAGGGGGTGCAGTGGCTCAGTAGGTAGAGGTGCAGGGTGCAAGCCGAGAGGTCCACAGTTTGAATCCCACCTGCGGCAACCACGTTGTGTCCTTGGGCAAGACACTTCACCCCCATTGCCCACATAGGAGCAAGGTGGCATTGTGTACTAAGGCGCTCTGCCCTGTCAGTGGTGCACTGGTGTTCAACCAATGCAAACCTGCTTGAGTGGAGTTAGTATGTTGGGCAGCCCGACAGTTGCTCTCTGGTTCTCTCTGGCTGCTCCGGTTACCTCGTAAAACTGTCCGACACGAGGTGACCCTGGCTGTCGAAAATGTTGTTAGACCCCAATAAATTATTATTATTATTATTTATTGGTGTTTAAGGTCACATATTTTTGCACAATAGCTAATCATGACCACAACATGAGTATCAACTCAAGACCAGGAATGAGCGTTAATAAGCCATGTTGCCCATTTTAGAGAGGGTTTGCATCTCTCATGCGTTGGTGACTGGTCCTATTTTACCAGTGAAACAGAGCCTGTTTACCCCAATAAATTAATAAATAAATAAATTAAAAAACTATCGAAATACAGAAAACTATTATAAAACTATCAAGTCTCCTTTGGTTGTGAAGGGTCAACTCAATATCTCTCGAGTTTTTCAAATGAATTAATGGGTTCAGTCAAGCAGCTGTTTGACAGCAGCCATGAGTGATTTGATAAAAACCAGAAAAACTGGCAAGCTGAAGTATTTATTAATCATTTCAACCTTTTTGTTTATTGGGGTGTAATGACACTTTCAACAGCCAGGATCACATTGCAAGTCTCCTTTGGTTGCATCCAAACACAACTGGGGATCACATTGCATCAGACAGTTTTATGGGTGGAGGAAGCTAGATTAACAGTGCATGATATACATACAACACTCTTTAGTACACATGGGCGATTAGGATTAAGTGTCTTGCCCAAGGACACAATGTAGTTACTGTTGGTCAGGGTCGAATCATCAACCTTTCAGTTTAAAACTTTACCCGACACAGTTTTTAAAAAAAAATAAATTAAATTTCACATTTTTCTAAAAACATTCTAACAATTTTTCTAGAAAACCATACCAATTTGGATATCATTAGAACCGGCTTGCTGATTTTAAGATCAATGGGTGGGTATATACAGAGATATTAGGCCACTTGGTTGTGGCTGGCTGCGATGGTTTACTGGGACAGATCGGGTGACTGTGTCACTCTTGGAATGAATGATTGGGGCTGGTTATCATGTCTGCATGAAAGTAGGCGCTTTACGTTTTAAAGTGGTTGTAGATTACTGAATCAAGTTGGAAGATAAGGGTGTTAGAGCACTGAGCCATGTCGGGTGATTTGGTCGGCACTGAGGAATGTCTCTCGAAGGCATGGATGTTGTCCCCTGGGTTTGTCAAGGCTATGGGTAGGTGACTGCCCGAGGTTAGTAGGGGGGTCAGTGTGGACAAATCCCCCACCCACCATTATGGCCACCTCTGCCTGAAATGTTTGTCCCTTTTCTTTCATTCAAATTTGGATGCATTTTTCAAACAGAATGAACGTTTTTGGTTATTTTCCCAAAATTTTTTCTGAAATTCTCAAAAGTCCCCCCCACCCTCCCATCTCCATAGTCGATCTTATGAAACAGCCTGGCTTCTAGTCTGTGTGACACTGTTCTTTTGTTTCTTATTGCCGTGAATATTATTTTCTTTTTGAATAATGAATCAATGTCAACTAAATCCAGCTGTTCCCTGTCACTCCAAATGGCCCACGACTTCTTTCCGCTCCTGGCGAGATCTGGTGTTTCAGTGGCGTCAGAATCCAAACCATTATTATTAATATAAACATTTTCAAAAGAATCCGCGGCTGCCATATTTATTTCTCAATGTCAGCAGAACAGAAATGATGCAATATCAAAAACAAATTCGAAGTAGGCATATTATTCAGCAAAGAGGCCCACAATAGGTATTGATTTTCACCATTGAATCTTGGCGTGGCGCTTTGTATAAAATGCCGTCGAGCCACAGACGTGTAGAGCGTCGACACAAGGTTTGTAGCACATTGGGTCGTGCCAGAGATTTTTCGATTAGCCTGGTGGTTTTTTATGTCATCCTACAGTCACATTTTTGTGGACTTAGTAATTTGAAGACAAAAATGTCTGGCCCGATCCGTGTTGGGCACATCGTTTAAAATGAGTCTAATGTACAGTATGTTGCTTGTCAAAACCAGTACCTTTGCTAAGGTACTACCTCTTGTACCATATTAGTACCTCGATACCATCAGTTTTTTTTGTAAACTTGATGACTACAACACATGCACAAAGACAAGTTTTGCCAATCGTTAACACCTGCGCTGCCCATTTTAATAGGACTCAGTCCCCAGGCATTGGTTGCAGAATTATTATTCTTAGTAAAAAAAATCTGGTTCACCCCACTGAATAAACAGGAACTGCTTCACTCCCTAGGTTTCCCACAGTGAGCTACCATCAGAACTTTGCAGATGTTACTAAATATATTAACAACTCTTCTTGGTCTTATGGTACAGATTATGTGGGTTGAGCTCCACAGTTACCCGGTACATATACATTATCATGACCAGGTGCATGTCCTGTAATTTGTATCTGATTCGAGGTTGTGTTTACAATCGGATCGCAACGAGCCTGTCACCTTGCTATTAATTTTAACTGGTGGAGTGTGGGAAGCTCATATTTGGGCTTTATTATGAAGTGTCGGTACCCCCAATTTAAAGTCCTCATATTTTGTGGATGTTCCACATATCACCTTTGAAGTAAAATTATTTAGTCTGTTAGGATTTGCCTTGTCACAATTTATGGGAGAGTGCCTACCTAACAAAATATGTAAAATCCACCCACTACTATACACATTAACTTTCTATTCAAATCCTGTTATTTTTTAACATTTTAACCCTTCACCCAATGTAATGGCTAAAAACGGCCAGCGCTGTTCACAAAAATTGCTAATTAATTTTCATTTTTTGTCTCAAAAACATAGGTTATGACCCCTCTTTGGAACGAGCCCGTTGTGCTCGTTCCAATGAGGGGTCCTAACCTTTGTTGTGACAAAAAATTTAAAAAAATAGTTATTGAAGAATTGTGTTTGCAAGTGTTGTCTGCTTTTCATGTTAGGAAAAGGGTTAAAAATAATTTTATAGCCTGAACTACACGCATAGAGCTCTTTGGCTGTACAAAATGATTTACTGGAGAGAAATTAGAAGCACTGTCACAGTGCCGAAGCTGCTACGATTCGTGCAATGCCAGTGATGTTTTAAAACTCGTTGGTGACAAAAAAAACTTGTTGGTGACAAAAAAAACTTGTTGGTGACAAGTCCATACATGTGACAGAAAGTATCCGAATGATATGCACTATTGGGAGGGTGTAGACATCATGAAGATACACTTGCATACCAAGTATGGTGTCATTCCATCAAGTATTTTAGGAGTTATGGTGTTTTTTAAACTCGTTGGTGACAGACCGACTGACATTGCCACATATAGAGCTGTCGCAGCTAAAAGCTTGTTGGTGACAAGTCCATAAATGTGACAGAAATTATCTGAATGAAGCGAATGACGTGCACTATTGAGAGGGTGTAGACATCATGAAGATACATGTGCACACCAAGTATGGTGCCATTCCATCGGTTATGTTAGGAGTTATGATGTTTTAAAACTCGTTGGTGACAAAAAACTTGTCCATAAATGTGACAGGAATTATCCGAATGACATGCACTATTGAGAGGGTGTAGACATCATGAAGATACACGTGCACACCAATTATGGTGTCATTCCATCAAGTATTTTAGGATTTATGGTGTTTTTTAAACTCGTAGGTGACAAAAAAACTTGTTGGTGACAAGTCCATAAATGTGACAGAAATTATCCGAATGACGTGCACTATTGAGAGGGTGTAGACATCATGACGATACACTTGCATGCTAAGTATGGTGTCATTCCATCAAGTATTTTAGGAGTTATGGTGTTTTTTAAACTCGTTAGTGACAGACTGACCGACAGACAGACCGACATTGCCACATATAGAGCTGCTCGTCACAGCTAAAAAAAACAGATTAGAGTTTGTTACTGCGTTTCTAAATCTCTTGTGAGTTGGTCGGAGCAAGGCCAAGCCATGATCTGCACCTAGCAGTCTGGGGTAAAGGGGGGAGATGGGTGGATGTCAATGAACATAGTTTGTGCAGCATGTCGCTATTGCCTATCTGCATCCACTCTGGCGTGACTGCAAGTGCATGTTTGTAACTCTTGTTAAGTCATTGTTGAAGTGTGTACAAATGTAGTGTGTTTTTGCAGTCTGATTCTGAGTGAGTCTAGGAAGGGTCAAGCCACGAGCAGCACCCGCAGTCATGCTGGCATCTGTTCTGAAGATGGGAAGAGTGAATAGAGTTGATACAGCTCGTCATTGTTGCCTGTCTATATCTATTTTTATAGCATTATTTAATCTTATTTGTTTTACAAGGATTGGTGAACAAGTTATGCAACTTATATTAACGCCTCTCCTTGGCCCAATGGCGCAGGTGTGTGGGATGACCTTCATAGCGGCAACTTCGTGGCCTAGCTCTTCTCGAATACTACAAAGGGATCTTTAGCCTGCACGGAGTGTGTCTCTCTCCGCACAGAGGACAGCCATTTTACGTCCCCACCCGATAGGACGGTACACTATGACAGCATCAACCCCACAATTGATGCTGACAGAGAGTATTCGGACACCTCGAGGACTTTCCCCGACCGGGGATCGATCCCGGGACCTCTGGCATGAGTGACCAGCACACTTATCCACTCGGCCACCACTCTTTTTGTAGCATTACCCAGTTTGCTTGAAAAACATAGCCAATGACCCCCTCAATGGACTGAGCTTGATATTCTCCTTGCAATAAGGGGTAACAGGCCATTTGGATGCAAATTGTTTAACCCTTTACCCAACGTAATGGCCAAAACCGGCCAGCGCTATCCTAAAAAATCGCCAATTAATTTTCATTATATTTTCATTTTTTGTCTCAAAAACCAAGGTTATGACCCCTCTTTGGAACGAGCTTGACAAGCTCGTTCCAATAAGGGGTCAAAACCTATGTTTTTGAGACAAATGAAAGAGTCAATGACACTGTAGCTTAACTTGTCTGTTTGTTGTGTTTGATGAAAAGGATAATGTTCAATGTTTATGAAAGGATTATGAAATAAAACAAGAATTGTGATAATTGGGAATATGTTACTTTCTGTTTCCTGTATGCTATGTTTTTAATAAAAATAATATGAGGTGCAGACTGTACTAAAGAACTGAGGGGTGGGTTAATGTGGACCTCACAGTTAATGTATGTGGCCCTCACAGTTAACGTATGTCAATGGAATTTACCAAGTTACAGTGAAATTATTCCAAAACGGGTCATTCTATCAAGTTACATTGAAATCCCTTCATAAATATGGCCTGTAGACTGTGCTCAAGGTTTTCGGTTCCCTGAAGCCATCACAGTTGACCAATCATGACCAAAAGGGGATGTCATCATCTAGGCATTATATGGAATCAACCTAACAAGTTACAATAATATCCTTCTATAAATACGACCTATAGACTGTGCTAAAGGTTTTTGGGTTTTGGGCTCGGGCAGTCATTAAGGTTGAATGATCACGACCAAAAGGGGACGTTCTTATGTAGACATTATTTGGCGTCATCCTACCAAGTTACAATGAAATCCCTTCATAAATCTGACCTGTAGACTGTGCTAAAGGTTTTCAGGCTTCAGACCCCTGTAGCCGACACAGTTGCCCAATCGCGTCCAAAGGGGGATGTTCTCATCTAGACATTATATGAAGTCAACCTACCAAGTTACAATGAAATCCCTCCATAAATATGACCTGTAGACTGTGCCAAAGGTTTTCGGGTTTTGGGCTCGGGCAATTGTCATGGTTGACAGATCTCGACCAAATGGGGAAGTTCTCATCTGGACATCATGCGGAGTCATCCTACCAAGTTACAATGAAATTCCTCCATATTAAATATGACCTGCAGACTGTGCTAAACGTTTTGGGGTTTCAGGCTTGGGCAGCCATTATGATTGACAGTTCATGACCAAAAGGGGACGTTCTCATCTAGACATTATACAGAGGCATCCCACCAAGTTACAATAAAATCCGTTCATAAATACGACCTATAGACTGTGCTAATGGTTTTTGGCTTGGGCAGCCATACCGGTTGACCGATTGCGACCAAAAGGGGACGTTCTCATCTGGACATGACCCCAAACCAGCATATGAAATTTCGTGATGATCAGACAAGAACTACGGGGTGTAGCCTGTGCTAAAGGAAAATGTGAACAGACTCACAGACTAACAGACTTCCGCATGGGTGATGGCAATAGCTTATCTTGACTTTGTCAAGTTAAGCTAAAAATGAAAAAAAAATAGTTATTCAAGAAGTTTGTTTGCAAGTGTTGTCTGCTTTTTCTGATAGGTAAAGGGTTAAAAAAAAAACATTGGCATTGTCATCTTGTCAATTAACCCTCCCCATCTTGATGTCAAAATACCACAATTTCAAGCAGCAGCTTTTTCCAATAATGTAACAAGGAATTTTAACTAATTTGGTCTTGTTTGACGTATTCAATATGCTTTGTAAAACAAGATTGAAATGGTTAAATTCCTAGTTGCATTATGGGAAAAATTTGCAGCTTGAAATTTTGTTATTTCATCATCAGTATACAAAGGATTAAAGTAAAGGGTGAATTTATCATCAGCATATCAAAGGAACGTTTTACGGGAAATCCAGTGAAACTCTGTTAACCGAACAGCCACTTTGAAAGTGGAAAATATTCAATTTACAGGGATATTCAGTTGAGCAGGAGCCAATACTATAAAACTTTTACAGTTGTATGTTACCAAATTGTATTTTCTACAAGTGAATATAAAAGACAAATAGATCATAAGCATTATAAAAGATATGGACCGGCAAGTTGCCACATCTTTGAAAATGCTAATGGTTCATTTCAATTAGTTATTTCAATAAATAGAAAATACAAATTCTGAAAAGATCAACTGTACTGCAATACTATAATGTCAGGCTCCTCAACATACTTCTATCAGCATAAGCAGGGTTATCCTTGGTTGAAGGCAAGTGCACAAAGGTTCCAGGGGCCAATAGTATAAAACTTTTACAATTGAATTTTCTAGAATTGTATTTTCTATCTATAAATCAAGCATGGAAATACCGTATTTACTCTATGTATTGGGACACTCTATGATTTGGGACACACGTTTTTTCCAGAAAACTATATTTTTTTTTGAGCTCCAAAGTTTGGGACATTCAGGAGATTGGTTTCCAGTTGGTCAGTCGCTAGTAGCAGACGACACTGATAAAAATAATTCTTGAGTAACTAAAAATTTTCAATACGCTCGTTCCAATGAGGGATCATAAGCTATGTTTTGGAAGCAAAAAATGAAAATATAAAAAAAAATTGGACGGCGATTTTCGTATATAGTGATGGAAAACGAATCACACACAACTTTATTCAGCATCAAATCAAGACCAGGCTCTGTTTTTTCCCCATTTTCTAAGAATTGGGACACCTGTGAAAATAATTACTTTTAGCTGTCCCAATACATAGAGTAAATAAGCAATTGCTCATTTGCAGAATAAGGTCCCCAGAGGGGGAATTTGCTGATGCTATCCCATACAGTGGGCTATTTTATCCTTTGGGTATCTCTTTCTCTTTAGATCTGAGACTGTGATTCAGATTGATGTTCACAGACGGTAAATTTAGTGATGCTACCCTGCTGTGGGTAGCATCACCAAATTCACCCTCTGGGGACCTCATTCTGCAGATGACAGTCTGCTTATTCCCAGGCTTGTATTAATACAACTGACTAAAATGTTTCATTAGCATTTTAAAAGATATGGCAATTTGCTGACTGTAAAATTGAGCATTTATTCTCTTATACCTTGTTTGATAGAGTGGAGTTCTGTCAAACTAGATATACGGCCACACAAAGTAAATTAATTGAATCTCAACATTTTTTTCGTTTCCCGGAGTTTGTAGTAATATTGGAAGACACTGAAAGGCAATCAAAATGTCTGATGAGGGGGTTCAAATTCAATAAGGGATTGCCTGAGAATCAAAACACATTTCTTTTAGCCTACTAGATAAAATGCTAATATTGGGATGGCCGAGACCAAAGAGATCTATTAATCAAGGGATTCAGTGGTTATCAGAAATAGTTGTTTGAAAAACAATATTTTTAATTCAATTAGCAGGGATTTACTCTAAGTAATATGCACTCCATCCTTGGAGGTGGGCATTCACCCCCAGGGAGGCGAGCGTCGATCCTGCACCCCAATTTCTTAGCCCCTTTTTGTAAAGCGCTCCTCTAGCATACAATATGTCCCGACCCTATGATAATCGCAATCCGGTTACCTGAACCAGGAATGTTCAGGTTGGGTGGCATCTTGTTAAGGTCCGTTTTGTTTCTTTCAAATTGTCAATCGCCGAAACCATACACGCCAGCTAAAGAGCCCAAGGCAGACTATACTTGCCGATGAAGGCCTATCTTCACTACAAAACCAAAAGCAGCAGACTACACTTGCCTGAAGAACAACAACCAGAAACATCAACTCCAATCCTCTTCCTCCTTTGCACCGACCGGACATGATGCTGTCTTAAAAATTAACGGAAATATATCATACAGTTAAGGAGGGTCGAAAGGGGTTTCTCCCAAAACGTCCCAGCGCGCCTTCGGCGCACTAAAACTATTCTTTTGGCTTTAAGTAATATGCAAATGACAGGTCATATTTCCACTGGAGGTATAACAAATGGTTTGGCGTTTCAAAGTAATATGCAATTAACCCTTTACCCAATGAAGAGGAGATTAAAATTTATTATTTTATTAATGTTTTTTTCAAATTTTATAAAAAATTGACAACAAAACCCTATCATTCCTCATAATGAAGCTGCAAATTCAACCAACTGTACCTTGTTTTACAGAGCTCAGTGAGCTTTGTCAAACAAGGTACAGTTTGTTAAATTGTTCGTCCTGCAAATGCAATCAAGAAATTTTCAGGTAAAGAAGGGAGTGATGATGAGGGAGGTGCCATAGAAACAAGAATGTTTTTTAATAGTCTAATCAGGTTTTATTTCTTGCTTCCAAACATGCCCCATGACCTCTTGTCAAGCTTATTAAGTTTGTTCAAATGGGGGTCATAAACTATGCTTTAGAAGCACAAATTGAAATAAATAATTTATTACTTTCCAAAGTGTGGGTCAACCTCTTTCAGGACAGGACAGCCACACTGAAGTGATGAAAAAAATTTCTAGCTGGACTGAATGGACATGTACACACAGTTCCCATTTATATTATCAATATATTTTCATACTACAGTGGAACCCTGTTAATTGAACAGCTTTTGAGCCAGCAAAAAGTATTCAATTAACAGGAATATTCAATTAACAGGGATGTGGACACTCAGCTGTATTCTTTGGTTAACCTGAGCATTTACTCTATCATATCTTCTTTGACAGTGCTCACAGAGCTCTGTCAAACAAGATATAATAGATTAAATACCTGTATTGGATGTACTAAAGCCAAATAGCTAAATAAGCAAGGGGAAGTTGGTGATTGTCAGGGTAAATTTGTGATATACTACAAGATTTTTTATTCATTTAACAGGAGTTTAGTCTATAATCTATATTCAATTAACAGGTCAAATGTGTACTGAAGGTATGGTAAATGGTTTTGTGTATGGAAATTATATTGAATTAAGAGGGTTATTCAATTAGAGATATCCAATTAAGTGGGCTCCACTGTATAATCTTTATCAGATAGAGTGCTGAGTAAAAAATAATAATATTTATGTAAATATCTTCGGATTAACTGAGCAATGACCACCAAATATATTTTCTGAGCAACTGTACATAAGAGTGAAATGTTTTAATTAAGAATAAAATCAAAACCAAGAAACTACAAATAATAATTGTAATTTATTTGGAAATTACACTGAATCCAATAAAATAAAAATATAAAAAGCCATAAAATCTCAACACCATAAGTCACCAAAAATTCACCGAATGACTTAACTTCATGACAACCATGGAACCTTTGCTCTACAAATGAGAATTCAAAACTGCTAATTTTAAAGGGATAACATTCCACGCCACCTTCTGATCTCTTTAAAGGGCACTTCAGTTAAACCATTATTAGCATTAGCTAAGGGAGATATTGGTTCAAAGAGGAAACTATCCACAACATTCCCCTTAACCCTTTACCCAACGAATCGGCCGCATCCACCCACGTAATGTGCAAATTCAGCAGATGAAAAAATAGTATTTTTCAAAAAAATTTCAACAAAACCATATCATGTGACCCCTCGTTGGAACAAGCTCGTTCCAATGAGGGGTCACATGATATGGTTTTGTTGAAATTTTTTGAAAAAAATTAAAACATGATATTTAAAATAATAAATTTTGATATCGTCTGCGTTGGGTAAAGGGTTAAGCCAGTCTTTATTTTTTTTGTTAACCCAAATAAACTTGTCCCTATATCCTGATAATTCTGTCTTTTGATTGGTCAGAATTCCTTGGACAAATAGCCATGGCAAAGGGTGCACCCAACATCTGAGGTATATGAGAGCATGCAACATCCAGGGTATAAGCGCACGCAAAACAACGAGGGTATATGGTTCAAATGAAAGCTTTTCCCATTCACTCGTCTCGGTATAAAATCGAACGAAAAAACCTGAAAATAGTCTCAAATATCATCAGATTTCTGACAATTTGATCATATTTTGCTTTTATGAATTAAATAGCCGAATAATGAAATGAAACAACTAGAGAAAAATAAAATAAGAGCAAATATCGTCCCCTCAGTTCCAATGTGTTCTATGTGCAGATAGGCACATGAAACTCGGGGGACAATATGTAAACAAAAAACTGTTTACTCGTTTCCTTAATGACCCAAGGGATGTAACTCTATCTGTTGTCTTCTGCATGTGTAAAAACAAAAGTTATTCACGAATTTGGTCCAACTTTTTACAGAGCTCGAGAAACACGTCCACAAATGTTTCTCCACTATGTTTCTATTGTGTTTCAAACGGGACAAAAACGTTATCTCCGGCAACATGTAAGGTATATGGAGATTTTTACCATTCAATTTGACTGGTCCTAAGGATGCTTCATACTAAATAACAGCTCTCTGTTCCATGTGGTTTGGTACATAGGGGCGTTTGAAAATATTTCTATTTTTAGCTCCCAGGGTTTCCATGGGGATGCAGGAATTTTTATTTTTTTGGCATGAGTCAAGTACTTATGACCCAATAATACCACATACCAAATTTGGTTCAAACCGGACCATCAGTTTAGAAAATAGAAATTTTGGGTGGGGCCAAAAATCTTACTACTCCCATTACAAAGCCAAATATTGCTTCACGAACTTCGTTTGAACAAACTTGATTCTACACCTCAAAAGGAAGCTCCATAACAAATATCAAGTCATTGTACACACTGGTTCATGAGAAGAAGATTTTAAAAATATTTTGGAGCATTTTCCCCCACTTCCCCCAATGGAGCTGGGCATGTTGAGTTGAACAAAAATGCAATGCCCTTTGGGACCACCACTCACACAAACTTTCACTTGAATTGGCCCAGTGGTTTTGGAGAAGACCAAAACATGGTGTTGATGGACGACTGACAGAGAGCGACAAGATTAGCTCAGCTTGACTTTGTCAAGATGAGCTAAAAAACAAATAAGGCCATAAAAAATATATACCTAGATTATCATCTGCATGTTCCCCCATATTTAGGCCCTCATCCAAGATTTTTTATTGCATCATGAATCCAAGAACCCTAGTAGCTATATCGATTTGGGTGTGAGTTGACCATCACCAGTGTATTATTCTGTTTATAGGACAGCATGATTTTTCAGGGTGATACAGTTTATTAATGGCCCAGCTGGAATGATTAACAGCCCAAGGGTCTATTAGAGGCCTGAGACATGATCAAGGGCCACTAATTGGCCCAAGGGCTGTTAATCATTCCAGAGGGCCATTAATTAACTGTGAATCTTACTCCCAAAATAGGGGGCGCGGTGGCTCAGTTGGTAGAGGTGCAGGCTGCAAGCCGAGAGGTCCTCGGTTCGAACCCCACCTGCGGCAACCGCGTTGTGTCCTTGGGCAAGACACTTCACCCCGATTGCCTACATGGGGGCACTATGACGCTGTGTACTGAGGCGTACTGCACGTCGATGGTGCGCATGTCTTCAACCAATCTAACCCTGCCTGTGCTGCGGTGCAGAGTTCAGAGTTACGATGTTGGAGAGCTGACAGCTGCTCGTCGTTGCTCGGTGGTTCTCTCCGGGTACTCCGGCTTCCTCCACCCGTAAAACTGTCACGGTCACGATTAGCCATTGTGCATAAGTATGTGACCTTAAACACCAATAAATAAATACTCCCAAAATAATGCTGAATACTAAATATCAAAGGATTCTCACTGGTGGATCAGCAGAAGAAGATTTTCAAAGAGTGTTCCTCAAATTGCACTAAGTTGAAATTCGGGCTCCTACAGGGAGCCTAAATATGAGTTGAACAAAACTTGGATCTGACCCCCATAAGGCAGCTAAATACTAAATGTCAAAAGATTCTCACTGGTGGATCTGCAAAAGAAGATTTTCAAAGAATTTTCCTCACATCCCGCCAAGTTAAAATTTGAACTCTGACAAGGAATCCAAAACTCCTACAAAGAGCCCCGATATAAATCTAAAGACTTTCTTTGAACGGACTTTAATCTGATCTTCCCAAGTATGCTGTATAACAAATATTAAAAGATTCTGAGTAGTGCTTTTGGAGAAGATGTTTTTAATTTTTGAAAATAAGCGAACATTTTTGATTTTCCATGTGGGACCCGATGACACACAACTTATTGCAATATTGTTAATTTGATTCTACTGGTCCTAAGGAAGTCTCATGCCAAATAACAGTTTTGTGCTCCGTGAAGTTTTGTATATACAGGCATTTGATAAAAAATTTGTGTGAGGAGTTAGCTGGACAAACAATGTACCCTAGATGCAGACTGATGGATGGATGGACGGACAGGGGTAAAACAATATGCCCCCCGACTATTCGTCGCGGGGGCAAAAAACTGAATTGCCACTCAGCAGTCATCATTCACATGAAATTTCATTGGAATCGGTTCAACACTTTGGGAGAAGACTCAAAACACCATCTTTATGATGTATGAAGAGTTATCACTATAGCTCACCCTGACTTTCAGTGAGCTAACAAAAAATAAAATACTCCCTCAACAATTTATAAAAAATTAAATACCCCCTCAACAATTTAGAAAAAAAAACATCTGATGATAATCTACGTATTTATTCTTTATTGCCTAATGCTACTTGATAGTTTTCACATACATATGACTAGACTTCTGAGTAAAATGATGTCACCAGGTAAGGCCACACAAAGTATATCTTCTGTTTCTCAGGCTATTGTTAGTGAAATTGCATGCGGGCAAGTGGTTTTTTATTTTATTTTTTATTTCAGTAATTTTTTCTTTGCCATCAAAAGTACATGTTCTTGGTTCAAGTTTTAGGCCTCATAATCTACAGAATAGCATGGATGGTGGTGTATTTCATCCCTTGAGTGCAAGAAGGCTTTGCAATGCTAAAGCATTGCAAAGCCTTCTTGCACTCACGGGACAAATTCATCAATTTTTTTAACTTGGGTAAAATATCAAACATAAACCATTTAATTTTTATTTTTTTTAAGTTTAAATTGGTTATAAAAAGAGAGCATGCGGCAGCCAAAAGGACCATGTGGGAGGGCCTGAGAAACAGATTTTTTATTTTTTTAGGCCTAATCTTTGAACATTTTTGTGAACACCTTTGAGACTTCTCGGTCTGGGCTATAATCTCTGCAAAAACTATTGATTGGAATGGGAAAAATATAATGTGCCTTAGAATAGGTTTAATAATGTTTAATGCTTAACCCTTTACCCAATGCAGACGATATCAAAATTTATTATTTTGAATATAATTTTTTAAAATTTTTCAAAAAAATTCAACAAAACCATAATCATGTGACCCCCTCATTGGAACGAGCTCAATGAGCTCGTTCCAATGAGGGGTCACATGATATGGTTTTGTTGAAATATTTTGAAAAATTTAATTTTTTCAACTGTTCAATTTTCATATTACGCAGGCGGTTTCGGGTGATTCGTTAGGTAAAGGGTTAAGCCTATTAAAAAAAATTCTTGTTTCTCAGGCAATTTTCTCTCAATTTCATGATGAAGGCAGGAGGCATTTTCTTTTTATGGTTAATCCATACAACAGTTCTAAAATAATTTGAATCATCGATTTAATTAGAGCTGAAACGGTTTTCTTGATTGATTAATCACATGGATTAACCTTGGTTAACCGATTAATCACATGGATTAACCTTGGTTAACCGATTAATCACTTACCCTAATAGGTAGCTGAATAATTGGCGTACCGTTGATGATTTACAGCATATTGACTCTTTACCCAATACAAAGGGAAAAACCGGCCAGCGCTATATACAAAAGTCTCCATTCAAATTTTATTAGATTTTCAATTTTTGTCTCAAAAACATAGCTTGTGACCTCTCATTGGGATGAGCTCATTGAGCTCATCCCAATGATGGGTCATAAGCTATGTTTTTTAGACAAAAATTGAAATCTTTCAGTAATTTAAGAATTTATTTTGCAAGTATCATCTTTCAACCACATTGGGTAAAGGGTTAAGAATGACCATTTCCAGCTACTGATACATGCACGTGAACAAGTATGTCAGTACGTAACTTGCATGCTTTACTCTGTCTCATATAATTGATGGGAGTCAGTGTGACAATGTGGGCCTGTTTTGGAGCAAGTTTGTACCTTTGTTAACCTAAATAATACAATAGTTCAAACGTAACGGTTAATCAATCAATTACTTTTTTGATCGATCAAGACATTGATATCATTGGTTAATAAATTAATTGGTTAACCATTTCAGGTCTAGATTTAACCCCTTAAACTATTCTGTGGAAAAACCAAGGTTTTCACCAGTGAAAATTTTCCAAATTGCAAATTTAACCAACTATATCTTGTTTGACAGTGCTCAGTGTCAAAAAAAGAGTGACCCTTGCATATTTTTTAATGATGAGACGTGCCTGAGAAAAAGAATTTTTTTCAATAACCTTATCTGTGTTTTGGGTTACTTTCAGAAAATGTAGCTGTAATAACAACACACAAAGTCAATTAAGCCAATTGTTTATAATTATGCTCCACATTTTAAAACTCTCACCTCAGGCACTGGCTACAATGTTCTATTTTTAACTGTTCAGTAGAATTTTCCTATCGCAGAAAACAAGTGCCACTCCACTTTCTTGGGTTCCTGTGGGAAAAAGAGTTGACAATGTCCATGTAAGTGATGTCAATTTCCCTTACATTGACTTCAACTCTTTTTGAGCCAGAAGCAATTCTCCAGTGAGGACAACCTGATTGAATATACATGTGATTGATTTTGTTGATAAAATATTATGTGATCCCATTTTGCAAAGGGCTCTGAGAGTCCTTTACAAAAGAGGGTCATACAACAGCACATCAAAATTTCAAAGGAAGAAACTTCTAAAGTGATTTACGGTAAGCATTGTTATTATATTTTACTGGTATTAAACTGGTAGAGTGCTTAATTATTTTGGGGGTGTCAATTTTTTTTATTATGACTTTGCCATGTTACAATTAATGGGAGGGTGCATGCAGGTATTCTTCCATTAATTGTAACATGTCAAATCCGCACAGACAAAAATAATTTCACTTCAAAGATAATATGAAACATATTCACAGAATACAAAGCCTTTAACTCCTTGCATGCTGCTGGCGGATATTCCTGCCCAGCACAGGATTTCTCTTGCCACTGAAATAAGTATAATTTTGGCACATTTAATAAACTCCAACCCCCATCCCTCAGTAAATTGAATGGATTTTTTCACCAATTATTCCATGAGTCAAATTTAGATGAATTTTTCATCAATGCTAGTCATGGCTGCTTTGCAGCAGTCATGGCTAGATTTGATGAAAAATATCTTGAAAATACCCAATTTAGCACTCGGTGGGTTAAGAGTTTGAGTTGTGGTACCAGCACTAAATCTCAAATATATATGTGTTTTCAGCTCTCTACCAGTTAAGTTAACTTCGAACATTTCTAGCTATATCATGACTGCAATACAAGTTTTGGTCACTTTAAGGGTCTTGCACACCAGGCATTGATTACCATTACCAATTTTCCCCAGTGAAACAGAACTTGTTTCATATCCCAGTGTACCTACAGAGGATATAACAATATTTTGGGCTGATCAGATTGGTTATCATATCCAAATAGTTATCCTCTTTTGCACTGGAGTAAATTTCCCAACCACTCGGCAGCTTGTTTTATTGTTTTAGCCTCAGAAGTATAAGATACAGTACACAAAGAGTAGATTAGCATTGAAACACATACTGGATGTAGTTTCCACCCATGCAGTAAATCATAAGTAATGTTTTCGCCAATCGATCTCTGAATTGAACCCATGGTCCATGAGGTGAAACACTGCTTGCACATCTTATGCCTTTTCACATTTATTTACTGTTTAATTGGGTTTAACTAGTTTTGACAGCCAGGGGCACCTCATGTCGGACAGTTTTATGGATGGAGGAAGCTGGACTACCTGGAAAGAACCATCGAGCAACTGCCAAACTCCCCAACGTACTAACACCACACAAGCAAGCCAGAAAATAAGCAGACTGTCATCTGCAAAACGAGGTCCCCAGAGGGTGAATTTAGTGATGCTACCCTGCACAGCAGAGGTACCCAGAGGATAAATTGCCCCACTGTAAGGGATAGTCAAATGTATGCATGTTAAAGTCACTGTTTTTGGTAATATTAATTCAGTTTATAAAACTAAATGGTTCAACCCTTTCAACACTGGTGGTATCTTCCATGTCAGGTCAATAGCAGCAATTCACCCTCTGGGGACCTCATTCTGCAAATGTCAGGCTGCTTATTTTCAGGCCTGCACACAAGCAGGGTCAGCATTGGTTGAAGACAATGAACCATTGATGTGCAGTAAGCCTTAGTACACGGCTCCACCATGCCCCCAATGTGAGCAATCAGGATAAAGTGCCTTGCCCAAGGACACAACACAGCTACCCCAGGTGGATATAAAACTGTGGACCTTTGGGTCTGAAGTCTAATTCCATAATCACTGAGCCACCATGCTCACTGCCTTTTCACATGATATGATAGCTATTGTCAGGGTGGTAACAACACTGGTAGAGTGCTAAATTATTTTTCATTTCTTTATTTACTGCCGCAGAAACGACAAGCTGTAGTGATATAGGGAAGACATTTGATAGTTCCCATCTAGATATCAGACCAAAGCTACATATGAAATCTGAAAAAGATCAGATGAAGGATGCAGCCTGTATGGTGTGGTAATGAAATTGCTGACAATTTACATGCCAAATCCAAGATGGCCACAGCCAGCCTTGTTTTTCAATGAAATTCAGAAAAATTTGATAGCTCCCATCTAGACATCAACCAAGGCTTCATATAAACAAAATTCAGAAAAATTTGATAGCGCCCATCTGGTCATAACACCAAAGCTACACATGAAATTTGAAAAATTCAGGTGAGAGATGCAACCTGTAGGGCGTGCTAATGGAATTGTTGACAATTTATATGCCAAATCCAAGATGGCCATTAACAGTCATGTTTTTTAATGAATTTGGAAAAAAATTGATGCCTTCTATGTAGACAATACCGCAAAGCCACATATGGATTATGTAACTGCTTGGGTGAGTGAGGCAGCCTGTAGGGTGTGCTAAAGGAATTGTAGATGGACGGAGGATATCCATACGGACATGACTTATGACCTCTCAGTGGAACAAGTTCAATGAGCTCATTCCAATGAGGTGCTATATTTTGGGTGCAAAGGTGAAAAATAAATAAAATTTCAATGGAGATTTTTGTAAATGGTACTGGCCGAATATGGAATTTACAACGGGTAAAGGGTTGTATACTCCAAGCAAAAACTGTCTGCAATAAAAGCACATGCTTTAAATTAAATGAAATGTCTCATAA
The DNA here is from genome assembly GCA_031216915.1 of Pictodentalium vernedei. Lineage (NCBI taxonomy): Eukaryota > Metazoa > Mollusca > Scaphopoda > Dentaliida > Dentaliidae > Pictodentalium > Pictodentalium vernedei. Next base: position 436,341,354 of record CM062292.1, read on the forward strand.
CTTTCAAAAGCTCACAAAATCAATGAATAAAAGATCTTGATCCCATGTCATATATTCTTTATGTGTGAAGGTCATGGATAGATAAGTCATCACCCTGTGCTTGTGTGGTTACTCAGATGAAATTTGGCATAATGCTTTCTGGTATTCACAATCACTGTATCTTGGTTACAATTAAAACAGCAGAAGGAACCAAACCTGGAAATACAATCAATGCTGTATGTTTTAATAAGTTACCAACAGGGTATATTTTGTTTTGATAATTTTGATTAGTAGTTTTTCTGGGTAAAATGGATTACAAAGTCGCAGATGGGGAGGAGGGGGACTAAAAACATAACATTATTAAGCCTAAAAAAATTAAAAATCTGTTTCTCAGGCCCTCCCACATGGTCCTTTTGGCTACCGCATGCTCCCTTTTTATCACCACATAAAATAGTTTATGTTTGATATTTTACACAAGTTAAAAAAAATTGATACATTTGTCCCTTGAGCGCAAGAAGGCTTTGCAATGCTTCAGCATTGCAAAGCCTTCTTGCTCTCAAGGGACGAAATACACCACCATCCACGCTATTCTGTACATTATGAAGCCTAAAATATAAACCAAGAAAATGAACTTTTGATGGCAAAAAAATGATTACAGAAATAAAAAATAAAATAAAAAACCGCTCGCCTGCATGCAATTTTACAAATAATGGCCTGAGAAACAGAAGATCTACATTGTGTGGCCTTACATACTGAAGCTACTTTGAATGTTGATTGAGTTTATTTTTCAATAATTCAATAGTTTACGTATCATCGTATTTGAGATGAACAAAATCAAAGGTCATTGGAAATTGCCTTATCAAGATCAAGTCTGAACAGCATCAGAGCTCGCATGCTAACATGGGTGTCTAAGTTAACTTCCAGTACTTTACAACAAGTTATCATGTCATTTGGCAAGTAAAAAAAAGAGTATAATGCAACCCCCTCCCCTCAAACTAGGGCTGTCATGATTAATCGATTGTTGATCGGTCACGTCGAAATCGATTAGTATTTTTCGTAGTCGAAGAATCGGTAAATTTTACCCTGTTTTAGACGTTTAATAATTTTAAAAAATTGGATGAAAAAACATTGTTTCTAAAGGTAAAAGGTCAAGAAATTTGACGTTAAACCTCAAGAAGCCGTTAGAAGCATTTGTTTTTTAGGTACATTTAAAACTTTTGATGTTCTGAACTTTTGAACCGTCAGTGTAATAATCAAGACTGGTCGTCAGTTGCGAACTTGCAAAGTTTGGGTAAAAGAGTTAAATGATGTTTGAGCTAATTTTCCGGGTAACTAAAAGTAAAATCAAAATAAAAAAAATGTTGAATGATCAAATAATTGAAATTCAGTACGGTATAGGTATAGGTGACAATGTTGAACCAGTAAAAAAAACAATGGGATTTTGAGTTCAAACAATCTTTCAACACTGCTATTTTGTCATAATGAGAATCCTGAAAGCGCACATTTTTCTTTAAAACAAAACGTTTGGGTGAAAACAAGACTTTTGGGAAAAAAGACTACCAAATTTCTCAAGTGAGGTGTGAAAAAAACTACTGTGCTACTGACATTACATGGCCAGTATGAAGACAAGTGCCCCCAGACAACAGCCCCTCAGTCCCAAAATGGACAATCAGAGATCTGCACTCCCCCCCCCCCCCCCCCCCCCCCCCCCTCCATGTGAAATGGTCAGTTATGACAACTGCCCCCAAGTCAGAAATGCAACTAAGCCATCTCCCAAAATCTGAAGAGGGAGAAGTAACTTCTGCTCAATTTACCCCCCCCCCACCCCGACTGGTCACTGTCACCATCTCCCTACCCCCAGAATCACCTCAAATTACTTCCTAGTGGATTGTACACAATCTCTTCATAGAATTATAAGATATGCAATAACTTACCACATTATTTTTTATCTTACAACAGGCATATATTTATCGAATCCAAGTAAAAACATCTTGACTAAACACATATCTGTAGTGAGAATAGCAAGGCTCTATGTGCATGCAAATTTTGGAAGAGAGATTTTCAAAGCTGCATTCAATCAAAAATGTAATCAATACTTCCATCTGTACACATGTTAAAGTCACTGTTTTTGGTAATATTAATTCAGTTAATAAAACTAAATGGTTCAACCCTTTCAACACTGGAGGTATCTTCCATGTCAGGTCAATAGCAGCAATTGGAAGAATCCATAATCATTACTTGGGGGTAGACCTTTTAATAATTTCAATTATCACTGTTAAGGCGTTAAGATGGGCCTAGCCTGTTCACCAAACCCGGTTTCAAATGAATAAAAAAAAATTTGTTTAAAAATAAAAAATTTCAATTGACAGCCTTTGGGCTGAACGTTGAGGGTTTGATTGGTCTACCCTACACATTCACTTAGCAGCTATCCTACTTAATGAAACTATGAAGTATCATGGTCCTGGCCAGAAAATCGGCCCATGGGCTCAATGGGTTAAAATGCATAGCAGCATTAAGCCCACTCAAATATTAATTGTTTTAACTCTTTACCCAATGAATCGACCGCATCCGCCCTCGTAATATGCAAATTCCGCAAGTGAAAAAATATTATTTTTCACAAAAATTAAACAAAACCATATCATGTGACCCCCTCATCGAGCTTGTCCCAATGAGGGGTCACATGATATCGTTTTGTTGATATTTTTTTTTAAATTTAAAAAAATGATATTTAAAATAATAAATTTTGATATCGTCTGCATTGGGTAAAGGGTTAAGCTCGACTGAAAAGGCAACTTCATTGACAATGTTTTTAATCCAGCAACAGTTCTTTATTTTGGTTTGAGCACAATAAACTAGTTCTTTGTATAATGACAAGTTGGTCACATTTAACTGCTTATATGCTGCTGGTGAATATTCCTGCCAGGACAGGATTTCTCTTGACCCTAAAATAAGTATAATTTGGGTACACAGAATGCAACTTCCCCTTTGTAAATAGAATGGATTTTTAACCAATGATTTCTTGAGTTAAATTTAAATGAATTTTTCATCAAATCTAGTCATGGCTGCTGTGAAGCAGCCATGACAAGATTTGCTGAAAAATATCTTGTAAATACTCAGCAGGTTAAGAGTTAAGCCGGATACTATAAGATAAATGGTCACAAGCATTGCGAGGCTTCTGAGATGATGTTTTTCGACTTCATCTCTGGTCCATATATTGAGGTGTGTGAAGGATATATGCCTATATTCAACAATCTCAGAGGCCCTAAGGGTGGTGATAACCTATGTGTACATACATACCCCTGCATAGAGGGACTGATTCTATTAAAAAAAAAAAAAATAATAATAATAATAATAATGATAATAAAAAAAATAAACTAAAAAATAGTTTTTGCTTTCTGACTCTGGGTCTCGTCATCATCTTCCGATATAGGCTGCTTACTTCTCAGATCACAATTATTAATAATGCAAAAGACAATGCCCACATTGGAAGCATCCATGGAAAAGTCGGCAGGATAACTACTTATATATAAGTACACATAGTGCATGCAAATAACTATCTGTTAGTTTATATTTCTTATTGTTGGTCTGACACAAGCTGATACTGTATAGCTAACAGGGAGATGACAGCCTAACTGGCTATGCCATCTCCCTATGGCATACACTATTTTTGTATTTGTTCACAAACACAATTGTTATTTATTTATTATTTTTATTACTATTTTCAAGGTGTTTAATGTACATTTTTCTGAATTATGTATACCGTAAAGTAAACCAATAAACAATAATAAACAATCATGAAAGCCAGTCTGACTTTCCAACCCTGTAATTACCCAGAAATTGATTCAACATCTCATGACTGAGAAATAAATGAGTTATATCCTACTGTATCATGAAATGTGAAATACACCTTTCCATAGGGTATTCAGATCACTAAGAGGGGTTACTATCAACTCTTCTAGCTACAATTTCACCTCTAATACAGAGATATGACAACTTGATCATTAACCGTTACCCAATAAATCAGCCGCATCTGCCCGCATAATATGCAAATTCAGCAATTAAAAAATAGTATTTTTTTTTAAAAAAAATTTCAACAAAACCATATCATGGGACCCGCTCGTTGAGCTCGTTCCAACGAGGGGTCACATGATATGGTTTTGTTGAAATTTTTTGAAAAAAATAAAAAAATATTTAAAATACTAAATTTTGATATCGTCTGCATTGGGTAAAGAGTTAATCTAATGAACTGGGAGGTTCTGCACAGACAAAACACAAAATGTTATTTTATTACTGTCTTATTTCTTCTTTTCAAATCACAACTTATGACCCATCACTGTAAGGAGCTTGGGAACTTTATTCCTAAGTCAAGGTCATAAGCTATGGTTAAAAAAAACCCTTGTAATTTTCAACTCCTTGCTTAACATGAATAGAAGACAACACTTGCCAAAATATTTTTGAAATGAAAGAAACTTTTCAATGAGGATGATTTTTGTGAATAGTGTTGGCTGGATATGGTAGATTAAAACATTTTGAAAATGTACTGGAACTTCTGACTTCTACTTGTGTCAGGCAAAGGTCATTAAATATTATCTTTACTTAATTTAAAAATACAAACCTAATTCTTGCAAAGGTTTTTCCATATCATCTGGATTAAAAACTTTTCGGGGAAATGAGGTCATGAGAGAGAATGGGCCATCTCCATCTGTTCTATTCATCTCCACATATAATCTAACTGCAGCAAGAGGTTCTCTCGTACTAAACGTCTGCGTCAAAGCTTGACCATTTGTTAACCTTATCTGAAAATACATTATGATTTTGTTATAACTTTTAAAATTAAGACCATTCTCTGATGAACATTTACCTTTACTCAGAGACAAAGAATGATCATACATGTCTCTAAGAAAATGAACATTTGTAATTATGTGATGTACGAGTGGAAGGAGCTCGTAACAGTGAATGCTAAGGCCTAAAAAAAATAAAAATCTGTTTCTCAGGCCCTCCCACATGGTCCTTTTGGCTGCCACATGCTCTCTTTTTATAACCAATCCAAACTTAAAAAAATCAAAATCAAATGGTTTATGTCACATATTTTACCCAAGATAATAAAATTGTCCCTTGAGTGCAAGAAGGCTTTGCAATGCTTTCTTGCACTCAAGGGATGTAATACACCACAACCCATGCTATTCTGTAGATTATGAGGCCTAAAACATAAAACAAACCAAGAACATGAACATTTTAATGGTAAAGAAATAATTACAAAAATAAAAAATAAAATAAAAAAACGCATGCCCGCATGCAATTTTACAAAAAATGGCCTGAGAAACAGAAGATCTACTTTGTGAGGCCTAATATACAGTTGCTTCTCTTATGTGAGTAAGACATGATGATTCGTTCCACACATGACATTATGAAAAAAAAGAAGTTTCTATTGGTCTGGCGAGGGGCCAATAGCCAATTCAAGGTTATTGGTCCAGTGCCAGGCCAATAGCCTGTCAGCCTTGTATTCACTATTGGTCCTGCACTGGACCAACAGCCATTTCCAGGCTATCTGGCTATTAGGATTAGGATAAAATGCCCTCAGACAAAATGCCCAGTCTTCTATCTTGAGAATATAAATGATATTATTCTAAAACTAATGTGTTCTGTTTATATTTTTAAATTTTAAAATCAACAATCAAAAATGTTAAATTAATACTTTGAATTTATTTTATGGATCATATGATCAGTACACAATGATGTGATCTATATTGCGCTGGATTGATAGCCAAAGAATTAAGGAATAGCTATTGGTCCGGCACTGGACCAATACTCTTGAATTTGCTATTGGTCTGGTGCTGGACCAACAGCCAATTCAAGGCTATTGGTCCGGCACCAGACCAATAGCCACTTCATAAAAAAACCCAGTTACTTTGGGAAAATAAAATAAACAACAAAAATTTTTGCACACTGACGCGCCATAACTAGGAAATTACTTGCACTGGGAATCTGAAAGTCAAAGTTGGTCTTCCATTTGTAATCATTAAAAAAAAACTGTTAAATTCGGAATTTTGCTGCAAGAGAAAAGTAACATTTTTGCACAGAAATAAATAGAGGATATCTACACTGTTTTAGTGAATATCGGGAATTATCTCATGAGTGTAGACCTGAAAGTTTTATTTTTCACGAGTGCTTAGGTGAGTGAAAAATAATGCTTTCAGGTCCACACGAATGAGATAATTTGCAATATCTACTAAAACATCGTAGATTTTCTTATTATTATATGCTATTTGACATTTTACTGCGCAATATTCAGCCCAATTCGACTGCAAACACTTTCAAGACATTAACAAAAAGCTGCTGGTCGTTCTTTCAAAGTGATGTTATGCGCCAAAGTGTAACGTCATTTAGGAAGCTACTGAAAAAAATCATCGTGTGGACCTGAAAATATTATTTTTCACTCGTGCAAGCACTCGGGGAAAAATAAAACTTTCAGGTTCACACTCATGAGAGAATTCCAGATACTGACTAAAATAGAGTAGATTTTCTTTTTTATTATATGCTACAAGACATTTTATTGCACAATATTCAGCCCAATTTGGCCCCAAATGCGTATGTTTCAAAACAATAACAAAGATCAACTGATCGTTCCTTCAATGCGACGTGATGACGTCATTTTGGAAGCTACTGAGGGATATTCCTCGATATCCATCGACTCGATATCGAATATCTTTTAAGATTATTTGTGATAATTCACAGGCTAGCATATAATAAAAAAAGAAACGTTTTTCACAATCAAGAACCATAACTATGGAATTACATGTAATAGATATCAAACATAGCTTTCATTTTGTACTCAAGAGAAAAACTGTCACTAAATTTAAAATCAATCTGCTAAAGAAAAGAAAAACTATCATGCTGAAAACCCCAAAATAACATCATTTCTGCATAATCAAGGATCATAACTTTGGAATCTTGTGCATTAGAAACCTGAAAATTAAACTTAACCTTTATTTTGTATTGAGAATTTCAAATCAATATGTCAAAGGAAAAGAGTCATCATCCATAAAAACAAAAAAATAATACAGTGGTGCCCACTTAATTGGATCTCTCTTAATTGTATATCCCTGTTAATTGAATATAATTTCTCAACACAAAACCATTTACCATACCTCCAGTACAAATCTGACCTGTTAATTGAATATAGGTTATAGAGTAAACTCCTGTTAATTGAATAAAAATCTTGTAACATGTCGAGAAATTACTCTGACTCTCCCCAGTTTTCCTTTGGTTATAGACCTATTTGACGTCCGTACATCCAATATAAGCATTTAATCTATTATATCTTGTTTGACAGAGCTCATGGAGCTCTGTCAAACAAGATATAATAGAATAAATGCTAAGTTTATCTCTAGAATACAGGAAAGTGACACAATCCCTGTTAATTGAATACTCCTGTTAATTGAATAATTTTCATTGGCAAAGTGGCTATTCAATTAACAGAGTTCCACTGTAATGAAGTTTTTCCCAATCAAGAGCCATAACTACAGTATGTGGAGAGTGGATTGTAACTAAATCACCCATGGAGTGGAGTTATCACCCAAAGTATCGCTTTCAAATTCTGTAGATATGGACAAAAAACACAAGCAATGTTTCAGCCAATGGACCTCAGGGTTAAACTGGAACTTTGCTTGTGCTTGTTAAGCTTTGCAACAAATTTGCAATTATTGTTTGGGTGACATATCCACTCTATGGGTAATTTAGTGATAATAAACTCTCCATGTTCTGTATGGAATTCCATGCACTAAATATCTAAAAAATTTCTTCCTTTTGTTATACAGTGGAGCCCACTTAATTGGATATCTCTTAACTGAATAAACCTGTTAACTGAAGATAATTTCCCAACACAAAACCATTTACCATTCCTCCAGTACAAATTTAACCTGTTAATTGAATATAGGTTATAGAGTAAACTTCTGTTAATTGAATAAAAAATCTTGTAACCTGTCAAGAAATTACCCTGACTCTCACCAGTTTTCTTTTGTTTATAGACCTATTTGGCCTCAGTATATAGAATACAGGCATTTAATCTATTGTATCTTGTTTGACAGAGTTCATGGAGCTCTGTCAAACAAGATATAATAGAATAAATGCTAACTTTATCTCTAGAATACAGGAAAGTGACACAATCCTTGTTAATTGAATACTCCTGTTAATTGAATAATTTTCATTGGCAAAGTGGCTATTCAATTAACAGGGTTCCACTGTACAAGGTACTGTTAAAATTTCAAAATTACTTCCAGAGGAATGCAAAGTCTTCATGCAGAAAACAAAAAATTGCAAGTTCTCACTTAAGCTGTGATGGATGGTAAAAATCAAACAAATTCCAAGTCCATCAAGGGCAATAACTCTGATAAGAATACTCTGAATAACACCTGCATTAACATGAGACTAGACATCAACACGATACACTTGTATTCCACATATTATGTCATTTCATGAAGTATTTTTAAAGTTATTGAGTTTAAAAACTTGTTGGTCACAGACTGATCGACCAACACAGACAGACCGACATTGCCACAAAAAAAGCTGCTTGTTGAAGCTAAAATGACTTGAGTTTTTGCACAATGAAAAACTATATGAATTATGTGCATTAGAAATCTGAAGATCAAACAGGGGCTTCTCGATCTAATGATAAGAAAAACTAACAAATTATAAATCATTTCTCAAAAGGAAAGTAAAGATAATATGTAATGAAAGTGTTAATGACACTGTAGCTCAACTTGACAAACTTGAACTTGGTAAGTTATAAATGAAATGGCAAAATTGAAGATCATTGGTACCAATGTTATTTTATGAAATTTCAACTTAACAGCATTGTGTGTGCACAATGTCAGAGTAATCCATGCATTTTTAAATGTAAACTGTAAGACTGGCTAAAGGAAGAATGTTGATACACAAATGCAGTATGTTCAGAGGTTATTGTAAATGGCAACTTTTTTCACAGAAATGAATGCTAATCAATAGCTCTTATCTAAAGGTCTTGCCTAAAGAGCACACCAAGTTTAAAAACAATCCTATGATAAATGTGGCCTGTAGGCCATGTCAAAGAATGTTGATGCACAAATGCAATAAATTCAAAGATTGTTGCTAAGAGCAACAGTTTTTGATGGAAATGAAAAGAAAATCAATAGCTCCTATCTTTGTCACCCTGCATAAGCACAAAAAGTTTCAAAACAACCTGATAATGAATGTGCCCTCTGAGGCATGCCAAAGGAAGATGTTAATGCACAAATGCACTAAGTAGAAGGTCATTGCTTTGTGGCATTTCGGGGTTTTTTTATGGAAATTCATAAATATACCCTGCAGAGAGTGCAAAAGGGATAAGTTGATGCACAAATGCAGTAAGTTGAAAGGCTGGTGATAACGACAATAACTTTTTATGGAAATGAAAAAATAGTTCACATCTAGAGGTCACCCCAAACATACATACCAAGTTTCAAAGTGATCTGATCATAAATGTGCCATGAAGGGTGTGTTAAAGGGAAATATTGAGGTCTGACTAAACTAAGTTCCAAGGTCAGCGGCAACATTTTTTGACAGAAATGGAAGAAAATCGGCAGCTCCCATATAGATGTCACCCCACACAAGCACACCAAGTTTGCAAGTGATCCAATCTTAAATGTGCCCTGCAGGGTAAGTCAAATGGAAATATTGATGCTTAACTGCACTAAGTTTTTATTAAGTTTATTGAAGGTCATTGCCAGTGGCAACATTTTTTGACGGAAATCAAAGAAAATCAATAGCTCCCATCTCGAGGTAACCCCAAACAAGCATACAAAGTTTCAAACCGACCTGATCATAAATGTGTCCTGTAGGGCATGCCAGAGGAATATATTGATGTCTGACTAAACTAAGTTCAAAGATCGTTGCCAGCGGCAACATTTTTTGACAAACGGAATTGGAAAAAATTCGATAGCTCCAATCTAGAGGTCAGCCCAAAAAGCATGCCAGGTTTCAAAGCAATCCGAACATAAATGTGCCCTGTAGGGTCTGCCAAAGGGAAATATTGAGGTCTGACTAAACTAAGTTCTAAGAATGTTGGCCGCGGCAACATTTTTTGACGGAAATGGAAGAAAATCGATAGCTCCCATCTAGAGGTCTCCCCAAACAAGCATACCAGGTTTCAAAGCAATCCGATCATAAATGTGCCCTGTAGGCTGTTCCAAAGGGAAATATTGAGGTCTGACTAAACTAAGTTCTAAGAACGTTGGCCGTGGCAACATTTTTTTACGGAAATGGAAGAAAATCGATAGCTCCCTTCTAGAGGTCTCCCCAAACAAGCATACCAGGTTTCAAAGCAATCCGATCATAAATGTGCCCTGTAGGGTGTGCCAAAGGTAAATATTGAGGTCTTCTGACTAAACTAAGTTCTAAGAACATTGGCCGCGGCAACATTTTTTGACAGACATGGAAAATGAAAGTGTCAATGACACATGTATAGTATGTAACACAGCAATGACAAACATCTAGGTAATGACCTGATAACAAAGATACATATAAAGTATTGTAACAGTCTGTACATAAATACTGGCCGTAGCCTGTAACAAATGTATATGTAAAGTATTGTAAAGGTGGATGACAGTCAGATGCTAAACTAGAAAAGAAATTTTTGAATCCCAGAGTGGGTCTGACTGAACCACAAAATATTTGTTCTCATAACACAGTGATAACAAAGGCACCCCAAAACACACTCATTCCTGTCCCAAGGTGAAAACAAAGGTACCCAAGAAGTTTCGTGAAGATCAGTTCATAAATACGAGCTGTATAGAAGTTGTGACAAAAAAGTGATTGGACCTAATTTTGGTACAAAATGACCACTGGCAGCCATCTTGAATTTTGGACTGCACTCAGAAACACTCGTTCTCATCCCAAGGTGATAACAAAGGTACCCAAGAAGTTTCGTGAAGATCGGTTGATAAATACAGCCTCTAGCCCAAGCCGTATTGACATGTGCACTTACAGTGTATAAGTAGCACTAATAAATCAAAATTCATCTAATTTGCATAATTTCTGCACGAGAAAAAAACCTGTACCATATGTGACGTATTCCATGTTACTAAACGTTCATACAAAAATTTATTCAAATCAGAACTTTCATACAGAAGTTCTGTACAAAAGACTGATTGCACTAATTTTGGTACAAATTGGCTGCTGGTGGCCATCTTGAATTTCGAACCACACCCCAAAACACTCGTTCTCATCCCACTGTGATAACAAAGGTACCCAAGAAGTTTTGTAAAGATCGGTTCATAAAAATGGCCTCTAGCCTGAGCCGTATAGAAGTTGTGTACAAAAAACTGATTAGACCTAATTTCGGTACAAAATGGCTACTGGCAGCCATCTTGAATTTTGGACCGCACCCAGAAACACTCGTTCTCGTCCCAAGGTGACAACAAAGGTACCCAAGATGTTTCGTGAAGATCGGTTCATAAATACAGACTCTAGCCCAAGCTGTATTGACATATGTACTTACTGTGTGTTAGTAGCACTGAAAAAATCAAAGTTCATCCAATTTGCATAATTTTTGCATGAGAAAAAAATCTGTATTATACGTGATGTTTCCCATGGTACTAAACATTCACACAAAAAATTATTCAAATCAGCGCTTTCATATGGAAGTTCTGTGCAAAAATCTGATTGCATCTAATTTTGTACAAAATGGCTGCCATCGGCCATCTTGAATTTTGGACCGGACCCAAAAACATTCGTTCTCATCCTATGGTGATACCAAAGGTACCCAAGAAGTTTCGTAAAGATCGGTTCATAAATACGTCCTCTAGCCCAAACCGTATTGGCATTTGCACTTATAGTGCTGAAAATAACACCAAAAAACATCAAAGTTAGTCTAATTTGCATAATTTACGCACGAGAAAAAACCCATTTTATAGGTGATGTATCCCATGCTACTAAATATTCATACAAAAAATTATTCAAATCAGCGCTTTCATATGGATGTTCTGCGCAAAAAACTGATTGCACCTAATTTTGTACAAAATGGCTGCCAGCGGCCAACTTGAATTTCGGATCGGACTCAAAAACACTCGTTCTCGTCCCACGGTCATAACAAAGGTACCCAAGAAGTTTCGTAAAGATCGGTTCATAAATGCGGCCTCTAGCCCGAGCTGTATTGAATTGTTGACGGACAGATGGACAGACTGGCCATGGCATAAGCTCAAATTTGGCTTCACCAAAGTTGAGCTAAAAATTCAACAAAACCATATCATGTGGCCCCTCATTGGGACGAGCTCGTAGAGCTCGATCCAGTGATTGGTCACATGATATTGTTTTGTTGAAATTTTTGGAATTCAATAAAGTAAAATCATCTGTGTGGGTAAAGGGTTGTTCAAACTGCATCATCAAGGCATGCTAATTCATCCCACTGTAATGGCTGTAGATCTGATTGTGGTACATATGTTCAGATATCTGAACAGTCTTTCGAAACACCAGAATACCGCAGTATTTTTTTGAATAATGATACCAGTATTTGGTTAAGAATATTGTGCAGCCCTAGGTGTGGGCATCCATTAGTGCAGCTATTCTCCTGGGGTCGGCCAAAGACCAAAACACCAACATAACAAGAGTGCAAAAAACCCAAACAAACAACAGTGTTGCCACACATACAGACCAACTGTAACTCTAACCAGTATCTAGAGCTATTGATGAGCATAATTCATAGCACAATGCAGTGCTGATCCCAAGATAGAGTTCTGTATTTATTAACAGTAGCTTGAAGGAGAATGCCAAAAAATTCAACAAACTTGTGGTAGGGAACATACTTATCACACTTGGTTCAATATGATCCACTTGTTTTACAATAGAAACAAAAATGCAAGATTTTGGATGTGTATCTCCCCTTTGGAAGATGGAAATAGGGCTTGGCACATATATCTGATGCATTAACATTTGGTGCAGTATGACTAACCAACTCACATCAAATCAAACAAAAAATGTACAATACTACAACTTTCGAATTTTGGAGCCCAAAGGCAATTTTTGAGCCCCCAATATGAGCCAAAATGTGGACACAGAAACTTGACTTGCACAAACTTGAATGTATGTATATGAGTCAAACATGCTATTTGACAAAAAATCAACACTTTCTGTACAATGACAAATTCACAAAAATGTCTTTCCAAAGTTACAGCACTTGGGAAGCCCGAAATCAGGTGAGAATCACAAATGAGTCCAAATATGGAAGCAGAAAGATGGCTTGAGCAAACTTCAATGTAAATGGGTGAAAGATCCTGCTTGACAAAGTCGCCAGTTTCTGTAAAGTTCTGAAAAAGAAAATTACAAGTTTTGCATTGTGGAGTCTAAAGGGCTCCCAAATGAGCCCAAATATAGACAGAGCAACTTTGGTTGGACAAATTTGAATTTGAATGTACAGTAGAATCCTCTTAATTGAATATCCATTTTGCCAGTGAAAATTATTCAATTAACAGGAGTATACAATTAACAGGGATTTGGTCAGCTTCATGTGTTCTGGAGGTAAACTGAGCATTTATTCTATTATATCTTGTTTGACAGAGCTCATAGAGCTCTGTCAAACAAGATATAATAGAATAAATGCCTGTATTGGATGTAGTGGGGCCAAAAAGGTTGATAAATAAGGGGATTTTGGTGCATGTCACAGTAATTTTTTTGACGTATTACAAAAATTTATAAACAATTAACACTCCACAACCCATAACAGATCAAATTTGTACTGAAGGTATGGTAAATGGTTTTGTGTTTGAAAATTATATTCAATTAACAGGGATATACAATTAAAAGATATCCAATTAAGTGGGCTCCACTGTATATGAGCGAAAGATGTTACTTGCCTGGGAGAGCAGTGGCTCAGTGGTTACGGCATTGAACTTCAAACTGAATGGTCCATGGTTTGATCCCAACACAGAGTAACTATGTTGTGCTCTTGGGCGAGGCACTTCATCCTGCCAGGGGTAAGTGCATTGTGTCCTTGGGTTAGGCATATCATCCAGATTGCCCATGAGGGGGTACAGGGATTCTGTGTACCAAGGCATACTGCATGTCGATGGTGTACTTGTCTTCAACCAATGCTAATCCTGCTTGTGTGGACTTAGTACATCTGACAGTTGCTAGCCTTTGCTCAGTGGTTCTCTCCAGGTATAACGGCTTCCTCTACTCGTAAAACTGTCCAACACAATGTGACATGTCCCTGGCTGTTGAAAGTGTAGTTAAAGCCCAAATAAATAAATAAATAAATAAATAAATAAATAAATAAATAAATAAATAAATAAATAAACCAGAGGCTCAAGTGAACCTAAAACGCTCACCTGGCTCAAGTTGTCAAAAGAGATGAGTGTATCAGTAAATGATCAGCAGTAAAAGCAATGTTTTGTTTTGCTATGACACAACCAAAGGCAACTTTTTGGGCCATTCATTTCTGCTGGTCCTAGGAAAGCTGCCTAGCAAGCTCTATTCTGTGAAGCATTAAAAAACAACAACTGAATGAAATTTATGTTTTGTTTTCAACTCCTCTGATTCCCTCTAACCCACCCCCCCCCCCAAAAAAAAAAAAAAAAATGAATAAATAAATAAATAAATAAATAAATAAATAAATAAATAAATAAACAAGAGGCCCCAGGGGGCCTGAGGGCGCTCACCTGACATGGTAGTCTAAATATCAAACCAGGGACTTGACTTGAATAAGCTGCATACGCCCCTCCTAAGAAAAGCATATACCAACTAGATGAAGTGATTGTGCCCACACAATACACAGGATTTTCCTTCTATTTTCAGTTCCTGCACTTTAACGTCCCAAAACTGAGATAAACACATAAAAAACAGATTTTTTTCCCAAACAAAATACTTTCAGCTTAAATTTTTTTCTTCTTCTTAAAACGCATAAAAAATGCTAAAACTAATTTCTGGATTTTGGTCCCACCCGGACCCCAAATTTTTGGTGTAAAAAAAAAATGTTTTTTTTGTCTTAAAATTGACAGAAACGCATAAAAAACAAAAAAATTATGGATTTTGGTCCAAAATTTTCGAAGTCCCACCCGGACCCCAAATATTCAGGGTAAAAAAATTTTTTTTTTTTTTGTCTTAAAACTGACCGAAATGCACAAAAAAACAAAAACAAAAATTTCCGGATTTTGGTCCAAAATTTTCGAAGTCCCACCCGGACCCAAAATTTTCGGTGTAAAAAAAAAAAATTTCTTTTTGTCTTAAAATTGACAGAAATGCATAAAAAACAAAAAAAAAAAAAATTTCGGATTTTGGTCCAAAATTTTCTAAGTCCCACCCGGACCCCAAATTTTCAGGGGGAAAAAAAAAAAATAAATTTTTGTCTTAAAATTGACAGAAATGCATAAAAAACAAAAAAACAGAAATTCCAGATTTTGGTCCCAAATTTTCCAAGTCCCACCCGGACCCCAAATTTTCAGGGGAAAAATTTTTTTTTTTTTTTTTTTTTTTTTTTTTTTTTTTTGTCTTAAAATTGACAGAAATGCATAAAAAAAACAAAAAAAATTTTTTTCGGATTTTGGCCCAAAATTTTCTAAGTCCCACCCGGACCCCAAATTTTCAGGGGAAAAAAAAATTTTTTTTTTTTTTTTTTGTCTTAAAATTGACCGAAATGCAGAAAAAACAAAAAAAATTTTTTTTCCAAGTTTGGTCCAAAATTTTCTAAGTTCCACCCGCACCCCAAATTTTCAGGGGGAAACAAATTTTTTTTTTTTTTTGTCTTAAAATTGACCGAAAGGCAGACAAAACAAAAAATTTTTTTCTCAGATTTTGGTCCAAAATTTCGAAGTCCGCAACGGGACCCCAAATTTTCAGCCTAAATATGAACCCAGGGATTTGGCTTCAACAAACTTGAATCTCACCCCCCCTAAGGATGCTGCATACCAAATATCAAAACATTCTTATTGCTAGATCTGAAGAAGAAGATTTTTCAAAAATACTCCTCATACTGCACTAATTCAAACATTTGGGCTCCCATAGACAGCCCAAATATCGACCCAGGCAATTCATTTCAATAAACATGTGAAACAATCTTTCAAAGATGTTATATGTGAAATTTTAAAGCTTTTCGAGCAGTGGTTTCGCAGAAAAGTAGTCTTATGTTTTTCCCATTACCCACAGTGTTAAAAAATGCTGACTCAGCACTTTTTCAAAGTCCCCAAAAAGTACCCCATGATAAAACCGCTGGCAATTTTTTTTGATCATTCCATTCTGTTGGTCCTAAGGAAGCTTCACAACAAATAAGAATTCTCAGTGCCGTGTAGTTTTGGAGATATGGGCGTTTTCAATTTTTTCTATTTTTAGCTCCTGTGGTTCCCATGGGGCTATGGGGAAAAAAATTTCGGCATAAATTAGATACTTATGACCCAATAAGCACTCATGTAAATTTGGGTTCAAATCGGCCTCGCGGTTTGGAAAATAGAAATTTGGGGCGGGCCAAAATTTTTGCCCCTCCTTTAACATCGTCAAATATAGCCCCTCCAACTTCTCTTGAACAAACTTGAGTCTACACCTCAAAAGGAAGCTGCATACCAAATATCAAGTCTCTGCTATTGCTGGTTCTTGAGAAGAAGATTTTTTAAGAATTGGAGCATTTTTGCCCCATCCCTCTGCTCAATGTGAGCCGAAACCTAATTTGACAAAAAATCAAAGTCCGCATACATAACCCCTTCTCACATGAAATTTCATTAATATGTGGCCAGTGGTTTGGGAGAAAAAGCCCAAACACCACCTTCACGACGGACGCCGGACGACGGACGACAGACGACGGACGACGGACGAAAAGTGATCAGAATAGCTCACCCTGACTTTCAGTCAGGTGAGCTAATAAATGCAGTACTTTTGACCCAGTTACAGTTATATACTATATGACAAATTTGGTTCACATCTGTCCATTGGTTCTGAAAATAAAAATTTTGAGTGGAGACCTAATTATTTATTTATTTATTATTTATTTATTGGTGTTTAAGGTCACATATTTCTGCACAATGGCTAACCATGACCGTGACAGTTTTACGGGCGGAGGAAGCCGGAGTACCCGGAGAGAACCACCAAGCAATGGTGAGCAACTGCCAGCTCCCCAACATACCAACTCCACACAAGCAGGGTTAGCATTGGATGAAGACAGGTGCACCATCGACGTGCAGTACGCCTTCGTACACAGCGTCACTGTGCCCCCACGTGGGCAATGGGGGTGAAGTGTCTTGCCCAAGGACACAACGCGGTTGCCGCAGGTGGGATTCGAACCGAGGACCTCTGGGCTTGCAGCTTGCACCTCTACCAACTGAGCCACCGCACCCCCGGAGACCAAATTTGGGCACCCAAATAGAAGAGGATTTTTAAAGATTTTTAGGCTTATGGAGCTTTAACCCTGTGCCAAGGGACCTAGTAACTTTTCAGGAAAAAATCAGAAGAGTAAACTGCACCAGCCTGAAGATGGCAGCAGCTTCATTTGAACAAAGTTGAAAAGGTATACTCTGAAGATGGTCTGTGCCATAAATGAATGAATTTGGCTCAGTGGTTTTAAAGAATAAGAAAAGTTTCAAACTAAAGAAACAGAATTTTCTACCACCAGTAAATCCAAGTTTGTGTGAAAATGATTAAAGCATCAGAAATAAACAAAATAGAAAGAGAATTCATGGAGGCTTATTTTGGGGGGTAAAATAATTTTAAAGAAATCAGAAATAGGTTTTCATTAATAGTATTTAAAGAAATTCATACAGGAATCAGATAAATTTTTTCAAGAAACCAGATAAAACGTATATGTGCACAACATTCAAAGGGTTATATCAAGGAATCAGAAATGGGCATTTTTGGCTCTACCACTTATTTGAATGATGTTTAGAGCAGTAATGTGAGTATGGAAAGGGTTATCATTATTCTCACATTGCATGAAATAAAATCTCTGGAACCCACATTGAAGTCTTGAGAAAGTTGAAAGCATTGAACTGAATCATTTATATTTATTTATTTATGGGTGTTTGAGATCACATATTTCTGCACAATGGCTAATCATGACCACAACAGTTTTATGGGTGGCGGAAGCCGGAATACCCAGAAAGAACCACCGAGCAATTGTAAGCAACTGTCAGCTCCCCAACATACTAACTCCACACAAGCAGGGTTAGCATTGATTGAAGACAGTATGCCTCAGTATACAATGCCATAGTGCCCCCACGTGGGCACTGGGGTGAAGTGTCTCGCCCAAGAACACAACCTGGTTGCCACAGGTGGGAATCGAACCGAGAACGTCTCGGCATGCAGCCTGCACCTCTACCTACCAAGCCACCATGCCCCAATCATTTATACATTTCCATGTAAAGCAAAAAGTTTTTCTCAATTTGGTTTGAAAATGAACCTAACAATTGAATAAAATAATAGATAACATTTTATGTTTGACAACTAACTTCACTTCTGTAATTGATTGTTTACATAGTACTCTAGTGTGAATAAATATAACAGCTACATGTATTGCTTCAGGATAATTTACTGTTACAAGAAATTAGAGGCTGTGAAAACACGGTGGTAGACTGGGCTATAACTTGAATCTGCCCACTGCCCCCCCCCCCCCCCCCCCTCTCCCCAAGGTGTTGTATACCAAATATCAAAAGAATCTGACTGGTGGATCCGAAGAAGAAGATTTTTAAAGATTATTCCCCCTATTGCACTAAGTTAAAATTCAGACTCCCAGAAGGTCTCAAATATTAACCCAGGGACTTTATTTGAACAAACTTGAATCCACCCCTCCTGTATTGAGCCCAAATATTAACCAAGGGGCTTAATTTGAACATTTGCAAATATGCTGAATCAGCAGTTTTTCAATGCCCCCCCTACAGAACACCCTGACACAACCGATGGCAATTTGTTTTTACAATTCCATTCTACTGGTCCTGGGGTTGGGGTTGCTTCATACCAAATAACACTTCTCTGTTCCATGTGGTTTGGGAAATATGGATGTTTTAATTTTTTCCCTATTTTTAGCCCCTAGGTTTTTCCATGGGGCTGTGAAGAAAAATTTTTTCAGGCATCAATCATTTAGGACCCACTTATACTACATGTCAAATTTGGTTTAAAACAGCCCACCAGTTCTTGAAATACAAATTTTGGGCAGAGTCCAAAATGGACATGCTCCCACACTGACCTACCAACTTCCCTTGAACAAACTTTAATCTTCAACACCAAAGGATGTTCCATACCAAATATCAAGGCACTCTCTCTGGTGGTTCATGAGAAGAAGATTTTTGAAGATTTTTAGGCTTTTGGGGCATTAACCAGAGCCTGAAGATGGCAGCTGCTTCATCTGAACAAAATAGAAAGAGTGTAGATGGTCTGTGCAATATATGTTTGAATTTGGCCCAATGGTTGTGAAGAAAAGTTTCCAAAAGGTAACGTATGATTGATGACGGACGCCAAGTGATGGCAATAGCTTGCAGTCAGGTGAGCTAATAAATAAGGTGCAACGCTACTGGTACCCCCACCAATAAGTGGTTTACTGAAAAGGGGAATTCTAAGTTGAAAAAAACAGAAAAAGGCTCATAACTCTGGGGAGAAAAAATGGACAAAACCTGTTACTTGTTAATATTGTTTCCCCCATTGTGGTCTATCAGCATACCAAATATCATTTAAATCCAACATCCACTGACTGAGATATGAATTCTCTCGCTGTAACTTTGTCTGAATGAAGACAATAGCGAGCGTAACAACTGATTAATTTCGCTCTGGTTAACGGCAGACGAACGAGATTGTTGTGCATCTCGAAGCTCATCCCCAGGTGGGTGAATGACTTGGACAGCACCAGATCCGACTTCTCCTTGTTTACTATGAAACCGAGACATTGGAGCAATAGAAGCAGATTCTGCACATCGTTCTGAAGCATTAACTCATTGCCGTACCTCTGAAGAATGTCGTCCAGGTAGGTCGACTTTACCGCAGACAAATGAGCTCAGAAATGAGTCATTACCGAGTTCATTATTCGAGTGAAAGCCCAGGACGCTCGATTCAGACCGAAGCACATTGCTCGGAACTGATACACGACTCCTAAGACGGTGAAGCAAAGATACTTTCTGAACGCCGGATGTACCATGACGTGAAAGTACGCATCCTTGAGATCTATGGTCGTAGCATAGTCGTTCACCTGAATGCTCGCTCTGACCGATTGGATGGTCCCCAAATAGAATTTTGGAGCCACGATCAGCTTGTTTATCCAGCTCAGATCTATGACTGGATGGAATGAGCCGTCTGGTTTCGGAACCAGAAAAAGATGGCTGTAGAAACCTGGAGATTCCTGGTTTTCTACGACCTCTATCGCATTCTTCTCCAGAAGAGACCCCACTTCTGATAGAAGCGAGCCTCTTTTCTGCGGATTTGACGGAAGCTGAGTCCATCTTGGACTTCGAGTTAACGGAGGTTTTCCTTTGAAGGACAGTTTTTGTCCTTCCGAAATCACCCCTCGAACCCAAGGGTCGTCCATAATCGACTCCCAATTGGTTGAGAAACTCGACAGTCTTCTGCCCACTGGAACACGATAGAGGTTTATACCATCACCTCCTGGACCTGCGAGGCTTGCGGAAGGAGAAACCCCATCCTCCACGGACCGCACTTTGCCCCCGTTGACCTAGGGGCGTCTGACTGGTTGTCTCGGCCAGTATTACGGCCCCTACCTGAGTCGCTACCCTGACAGTCTCTAGAGTAAGACCTAGAGGACGCATAGGAACCTCTATAGGAACTTCCCTTGGATGTATTCGCCCCAGAAGTGCATGTCCTACTCTTCTCCGCTGAATCTGACTTTTTGGAAGCGGATTTGAATAGCAGAGAGTCTGAAGCTTTCTTAGTTATCTGATCATAGATTGCGGAAAGCTTGCCGTCGAAGAGAAGCTCTCCGGAGACCGGAGCGACTCTGAGAGAGTTTTTCACCTTACTATCCACGTGCGTGGATGTAGCCAGGGCTGCGTCATGTCTAACCAACTCCAGATTTGCCACTGAAAGGGCAGAGTTATACGTGGAAAATGCTATGGCCCTCGAAAGAACTCTTAAGGAGGTTTGTACATCCTGGAATTCTGTTCCTTCGAGACGTAATGATAACTCTCTGGTATGATAAGGCGTCTAAGCTAGCCCTGTTAGACAATATTGTCGTTTCCAACGTTGTGGTTGGAATTGACATAAACGACGATATAGACAATTCTAGGTCTTCGGCCTGGTCGTTAGACGCAGAGGAACTCTTGGAATGCCCTGTCCTGCTGTTTCGAATTTTTTCCTTGAATTGATGAAAGGCAGATGTAGAGCATTTGCCGCTAAGAAACCGGACCTGCCCATTTTGGTAGCAAGTTTATATATAGCGTAATTCAATAGTTCAAATGTCTGTGAGACATTTCTGGACTGTGTCGGAAACTCAGGGACGATGTCCCTAAACCGATTAAAGAATTCTGTGTCCAGTGGCGCTATCAGTCTCTTATCCGGCAACACAGCATTTTGGTCCGGAGGAACAACGTTAGGAAGATAATGCCGGATGAACTCTACGGCAATTTTATGTTGTCCGAAAAGGAAAATTCCAACTCCTCCGTATCCCTTTCGCCATCCTGTCGGACCACTTGTAATTCTTGGTCATCCGTGCCTGAACCTGCAGTGGAACGTACCGACCCAGCTTCCTCGGATAATTCCTGATCCGACAGAGTTTCTGTCGGTTGCTGGGATGCTGCAATAATTTGTGCTATCTATGATAGCACGTCCGTAAGGGAGGCCTGTGGAGCTGCGGTCTTACAGGATTTAGCCGCTGGAAGCTCCTTGGACGTTGACTCCTGCATACTTCTTTTAAGCGAACATCCGGAGTATGAAGGCCTCGTATCCTTGGCTACCGGATGGTGTGACCTGGTCGCCATGGAATCCCTAGTCGGCGAGGTTGGCTGGATATCACTGGTCACGTAGTCAAGGTGCGGTCGTATGTGCTGCCGACTGAGGATGAGGAAGCCAATAGAGCAGTCTCTCCGGACTGTCTATATAACGGAGCATCCCGAGCGGTGGACGTATGCTCCGACTGAGGAACGTTTTGTACCACAACATCTGGGCCCAGATGTTGTTGTACGAGAGAGGGACCTCTCTCGCTCGCAGCCCGGATGGACCTGGACGAGCTTGGAACCGGACTAATAGGCTTCCTCCGTACCATCCTCGTATCCGTCGTCACTGGGTGTGCACGTTGTATTTTATAGTGTTTGCATCACCCAAATCTCCTTCCTGGACTGCAACGGATGAACCCGGCTGCCGAGCCATTCGATGAAAGGTCGCTACACCGGGCGAGCTAGCGAACGCCAAAGCCGTCGTTCCTACTTCGGACCTCTTAGGCAATTGACGTATCTGCATGAGCACTTATGCCGCTAGCTCTTCATTTGAATGTGACGATGGAAGCACACTTTTCAAAGACATCATGGAAACCTTACCTTGTTCTTGTTCCTCAATAAGGCCTGTGGAGCCGCGGTCTTACGTAATTAGCCGCTGGAAGCCCCCCCAGGGACGTTCATTCCTGTATTTATATAATATGCGAACATCCCAAATGGAAAGGCCTCGTGTCCTTGGCTAGTGGATGGTGTGACCTGGTCGACGTGGATTCCCTGTCGGACTGTCTGTGCAACAGAGCGTCCTGAGCATGAGGAGTGGACATAAGCTCTGCCTAACGAACGAGCATACAACAACATTGCGGCGCAGATGTTGCTGTAAGAGAGAGGTGGCCTCTCTCACTTGCGGTCCGGGTGGACCTGGACGAGCTAGCTACCGGACTGACAGGCTTCCTCCGTACTATCCTCGGATCCATCGTTGCTGGGTGTGCACATTCGATGTTTTATAGTGCTTGCATCACCCAAACTGCTTCCCTGGACCACAACGGACGAACCCGGCTGCCGAGCCATTCGACACCGGGTGGACTAGCGGATGATCAATGCCTTCGATCCTACAAGGGAACTCTTCGGCAATTAACGTATTACCTTGAGCACTTAGCCGCTAGACCTAATATTGCAATGACGGAGACACACTTGTTGAAGACATCATCCTGTTTTTGTTCTTCTGAAAAAGAAACTGATAAAGTAGAGTGATCCTGCGGAGAGAGGACCGGAATGGACCCCTCACCGCTAACAAAATACCGTGACACACGTCTCCAACGTTGTCATCCCAATCAACACACACAGAGCAAGAATTAGTGCGAATACATTGGCTACAAGAAACACAATGAACCTGAGAATTAGAGGAAGATTTCCTCGCATTACAATTTGAACAATATTTTTTCATCAAGAAAAAATATACACAGTCATAGTACTCGCACTAACCCTTGAAACAAAGATACATAATATAATATAATCCATTATAACATTTCGAAAGAAAATAATTTCAAAAAAAAAAATTTTGAAAATTTTTTAAGAAGAGCCCAAGTTCCCAATGGGAACAATGAGCCCAAATGGATCCCCAAAAAGCCTAAGTGTGGACAAAAATTTTAAAACCATTTCAAAAAAATTAATGTACACTTACGGACAATATAAATGTATCTTGCTATGAACTGAACTAAGCAGAGGACAAGTAATCACTATCAGAAGCAACCGTTGTCAACATAAACAAAACGTGTACAAAAACTGGAAACATGACTCCAGGCACTGATAAACATGGCCCAAAATCAGTTACCAATTTAAACACTATCTGACGCAAAACAGAGACTTCCATAGAAATAATTTTGTAAAAAAGTTAAAAAATTTATAGTAATTTATATATTTTTTATACTTACCAATGACCCAGACATAGCTGGTGCTAACTCTTAAAATATAGGGCCAAACACAAATTTTGCCCCCCAATCCCCAAAATTTGCATCTAAAACTAAAGAAAACATGTCCTGAGAGGCCCTCCACACTTCGCCCCTACTGCGCATGCGCAGTGTCAAGGACGTTCCGAAATTGGCGCCATTTATCATTCTAATAACCAGTGCCTGGTAAGCGCTATGTACTCAGCGGGGAGGCAAGAGTTCCCAACTCCTGGGAGGGCCATCCCCGTCTGGGTCATTGGTAAGTATAAAAAATATATAAATTACTATAAATTTTTTAACATTTTTATACTGTACCAATGACCCAGACATAGCTGAATAGTAAAAAGGCTGGAGGGCCAAGGACATAGAGCAAAATGGAATACGCTCAATAAAATAAAATAGAGTCATCCCCTGTAGGGAAAAGAAGTAATAGGCCTTACATGTATCTTTCTTATTTATGATAAATTAGAAGGATACAACACCTTCCAAAAATTGAGCTTCATACATCCATGTACTCTATTAATATCCAATAATCCTTATACTAATAATTTTTAAAGTAAGCCAATAATAAAGTAAGTCTAGAGAATAGAGACTCTTATACTCCTAAAAGTGTGTGAGAATTGCATAATCATGTCCGTTGACATATGCAATATTCAAAAGCTATACTTTAAAAACTAAGACTTGAATGAATTTTATAAACTTAAACTTCTCACTAAACAACCATCCCAATAACAGCTCAGAATACTAACTCCGGAGGAGGTATCCCCTTGTTTTCATAGTAAAAACAGGTGACCCAAGGGAACACCCTCCCCCCCCCCCCCCCTTTTTCTTGCCCTGGGTCAAATAGCCCAGAGCGAAGAGGGCAGCCGAACGGAGACACTGCCGAAACAGACAGCCTACCTAGCTATAGTAGCAACTGTTAAGTGAATGACATTCTGAGCAGTAGATAATAGACCTAACAATAGAGGCCTCCAGAAATGGACTCGATATTTCTGAGATAAAATTCATGAATGTGGATGGCTGAGCGCAATGAGCAGCCTTCAAAAATCTATAATAGCAACACTATTAATGTAAGCCCAAGAAGTAGAAGAACTCTTACTTCATGAGCCGAAATCTTAAGCACAACTGCTAAGCCAATGATATACCATAAGCAGTACGCTAGTTAATAGAATCCATTAACAATAAAATGGAGCGTAACGTCCTTCTACTAGACATCAAAGACAGAAGAAGCTTACGCCCTTGTAATAAACAGATATCTGTTTATAAACTGTACCCGGAAAGAGTAAAGGCCTATGCCCATACGAAGACGGAAGGACCTTAAAATAATAGGTTCCGGATAATAGGAGCCTAACTCTTATGCAACAATCCAACCTAAATAGTAACGGAAGTATTGATTCCGAAACTATGAAAGTGAAAATCATCCATAGATAGTGCATGAAACTCACTGACTCTACAGTAAAAGAGAACCAACAGAATTACTGTCTAAAAGGTCAGAATTTGAAAACTACTGTTTCCAGAGGTTCAAATGATTACTTAGCTAAATAAGAACCGAAGTTAAAATCCGTATAGGAATTTAATCTAAAGATTCTAAGTCTATTTATCAAAAAGTTACTAACTGACTTAGATAAAGAGACAAAAGACTCAATTGTAAACTATCGTAGAGTGCATAGGTATGAGGTAACATAAACCTATAACCTAAATAACAACAGGCTGCAGTAGATCTTGTGAAACAAGTATACTAAAAAATAGCAATGAGTAGTATGGAGGGATCAACCATATGAACATAATGATCCCTACACCACGACGGAAGAGCCTCCACTTTAGTCGCATAGAATAGCGAAGAAGAGGGTCTCCTATAGTAAGAAATCGCGTCCAAAGCTCGTCCAGTACAGTGCTTACAATGCAATACGGACCACACAACGGAATACATGAAGGTTGCGACCTTGCTGGTTGTGATAAAGATGACACGATTTACCCAGTGAAAAAAGATCCTCACATAGAGGAAGATTTCACGTTAAGATCCACAGTAGACAAGAGAGTAAATTACTCATGATCTCTGTGAAGATAGAGATGCTATCAACAGAAATGTATTGTGGTTGTTAATCTTAGCAATACCTGCTAAAACAACAGCGCCGGAGGATACGCGTATCCTATCATTCCGTCCTATAGATCAATAGAGCGTTAACAGTATTAGCTCAGAGATCTGGACAAGCCAACACATACGTCTGCAAATGATTAGCAAGCTGTGTCATAAATAAAACATCATTGGGCGCTCCCATAGATAGCAAATCTGATTGAATACTTGTTTGTTGAGAGTCCATTCTGACAGCAACAAGCGACCCGTAAGAGAACGGGAGTGCGATAAAACAATCAGACGACCCAGAATATGACGGACCAAAACTGAACTTGGTGTACTATAACCAACAGACGGATACTTTCCATTAAATTGAATAACGGAAACGAAAGAGTGCCTCCCTGGTTCCGGAGATACGCCACTACTGTCGAATTAAAGGACAGGAATTTGGGCATGCGTTTCTGAATAATGTTCATGCAATGACATAAAGCAAGCCTAAAAAACATTATTCCGCGGAAGTTAAACTGATAGCTAAAAGACTGCGGAACCCAAAGACCCTGGCACTTCGAATCCGTAGGGATCAGTATATATCCCAATCTGTTTGACTGGCAACCGTCATAACAGCCACACTCGGGTCCGGCAACTGCGGCGGCACTCTCTGAGTCAACCACCGAATGTTTGCCCCAGTCTGGATCTCTTGTAACACTAGATAGACAAGAGAATGTATAAATCAAGCAATTCATGGATTGCCGGAAAATTGCCGTCGAAGAGAAGCTCCTCCGAGAACGAAGCGACTCTGAGAGAGTTCTTAACCTACTATCCACGCGTGGATGTAGCTAGGGCTGCATCACGTCTAACCAACTCCAATCAGCCACTGAAGGGCGGAGTTATACGTGAACAAACTACTGCCCTCAAAAGAAATTACATTGAGAATAATATCCCGTAAATCTTTTCTTGAAGACGTAATGATAACACCTCAGTAAGGCGGATTACGTATAATAAAGCGTCTAAGTTAAGTCTACTATACATAATGTCGTTCCCAACATTGAAATTGGAAAAGACATAAACGGCGAAAAAGAATATATGCAGTCTTTAATCACACCGTCTAGACGCATATGAACTGTCGGTATGCCCTGCTCTGCCAAAATAAACTGTATGTAAAAAAGATAAAATGGCAGAAATGAGCCACGCGGACAAGAAACTAAACTATCATGCTTAGTAGCAGGCTTGTATATATATAAATATATAGCGTCGAAAATTAAAACACATGTTGTAATGACAATATTGGACTGCGTCGGTAAGTCAGGGACAAAGTCCCTGTACCGATCGAAAATTCCGAGTCCAATGACGCTATAAGTCTCTTATCCAAGATCGCAGCAATGAAGTCCGAAAAATAATCACTGGAAGAAATGCCAGAAGATATGAAAGGCATCTTCCGATACTACTAAAGGGAAAACTCGAAATCTTTCGAATCCCTTTCGCCATCCTGTCGGACCCTATAAAGCGTTCGGTCGTCCGTAGCTTGATGCAACCGCGGACCGCACCGACCCAGCGCCGTCGGATAATTCCTGATTCAACCGAGAAACCGTCAATTGCTGGGATGCTGCGAAACAACTGTGCTAACTCGGATAGCACGTCCGTCACTGAGGCCTGAGGAGCAGCGGTCTTACGATGCATTGCCGCAGGAAGCTCCGAGATCGTTACCCCGCGCATACTTCCAATATGCGAGCGAACGGAGTGTATAGGCCTCGTGTCCCTTGGCTACCGGATGGCGCGACCTATTCGCTGTGGAATCACTGAATGCCGAAACTGATCGGATACTCGAGGTCACGTAGCCAATGTGCGGTCGTGTGCCCTGCTGTGAGGATGAGGAAGCATTAAAGACAGTCTCTCGGACTGTCAATATAACGGAGCGTCCCGAGCAACGGACATATGCTCCGAATGTAAAATATCTGAACCACAACATGCGGTCCCCTATGTTGTTGGCTTCCTCCGATCTGTCCTCAATCTGCCGTCACTGGGTGAGTACTAAAGTAATTAAAGTGCTCGCATCACCCAAATCTCCTTCCTAGACCGCAACGGACGAACCCGGCAGCCGAACCATTCGTTGAATGTACGCTACACCGGGTGAGCTAGCGAATGTCACTCCGTAAGCGATAGACATATTCCATGAGCACTTATTGCCGCTAACTCTTCATTAACTATGACGACAGAGGCACACTTTTGAAAGACATCTCCATAACTCTTCGAACAAGAAACCAGAAATGCTTGGATAGCAAGCATAAAATAATAATATATATAGCGTCGTTCAATAATTCGAAAGTTTGGGTGACATTATTGGACTATGTCGGAACTGAGGGACGATGTCCCTGAACCGAACCAAAAATTTCTAAGTCCACCGACGCTATCGGTTTCTTATCCGGCATCGCAGCATATGTTGTTCCGAAAGGGAAAGCTTGAAATCCTCCGAATCCCTTTCGGTATCCCGTCGGACCGGATGAAACTTTCGGACGTCCGTACCCGCTTCCGCGGAGCGTCCCGACCCAGCATCGTCGGATAAAATATATGCGACAAATTCAGTTGATGCTGGGATGCTGCGATAAACTGTGCTATTAAGGAAAGCACGTCCGTTCCCGAGGCCTGTGCAGTAGCGGACTTACGATGCATTGCCGCTGGAAGCTCCGTGTACGTTGACTCCCGCACACTTCCTATGCGAACGTCCGGAGTCTGCAGGCCTCGAGTCCCCGGCTACCGGATAATTCTCAGCGCTGTCGGATAATTCTCGATCCGACACCGTTTCTGTCGGCTGCTGGGATGCTGCGATAAGCTGTGCTATGTGCACAAGAATGTCCGGCGTCGAGACCTGCGGAGGCGCAGTCTATCGCTGCTTCGCCGAGGGCAGCTCCGCATCAGATGGCTCCCGCATACTTTTCCTATGCGAACGTCCGGAGTCCATCGGTCTCGAATCCCTGGCTGCCGGATGGTGTGACCTGGTCGCCGAAGAATCCTTGATCGGCGAAGCTGGTAATATATCGGCGGTCACGCAGCCAAGGTGCGGTCGTGTGCGCTGACGAGAAGAGGAAGCCTTAGCAGTCACAGCGGACTGCCTAAACAACGGAGCGTCCCGAGCGACGGACGTATGCTCCGCTAACGACACATTTGTACCACAACATCTGGGGCCAGATGTTGTTGAACGAGAGAGGGGCCTCTCTCGCTTGCCGTCCGGATGGACCGGAACGAGCTATGAACCGGACTAAAAGGCTTCCTCCGTTCTCCCTCCGATCCGCCGTCACTGGGTGTGCATTAAGTTAATTTTATAGTGCTCGCATCACCCCAAAATTCCTTCTAGACCGCAACGGACGAACCCGGCTGCCGAACCATTCGGTGAATGGATGCTACACCGGGCGAGCTAGCGGACGTCAAAGGCCGTCGAACCTACTAGGGTCCTCTTAGGCAATTGGCGTATTACATGAGCACTTATCCGCTAGCCCTTCATTAATTGTGACGACGGAGGCACACTGTTGGAAGACATCACAGATACATCACCCTAATCTTGATCGTCTGAAATAGAAATTGATAAAGTAGAGTGACCCTGCGGGGAAAGGACCGGAGTGTCCAAATCCCCAACAACATACCGTGACATACGCTTCCCATATTGTCATCGAAATCATACGATACAGAACAGGAGTTAATGCGAGTACACTGACCACATATAGAATGATAATAAGGTCAGAGGAAGACTTCCTCTTAAAACAATTGATCAATATCCTTTCAATGTGAAAAGAAAACAAGTCCTGGTACTCGCACTAACCCCTGGCAATCAAAATACATAATAATAATATGATCCATTAATATAGAAAAAATAATTGAAATCAAAATATTTTGAAAAAATATTTTTTCAGAACAGCCCAAGTTTCTGAAAAGTAACGTTGAGCCCCAATGGATCCCAAGCCTAAGTGTGGACAAAAATTTTAAAAATATTTTAAACAATTTATTCAACACTTACGAACAATAATAATGTATCTAGTTATGATTAAAATAACATAAAGATATTATTATTTAGAAATCCCCCCCTCACACAGAGGGCTGTTGTAAATGTAAACAATGAGTGTAAAAACACTAAAATAAGACTCCAGGCACCCAGGCCCGAAATCAGTTACCAAAAATACACCATCTGATGCAAAACAGAGACTTCCAGGGAAGAAACTGCAGAACATCAGATGGTAGATGCAGAACACAACGCCTAACCACCCGTAGGTGAAGACGTAAACATGGGGAAAGAACAGAATTCATTCTGTTATTCAGCTAAAACTCCCAAGAAATTTTAGTAATAATAATTACAGAAATTATGCCAAAAGCATGGGAGAATAGCAAGGGGGAACTTAAAGGACAGGGAGAGAGGAAAAACACTTGAAAAAACAGTGTAACTAAATAATCAGAATGACAACAAAATGGCTGCTGCCTTGAAAATAGGTAACTTAACATAATTTCATTAAAAAATTTTAAGTTACAGCCCTGATAATATTCTGTCACACATTCTTTTCCTCTCCTCCTTTTCTATCCTCCTTAGAATCACCATTTCACTAATATTTATGTGTCTGGCATCATTTAAACTGAGATTTAAAAGCACAAAGATCAGTCAGATGTTAACTGATGAAGGGCCAAACTTAGAATGATAAATGGCGCCAATTTCGGAACGTCCTTGACACTGCGCATGCGCAGTAGGGGCGAAGTGTGGAGGGCCTCTCAGGACATGTTTTCTTTAGTTTTAGATGCAAATTTTGGGGATTGGGGGGCAAAATTTGTGTTTGGCCCTATATTTTAAGAGTTAGCACCAGCTATGTCTGGGTCATTGGTACAGTATAAAAATATTACAGTTACAGCCCTAAACATTTCCTGTCACTGTTTCTTCCTCTCATCCTTCTATTTCCTCCTCAGATCCACCATTTCTCTCATAATTATGTGTCTGGCATCATTGAAACTGAGATTTACAAGCACAAATATCAGTGAGATGTAACTGATGTGAGGGTCAAACAAAGATTGACAATTGGAGTCAATTTCAAGACCTCCTTGACACTGCGCATGCACAGTGAAGTAAAAGTATGGAGGACCATATAGGACATGTAATTTTCGGTTTTTGATGCAAATTTTGGGGATTGGGGGGTAAAATTTGTGTTTGGCCCTAAATATTTAAGAGTTAGCACCAGCTAAGTCTGGGTCATTGGTACAGTATAAAAATATGACAACTTCAAAACATGATGAGTCAGTCATTCAAAACACATGTCATGGGATGATCACAATGCAAAATACTTTGAAATAGTTTGTTGACATATATTTTAACAATGAAATTCTCTCAAAAATTTATGAAGAAGAAGTGTTTTCTTTGGGGAAACATTTTCTACATATTTGTTTTGTGGCAGTTATCAGCATTTTACTTAATGTACTCTTCAGCTTTCTCATGTTTTGATTTTTGAATAAGTCAAGCCTCTGGCTTGTCAAAATTTGGTATCACATGTGATCTCAAAATATGACAACAAACAATAACAAGAGGCCCTAAGAGGCCTTAGTCACTCACCTTACAAAGCGGTTCAAAGATGTATTTTGGGTCACATGCAGTTTGTCACTACAGAGGAATGAAGTAATGAAATTATTTATAACTTCCTCACTACTTCAAATTCTATCAGCTGTAGACAAGCAAGCACTTCCAAGGGTTATTATGTCACTGCAGTTTGAAAGGCAAATTTAATGGAAAAACACTAAGGAATGGATCTGAACAAACTTGAACATAATCAGCTCTCTCCCCCGCCTTGTCTAGAGAGCCCAAATGCTATGCCTGGGACTCGATTTGAACAAACTTGAATCTGATACCCTAAGAGATGTTATATACCAAATATGAAAGAATTCTGACATGTGAATCTGAAGAAGAGGATTTTTAAAAAAAATTCAAAATATTAAACCAGTGACTCGATTTGAACAAACTTGAATCTGACACTCCTAGAGACGTTATATATCAAATAGGAAAGGATTCTGACTGGTAGATCTGAAGAAGATGATTTTAAAAGAAATTTCCTCCTATTGCACTAAGGTTAATATTGGGCTCCAATATAGAGCCCAAATATTAATGCAGGGACCTGATATGAACAAACTTGAATATGAACACCCCCCCCCCCACCCCCCCCCCCCCCCCCCCCTCCTGGCTTGAACCAGATGAGTTGTAGAAATGCATTCATTCAGATTCTATGCAACACAACCATTGTTTTGATGCACAATAGGCCCATGTAATTCAGAGATTAGCTGAATTTCAGAATAAAGAAGTTCTGTCAAAAATGTTGGCACTCCCTGGATAAAGCTTTAGCCAAAAACTTTGACCAGAAAATTACAAGTCCATTCAATGGTCGAATAGGGTTAAATGTCACAAATAAATGGCAGATCTTCTTGATCAATTATTCAAAATTCATAAACGTGAATGAAAACAGTTGGACTAAAAAAAATGAGAGAATGTTCATGTTACCTCAGATGAATGATTTCAAATCTACTGAAGAAAATGGTGTTAAAATATTAGGGTAACCTCACGACAATGATATGGTGTTATCTACACACACACATCAGTTTGTCAGTCTAAAACCATATACCTCAACACCTACTTTTCCCAAACTGATCTTTAGTGGTGGAAAATACAACATAAATTTACCCCTTTACCTAATGAATCAGCTGAATCCACCAGCGTAATTTAGAAAGTGAACAAAACCATATCACGTGACCCCTCATTGGAACGAGCTTGTTAAGCTTGTTAAAATGAGGGGTCACAAGATATGATTTTGCTGAAATATTTTGGAAAATTTTAAACAAGAATAATTAAAATATAAAATTTTGATATTCTGTGTTGGGTTAACCCTTTACCCAACGTAACGACCAAAACTGTCCAGCGCCATTCTAAAAAATCGGCAATTAATTTTCATTATTTTTTCATTTTTTGTCTCAAAAACATAGGTTATGACTCCTCATTGGAACGAGCGCGATGAGCACGTTCCAATGAGGTGTCATAACCTATGTTTCTGAGACAAAAATTAAAAAAATTTGTTAGTCAAGAATTTTGTTTGCAAGTGTTGTCTGCTTTCCATGTTAGGCAAAAGGTTAAAGTCCTCCAAGGCAAATCCCTGGAAAGACTGAAAAATTCAATCTGATAAGATTAGAGCCAAGCTGATTGCCCAGTGCTGAAAAGTGCATGACACACTTGCCTGACAATCTTTTCAAGAACATTTTACATCCTCTTTACGGAGGATTCTCAACTGCAGCCTTCTTGCATACAGTTAAAACTAGAAGTCCTGTCACGAATAGTGCGCTTATCTAGGCTTAATTGCACGTTGGAATTGCGCGCAATTGCCATATCGAATGGCATCCAAAGCACGACAGGTTCTCCTGGTTACTCATAGCAAACACATGCAATGTTTCTGCCAATGGACCTCCGGGTTACCCGGAGGTCCATTGGCTGAAACATTGCTTGTGCACAGGCCATATGTACAGAATTTGATAGCTTTACTTGGGATATAACGCGTACATTAACGCGTATATAAACGTGCTATTTGTGCGCATTTCATGACAGGACTTCTAGTTTTAACTGTAGGTCAAACCTACCTGGCTCGTCAATGCTGAAATCAACTACAATTTCGATGTACAATCTCTTTGGATAACTGCAGAAACAAATTGCACTTACTCATGTCTTTTTTTAATCAGGTCAGAAATGTGGCCACTACCCTTGGAGTGCTGTACGAAAAATTTTTCAAGCCACAACTTTATCAATATTTTGGCCCTTCAGCTCTTTTCTTGAATGTATGCTATCCAGTTCTAGGGCACTTGTAACTTCAGCTGTTGTCTCCCCTTGAAGATTACACATTGATGGTACAACCTTTCCACTGGCAAATCTGACCAAGACCAGTGTTAAATGTCATTTCTCTGCTCCAGTACTTCTTATCAAGACAGATTTTTGCTCCAATGGTTTAAATGTAATAGGGTAAAAATAAACTGGTGTTTCATCTATATTGATGACATACTCAGCCTTAAACTTATCTTTTTCTCTTTGCCTTGACAAATTTTCTGAAGTGGTGAAACTTCTCAACTTTTTTACAGTTTTTGAGCAAGTGAGGTTGTCATCTACGGAATAGAGGTATGATGTGCCATAAATTTTTCACCTCATGCCAGGCTTAATTATTTGTTGTCCTTAGATGAAATATGGCCTTATATTGTCGCACAATTAAGCACAGGTGTTGGGGTAGATGAGAATGCCCCATAGCCAATAGGAATAACAAAGATGATGAAGTGATTAAATGAATGAAAATAAATGTCATTTTGAAATAACAAAAAGACATTTCTGTGTGGCAAGAGCAAAAAGAAAAATACAACTTGTATTTGAAAGGTATACCTGT
Source organism: Pictodentalium vernedei (assembly GCA_031216915.1). Taxonomy (NCBI): domain Eukaryota; kingdom Metazoa; phylum Mollusca; class Scaphopoda; order Dentaliida; family Dentaliidae; genus Pictodentalium; species Pictodentalium vernedei. The sequence goes on from CM062292.1 coordinate 436,375,630, forward strand.
AATTTACATTCATCATAATTTCTTTCTACAGGTGGCTGTGATTGTAGATGTGATGGCTGGGCTGAAACAGGGTCTTCTTTCTGTTTACCAAACTGGAAAATTATAACAAAAACATACTGACCATGACTGGTTTACATACAACCCTTCAAATAACAAAACAACCAAATCATCAATATAGAAAAATCATCTGTCAAATTTTATTTCTGTCACATTTGGCTTCAAATACATAGCTTCATATTACGACATTACATGATTTTAATATATGCTAAATCATAGATTATCAAAAAAATTGTGGAAAGATAGAAGTCGTATCCCCCACTATGAAGATAGAGAAATTTTCACTTTCACAGTATCAATCAAAATGGTGGCTTTCAAAGCATCACTTCAGTGAATACGAGTTGAATTATAACTGGAAATGATCAGTTTGTTCTAAAAACGTATAATGAAAAGAAAGTTAAAAAATTTATAGTAATTTATATATTTTTTATACTTACCAATGACCCAGACATAGCTGGTGCTAACTCTTAAAATATGGGGCCAAACACAAATTTTGCCCCCCAATCCCCAAAATTTGCATCTAAAACTAAAGAAAACATGTCCTGAAAGGCCCTCCACACCTCGCCCCCACTGCGCATGCGCAGTGCCAAGGACGTTCCGAAATTGGCGCCATTTATCATTCTAATAACCAGTGCCTGGTAAGCGCTATGTACTCAGCGGGGAGGCAAGAGTTCCCAACTCCTGGGAGGGCCATCCCCGTCTGGGTCATTGGTAAGTATAAAAAATATATAAATTACTATAAATTTTTTAACATTTTTATACTGTACCAATGACCCAGACATAGCTGAATAGTAAAAAGGCTGGAGGGCCAAGGACATAGAGCAAAATGGAATACGCTCAATAAAATAAAATAGAGTCATCCCCTGTAGGGAAAAGAAGTAATAGGCCTTACATGTATCTTTCTTATTTATGATAAATTAGAAAGATACAACACCTTCCAAAAATTGAGCTTCATACATCCATGTACTCTATTAATATCCAATAATCCTTATACTAATAATTTTTAAAGTAAGCCAATAATAAAGTAAGTCTAGAGAATAGAGACTCTTATACTCCTAAAAGTGTGTGAGAATTGCATAATCATGTCCGTTGACATATGCAATATTCAAAAGCTATACTTTAAAAACTAAGACTTGAATGAATTTTATAAACTTAAACTTCTCACTAAACAACCATCCCAATAACAGCTCAGAATTACTAACTCCGGAGGAGGTATCCCCTTGTTTTCATAGTAAAAACAGGTGACCCAAGGGAACACCCTCCCCCCCCCCCTTTTTCTTGCCCTGGGTCAAATAGCCCAGAGCGAAGAGGGCAGCCGAACGGAGACACTGCCGAAACAGACAGCCTACATAGCTATAGTAGCAACTGTTAAGTGAATGACATTCTGAGCAGTAGATAATAGACCTAACAATAGAGGCCTCCAGAAATGGACTCGATATTTCTGAGATAAAATTCATGAATGGATGGCTGAGCGCAATGAGCAGCCTTCAAAAATCTATAATAGCAACACTATTAATGTAAGCCCAAGAAGTAGAAGAACTCTTACTTCATGAGCCGAAATCTTAAGCACAACTGCTAAGCCAATGATATACCATAAGCAGTACGCTAGTTAATAGAATCGATTAACAATAAAATGGAGCGTAACGTCCTTCTACTAGACATCAAAGACAGAAGAAGCTTACGCCCTTGTAATAAACAGATATCTGTTTATAAATACATAAACTGTACCCGGAAAGAGTAAAGGCCTATGCCCATACGAAGACGGAAGGACCTTAAAATAATAGGTTCCGGATAATAGGAGCCTAACTCTTATGCAACAATCCAACCTAAATAGTAACGGAAGTATTGATTCCGAAACTATGAAAGTGAAAATCATCCATCGATAGTGCATGAAACTCACTGACTCTACAGTAAAAGAGAAACCAACAGAATTACTGTCTAAAAGGTCAGAATTTGAAAACTACTGTTTCCAGAGGCTCAAATGATTACTTAGCTAAATAAGAACCGAAGTTAAAATCCGTATAGGAATTTAATCTAAAGATTCTAAGTCTATTTATCAAAAAGTTACTAACTGACTTAGATAAAGAGACAAAAGACTCAATTGTAAACTATCGTAGAGTGCATAGGTATGAGGTAACATAAACCTATAACCTAAATAACAACAGGCTGCAGTAGATCTTGTGAAACAAGTATACTAAAAACTAGCAATGCGTAGTATGGAGGGATCAACAATATGAACATAATGATCCCTACACCACGACGGAAGAGCCTCCACTTTAGCCGCATAGAATAGCGAAGAAGAGGATCTCCTATAGTAAGAAATCGCGTCCAAAGCTCGTCCAGTACAGTGCTTACAATGCAATACGGACCACACAACGGAATACATGAAGGTTGCGACCTTGCTGGTTGTGATAAAAATGACACGATTTACCCAGTGAAAAAAGATCCTCACATAGAGGAAGATTTCACGTTAAGATCCACAGTAGACAAGAGAGTAAATTACTCATGATCTCTGTGAAGATAGAGATGCTATCAACAGAAATGTATTGTGGTTGTTTATCTTAGCAATACCTGCTAAAACAACAGCGCCGGAGGATACGCGTATCCTATCATTGCGTCCTATAGATCAATAGAGCGTTAACAGTATTAGCTCAGAGATCTGGACAAGCCAACACATACGTCTGCAATTGATTAGCAAGCTGTGTCATAATAAAACATCATTGGGCGCTCCCATAGATAGCAAATCTGATTAAATACTAGTTTGTTGAGAGTCCATTCTGACAGCAACAAGCGACCCGTAAGAGAACGGGAGTGCGATAAAACAATCAGACGACCCAGAATATGACGGACCAAAACTGAACTTGGTGTACTATAACCAACAGACGGATTCTTTCCATTAAATTGAATAACGGAAACGAAAGAGTGCCTCCCTGGTTCCGGAGATACGCCACTACTGTCGAATTAAAGGACAGGAATTTGGGCATGCGTTTCTGAATAATGTTCATGCAATGACATAAAGCAAGCCTAAAAAACATTATTCCGCGGAAGTTAAACTGATAGCTAAAAGACTGCGGAACCCAAAGACCCTGGCACTTCGAATCCGTAGGGATCAGTATATATCCCAGTCTGTTTGACTGGCAACCGTCATAACAGCCACACTAGGGTCCGGCAACTGCGGCGGCACTCTCTGAGTCAACCACCGAATATTTGCCCCAGTCTGAATCTCTTGTAACACTAGATAGACAAGAGAATGTATAAATCAAGCAATTCATGGATTGCCGGAAAGTTGCCGTCGAAGAGAAGCTCCTCCGAGAACGAAGCGACTCTGAGAGAGTTCTTAACCTACTATCCACGCGTGGATGTAGCTAGGGCTGCATCACGTCTAACCAACTCCAATCAGCCACTGAAGGGCGGAGTTATACGTGAACAAACTACTGCCCTCAAAAGAAATTACATTGAGAATAATATCCCGTAAATCTTTTCTTGAAGACGTAATGATAACGCCTCAGTAAGGCGGATTACGTATAATAAAGCGTCTAAGTTAAGTCTACTATACATAATGTCGTTCCCAACATTGAAATTGGAAAAGACATAAACAGCGAAAAAGAATATATGCAGTCTTTAATCACACCGTCTAGACGCATATGAACTCTCGGTATGCCCTGCTCTGCCAAAATAAACTATATGTAAAAAAAAAAAGATAAAATGGCAGAAATGAGCCACGCGGACAAGAAACTAAACTATCATGCTTAGTAGCAGGCTTGTATATATATATAATATATATAGCGTCGAAAAATAAAACACATGTTGTAATGACAATATTGGACTGCGTCGGTAAGTCAGGGACAAAGTCCCTGTACCGATCGAAAAATCCGAGTCCAATGACGCTATAAGTCTCTTATCCAAGATCGCAGCAATGAAGTCCGAAAAATAATCACTGGAAGAAATGCCAGAAGATATGAAAGGCATCTTCCGATACTACTAAAGGGAAAACTCGAAATCTTTCGAATCCCTTTCGCCATCCTGTCGGACCCTATAAAGCGTTCGGTCGTCCGTAGCTTGATGCAACCGCGGACCGCACCGACCCAGCGCCGTCGGATAATTCCTGATTCGACCGAGAAACCGTCAATTGCTGGGATGCTGCGAAACAACTGTGCTAACTCGGATAGCACGTCCGTCACTGAGGCCTGAGGAGCAGCGGTCTTACGATGCATTGCCGCAGGAAGCTCCGAGATCGTTACCCCGTGCATACTTCCGATATGCGAGCGAACGGAGTGTATAGGCCTCGTGTCCCTTGGCTACCGGATGGCGCGACCTATTCGCTGTGGAATCACTGAATGCCGAAACTGATCGGATACTCGAGGTCACGTAGCCAATGTGCGGTCGTGTGCCCTGCTGTGAGGATGAGGAAGCATTAAAGACAGTCTCTCGGACTGTCAATATAACGGAGCGTCCCGAGCAACGGACATATGCTCCGAATGTAAAATATCTGAACCACCACATGCGGTCCCCTATGTTGTTGGCTTCCTCCGATCTGTCCTCAATCTGCCGTCACTGGGTGAGTACTAAAGTAATTAAAGTGCTCGCATCACCCAAATCTCCTTCCTAGACCGCAACGGACGAACCCGGCAGCCGAACCATTCGATGAATGTACGCTACACCGGGTGAGCTAGCGAATGTCAATCCGTAAGCGATAGACATATTCCATGAGCACTTATTGCCGCTAACTCTTCATTAACTATGACGACAGAGGCACACTTTTGAAAGACATCTCCATAACTCTTCGAACAAGAAACCAGAAATGCTTGGATAGCAAGCATAAAATAATAATATATATAGCGTCGTTCAATAATTCGAAAGTTTGTGTGACATTATTGGACTATGTCGGAACTGAGGGACGATGTCCCTGAACCGAACCAAAAATTTCTAAGTCCACCGACGCTATCAGTTTCTTATCCGGCATCGCAGCATATGTTGTTCCGAAAGGGAAAGCTTGAAATCCACCGAATCCCTTTCGGTATCCCGTCGGACCGGATGAAACTTTCGGACGTCCGTACCCGCTTCCGCGGAGCGTCCCGACCCAGCATCGTCGGATAAAATATATGCGACAGATTCAGTTGATGCTGGGATGCTGCGATAAACTGTGCTATTAAGGAAAGCACGTCCGTTCCCGAGGCCTGTGCAGTAGCGGACTTACGATGCATTGCCGCTGGAAGCTCCGTGTACGTTGACTCCCGCACACTTCCTATGCGAACGTCCGGAGTCTGCAGGCCTCGAGTCCCCGGCTACCGACCCAGCGCTGTCGGATAATTCTCGATCCGACACCGTTTCTGTCGGCTGCTGGGATGCTGCGATAAGCTGTGCTATGTGCACAAGAATGTCCGGCGTCGAGACCTGCGGAGGCGCAGTCTATCGGTGCTTCGCCGAGGGCAGCTCCGCATCAGATGGCTCCCGCATACTTCCTATGCGAACGTCCGGAGTCCATCGGTCTCGAATCCCTGGCTGCCGGATGGTGTGACCTGGTCGCCGAAGAATCCTTGATCGGCGAAGCTGGTAATATATCGGCGGTCACGCAGCCAAGGTGCGGTCGTGTGCGCTGACGAGAAGAGGAAGCCTTAGCAGTCTCAGCGGACTGCCTATACAACGGAGCGTCCCGAGCGACGGACGTATGCTCCGCTAACGACACATTTGTACCACAACATCTGGGGCCAGATGTTGTTGAACGAGAGAGGGGCCTCTCTCGCTTGCCGTCCGGATGGACCGGAACGAGCTATGAACCGGACTAAAAGGCTTCCTCCGTTCTCCCTCCGATCCGCCGTCACTGGGTGTGCATTAAGTTAATTTTATAGTGCTCGCATCACCCCAAAATTCCTTCTAGACCGCAACGGACGAACCCGGCTGCCGAACCATTCGGTGAATGGACGCTACACCGGGCGAGCTAGCGGACGTCAAAGGCCGTCGAACCTACTAGGGTCCTCTTAGGCAATTGGCGTATTACATGAGCACTTTTCCGCTAGCCCTTCATTAATTGTGACGACGGAGGCACACTGTTGGAAGACATCACAGATACATCACCCTAATCTTGATCGTCTGAAATAGAAATTGATAAAGTAGAGTGACCCTGCGGGGAAAGGACCGGAGTGTCCAAATCCCCAACAACATACCGTGACATACGCTTCCCATATTGTCATCGAAATCATACGATACAGAACAGGAGTTAATGCGAGTACACTGACCACATATAGAATAATAATAAGGTCAGAGGAAGACTTCCTCCTAAAACAATTGATCAATATCCTTTCAATGTGAAAAGAAAACAAGTCCTGGTACTCGCACTAACCCCTGGCAATCAAAATACATAATAATAATATGATCCATTAATATAGAAAAAATAATTGAAATCAAAATATTTTGAAAAAATATTTTTTCAGAACAGCCCAAGTTTCTGAAAAGTAACGTTGAGCCCCAATGGATCCCAAGCCTAAGTGTGGACAAAAATTTTAAAAATATTTTAAACAATTTATTCAACACTTACGAACAATAATAATGTATCTAGTTATGATTAAAATAACATAAAGATATTATTATTTAGAAATCCCCCCCTCACACAGAGGGCTGTTGTAAATGTAAACAATGAGTGTAAAAACACTAAAATAAGACTCCAGGCACCCAGGCCCGAAATCAGTTACCAAAAAATACACCATCTGATGCAAAACAGAGACTTCCAGGGAAGAAACTGCAGAACATCAGATGGTAGATGCAGAACACAACGCCTAACCACCCGTAGGTGAAGACGTAAACATGGGGAAAGAACAGAATTCATTCTGTTATTAAGCTAAAACTCCCAAGAAATTTTAGTAATAATAATTACAGAAACTATGCCAAAAGCATGGGAGAATAGCAAGGGGGAACTTAAAGGACAGGGAGAGAGGAAAAACACTTGAAAAAACAGTGTAACTAAATAATCAGAATGACAACAAAATGGCTGCTGCCTTGAAAATAGGTAACTTAACATAATTTCATTAAAAAATTTTAAGTTACAGCCCTGATAATATTCTGTCACACATTCTTTTCCTCTCCTCCTTTTCTATCCTCCTTAGAATCACCATTTCACTAATAATTATGTGTCTGGCATCATTTAAACTGAGATTTAAAAGCACAAAGATCAGTCAGATGTTAACTGATGAAGGGCCAAACTTAGAATGATAAATGGCGCCAATTTCGGAACGTCCTTGGCACTGCGCATGCGCAGTGGGGGCGAGGTATGGAGGGCCTTTCAGGACATGTTTTCTTTAGTTTTAGATGCAAATTTTGGGGATTGGGGGGCAAAATTTGTGTTTGGCCCTATATTTTAAGAGTTAGCACCAGCTATGTCTGGGTCATTGGTACAGTATAAAAATATCTAGTGTTTTTGAGTGGACACTGATCACTTCCAGCAATAATTCAACACATATTCACCTTGATTTGATGCATGAAACCCTCCAGCTGAATCAGATCGCAAGACGCTACCTGTTCCGAGTATCGATCAAATCATTTCCACGTATCAATGTGCGACTGAGGCCGGACTATTATAGGCAGCGATCAGCTGTTTACTTTCATGCATCAATTCAAGGTTGAAACAAGTGGAATTATCGATACTCCTGATATCTTAACTCCTGAGGATTACCTTGTGTTATTTTTAGCTAGAAGAAAGCAATCACAACTTCCTATAAAGAGCAGTTAGTTAGCTTTGGTGCCCACTGGTGCTGAAGTTAACTTACAACAGTTTATAGAACTCTGTAAAGTATTACTCGTCATTCAGAATCTGACCTGTGACATTCCATGGCCTTGAGAACACAAATTTATGCTGACCTTTGGCATTATTTATCCTTGATAAAACGAGATATAAACACAGGTTACCAGTGTTAGCGAAAGTTGTTAAACAAAAATCAACAGTTAATTTCTGGAAAAAGGAACTTGACCACAGATTTTAATTGGCTTTGATATGGGATACTGTTATGTTTTAAGGCTTCCCCGGCTTTAACTGGTAAAGTTCTGATTATTTTTCAAAGGTGATTTGTAACAGGACTATTTTTTTTAAAAAGATTCTATTGTTACCAGCAAGGGGAGCCTTGGCTTAGCAAAATTTTGTTCATAAATAATTGATTTGTTAGAATGTTATATAAACATTTTTTATTCTATGGCTGAACAAACATCAAGCTAATGCATACAGTGTGAAGCCACGATAGTGGCTTTCAGCATTTTTCAATAGAGCCAGGGTAGTGGCTTCTAGCACTCTACCAGTTAAAAGTTATAGGAGTCAAATTGTATTTTGGGAAAAATTGCCTAAATGACATGAGGGAGTGGATTGCGGAAGGGGGGTGGGGGGGGGGGGGGGGGGGTGGAATACCTCTGACAATTTTTATCAGATAACGGTGGTCATCAAACTTGAGGTAGACATTGTTCCCAAAGAGATATATGCCAAATAAAATTGATATTTGGTTACTAATGTTCAAGTTATTTCATTAACAAGCATTACACGATATTTATTAACAAAGGGCAATAACACCCATAATTTTCATTGGATGTAGTTGGTTAATGAACTTGACATAAACATTGTTGCTATAGAGACATATACCAAGAAGAATTGAAATCTGTTAACTATTGTTCAAGTTATGTTCTGAAAAAAATGTTAATGGAAATATGCAAATTTCCAAGTCAAAAAAGCCCATAACTCTTATAAACATCATCGGACCATGCCCCAATTCGAACTTAACCTACATTTTGATATAATTGAGACAGAGAGCAAGTTTGTCCTGATCTATGAATCCAAACTCAATTTATCAATGGAAACCCAAATGTTGATGCTAATGAGAAATTTCTAAGTCAAAAAGGCCCATAACTCATGTAAAAATAGTTGCACGATACCCATAATCAAACTATCTGGATAATACACGTACCAACTTTGGTTGAGATCAAAAATGTTAATAGAAGGTCAAAGTCTAACTCAAAAAGGGGGGATAACTCATGTAAAAATAAATGGATGGAACCCATATTCGAACCTGGCCTGTATTGCTGGCTGGGGAATACACATACCAACTCTGGTTGAGATCATATAATCCAAACTCGAGTTATCGGTCGGAAACCAAAAATTTTAATAGAAGCTCAAATTCTAAGTCCTAAAAGGGCCATAATTCATGTAAAAATAATTTGACGGAACCCACATTCGACCTTGGCCTGTATTACTAACTGAGGAATACACATACCAACTTTGATTTTGGTTGAAATCGAATAATTCAAACTGGAGTCATCAGTTGGAAAGCAATTGTTTACGGACAGACAAATGGACGGACGGACAGATGGGTGGATGGATGGACAGATGGACAGATGGACAGATGTTTATGCATCTCTCCTGGAACCGAGAGTCCCAAAGACCCAGACTCCTCAAGACTGTTGGACTTAGGGTCACGCCCCACCCATCTGACTCACATCCATCATAATCGTGAAAGCCGGATCCGACAGTTGCAGTGGAACTCCATGGGTTAACCACTGTTTATCTGCCCAATTTGAACCCATGTTTTACTAGGTCCGTTAAAACAATACTAGTTCAAGCGAAAGCATCTTCACACTCCAATTCTGAGTAAAGAATATTGGCAGGGGGGGGGGGGGGGGACGTGTGAGATGGCGGCCCATCGGAATGAGATCCACAGCAGCTCTGCACAACTCCAACAAACAGTTGTATGAATTCCCTCACTATTAATGTGTCTGAGCAGGGACCAGCCGTGAGGGCGACTAGGGCGATTAAGTCGCCCTTCTAAGCCCAAAGTCGCCTAGAAAAATAGTCGGGGCGATTACAAGTCGCCCTCTAAAAATTGGCCAAAATGAGAAAAAACTGAACTGAGTGATGCGAGGTTTACATGAAAACAAGTATTTTCAAAACTCGAATGTGCTCGAGTGTGATAAATGGGCATTTTAATTCATCAAATAAACGTCCATTTATTTGAAATCACACGACAAGCAATTGTCCATTGTCGCTTTCGGCGGATTTTTTTTATTTCTATTTTGTTGCGTTCCAGTCGGAGCTTCGTGTCGAAACGAAAATAAGTGACTTACGCGACTCAACAAAACAACCCAGTTTGAAAGTAGGTTACATCGCTTAGGATGCCGAAAATGTATACACAACAGACGTATTTTATAACACATTATTTTCATTTCGATTTGCTGACGACTGTTAACAGTTGGGCTGTCTATTCCCAGAAGAACACGAATGGAATTGAAACACATGAAAAAAAGCCTTAGTGATGTCAAGAAAAGCTTTGTACAGGACACAAGTGTGCATGTGGACGATCTTGAAAAAGGGTCCTCCTAAACATCGGAATGACATGAAATGACGCGGAATGACACCGGAATGCCATAAAAATGATGCGGAATGACATTTCGTTTACAAAATACTCGACCCCAGAATGTATTTTGTTTATTAACTAACAAAGTACCTCCCAAGCAACCTTCTTACATCTGGTCCTGTTCACACTTTCAGACTTAGGAAATTATTAGCTAGTAGACTTTGTTGAAAGGCAACCACAGGACGGTGATGGGGGATTGGCACGAAGAAGAGGTGAGGGGTCATGAAGGAGAAGGTAGCAGTGGGAGATTTTCAGTCAATAATTACATTGTGATTTTTTAACCTGGCACAGATGCATCATAGACAACTGGACCTGGATTATTTGTATGTAATGGAGGACCATAAATTGAAAATATGAAGGGGCGGCGGGGGTGGTACATGAATATTCTTAATTTTCCCCACTTGCCTATGAAGTCTCCCTACATGACTCTGCAGTCTCCCTATTTTTTCTGGAGGGAGACTTGAAGTCTCCCTAAAATTCCCCCCTAGGCTGGTCCCTGCGTCTGAGTGTAGACAAAAGCGAGCATAACAACTGACAAACTTTGCTCTGGGTAAGGGCAGATGAACCAGATTGTTGTGAGTCTCAAAGCTCAATCCCAAGTGAATAGACAACTTGTACGGAGCTAGATCCGACTTTTTTTTCGTTTATGATGAAACCAAGATGTCGGAATAATAGAAGCAGACACTGAACATCGTTCTGAAGAATAATTCTGTTGCTGTATCCCTGAAGGTTGTCCAAGTGAGCCAACGTTACCGCAGACAAATGAGCTCATAAGTAAGACATTACCGAGTTCATTATTCAAGTGAAATGCATAGGGGGCCAGATTCAGACCAAAGCATATTCTTTTGAACTGATACACCTTCCCTTGTACGGCGAACCGCAGGTACTTTTAGAATGCCGGATGTACCAGGACATGAAAGTATGGATTCTTAGATCTATGCTTGCCGCATAGTCGATCACTCGCTTTTACCGACTGAATGATTTCCATAAATAAACTTTTAGAGCCATGATAAACTTGTTATCCAGCTCAAGTCTATCGGAACTAGCCGTCTGGCTTTGGTACGAGGAACAAGGGACTGAAAAAATCTTGAGAATCCTGATTCTCCATGACCTGTATTGCTTTCTTTGATAAGAGAGCTTATACCTCTGGTAGGAGAAACTCTCTTATGCAAGAATTTGATGGAAGATTTGTCCAACGCAGACAACTTGTTAGTGGGTTTTTTACTCGGAATGATAGCCGTAAGCTGTCAGAGACTACACTTCTCACTCACTGATCTTCCATGATAGTTATCCAGTTTTCTGCGGAGCTTGATAACCTTCTGCCAACTGGCCAGCAATAGAGGTCTAAACCATCACCTGTATGACCTGCTAGGCTTACAGGAGGAGGAACCACGTCCTCCCTGTGAAAAATCTTGTCTCGTCGGCCTAGAGGCATCTGACCTATAGTCCCGATCAGACCTACGCCCCTTTCCCCGAATCGCTATACTGACGACCTCCAGAGTTTCTTATACCCTCGTGAGGAATTTCCTTTTGACAATTTTTGTCTGGAACGCTCTCCTTTACTCTTGTTGGCTGAAGCGGGACACTGATACGCCGACTTCCAAAGCAGAGCACTAGACGCTTTCTTAGTAGCCTGTTCATAGACTAACGAAAGCTAGTTGTCGAAAATAAAATGTCCGGAAACCGGAGCAACTCGCAGGCAGCTTTTCACCTTGTTATCTTATCAGTGACGACGATGAAAGGGCAGCATCACGTCTGATTTTACTCCAGATTAGCCACTGTTAGGGCGGAGTTATACATGGTATACCTAATTGCCCTGGAAAGAAATCTAAGAGAGGTACAAACGTCCTCAAATTCCTTTCCCTTGAGACATTGTGTCATAGCTCTTGTAAGGTGATCTACATAAGACATAACGTCCAAATTCACTCTATTTGACATCTCCAGGCTTTTTTGAAAGCGACTTATATGGAACAAATTGAATGAGAAAATACAAATTATAATGGTCGGTTAGCAAGAGACAACAGTGTATACACAAGCCTATCCTGTTACAAATACATAACAACGCTAAGAGGGTATGAATGATAGACTTCATACTGACACCTATTAAACTCTTTAAAATATGATAGGTGAACTGTGGAAACAATGAATAAGTGAAGCTCTTCTATAAAGCAGTCAAATGCTGCTATTACGCAACCAAACTCTTTGTAAAGCAGCCAAGCACTTTGACAAAACAGAAAAGAGCCAAATAAGTAATCCATAAATAAGTGTGCTTACATCTGATACAGCCTAATCTGTTCTCATCAGTCATCAGCAGTGAACAGTTATGTAATCTCTAAGGGTGAAAATCCACTCATATGTCTGTCCAACACATGGACCAAATTAAGTGTAAACAAGGCTTCGCATCGCTGATGCAGGTCAAGTTTTTGTGGCTAAAGCAACGGTGGCTATGAACTAAAAAAATGGACCAAACTCATTTTCGAACTCCATCAAGAAAATGTCCCTGGAAACTCACATAACAAAAATGAATTGGATCGATTGATGTTTGTTCAAGTTATCGTGCTATTGAGCACAAAAATGACCAAGTTAGCCCAATAATTTTGCTGTCGTATATCAGACCGAGCCTGTTTTGGAATTCGATTAAGATTATTTTCTTAGAGAACCATATAACAAAAATGAATCGAATCGGTTGATGTTTGTTGACGTTATCTTGCCATCAAGGACAAAATTTGAAAAAACTGATCAAGTCAGCCCAATTATTCCGCTGCCGTACATTGGACCGAGCCCGTTTTCGAACTTACTCATGACATTGTTCCCTGAACCCATGTGCCAAATATCAGTCAAATCGGTTGACATTTGTTGAAGTTATCTTGCTGTCAAGCTCAAAATCAGTTGATTTTAACAAAGAGCCATAACTCTTGTGAAAACCGTATATCCGACCGGGCCAATTTTCGAACTCGATTAAGACATTGTTTCTTAAAACCCATGTGCCAAATATCAGCCAAATCGGTTGATGCTTGTTGAAGTTATCGCACTGTGAAGCTCAAATTTAGTGGATAACTAAGATAAGGGCCATAACTCTTGTGAAAACCGTACATCAGACAGAGCCCATTTTCAAACTCGATCAAGACATTGTTCCTTGAAACCCATGTGCAAAATATCAGTCAAATCAGTTGAAGTTTGTTGAAGTTATCGCACTATCAAGCTCAAAATTAGTTGATCTTAACGAAGGACCATAACTCATGTAAAAAAGCATGGACACTCCCTATTATGCGTCATCAGGTGTTGAACAGGCATATCAAGTCACATACCAAATATTATGAAAATCCATCCAGAAACAACTAAGTTATAAGCAAAAAGGAAAGACTGCCCACCCAACCGATCAACTGTATGCCCGTCGCCTGCCCAGCGACCGAACCTTGCCATACCAATAATCGAGGTTTTTTTTTAAACTGAAAACTCGACTGATAAAAGGCACGAGCCAACAAAGGGCGAAATGCACTGCTCACTTCCTTTCAGTCCAACGACAATATCCTGTGATTGTCAACAGTTATTTACTCAGACAATGGACTGAGCCTGATGATTGGAAGGCACATACCTCCAACAATGCAACACGCACATATCAAAAAGCCTTTTAGTACAGTCATATCTCATACTGCACACCAGACACGGATACCATTTTACATGCTAAACATTGTACCAATCTAATAATAGGTCTGCATCCTTTTATAGGAAAAACTGATGGCCCCGACGCCGTATCATGCAAATCTGTCAGTAAAGCACATGCATTCAACAAAGTAGAATGCATTCACAGATAAGCCTTAGAATGAGGGCTAGGGTTGGATGGAGGAAATGAGTAGCTAAGCCATTCACCCTTAACCTTCCACCAGTGCCATCAACTATCACGCATGCCAAATACTGATATGATTTCACAAATAAAACATTGTACATGATGGATAATATGGGCTACATCCATTTAGTGAAAAACTTACTTGCACATTCAGCAGTTACTCGAAATCCATAAACCAGGCGTCACATCATGTGTCAGATATGTAACCTGTTACTAAGGTCAGCTTACAGCCAATACAGCCTAATCTGTTTTCAACAGCAGTTAAAAGTTTTTAAACATGGACCAAAATGTATAACAATTCTGAGCCCATATACTTAGCACACAGAGTGTCATGATCTCATACTCTACAAGTGGTGGAGAGACACCCCTCTCCCTTCATACACACTGGGCTGGACCTGTCGTATGTTTCTGCACTCAACATGGAATGGTAAACATGCAACCACAAGACTAGCTCTTGAGACATCCTAACTCTCTTTACAAAACAGCATGCCTGTAAGCATGCCTTTCTTTTCTGCGCCTCCCCCCCCCCCCCCCCCCACCCCTCCATCCCCAAATATAAATTTCAGTGTCAATATTTGTAATCTGGAGAGTTGTCTTGCTTCATAATTCATTACCTTTGCTGCCCTTTCACGCTTATCCCTCTCTATCTCATCCTTTATTTTTTGCCTATAAGTATAAAAAGATTTAAATATGTATTTCATCTTTTTTGATAGGCTTCAGTAACATTGTAAACTAAATCTGTAATTCAAATTTCCATGAACCCTGATGATTTTGAATCAAAAACAATTCAATTAAAACTGAAAGAACATAAAAAGCACCTTTCCATCAATTTTCATAACATTCTGGTCAATAGATCAGGATGGCATGTTCATATAGTAAGTCCCAAAGTGGCATGGTTTGGACACTCCAAAAACAAGAAAAATCCATAACTTTTGATGTCTTTTTTAGGCAATTTTTACGCACTTTCCAAAACCTTTGTCTAAACTGGTTTTAGGACACACAAAGTAGGTATTCTGTTTCTCAGGCCATTAGTTGTAAAATTGCATGCGGGCAAGCATTTTTTTTTATTTTATTTTTTATTTCTGTAATTATTTCTTTACCATCAAAAGTTCATGTTCTTGGTTTATGTTTTAGGCCTCATAATCTACAGAATAGCATGGGTGATGGTGTATTTCGTCCCTTGAGAGCAAGAAGGCTTTGCAATGCTAAAGCATTGCAAAGTCTTCTTGCACTCAAGGGACACATTTATC
Source organism: Pictodentalium vernedei (assembly GCA_031216915.1). Lineage (NCBI taxonomy): Eukaryota > Metazoa > Mollusca > Scaphopoda > Dentaliida > Dentaliidae > Pictodentalium > Pictodentalium vernedei. The sequence continues at coordinate 436,391,166 of CM062292.1, forward strand.
AATTTTTTTAACTTGGGTAAAAAGAGAGCATGCAGCAGCCAAAAGGACCATGCGGGAGGTCCTGAGAAATAAATTTTTTTAAGCCTTGCCATATCTGAGTTTAAACGTACAATACCAGCTAACAATTCTTATATATATATTCCAATCCACTACAGTGGAGCCCACTTAACTGGATATCTCTTAACTTAATCCTGTCAACTGAATATAATTTTCCAACACAAAACCATTTACCATACCTCCAGTACAAATTTGACCTGTTAATTGAATATAGGTTATAGAGTAAACTCCTGTTAACTGAATAGAACGTCTTGTAAACTGTCGAGAAATTATCCTGACTTTCCCCAGTTTTTCTTTGTTTATAGACCTATTTAGCCTCAGTACATCCAATACAGGCATTTAATCTATTATATCTTGTTTGACAGAGCTCATGGAGCTCTGTCAAACAAGATATAATAGAATAAATGCTAAGTTTATCTCTAGAATACAGTAAAGTGTCACAATCCCTGTTAATTGAATACTCCTGTTAATTGAATAATTTTCACTGGCAAAGTGTCTATTTAATTAACAGGGTTCCATTGTAACACCTGCATGGATCTAACATGGATCCACAAGAAACTTTCTCAAGAGAGCTTCTCAAGGATCTGCATGAGTTGCTGGCATTATTTCAATGTATAGAAAACTGTAATTTAATCAACAAGAGGCCCCATGGGGCCTGAGGCACTCATCTGACCAAAGTTGTTTAAAGGATTTAATTTGCATCTATAGCTAGTTAACACTACAGAGGAATGAAGTTATTTAATTATTTATAACTCTGTTGTCCATGTCAGACGATTTTTTCTGGTATTGGGATACTACCACAGGAATAATGCCCTGATTTCCAGTAATGCAAAATTTGGGGGTCCAAATATCAACCAAGGGACTTAACTTGAACAAACATGACTTAACTTGAACAAACATGAATCTAATGCCTTCCGCTACATCCCCAGTATGCTGTACCAAATATCAATAGATTCTGAATGATGGATCTGAAGAAGAAGATTTTTTAAAAGATAATTCGTTATATTACACAAAGTTAAAATTTGCCCTCCCCCTCCATAGGGAGCCCAAATATGAATCCAGAGACATAATTTGAACAAACTTGAATCTGAGCCTGATAGGGTGTTGTATACCAAGTATCAAAACATTCTGAATGGTGGTTCTCAAGAAGATTTCAAAGAATATTCATCTTTTGCATCAAGTTAAAATTAGGGTTCCCATAGGAAGCCCAAATATTAACCCAAGGACTTTATTTGAAAAGAACTCAAAATTGCCCCCCCCCCCCCCCCCCCCCTCCCTCCCTCCCTAGGATGTTGCATACCAAATATCAAAAGTTTCTGACTGGTGGTTCTGGAGAAGAAGATTTTGAAAATATTCCCACTATGCCGCACTCACACCCTCCTCCCCCCCCCCCCACCCCACCCCCACATAGAGAACAGAAATATCAACCCAGGGACTTTATTTGAACAAATAAAATTGGAACCCTCTATGGATGCTGTATGCCAAATATCAAAAAGATTCTGATTGTATCTCAAGAAGCAGATTTTTTAAGATTTTTCCTCATACTGGACCAATAGGGAGCCCAAATATTAACTCAGAGACTTGATTTTCCCCAACTTGTATCTGACTTCCCAATGGAAGTAGTTTGCCATATATTAAAAGATTCTGATTGGGGGTTTGTGAGAAGAAACTTTTAAAAGAATATTCCTCATTTTGTACCAAGTAAAAATTTGGGCTCCAATAGGAAGCACAAATATTATTCAAAGGACTTGATTTCAACAAACTTGAATCTGACCCCCAGAAGGGTGTTGTATACCATATATCAAAAGATTCTGACCAATAGTTCTGGAAAAGAAGATTTTTAAAGATTATTCCTCATACTGCACTCCAATAGGAAGCCGAAATATTACCCAGGGACTTGTTTTTTCCACACTTGAATCTGACTACCCAATGAGTATACCATATATCAAAAGATTATGTTTGGGGGTTTGTAAGAAAGCTCAATGAGCTTGTTCCAATGACGGGTCACATGATATGGTTTTGTTGAAACTTTTTGAAAATTTTTTTTTTTCAACTGCTAAATTGGAGAATTACATGGCGGTTGCAGCAGATTCGTTAGATAAAAGGTTAACAAAGTAATTAAGAAACAAAAAGGTACACTTAACTGATCAAAACAATAGGACTCAATTCTCTCAAACCAACATCATGTGAAGAAATTACTTCAGCATGAATAAAATTGTACATTGTGGTAAAGAGTAATCAAACTCAGTGCATATTTTGAATTTTGTTAATGGGGTCTCCTTCCAGTCCTCCACACAGAATCAGACGATCAACCTACAGAGGTCATTACAGAGATCAGTGCACAGCAGGAACTCAACCATTCTTACAATTTTTGGAAGAGTGGAGAGGTTGCGACACTGGATTTTATATAAAATGACATGCATGCACTGATGTAGTCACATTTTTGTACATGTATGTAAATTGATATGCATGCATCACCTTGGTCCCCTACGAAAACACAGACGGCAGCTTCCTGCAACATATTGCAGCTACAAATGAAACTTTATATCACTATGAATGAATAACAAACTTTGAGCTCTGTCAAACAAGATATAATAGATTAAATGACTGTATTGGATGTACTGAGGCTAAATAGGTCTATAAACAGAGGTAAACTGGGGAGAGTCAGGGTAATTTCTTGACAGGCTACAAGATTTTTTATTTAATTAAGGCCTAAAAAAAACAAAAAATCTGTTTCTCAGGCCCTCCCGCATGGTCCTTATGGCTGCCGCATGCTCTCTTTTTATAACCAATTTAAACTTTAAAAAAATAAAAATTAAATGGTTTATGTCTGATATTTTACCCAAGTTAAAAAAGTTAAAAAATTTATAGTAATTTATATATTTTTTATACTTACCAATGACCCAGACTTAGCTGGTGCTAACTCTAACAAAACCAGGGCCAAACACAAATTTTGCCCCCCAATCCCCAAAATTTGCATCCAAAACCAAAAGAAATCATGTCCTATAGGACCTCCATACTATGCCCCCACTGCACATGCGCAGTGTCAAGGACGACCCGAAATTGGCGCCAATTATCATTCTTACTGGCAGTGCCTGGTCAGCGCTATGTACTCAGCGGGGAGGCAAGAGTTCCCAACTCCAGGGAGGGCCATCCCCGTCTGGGTCATTGGTAAGTATAAAAAATATATAAATTACTATAAATTTTTTAACATTTTTATACTGTACCAATGACCCAGACTTAGCTGAATAGTAAAAAGGCTGGAGGGCCTAGGACATACAGGAAAATCTAATAAGCTCAACTATATAATAAAGAGGAAACCCCTTAAGGAGAAAAGGAGTATTAGGCTTTACATGTATCTTTCTTATTTAATATTAAATTAGAAAGATACAATACCCTTAATAATTGAGCACAATAATATTCATGTTCTCTATTAACATCCAGTATAACCCTTATACTAATTATTTTTAAAGTAAGCCAATAAATAAAGTAGTCCAGAGAATTGAGACTCTTTATAATCTTTTAAAAGTGTCCGAGTATTGTATATTAAAGCCCGTTTGACACTTGACATATACAAATGCTTCACACCGAGCTACACTTTAAAAATAAGACATGAATGAATTTTAACATTAATATTACACTTTAAAACCATCCCGGAAGCGACTCAGAAATACTGACTTTGGAGGAGGCATTCCCTTGCTTTTCACTATAAAGCAGGTGACCTAAGGGACCCCCCCCCCCCCCCCCCCCTTCCCCTTGCCCTGGGTCAAATAGCCCAGAGCGAAGAGGGCAGCCGGACGGAGTCACTGCCGGAACAGAAAGCCTGCATAACTATAGTTGCAACTGTTTAGTGGACGACATTCTGAGCAACAGATAACGGACCTAAACAATGCAGGTCTCCAGAAATGGACTCAATATTTCTGAGATAAAAATTCGTGAATGTGGAGGGCTGAGACCAATAAGCAGCCTTCATTAAATCTGTAATAGCAACACTATTAGCATAAGCCCAAGAAGTAGCAAGAGCTCTTACTTCCTGAGCGGAAATCTTAAGCACAGACTGCTGAGAAGAAGATAAACTCTCATAAGCAGTACGGATAGTTAATTGAATCCATCTAGCAATAGAATGGACCGAAATGTCCCTTCTATTAGGCATCAAAGACAGAAAGAAACGTTTCCGTCCCTTTCTGATAAACTGAGATCTCTGTTTATAGATACGTAACGCTCTAACAGGACAGAGTAAAGGCCTACGCCCGTCTGAAGACGGAAGAGCCTTAATAACAATAGGTTCCGGATATTTATTAGGAGCCTGATTCTTAGCTAAAAAACCCACATTAGTAGTGAAGGTGATAGTGTTCCCGACACTACGATAGTGAGAATCATCCACCGACAGTGCATGAAGCTCACTGACTCTTCTAGCAGAAGAGAAAGCTAAGAGAAAAGCTGTCTTATAAGATAAGAATTTGAAATCTACTGTCCCAAGAGGTTCAAATGGCTTTTCCTTCAATTTAAGAAGAACCCAAGCTAAATTCCATTTAGGAATTAATCTAAGAGTTCTGGGTCTATTTATCGAGAAGTTTCTAACCAACTTAGATAAAGAGACATTAGATCCAATTTGTAAACTATCATGATGTGCATAGGTATCAGATAACATAGACCTATAACCCTTAATAGTAACAGGCTGCAGTTTGATTTCGTCAAACAAGTATACTAGAAAGTTTGCAATGTCTGGTATAGAGGGATCAAAAATATCTACAGAATGATCCCTACACCAACGACGAAAAACCTTCCACTTAGCCGCATAGTTTAGCGAAGAGGAGGTCCTCCTACAGTTAGAAATTGCGTCCACTGCTCATCCTGTAAAGTGCTTGCCATGCAAGAAGGACCGCACAACGGAAAAACGTGAAGGTTGAGACCTTGCGGGTTGTGATGGAGTTGACGCGATTTCCCCTGCGAAAGAAGAGCCTCCCGTGGAGGAAGCTTTCGCGGTAGGTCCCACAACAGACACCTGAGTAGATTTATCCACGGTCTCTGTGGCGACAGAGATGCTACCAACAGAATCTTGCATTGAGATTGTTTTATCTTTAGCAATACTTGTTGAATTAACGGCGCTGGAGGATACGCATATCCTATCATTCCGTCCCAAGGGATCGACAGAGCGTCTACTGCAAATGCTCTTGGATCCGGACACGGAGACACATACGTCTGCAACTGATTGTTGAGATGTGTCGCAAATAAGTCTATCATTGGCCGTTCCCATTGGTAGCAAATCTGATTGAATACTTGTTTGTTGAGAGTCCACTCCGACGGCAACAAGAGACCCTTTCGTGAAAGGGAGTCTGCTAGCACATTCAGACGACCCGGTATGTGACGGACCGAAAGAAGAACCTGACGTTCTAGCGCAAACAGAAGGATTCTTTCCGTTAGATTGAACAACGGAACTGAATGAGTGCCTCCCTGATTCCGTAGATACGCCACTACTGTCGTATTGTCGGATAGGATTTGGACATGAGCATTGTGAATAATGTCCATCCAATGACGTAACGCAAGCCAAATTGACATCATTTCCTTTGATGTTTATGTGCTTGCACAGGAATGCGGATCCCAAAGACCCTGGCATCTCGAATCGGTTGGGATCAATGATGCACCCCAACCTGTTTGACTGGCATCCGTCATAATGGTAAAACTCGGATACGGCAACTGCAGCGGAACTCCCTGAGTTAACCACTGAATGTTTGCCCAAGTCTGAATCTCTTGTTTCACTTGATCTGACAAGAGAACGTCTACGTCGAGCGAATGAATTTTCACACTCCAATTCTGAGTCAAGAAAATTTGGAGAGGACGCGTGCGTAACCGCCCCATCGGAATAAGATCCGCAGCGGCTCCGCACAGACCTATCAGTCTCATAAATTTTCTCGCTGTGACTTTGTCTGTGTGCAGACAATAGCGAGCGTAACAACTGACTAATTTTGCTCTGGTTAACGGCAGACGAACGAGATTGTTGTGCGTCTCGAAGCTCATTCCCAGATGAGTGAATGACTTGGACGGCACCAGATCCGACTTCTCCTCGTTTACTATAAAACCGAGACGTCGGAGCAATAGAAATAGATTCTGAACATCGTTCTGAAGCGTTAACTCGTTGCCGTACCTCTGAAGAATGTCGTCCAGGTAGGCTGACGTTACCGCAGACGAATGAGCTCGGAAATAGATCATTACCGAGTTCATTACCCGAGTGAAAGCCCAGGGTGCTAGATTCAGTCCGAAGCACATCACCCGGAATTGATACACCACTCCTAGGACTGCGAAGCGTAGATACTTTCTGAATGTCGGATGTACCATGACGTGAAAGTACGCATCTTTGAGATCTATGCTTGTTGCATAATCGTTCACCCGAATACTCGCTCTGACCGACCGAATCGTCTCCATATAAAATTTCGGAGCGATGATCAGCTTGTTTATCCAGCTCAAATCTATGACTGGACGGGACGAGCCGTCTGGTTTCGGAACCAGAAACAGATGGCTGTAGAATCCCGGAGTCTCCTGGTTTTCTACGACCTCTACCGCGTTCTTCATTAAAAGAGACTGCACCTCTGATAACAGAGCGTCTCTTTTCTGCGGATTTGACGAAAGTTGAGTCCACTTTGGACTTCGAGTTAATGGAGGCTTTCGTTTGAAGGATATCTTTAGGCTTTCCGAAGTCACTCCTCTCACCCAAGGGTCGTCCGTAATCGACGCCCATTCTTGTGAAAAGCTTGACAACCTTCCGCCAACCGGTACGCGATAGAGGTTTAAGCCATCACCTCCTGGACCTGCGAGGCCTGCGGTAGGAGAAACCACGTCCTCCACGACCCGCACCTCGTCCCGTTGACCTCGGGGCGTCCGACCGGTTGTCCCGGCCCGAAGGACGTCCCGAACGAGAGTCGCTACCCTGACGGTCTCTCGAATAAGACCAAGAGGACGCACCGGAACCACTATAGGAACCTCTCTTGGGCGCATTAGACCCAGAAGTGCCTGTCTTATTCTTGTCTGCTGTATCCGACTTCTTAGAAGCAGATTTGAACAACAGAGAATCCGAAGCTTTCTTTGTAATTTTATCATAAATAGCAGAAAGCTTGCCGTCAAAGAGAAGTTCTCCGGAGACCGAAGCGACTCTAAGAGAGTTCTTCACCTTAGTATCCACGAGTGTGGATGTAGCTAGGGCTGCGTCACGTCTAACCAACTCCAGGTTTGCCACAGAAAGGGCGGAGTTACACGTGGAATAAGCTACTGCCCTTGAAAGAAGTCTTAAAGAGGATTGTATATCCTGAAATTCTTTCCCTTGAAGGCGCAGTGATAACGCCTTAGTAAGGTGATCTGCGTAAGATAAGGCATCTAAATTGGCTCTGTTAGACGAAATAGCTGTTTCCAACACCGCGGTTGGAATAGAAGCCGACGACGGTAATGATAGCTCTAAGTCTTCTGCCTCGTCGTCCATACGCAGAGGAACTCTCGGGATACCCTGTCCTGCCGTGTCGAATTTATTCCTTGCATTAATGAAAGGCAGGTTGAGAGTATTGGCGGACAAGAAACCTGCTTTCCCCGTCTTGGAAGCAAGTTTAAATATAGCGTCGTTCAATAATTCAAATGTTCTTGCAACATTATTGGACTGCGACGGAAACTCGGGAGCGATGTCCCTGAACCGCTCAAAAAATTCAGAGTCCAATGACGCTATAATCCTCTTGTCCGGAACCGCAGCAGTCTGGCCCGACGGAACAACTTGAGGGAGAAAGTGCCGGATGAAGTCCACGGCAGCTTTATGTTTCCGAAAGGGATAGCTCCAAATCATCCGTATCCCTTTCACCATCCGGTCGGACCTCATGATGCTCCTGGTCGTCCGCCCCCGATGCTTCGGCGGAGCGTACCGACCCAGCGCCGTCGGATAATTCTCGATCCGACACAGTTTCTGTCGGCTGCTGGGATGCTGCGATAAGCTGTGCTATCTGCACAAGAATGTCCGGCGTCGAGACCTGCGGAGGCGCAGTCTTTCGCTGCTTCGCCGAGGGCAGCTCCTCATCAGATGGCTCCCGCATACTTTTTCTATGCGAACGTCCGGAGTCCATCGGCCTCGTGTCCCTGGCTGCCGGATGGTGTGACCTGGTCGCCGAAGAATCCTTGATCGGCGAAGCTGGTAAGATATCGGCGGTCACGCAGCCAAGGTGCGGTCGTGTGCGCTGATGAGAAGAAGAAGCCTTAGCAGTCTCCACGGACTGCCTATACAACGGAGCGTCCCGAGTGACGGACGTATGCTCCGCTTGCGACACATTTTGTACCACAACATCTGGTCCCAGATGTTGTTGTACGAGAGAGGGGCCTCTCTCGCTCGCGGCCCGGATGGACCTGGACGAGCTAGGAACCGGACTCAAAGGCTTCCTCCGATCTCGCTTACTATCCGCCGTCACTGGGTGTGCACATTGAATGTTTATAGTGCTCGCATCACCCAACATTTCCTCCTGGACCGTATCGGACGAACCCGGCTGCCGAACCATTCGGTGAATGGACGCTACACCGAGCGAGCTAGCGGACGACATTTGTCTAATCTCCATGAGCACTTTTGCCGCTAGCTCTGAATTCATTTGTGACGACGGAAGCGCACTTGCAGAAGATAACATTGAAACATCACCCTGTTCTTGTTCCTCTGAAATAGAAACTGAGAGAGTAGAGTGACCTTGCGGAGAAAGAGCCGGCATAGCCCTTTCTCCAGTAACAACATATCGTGACACACGTTTCAAAAGTTTGTCATCCCAATATTGACATATAGAACAGGGATTAGTGCGAGAACACTGACTACAATTAATACAATGATCATGAAAGTCTGAGGAAGATTTCTTCCCATTACAATTTGAACAATATCCTTTCATTGTGAAAAGTCAACAACAAGTCCTAGTTACTCGCACAAACCCCTGACACAAAGATACATAATAACCTGATCCATTAATAAATGAAAAAACAATTGCAAATCAAAATAATTTTGAAAAAATATTTTTTCAGCGAAGCCCAAGTTTCTGAAAAGTAACGTCGAGCCCCGATGGATCCGATGGCAAAGTGTGGTCAAAAATTTAAATTTATATAAAATAATTAATGAGACACTTACGGATAATATAAATGTATCTTATAGTGAGATAAACTACACCAAAGGCAAACAGCCCCCTCAAAAAAGGCTGTTGCCAATGTAAACAAACAGTGTAAAACACCAGAAAACATGACTCCAGGCACTGAAAAAACTGGCCCGAAATCAGTCATCAAAATTACACTCTATCTGATGCAAGACAGAGACTCCCAGGGGAGAATCTGCAGAACATCAGATGGAAGATGCAGAACACAACGTTTATACACCCATGGGTGAAAACGTAACTATGGGGAAAATAACAGAAAACATTCTGTATCCAAGCAACTCTCCCAAGAAAATTTTAGAAATGAACTTTCTCAAAAATATGCCAAAAGCATGGGAGAATTGCAAGGGGGGACTTAGAAGGCTAGGGGAGAGGAAACACTGAATAAGCAGTGCAACATTTTAGCAAGAATGACAACAAGAGGCCCATGCCTCGAAAATAGGCAACTTAACATAATTTCATAAAAAATTTTAAGTACAGCCCTGATTATTTTTTGTCACTTCTTTTTCCTCTCCTCCTTCTATATCCTCCTTAGAATCACCATTTCTCCAAAAATTACGTGTCTGGCATCCTTTAAACTGAGATTTACAAGCACAAAGATCAGTGAGATGTTGACTGATGAAGGGCCAAACAGAGAATGATAATTGGCGCCAATTTCGGGACGTCCTTGACACTGCGCATGCGCAGTGGGGGCGTAGTATGGAGGTCCTATAGGACATGATTTCTTTTGGTTTTGGATGCAAATTTTGGGGATTGGGGGGCAAAATTTGTGTTTGGCCCTGGTTTTGTTAGAGTTAGCACCAGCTAAGTCTGGGTCATTGGTACAGTATAAAAATATTGATGAATTTGTCCCTTGAGTGCAAGAAGGCTTTGCAATGCTTTAGCATTGCAAAGCCTTCTTGCACTCAAGGGATGAAATACCCCCACCACCCATGCTATTCTGTAGATTATGAGGCCTAAAACTTGAACCAAGAACATGAACTTTTGATGGCAAAGAAGTAATTACTGAAATAAAAAATAAAATAAAAAAACGCTCGCCCGCATGCAATTTCACAAATAATGGCCTGAGAAACAGAAGATCTACTTTGTGTGGCCTAACAAGAGTTTCCTCTATAACCTATATTCTGTTAACAGGTCAAATTTGTACTGGAGGTATGGGAAATGGTTTTGTGTTGAGAAATTATATTCAACAAGATATGGTCTGTTTGCCCGATATACCCCCACTGTGGCATGCCACCTAGTGTGGGTGACTGAAAAAGTGCATTCAATTTTTCTAAGTAAAAAAAATAACAAGTAATAAAAAAAAATAATAATCTGACAACACCGAAAATCATTCTAGTCTTGGGAAATGTTGCAATTTAATTACATACCAAGTTCCATAATAATAATTTACTTAAGTTATGAAAGTTAGGAATATTCTCGGACGGACTCACATACGGACAGACGGATGGACATTCACATGGACACACAGATGCACAGACAGACGGATGAATGCATGTAATCCAATATACCCCCCCCCATTTACTTCGAAAGTGGGGGTATAATTAACAAGGTTATTCAGTTAAGAGATATCCAATTAAGTGGGATCTACTGTACTGCTGTTTGCAATTTTGTTTTTGGTGAACGGAAGATAAATTTTTTATCATATAAATAAATCACTTTCTGTACTTGTAACCATTTCATATTTTTCAGCTTTATGAATTACTAATTCATATAACTTCTTGTCAATTTCATTGGCTATCAGAGAGTCATGCAACCTGGTAGGCTGATCTGCAAATTATGGTCAAAAAGATTGAGCAATCTCTTTGGTGAATTTATATGATACTATGTTTAATGACTTCACTTGTACATTGAATTGCTTCCAAATAAAAACAAAGTCATGACGTCTGATTTACCATCCAATTCAAAAGTTAAAATTGATGATGCCGGTAGTGCAGTGGTAATAAGAAAGATCTTGGCGACATCTGTCTATGTTTATTAACCCCCTAACCGATGTTAAAATATCTAGATCTGAAGTAGTCATTTTTCCCCTAATGCAACTGGGAATTTAACCAATTCAATCTTGTTTGACAGAGCTCATTCAGCTCTGTCAAACAAGGTTGAATTGGTTAAATTTCCAGTTGCATTATGGGAAATATTTTCACCCTGAACTTTAGATATTTCGACATCAGTGTGCAGGGGGTTAAGTGATGGGATTTACTTTACTAGTTTTGTTGGCCAATTGACTGACACTGTGACACGTCTTAGTGGCAATGTTTGATGCTGAAATTCATTTCTTTAATCCTTACCAATTTCATCACACACAACTCCCCCACCCCATTTTTTCAACTGGTGGTTATATGATAAATAGAATATGACATTTGAGTTTCTTGAATATGATATTTATGACTTCAGTGTGCAGTGGGTTAAAATTGAAGTAATTTTTTTAGCCACTTTGAATATAAGTTATCTTCTCCAACATGTATGATATAATAATAATAATAATAATAATTTTTAAGCCTAGAATCCACACACGGTGCTCAATGGCTGTACAATAATTGCATACATACATATACACACATACACAAACATTCTCGCACAGATACATTGATACGCATTGATCACTATTATCATTTATTGGTGCCCAATGCCACATCAGCAACCAAGGCTATATCATGGCGATAAACGATAGAACCTAAAAGAAAAAGGGTATTGAATTAAAACAAAATAAAAAAAAAACAAAAAAAACCCAAAACAATCTACAACTTTACCAAAACAAGTATGTGAGTGCAACTGGACGAGTAACGAGGCAATCCTCACTGACTCAGTCACACCCACACACCTAGTAATGTCAGATTATGACCAAAATTAAAAAAACACTGAAGGAAATGCCTTTCGAAAAAGATAGGTTTTAGTACCAGACTTGAATGATTCAAGTGATTTACTATTTTTTATGCTGATTGGAAGAGAATTCCAAAGCCTTGGGTCAGCAACCACAAAGGCTCTATCACCAGCACTAGTAAATTTAGATACGGGTGGAACCAGATTGAGTTGACCTGATCACCTAAGAGACCTTGGTGGTTTGTGGATGGTAAGCAGATCGGACAGGTAGGATGGTGCAGATCCCGAGATACACTTAAACACCAAAAGACAATTTTAAATTGAATTCTTTGCTTAACGGGTAGCCAATAAAACTCAGAGAGTACTGGTGTTATCTGGCAATACTTTTGAGTTCTGGTTATGACCCGTGCAGCACACTTTTGGATGTGTTGTAGATTTTTAAGAACAGATGTTTTAGAGCCAATCAGAACAGAGTTGCAGTAGTCAAGGCGACTGGTAACAAAGGCGTGGACAAGCTGGTGTGACGTCTGCTTATCAATGAAGGATCGAATTTTGCTAATATTTCTAAGATGAAATGAAAGTGTCAATGACACTGTAGCTCAACTTGACAAACTTGAACTTGATAAGTTATAAATGAAACGGCAAAATTGAAGATCATAGGTACCAATGTTATTTGATGAAATTTCAACATATTAGCATTGTGTGTGTACAGCGTCAGAGTAATCCCTGCATTTTTAAATGTAAACTGTAAGACTGGCTAAAGGAAGAATGTTGATACGATACACAATTGCAGTGTGTTCAGAGGTTATTATAAATGGCAACTTTCTTCACAGAAATGGATGGTAATCAATAGCTCTTATCTAAAGTTCTTGCCTAATGAGCACACCAAGTTCAAAAACAATCCTACGATAAATGTGGCCTGCAGTCAAAAAATGTTGATGCACAAATGCAATAATTCAAATATTGTTGCTAACAGCAACAGTTTTTGATGGAAATGAAAAGAAAATCAATAGCTCCTATCTTTCTCACCCTGCATAAGCATACAAAGTTTCAAACCAACCTGATAATGAATGTGCCCTTTGAGGCATGCCAAAGGAAGATGTTAATGCACAAATGCACTAAGTAGAAGGTCATTGCTTGTGGCAATGTTTTTTTTATGGAAATTCATAAATATACCCTGCAGAGAATGCAAAAGGGATGAGTTGATGCACAAATGCAGTAAGTTCAAAGGCTGGTGATAACGACAATAATTTTTTATGGAAATGAAAAAAAGAAATAGCTCACATCTAGAGGTCACCCCCGAACACACATACCAAGTTTCAAAGTGATCCGATCATAAATGTGCCCTGAAGGGTGTGTTAAAGGGAAATATTGGGGTCTGACTAAACTATGTTCAAAGGTCAGTGGCAACATTTTTTGACAGAATTGGAAGAAAATCAACAGCTCCCATATAGATGTCACCCCACACAAGCTCACCAAGTTTGCAAGCGATCCAATCATAAATGTGTCCTGCAGGGTGTGTCAAAGGGAAATATTGATGCTTAACTGCACTAAGTTTTTACAAAGTTCATCAAAGGTCATTGCCAGTGGCAACATTTTTTGATGGAAATCAAAGAAAATCAATAGCGAACCGATAGCTCCCAACTAGAGGTCACCCCAAACAAGCATGCCAGGTTTCAAAGCAATCCAATCATAAATGTGGCCTGTAGGGTGGGCCAAAGGGAAATATTGAGGTCTGACTAAACTAAGTTCTTAAGTTCTAAGAACGCTGGCCGTGGCAACATTTTTTGACAGAAATAGAAGAAAATCGATAGCTCCCATCTAGAGGTCACCCAAACAAGCATACCAGGTTTCAAAGCAATCCAATCATAAATGTTCCCTGTAGGGTGTGCCAAAGGGAAATATTGAGGTCTGACTAAACTAAGTTTATTTATGAACCATATACCCCCGATGTTTTGCATGCCCTTATACCCTGGATTTTGCACGCTCTCACCTTTGCCATGGCTAATTGTGCGCCCTTTGTCATGGCTATTTGCCCTAAGCATTCTGACCAATCAGAAGTCAGAATTTACCAGGATACAGACACAAGAACATTTACAAACCCTGAATGGTAATTTCAAAATTATCTGGGAAGCTACATATCAACATTTTATTAAATGCCTATCCTTTGAAAATCCCCATCTACAGCAACATTAACCCTTTACCCAACGAATCGCCTGCATCCGCCTGCATAATATGTAAATTCACCAGTTGAAAAAATATTATTTTTCAAAAAAATTTCAACAAAACCATATCATGTGACCCTCGTTGGAACGAGCTCGTTCCAACAAGGGGTCACATGATATGGTTTTGTTGAAATTTTTTGAAAAATTAAAAAAAGTTAAAAAATTTATAGTAATTTATATATTTTTTATACTTACCAATGACCCAGACTTAGCTGGTGCTAACTCTAACAAAACCAGGGCCAAACACAAATTTTGCCCACCAATCCCCAAAATTTGCATCCAAAACCAAAAGAAATCATGTCCTATAGGACCTCCATACTACGGCCCCACTGTGCATGCGCAGTGTCAAGGACGTCCCGAAATTGGCGCCAATTATCATTCTTACTGGCAGTGCCTGGTCAGCGCTATGTACTCAGCGGGGAGGCAAGAGTTCCCAACTCCTGGGAGGGCCATCCCCGTCTGGGTCATTGGTAAGTATAAAAAATATATAAATTACTATAAATTTTTTAACATTTTTATACTGTACCAATGACCCAGACTTAGCTGAATAGTAAAAAGGCTGGAGGGCCTAGGACATACAGGAAAATCCAATAAGCTCAACTATATAATAAAGAGGTAACCCCTTAAGGAGAAAAGGAGTATTAGGCTTTACATGTATCTTTCTTATTTAATATTAAATTAGAAAGATACAATACCCTTAATAATTGAGCACAATAATATTCATGTTCTCTATTAACATCCAGTATAACCCTTATACTAATTATTTTTAAAGTAAGCCAATAAATAAAGTAGTCCAGAGAATTGAGACTCTTTATAATCTTTTAAAAGTGTCCGAGTATTGTATATTAAAGCCCGTTTGACACTTGACATATACAAATGCTTCACACCGAGCTACACTTTAAAAATAAGACATGAATGAATTTTAACATTAATATTACACTTTAAAACCATCCCGGAAGCGACTCAGAAATACTGACTTTGGAGGAGGCATTCCCTTGCTTTTCACTATAAAGCAGGTGACCTAAGGGAACACCCCCCCCCCCCCCTTCCCCTTGACGTGGGTCAAATAGCCCAGAGCGAAGAGGGCAGCCAGACGGAGTCACTGCCGGAACAGAAAGCCTGCATAACTATAGTTGCAACTGTTTAGTGGACGACATTCTGAGCAACAGATAACGGACCTAAACAATGCAGGTCTCCAGAAATGGACTCAATATTTCTGAGATAAAAATTCGTGAATGTGGATGGCTGAGACCAATAAGCAGCCTTCATTAAATCTGTAATAGCAACACTATTAGCATAAGCCCAAGAAGTAGCAAGAGCTCTTACTTCATGAGCGGAAATCTTAAGCACAGACTGCTGAGAAGAAGATAAACTCTCATAAGCAGTACTGATAGTTAATTGAATCCATCTAGCAATAGAATGGACCGAAATGTCCCTTCTATTAGGCATCAAAGACAGAAAGAAACGTTTCCGTCCCTTTCTGATAAACTGAGATCTCTGTTTATAGATACGTAATGCTCTAACAGGACAGAGTAAAGGCCTACGCCCGTCTGAAGACGGAAGAGCCTTAATAACAATAGGTTCCGGATATTTATTAGGAGCCTGATTCTTAGCTAAAAAACCCACATTAGTAGTGAAGGTGATAGTGTTCCCGACACTACGATAGTGAGAATCATCCACCGACAGTGCATGAAGCTCACTGACTCTTCTAGCAGAAGAGAAAGCTAAGAGAAAAGCTTATAAGATAAGAATTTGAAATCTACTGTCCCAAGAGGTTCAAATGGCTTTTCCTTCAATTTAAGAAGAACCCAAGCTAAATTCCACTTAGGAATTAATCTAAGAGTTCTGGGTCTATTTATCGAGAAGTTTCTAACCAACTTAGATAAAGAGACATTAGATCCAATTTGTAAACTATCATGATGTGCATAGGTATCAGATAACATAGACCTATAACCCTTAATAGTAACAGGCTGCAGTTTGATTTCGTCAAACAAGTATACTAGAAAGTTTGCAATGTCTGGTATAGAGGGATCAAAAATATCTACAGAAGGATCCCTACACCAACGACGAAAAACCTTCCACTTAGCCGCATAGTTTAGCGAAGAGGAGGTCCTCCTACAGTTAGAAATCGCGTCCACTGCTCGTCCTGTAAAGTGCTTGCCATGCAAGAAGGACCGCACAACGGAAAAACGTGAAGGCTGAGACCTTGCGGGTTGTGATGGAGTTGACGCGATTTCCCCTGCGAAAGAAGATCCTCCCGTGGAGGAAGCTTTCGCGGTAGGTCCCACAACAGACACCTGAGTAGATTTATCCACGGTCTCTGTGGCGACAGCGATGCTACCAACAGAATCTTGCATTGAGTTTGTTTTATCTTTAGCAATACTTGTTGAATTAATGGCGCTGGAGGATACGCATATCCTATCATTCCATCCCAAGGGATCGACAGAGCGTCTACTGCAAATGCTCTTGGATCCGGACACGGAGACACATACGTCTGCAACTGATTGTTGAGATGTGTCGCAAATAAGTCTATCATTGGCCGTTCCCATTGGTAGCAAATCTGATTGAATACTTGTTTGTTGAGAGTCCACTCCGACGGCAACAAGCGACCCTTTCGTGAAAGGGAGTCTGCTAGCACATTCAGACGACCCGGTATGTGACGGACCAAAAGAAGAACCTGATGTTCTAGTGCAAACAGAAGGATTCTTTCCGTTAGATTGAACAACGGAACTGAATGAGTGCCTCCCTGATTCCGTATATATGCCACTACTGTCGTATTGTCGGATAGGATTTGGACATGAGCATTGTGAATAATGTCCATCCAATGACGTAACGCAAGCCAAATTGACATCATTTCCTTGATGTTTATGTGCTTGCACAGGAATTGCGGATCCCAAAGACCCTGGCATCTCGAATCGGTTGGGATCAATGATGCACCCCAACCTGTTTGACTGGCATCCGTCATAATGGTAAAACTCGGATCCGGCAACTGCAGCGGAACTCCCTGAGTTAACCACTGAATGTTTGCCCAAGTCTGAATCTCTTGTTTCACTTGATCTGACAAGAGAACGTCTACGTCGAGCGAATGAATTTTCACACTCCAATTCTGAGTCAAGAAAATTTGGAGAGGACGCGTGCGTAACCGCCCCATCGGAATGAGATCCGCAGCGGCTCCGCACAGACCTATCAGTCTCATAAATTCTCTCGCTGTGACTTTGTCTGCGTGCAGACAGTAGCGAGCGTAACAACTGACTAATTTCGCTCTGGTTAACGGCAGACGAACGAGATTGTTGTGCGTCTCGAAGCTCATTCCCAGATGTGTGAATGACTTGGACGGCACCAGATCCGACTTCTCCTCGTTTACTATAAAACCGAGACGTCGGAGCAAAAGAAGTAGATTCTGAACATCGTTCTGAAGCGTTAACTCGTTGCCGTACCTCTGAAGAATGTCGTCCAGGTAGGCTGACGTTACCGCAGACGAATGAGCTCGGAAATAGATCATTACCGAGTTCATTACCCGAGTGAAAGCCCAGGGTGCTAGATTCAGTCCGAAGCACATCGCCCGGAATTGATACACCACTCCTAGGACTGCGAAGCTTAGATACTTTCTGAATGTCGGATGTACCATGACGTGAAAGTACGCATCTTTGAGATCTATGCTTGTTGCATAATCGTTCACCCGAATACTCGCTCTGACCGACCGAATCGTCTCCATATAAAATTTCGGAGCGACGATCAGCTTGTTTATCCAGCTCAAATCTATGACTGGACGGAACGAGCCGTCTGGTTTCGGAACCAGAAACAGATGGCTGTAGAATCCCGGAGTCTCCTGGTTTTCTACGACCTCTACCGCGTTCTTCATTAAAGGAGACTGCACCTCTGATAACAGAGCGTCTCTTTTCTGCGGATTTGACGGAAGTTGAGTCCACTTTGGACTTCGAGTTAATGGAGGCTTTCGTTTGAAGGATATCTTTAGGCCTTCCGAAGTCACTCCTCTCACCCAAGGGTCGTCCGTAATCGACGCCCATTCTTGTGAAAAGCTCGACACCTTCCGCCAACCGGTACGCGATAGAGGTTTAAGCCATCACCTCCTGGACCTGCGAGGCCTGCAGTAGGAGAAACCACGTCCTCCACGACCCGCACCTCGCCCCGTCGACCTCGGGGCGTCCGACCGGTTGTCCCGGCCCGAAGGACGTCCCGAACGAGAGTCGCTACCCTGACGGTCTCTCGAATAAAACCAAGAGGACGCACCGGAACCTCTATAGGAACCTCTCTTGGGCGCATTAGACCCAGAAGTGCCTGTCTTATTCTTGTCTGCTGTATCCGACTTCTTAGAAGCAGATTTGAACAACAGAGAATCCGAAGCTTTCTTTGTAATTTTATCATAAATAGCAGAAAGCTTGCCGTCAAAGAGAAGTTCTCCGGAGACCGAAGCGACTCTAAGAGAGTTCTTCACCTTAGTATCCACAAGTGTGGATGTAGCTAGGGCTGCGTCACGTCTAACCAACTCCAGGTTTGCCACTGAAAGGGCGGAGTTACACGTGGAATAAGCTACTGCCCTTGAAAGAAGTCTTAAAGAGGATTGTATATCCTGAAATTCTCTCCCTTGAAGGCGCAGTGATAACGCCTTAGTAAGGTGATCTACGTAAGATAAGGCATCTAAATTGGCTATGTTAGACGAAATAGCTGTTTCCAACACCGCGGTTGGAATAGAAGCCGACGACGGTAATGATAGCTCTAAGTCTTCCGCCTCGTCGTCCATACGCAGAGGAACTCTCGGGATACCCTGTCCTGCCGTGTCGAATTTATTCCTTGCATTAATGAAAGGCAGGTTGAGAGTATTGGCAGACAAGAAACCTGCTTTCCCCGTCTTGGAAGCAAGTTTAAATATAGCGTCGTTCAATAATTCAAATGTTCTTGCAACATTATTGGACTGCGACGGAAACTCGGGAGCGATGTCCCTGAACCGCTCAAAAAATTCAGAGTCCAATGACGCTATAATCCTCTTGTCCGGAACCGCAGCAGTCTGGCCCGACGGAACAACTTGAGGGAGAAAGTGCCGGATGAAGTCCACGGCAGCTTTATGTTGTTCCGAAAGGGATAGCTCCAAATCATCCGTATCCCTTTCACCATCCGGTCGGACCTCATGATGCTCCCGGTCGTCCGCCCCCGATGCTTCGGCGGAGCGTACCGACCCAGCGCCGTCGGATAATTCTCGATCCGACACCGTTTCTGTTGGCTGCTGGGATGCTGCGATAAGCTGTGCTATCTGCACAAGAATGTCCGGCGTTGAGACCTGCGGAGGTGCAGTCTTTCGCTGCTTTGCCGAGGGCAGCTCCGCATCAGATGGCTCCCGCATACTTTTTCTATGCGAACGTCCGGAGTCCATCGGCCTCGTGTCCCTGGCTGCCGGATGGTGTGACCTGGTCGCCGAAGAATCCTTGATCGGCGAAGCTGGTAAGATATCGGCGGTCACGCAGCCAAGGTGCGGTCGTGTGCGCTGACGAGAAGAAGAAGCCTTAGCAGTCTCCGCGGACTGCCTATACAACGGAGCGTCCCGAGCGACGGACGTATGCTCCGCTTGCGACACATTTTGTACCACAACATCTGGTCCCAGATGTTGTTGTACGAGAGAGGGGCCTCTCTCGCTCGCGGCCCGGATGGACTTGGACGAGCTAGGAACCGGACTCAAAGGCTTCCTCCGATCTCGTTTACTATCCGCCGTCACTGGGTGTGCACATTGAATGTTTATAGTGCTCGCATCACCCAACATTTCCTCCTGGACCGCATCGGACGAACCCGGCTGCCGAACCATTCGGTGAATGGACGCTACACCGGGCGAGCTAGCGGACGACATTTGACTAATCTCCACGAGCACTTTTGCCGCTAGCTCTGAATTCATTTGTGACGACGGAAGCGCACTTGCAGAAGATAACATGGAAACATCACCCTGTTCTTGTTCCTCTGAAATAGAAACTGAGAGAGTAGAGTGACCTTGCGGAGAAAGAGCCGGCATAGCCCTTTCTCCAGTAACAACATACCGTGACACACGTTTCCAATGTTTGTCATCCCAATATTGACATATAGAACAGGGATTAGTGCGAGAACACTGACTACAATTAATACAATGATCATGAAAGTCAGAGGAAGATTTCTTCCCATTACAATTTGAACAATATCCTTTCATTGTGAAAAGTCAACAACAAGTCCTAGTTACTCGCACAAACCCCTGACACAAAGATACATAATAACATGATCCATTAATAAATGAAAAAACAATTGCAAAACAAAATAATTTTGAAAAAATATTTTTTCAGCGAAGCCCAAGTTTCTGAAAAGTAACGTTCAGCCCCGATGGATCCGATGGCAAAGTGTGGTCAAAAATTTTAAATTTATATTAAATAATTAATGAGACACTTACGGATAATATAAATGTATCTTATAGTGAGATAAACTACACCAAAGGCAAACAGCCCCCCTCAAAAAAGGCTGTTGCCAATGTAAACAAACAGTGTAAAACACCAGAAAACATGACTCCAGGCACTGAAAAAACTGGCCCGAAATCAGTCATCAAAATTACACTCTATCTGATGCAAGACAGAGACTCCCAGGGGAGAATCTGCAGAACATCAGATGGAAGATGCAGAACACAACGTTTATACACCCATGGGTGAAAACGTAACTATGGGGAAAATAACAGAAAACATTCTGTATCCAAGCAACTCTCCCAAGAAAATTTTAGAAATGAACTTTCTCAAAAATATGCCAAAAGCATGGGAGAATTGCAAGGGGGGTCTTAGAAGGCTAGGGGAGAGGAAACACTGAATAAGCAGTGCAACATTTTAGCAAGAATGACAACAAGAGGCCCATGCCTCGAAAATAAGCAACTTAACATAATTTCATAAAAAATTTTAAGTACAGCCCTGATTATTTTTTGTCACTTCTTTTTCCTCTCCTCCTTCTATATCCTCCTTAGAATCACCATTTCTCCAAAAATTACGTGTCTGGCATCCTTTAAACTGAGATTTACAAGCACAAAGATCAGTGAGATGTTGACTGATGAAGGGCCAAACAGAGAATGATAACTGGCGCCAATTTCGGGACGTCCCTGACACTGCGCATGCGCAGTGGGGGCGTAGTATGGAGGTCCTATAGGACATGATTTCTTTTGGTTTTGGATGCAAATTTTGGGGATTGGGGGGCAAAATTTGTGTTTGGCCCTGGTTTTGTTAGAGTTAGCACCAGCTAAGTCTGGGTCATTGGTACAGTATAAAAATATGATATTTAAAATAATAAATTTTGATATCGTCTGCGTTGGGTAAAGGGTTAAACCAAGCGTAAAATGAAAATATCATTGACAGACTATTTTTAACTTGAAGCGAAATTTCACTGGAATTTTCACCAAATCATGAACCGCAATTACAATTTGAATTGCTAGCAATTGCTAAAATTTGACCCTTGAGTTCCAATGTGTTCTATGTGCCAGTAGGCACATAGAACACATTGGAACTCAAGGGCCTAAATAGTAACACAGGTTCCCCTTGCAAATTTGGTTGGCGATAAAATGTGTTCTTTTTGTTTAGAGTTGTCAAATGAATTGCTGAGGGTCCTTATAATAATTGTTTTTAGAGACGTGGAGGTACAGAATGACACATGAGTGTGAATGGGTTAATCAATATGACACTTATGGCCTCTCATTTTATCCTTCTGCACTGGTACTTGTGTCATAGCAACTAATCCATTCAAACGCATGTGTCGTTCTGTGTATTTCTGCAAACGAAACAAACAAACAAAAGTCTCAAGTGGCCATCAGATTCTGAAATCAGCTTGTTTTACAAAATTTCTCAAAATCCATAGACTTTAAAATCTATAGACTTTTGTAGCTTTAATGGTTTGTAAATTTCCAACTAACGACATGTGAAATTTTTTTTTATAGAATTTCAAAGAATTCCGAGATCTTTAGCAGGTAGCCTTCTTAATTTGAATCCTGGAATGTGTAACTGGTCACCCAAAGTCAACCGAATGCTATAAGTTTTGATGATAGATTAAAAAAAGAGTGCTAAGTTTTTCAATACTGTAAGAAAAAAAACTCTGAAATAATGGATATCTTATCAACAAGTTTGCTCATTACTTCCTTTTTTCTGAAAATTAAGAATTTAATTTATTATATTTTGTTTCTCAGAGCTCAAATTTTAATGCTGATAGAGCTGTTAAAGCATAAAAAATGTTCTGATTTTCTTCACAAATTTTTACATGATGAATGGAGGATAGACAGAGGGACAGATAAACATACAGATGGATGGATGGATGGATGGATGGATGGATGGATGGATGGATGGATGGGATGGATGGGCCTCATAATTAAGTCAAATACAAATGGATGGATGGATGGATGGATGGATGGATGGATGGATGGATGGATGGATGGATGGAGAACCAAGAATTAATACCTCAGATGAAGCTCTAATAATTTTAATAAATCAAAGCAATGTAGTGAGTTTACTAAACTAAAGGGAGGCTGGTATCGACGGTGTCTTTTACAATAAGTCAATTTGGGAATGTAAATATACACCTGGAACTTAATTAAGCACCCCCTGAAATGTTTCATGACAGTGTAGTTGCTGTTACTGATTATTATGTTTTAATGATTGCTGTGTCTTGTAGTACATTTCATCTGGTGAAACATGATGTTTCTGGTTGATAGCATACCCCAAACACATCCCCTCATCCACGTGAAGCATGCTTCTTATGAATGTCACAAGAAACACTATCATCCCAGACAGGCGTTTGTGCAACAGAACTATCTGAAATCGTCTCAAAGCACTGGGTAGGTATGAGATCCAGAAGGGTGATCAAGCTCTGTCTGATTAGCACCAAAGATGACATTTAGAGTGGTGTAGGACACAACATTGTAATCTCAAGATGTGGAGGAGAGTCCATTGGTTAGATGACAGTCAGGTCCTGCTTCACGTCACATGAGAGTGTGGAGGCACAGAAATATGGCTTACGTGACCAGGAACATCAGACCCTACTGTTCCTTATGGTGGAGGATCAGTAATGGTCTGGGGATGCCTCTCTCATGATTGTAAACTTGATATGGTGACTGTACATGGGAATCTCAATGGTCATCAGTACATCCATGACATTCTCAATCCGGTTGTCGTGCCTCATTTTGACAAGCACCTGTTGGCTACTCGCCCTGTATTCATAGATGACAACGCAAGACCACATCATTCCCATGCTGTGGGAGCATTCCTTCAGAACAACGCTATTACAACACTACCTTGGCCTGCAATGAGCCCTGATTTGAATCCCTCAGAACACATCTGGGACTTTCTTGGATGTCGTGCACAAGCAAGGGATCCGCTTGTACAGAATTTAGCCGATTTGGAAGCTGCATTGCATGAGGAGTGGCAGCAGTAGCCTCTGGACCATATCAGAAGGCTACTGGTATCAGTAGGAGGAGGGTTCGGTGTGTCATCAGGCATGTGGTGATATACTCGCTACTGCTATTGTCTTCAGATCACAAGTTACATTTTTTGACAATAATTACCGGCATTGTTTCATCATGGACCGTTCCAGCACCATACTTGTCGAGAGAAAATTTTTCCATAAAAAATATTAGTGACAGATATGTGTAATAAGCGCCGTTAAAATACTGTATATTTTCATCATTGCATTGTCTTTCATTTGTCAATAGACCATTCTTTCTGCTAACAATCACTTTTGGCCATCTGAAAGATAGCATGAATGTAATGACAGTTTCTATTAACACCACTGCGAAAAAAACAGGGTGTGCTTAATTAAGTTCCAGGAGTATATGAGACAAATCCTGAGTGAATAAACAAAGATTATGTTTGAGTGGAACTCAAAATGAAGGTCACCTAATGAATGTATGAAGTTCAGCATTTAACCCTTTGAACTCATAAGACAGATTTTTCGGTCCAAGGCATACTTTCGTCCCATTTTTGTCTCATTATAAGAGGTCTATACACGGGGCATTGACGATGAAATAATAACTACAGTCTGCAGCCAGGTGGCTGCAGACTGCAGTTATTATTTTATCACCCCTGTATATTAACATTGGACTGACCAATCTCATTGTAAGTGTACACAAAGGCGACACCATTCCAGGAAACAAGGGTTCAAAGGGTTAATATCCATAATTAAGTCAAAGCAAATGAATTTCTATGCCTGTTCAGGCCTCTCTTACTTCTTTGGGGTTGTTGATTGGTTAGCAGTGAAAATATACAAGATTTACTTTGCTAATTTATCTTCTAGTTTTTCCTTTCGCCTTTGTTCCACAATTCGTTTCATCTCATCTTCTTCAAATCTGCAATCAATAAAGCAAACTTTGAAGGGCAAGTACTTATTCAACATATACAGAACTAAGATATCATAAAATAAAACTTTACAAAAGATGGGATCTCCAAAGAAAATGGCACAATACATTCAATGATACCAGTTAATGTAACTGTTCTTAGAATTTATTTATTGGTGTTTAAGGTCACATAGTTATGCACAATGGCTAATCATGACTGTGACAGTTTTACGGGTGGAGAAAGTGGGAGAACTCGGAGACAACCACTCAGCATCGAAGAGAAACTGTCAGCTCCGCAACATTCTCTGTTTTGTTAATTGAATACTCCTGTTAATTGAATAATTTTCATTGGCAAGGTGCCCATTCAATTAACAGGGTTCCACTGCATATACAAAACCTTTTCTCACTGTTTCAAGAAATCCTCAGTAGGTGGAAAGGGTGGTCACCTAAGTTATATCTATGCCACCACTTCAACTGATGGTCCGGCTGAATGATTTCTGTGCACACACCTGTCGTTGCACTTAGAAAATAGATTAAACGACTAATTACTGTTAATCTATGGGGCTTAGTGGGTCAGGAGTCTTTCCAAAAGGCAGCATGTGGGCCGAAAAAAGTTAAAAGTCTGTTTCTCAGGCCCTTCCGCATGATCCTTTTGGCTACCACATGCTCTCTTTTTATAACCAATGCAAACTTCAAAAAATAAAAATTAAATGGTTTATGTCTGATATTTTACCCTAGTTAATAAAATTGATAAATTTGTCCTTTGAGTGCAACAAGGCTTTGCAATGCTTTAGAATTACAAAGCCTTCTTGCACTCAAAGGACGAAATACACCACCACCCATGCTGTTCTGGACTGCAGATAATGGAGCCTAAGACATAAAACAACCAAGAACATGAACTTTTGATGAAAAATAAATAATTACAAAAAATAAAAAATAAAATAACAAACCGCCCGCCCACATTCAATTTTACAAATATGGCCCTGAGAAACAGAAATCTGGATATAAGGCCTTAATTAGATGAATATTTCATACCTCCACGAGTGCCTTGCACTTAGATAACAGATTAATCAACTCATTAGTGTTAATTCACTGGGCTTAGCAGGTCAGGAGCCTTTAAAAAAGGCAGCATTTAATTAGATAAATATTTCATACCGCCGTGAGTGCCTGCACTAAGATAATAGATTAACTGACTCATTGCTGTTAATCCACTGGGCTTAGAGGGACACAAGTCTTTACAAACGGCAGCATTTAATAAGATAAGTAGTTCACACTATCGCGAGTCACTCGCGATGGTATAAAGTATCTATCTAATTCACCCTTTACCTAACAAGAAAAGCAGACGACACTTGCAAACAAAATTCTTGAATAACTAATTATTTTCACTTTTTGTCTCAAAAACATAGTTTATGATTCCTCTTTGGAATGAGCTCAATGAGACAAACTAGATAGAGTTATTTGTGTGCAAAGCACACAATGGTGTATCCTCACATTTCTGCTGAAACACATTAGCATAGTTTAAATGTTTCGAATTAAATACCCTAGGAGCCTTTCGATGAAAACTGATTTTCTAATGATAAAAGTGGTTCCACAGGAACCACTTGGGGCAAATTAAATTTCGAAACCTTCATGCACATCTAGAGATGTTACCTGAACACATTAGCATAGTTTAAATGTTTCGAATTAAATACCCTAGAAGCATTTTGATGAAAACTGATTTTCCAATGATAAAAGTGGTTCCAATGGAACCACTTGGGGCCAAATCATAATTCCGAAAACCTTTATGCACATCTAGAGATGTTACCTGAATACCTTAGCATAGTTTTAACGTTTCGAATTAAATACCCTAAAAGCCTTTCGTTGAAAACTGATTTTCCAACAATAAAAGTGGTTTCACTGGAACCACCTGGGGCCAAATCAAAATTTCAAAACCTTCATGCACATCTAGAAATGTTACCTGAACACATTAGTATAGTTTAAACATTTCGAATTAAATACCCTAGGAGCCTTTCGATGAAAACTGATTTCCTAATGATAAAAGTGGTTCCACGGGAACCACTTGGGGCCAAATCAAAATTCTGAAACCTTTGTGCACATCTAGAGTTGTGACCTGAACACCTTAGCATAGTTTAAACATTTCGAATTGAATACCCTAGCAGCCTTTCAGGGTGTGAAATACAGATGGGCGGCCGTACCAACGGACGGAGGTAGATCATGACTTTATCCCCGCATTTTTGAAAATGCAGGGATAAAAATGAAAAAAATAATGAAAATTGGCGATTTTTGTGAAAAGCACTGGCTGATTTTCGCCATTACGTAAAGGGTTAACAGGCTGAGGGCTAGACTATTTTTGGTGGTCTGAATTTGTTATTCAAAATTTGTTTTATTACAAATTAGTGAAGAGTACCCAAAGGCACACTCCAATAATTTGTAATAGAACAACTTTATATAAATAAAATATTATTTCTGTTTGACTGAATATGAAACATGAGCAACGGAAAACATTTTTTTTGAAAGCCCAAAAAGTGGCTTCTAGCACTCAATCAGTTAATTTAGAATAATAATAATAACACTTTGGATGGCCGCTGATTTATAGCAGTTCTCAGGTGAGAAGGCCCTGATTAGCCACGTGTTCCTAAATGTCTCCTTACCCCCACACCTCTCCTCTCCTCCACAAACTCTTGAGACAAACTGCTTGATGACATACCCTATTCTTCCCAATCTCTCTGATAAGCATCCTAACCCTCTCCTTTGTGTCACTTGGATGCGTATAATTTAGAGTTTGTTTCTGGCCAATCTGCTGTTAGGTAGACTGGGTGGCTCTTTGAACCCGAAGGATATCATATTGGCATTTGGGTGGAAGAAAAATTATCCACAATGGGTGTTGGGTGTGGGATGGGAAAATCTTACTTTCATGACTAGCTTAAATATCTTGTCCTCTTGGGTGAGATTTTCCCATCCGAACCCTTCGGGGATCATAACAGTGGTAAAGCTGAAAAATAGGGGTCCCTGCAATTTATATTAAAAATACCTGGTCTCCTCCATTGTTCTGTGTTTGTTCTCATTCCATATCATGTTCCCAACAAATAATAACTGTTTAAGGTCCAGCATCTGCATATTAGTGATTTTAACCCTTTTTGAGTTGTAAATTTAATGTACTGGGAAAAAACTCCATCTTGAGTGGACTAAAATAGGAGACAACCAAAATTTCTTAGGGTCAGTATAGAGAGGGTAAGGGTTAGCAGTGATCTGCTAACTGTTACCTATACTATACTGACCCCTAATAATTTCTACCAAGTTTAAAATTTTCTTTTCTAGCAGCAGGTGGTGCTTAATCCATTACCCAATGCAGACGATATCAAAATTTATTATTTTAAATATAATTTTAAATTTTTCAAAAAATTTCAACAAAACCATATCATGCGACTACTCATTGGAACAAGCTCAATGAACTCATTCTAATGAGGGGTCACATGATATGGTTTTGTTGAAATATTTTAAAAAAGTTAAAAAATTTATAGTAATTTATATATTTTTTATACTTACCAATGACCCAGACTTAGCTGGTGCTAACTCTAACAAAACCAGGGCCAAACACAAATTTTGCCCCCCAATCCCCAAAATTTGCATCCAAAACAAAAAGAAATCATGTCCTAAAGGACCTCCATATTACGCCTCTACTGCGCATGCGCAGTGACGCAGACGTCCCGAAATTGGCGCCAATTATCATTCTTACTGGCAGTGCCTGGTCAGCGCTATGTACTCAGCGGGGAGGCAAGAGTTCCCAACTCCAGGGAGGGCCATCCCCGTCTGGGTCATTGGTAAGTATAAAAAATATATAAATTACTATAAATTTTTTAACATTTTTATACTGTACCAATGACCCAGACTTAGCTGAATGGTAAACAGGCTGGAGGGCCTAGGACATAGAGGAAAATCCAATAAGCTCAACTATATAGTAAAGAGGTAACCCCTTAAGGAGAAAAGGAGTATTAGGCTTTACATGTATCTTTCTTATTTAATATTAAATTAGAAAGATACACTACCCTTAATAATTGAGCACAATAACATTCATGTTCTCTATTAACATCCAGTATAACCCTTATACTAATTATTTTTAAAGCAAGCCAATAAATAAAGTAGTCCAGAGAATTGAGACTCTTTATAATCTTTTAAAAGTGTCCGAGTATTGTATATTAAAGCCCGTTTGACACTTGACATATACAAATGCTTCACACCGAGCTACACTTTAAAAATAAGACATGAATGAATTTAAACATTAATATTACACTTTAAAACCATCCCGGAAGCGACTCAGAAATACTGACTTTGGAGGAGGCATTCCCTTGCTTTTCACTATAAAGCAGGTGACCTAAGGGAACACCTGCCCCCCCCCCCCCTTCCCCTTGCCCTGGGTCAAATAGCCCAGAGCGAAGAGGGCAGCCGGACGGAGTCACTGCCGGAACAGAAAGCCTGCATAACTATAGTTGCAACTGTTTAGTGGACGACATTCTGAGCAACAGATAACGGACCTAAACAATGCAGGTCTCCAGAAATGGACTCAATATTTCTGAGATAAAAATTTGTAAATGTGGATGGCTGAGACCAATAAGCAGCCTTCATTAAATCTGTAATAGCAACACTATTAGCATAAGCCCAGGAAGTAGAAAGAGCTCTTACTTCATGAGCAGAAATCTTAAGCACAGACTGCTGAGAAGAAGATAAATCTTCATAAGCAGTACGGATAGTTAACTGAATCCATCTAGCAATAGAATGGACTGAAATGTCCTTTCTATTAGGCATCAAAGACAGAAAGAAACGTTTCCGTCCCTTTCTGATAAACTGAGATCTCTGTTTATAGATACGTAATGCTCTAACAGGACAGAGTAAAGGCCTACGCCCGTCTGAAGACAGAAGAGCCTTAATAACAATAGGTTCCGGATATTTATTAGGAGCCTGATTCTTAGCTAAAAAACCCATATTAGTAGTGAAGGTGATAGTGTTCCCAACACTACGATAATGAGAATCATCCACCGATAGTGCATGAAGCTCACTGACTCTTCTAAGCTGTCTTATAAGATAAGAATTTGAAATCTACTGTCCCAAGAGGTTCAAATGGCTTTTCCTTCAATTTAAGAAGAACCCAAGCTAAATTCCACTTAGGAATTAATCTAAGAGTTCTGGGTCTATTTATCGAAAAGTTTCTAACCAACTTCGATAAAGAGACATTAGATCCAATTTGTAAACTATCATGATGTGCATAGGTATCAGATAACATAGATCTATAACCCTTTATAGTAACAGGCTGCAGTTTGATTTCGTCAAACAAGTATACTAGAAAGTTTGCAATGTCTGGTATAGAGGGATCGAATATATCTACAGAATGATCCCTACACCAATGACGAAAAACCTTCCACTTAGCCGCATAGTTTAGCGAAGAGGAGGTCCTCCTACAGTTAGAAATCGCGTCCACTGCTCGTCCTGTAAAGTGCTTGCCATGCAAGAAGGACCGCACAACGGAAAAACGTGAAGGTTGAGACCTTGCGGGTTGTGATGGAGTTGGCGCGATTTCCCCTGCGAAAGAAGATCCTCCCGTGGAGGAAGCTTCCGCGGTAGGTCCCACAACAGACACCTGAGTAGATTTATCCACGGTCTCTGTGGCGACAGATATGCTACCAACAGAATCTTGCATTGAGATTGTTTTATCTTTAGCAATACTTGTTGAATTAACGGCGCTGGAGGATACCCATATCCTATCATTCCGTCCCAAGGGATCGACAGAGCGTCTACTGCAAATGCTCTTGGATCCGGACACGGAGACACATACGTCTGCAACTGATTGTTGAGAT
The DNA here is from genome assembly GCA_031216915.1 of Pictodentalium vernedei. NCBI lineage: Eukaryota > Metazoa > Mollusca > Scaphopoda > Dentaliida > Dentaliidae > Pictodentalium > Pictodentalium vernedei. The sequence continues at coordinate 436,421,584 of CM062292.1, forward strand.
GTGTCGCAAATAAGTCTATCATTGGCCGTTCCCATTGGTAGCAAATCTGATTGAATACTTGTTTGTTGAGAGTCCACTCCGACGGCAACAAGCGACCCTTTCGTGAAAGGGAGTCTGCTAGCACATTCAGACGACCCGGTATGTGACGGACCGAAAGAAGAACGTGATGTTCTAACGCAAACAGAAGGATTCTTTCCGTTAGATTGAACAACGGAACTGAATGAGTGCCTCCCTGATTCCGTATATACGCCACTACTGTCGTATTGTCGGATAGGATTTGGACATGAGCATCGTGAATAATGTCCATCCAGTGACGTAACGCAAGCCAAATTGACATCATTTCCTTGATGTTTATGTGCTTGCACAGGAATTGCGGATCCCAAAGACCCTGGCATCTCGAATCGGTTGGGATTAATGATGCACCCCAACCTGTTTGACTGGCATCCGTCATAACGGTAAAACTCGGATCCGGCAACTGCAGCGGAACTCCTTGAGTTAACCACTGAATGTTTGCCCAAGTCTGAATCTCTTGTTTCACTTGATCTGACAAGAGAACGTCTACAACGAGCGAATGAATTTTCACACTCCAATTCTGAGTCAAGAAAATTTGAAGAGGACGTGTGCGTAACCGCCCCATCGGAATGAGATCCGCGGCGGCTCCGCACAGACCTATCAGTCTCATAAATTCTCTCGCCGTGACTTTGTCTGCGTGCAGACAATAGCGAGCGTAACAACTGACTAATTTCACTCTGGTTAACGGCAGACGAACGAGATTGTTGTGCGTCTCGAAGCTCATTCCCAGATGAGTGAATGACTTGGACGGCACCAGATCCGACTTCTCCTCGTTTACTATAAAACCGAGACGTTGGAGCAATAGAAGAAGATTCTGAACATCGTTCTGAAGCGTTAACTCGTTGCCGTACCTCTGAAGAATGTCGTCCAGGTAGGCCGACGTTACCGCAGACGAATGAGCTCGGAAGTAGATCATTACCGAGTTCATTACCCGAGTGAAAGCCCAGGATGCTAGATTCAATCCGAAGCACATCGCCCGGAATTGATACACCACTCCTAGGACTGCGAAGCGTAGATACTTTCGGAATGTCGGATGTACCATGACGTGAAAGTACGCATCTTTGAGATCTATGCTCGTTGCATAATCGTTCACCCGAATACTCGCTCTGACCGATCGAATCGTCTCCATATAAAACTTCGGAGCGACGATCAGCTTGTTTATCCAGCTCAAATCTATGACTGGACGGAACGAGCCGTCTGGTTTCGGAACCAGAAACAGATGGCTGTAGAATCCCGGAGATTCCTGGTTTTCTACGACCTCTACCGCGTTCTTCATTAAAAGAGACTGCACCTCTGATAACAGAGCGTCTCTTTTCTGCGGATTTGACGGAAGATGAGTCCACTTTGGACTTCGAGTTAATGGAGGCTTTCGTTTGAAGGCTATCTTTAGACCTTCCGAAGTCACTCCTCTCACCCAAGGGTCGTCCGTAATCGACGCCCATTCTTGTGAAAAGCTCGACAACCTTCCGCCAACCGGAACGCGATAGAGGTTTAAGCCATCACCTCCTGGACCTGCAAGGCCTGCGGTAGGAGAAACCACGTCTTCCACGACCCGCACCTCGCCCCGTCGACCTCGGGGCGTCCGACCGATTGTCCCGGCCTGAAGGACGTCCCGAACGAGAGTCGCTATCCTGACGGTCTCTCGAATAAGACCAAGAGGATGCACCGGAACCTCTATAGGAACCTCTCTTGGGCGCATTAGACCCAGAAGTGCCTGTCTTATTCGTGTCTGCTGTATCCGATTTCTTAGGAGCAGATTTGAACAACAGAGAATCCTTAGCTTTCTTTGTAATTTTATCATAAATAGCGGAAAGCTTGCCGTCAAAGAGAAGTTCTCCTGAGACCGAAGCGACTCTAAGAGAGTTCTTCACCTTAGAATCCACTAGTGTGGATGTAGCTAGGGCTGCGTCACGTCTAACCAACTCCAGATTTGCCACTGAAAGGGCGGAGTTACACGTGGAATAAGCTACTGCCCTTGAAAGAAGTCTTAAAGAGGATTGTATATCCTGAAACTCTTTCCCCTGAAGGCGCAGTGATAACGCCTTAGTAAGGTGATCTGCGTAAGATAAGGCATCTAAATTGGCTCTGTTAGACGCAATAGCTGTTTCCAACACCGCGGTTGGAATAGAAGCTGACGACGGTAATGATAGCTCTAAGTCTTCCGCCTTGTCGTCCATACGCAGAGGAACTCTCGGTATACCCTGTCCTGCCGTATCGAATTTATTCCTTGCATTAATGAAAGGCAGGTTGAGAGTATTAGCGGACAAGAAACCTGCTTTCCCCGTCCTGGAAGCAAGTTTAAATATAGCGTCGTTCAATAATTCAAATGTTCTTGCAACATTATTGGACTGCGACGGAAACTCGGGAGCGATGTCCCTGAACCGCTCAAAAAATTCAGAGTCCAATGACGCTATAATTCTCTTGTCCGGAAGCGCAGCAGTCTGGCCCGACGGAACAACTTGAGGGAGAAAGTGCCGGATGAAGTCCACGGCAGCTTTATGTTGTTCCGAAAGGGATAGCTCCAAGTCATCCGTATCCCTTTCACCATCCGGTCGGACCTCATGATGTTCCCGGTCGTCCGCCCCCGATGCTTCGGCGGAGCATACCGACCCAGCGCCGTCGGATAATTCTCGATCCGACACCGTTTCTGTCGGCTGCTGGGATGCTGCGATAAGCTGTGCTATCTGCACAAGAATGTCCGGCGTCGAGACCTGCGGAGGCGCAGTCTTTCGCTGCTTCGCCGAGGGCAGCTCCGCATCAGATGGCTCCCGCATACTTTTCCTATGCGAACGTCCGGAGTCCATCGGTCTCGAATCCCTGGCTGCCGGATGGTGTGACCTGGTCGCCGAAGAATCCTTGATCGGCGAAGCTGGTAATATATCGGCGGTCACGCAGCCAAGATGCGGTCGTGTACGCTGACGAGAAGAGGAAGCCTTAACAGTCTCTGTGGACTGCTTATACAACGGAGCGTCCCGAGTGACGGACGTATGCTCCGCTAAAGACACATTTTGTACCACAACATCTGGTTCCAGATGTTGTTGTACGAGAGAGGGGCCTCTCTCGCTCGCGGCCCGGCTGGACCTGGACGAGCTAGGAACCGGACTCAAAGGCTTCCTCCGTTCTCGCTTACTATCCGCCGTCACTGGGTGTGCATCTATTATGTTTATAGTGCTCGCATCACCCAAAATTTCCTCTTGGACCGCATCGGACGAACCCGGCTGCCGAACCATTCGGTGAATGGATGCTACACCGGGCGAGCTAGCGGACGACATTTGTCTAATCTCCATGAGCACTTTTGCCGCTAGCTCTGAATTCATTTGTGACGACGGACGCACACTTGAAGAAGATAACATGGAAACATCACCCTGTTCTGGTTCCTCTGAAATAGAAACTGAGAGAGTAGAGTGACCTTGCGGAGAAAGAGCCGGCATCGCTCTTTCTCCAGAAACAACATATCGTGACACACGTTTCCAATGTTTCTCATCCCAATGTTCACATATAGGACAGGGATTAATGCAAGAACACTGACTACAATTAATACAATGATCATGAAAGTCAGAGGAAGATTTCTTCCTATTACAATTTGAACAACGTCCCTTCATTGTGAAAGAACAACAAAAAGTCCTAATTACTCGCAAAAACCCCTGACACAAAGATACATAATAACATGATCCATTAATAAATGAAAAAACAATTGCAAAACAAAATAATTTTGAAAAAATATTTTTTCAAAGAAGCCCAAGTTGCTGAAAAGTAACGTTGAGCCCCGATGGATCCGATGGCAAAGTGTGGTCAAAAATTCTAAATTTATATTAAATAATTAATGAGACACTTTCGGATAATATAAATGTATCTTATAGTGAGATAAACTACAGCAAATGCAAACAGCCCCCCTCAAAAAAGGCTGTTGCCAATGAAAACAAACAGTGTAAAAACACCAGAAAACATGACTCCAGGCACTGAAAAAACTGGCCCGGAATCAGTCATCAATTACACTCTATCTGATGCAAAACAGAGACTCCCAGGGGAGAATCTGCAGAACATCAGATGGAAGATGCAGAACACAAACGTTATACACCCATGGGTGAAAACGTAACTATGGGGAAAATAACAGAAAACATTCTGTAACCAAGCAACTCTCCCAGGAAATTTTAGAAATGAAATTTCTCAAAAATATGCCAAAAGCATGGGAGAATTGCAAGGGGGGACTTTAGAAGGCTAGGGGAGAGGAAACACTGAATAAGCAGTGCAACAATTAGCAAGAATGACAACAAGAGGCCCATGCCTCGAAAATAGGCAACTTAACATAATTTCATCAAAAAATTTTAAGTACAGCCCTGATTATTTTTTGTTACTTCTTTTTCCTCTCCTCCTTCTATCCTCCTTAGAATCACATTTTCTCCAAAAATTACGTGTCTGGCATCCTTTAAACTGAGATTTACAAGCACAAAGATCAGTGAGATGTTGACTGATGAAGGGCCAAACAGAGAATAATAATTGGCGCCAATTTCGGGACGTCTGCGTCACTGTGCATGCGCAGTAGAGGCGTAGTATGGAGGTCCTTTAGGACATGATTTCTTTTTGTTTTGGATGCAAATTTTGGGGATTGGGGGGCAAAATTTGTGTTTGGCCCTGGTTTTGTTAGAGTTAGCACCAGCTAAGTCTGGGTCATTGGTACAGTATAAAAATTTAAATTTTTTCAACTGCTCAATTTGCATATTATGCAGGCGGATGCGGGCGATTCGTTAGGTAAAGGGTTAATAATATGAAAGTGTCAATGACACTGTAGCTCAACTTGACAAACTTGAACTTGGTAAGTTATAAATGAAATGGCAAAATTGAAGATCATTGGTACCAATGTTATTTGATGAAATTCCATCATAACAGCATTGTGTGTGAACGTCTAGAGGTTACCCCAAATAGGCATACCAAGTTTCAAGGTGATCTGATCATAAATGCGACCAGTTAGGTGTGGCAAAGAAAATTGTGGATGTACGTACGTACTAACATACATATATACGTACGCCGACGGACGAGAAGTGATGGCAATAGCTCAGCTTGACTTTGTCAAGTTGAGCTAACAAGCAGAACACAAACAGGAAGAAAATGTGTACCATTGTCATAGAGCCCACAAAATGGGCTTTCAAAAATGACACAAGAGGGTTTAGTCCAATTTTTTTTTACTAAATTGATTATAAATATGATGAAGAGTAGTGAAAAATTAAAAAATGTTCTCGAGAACAAGTATTTTTAAAGTAAACTGCAGAGGCCCCTATTCTTCAGCTTTACCATAATAGTGTTAGGCACAAGCAAGTATATAATGGAAACATGGTTCAACACACTTTTGTTTGTGATGACTAATTTCTTTCCCTGATGTTCTTCTCATTTTTTCTCTGGCTAGCTTTTCCTGTTTTTCCGCTTCTTCTCTCTCTTGTCGTTTTTGTTTTAACCGTTCTTGTAACCTGAAGATGAATGTAACTGTTAGGTTTATAACTTCTTTATGTGATGTGTAAAAATAAGTCATGAAAGCATTTTTCTTCAATTTTTTATTTGTAAAAAAAACAAAAGAATTTCATTCTTAGTTAAACTTCAAACACCTGTGCTATTATCCAGAATTTCCATAGCAAACAAGTCCATTGATTTGACAGTGGACATTTTTCTTGAAAACAACACTTTGGGGTGAAAACTTCACTTTTAATTCTCATATGAGGTGTGAAGAGGATCAAAAACATCTTTACACCATGCTTGCCAGGTGAAAAAGCTGGCATGTTAAATTTTAGCTTTTAACTCCACTACCGGTGTAAAGCTTCTACTGCGGTTAAAAAAAATTTAGGAAGTTTATCCAACTTGACCTTTGGCATGATGCAATTTGCCAACTTTGATACATCTGCACTTCGCGATGTTTCATTCAAACATACGTTTTGCTGGAACTATCTACTACGTGCAATGACTTAATGATTAAAATACCTACAATGAAATATTTAAAATAAAATTTTAGAATTGTTAATAATAATTTGAATGAAAAAGCAAGGTAAATTTAATCAACTTTGACGATGTGTCTAGCTGTCAATCAAGCATTCACATACAGCCGATAGTACTACCCAATGGTGCTGATGTAAACAAAACAAACCCATGTGTCTGAGATAGAAAGTCTAGTTTTTTATCCATTTTAAGTGACAAAGTCGATTATTTATTAAGAGAATGGTTTTAATAACACAAATAGGTACTAGGGTCGGTAAACAGATTAAAATCACTCAGCAAGCAGAAACCCTCATCCAACTTGTGGTTTAAATCGGATTACTGGCCCTAGAACCTATTTATTCTATATTTATACCATATTTACCTATTCTACTATACATAAAAAGCCTATGACATGAATTTTTGCTTTACACACCAACCGTGGTGAACACGTGTGTTTGTGGTGAACACACCAACAATGGGATTTCAATAGTTAAAAGTGGAACTATATCCAAGTTTACCTTTGGTGACCTCAATCTGAATGCAAACTTGTCTAAATTTATCGGTTGTCGCCTCACAAAGAATGAAATGAAAGCGGTAATTATTTATTATGTTGTCTCATGTTAATAAAGCATCCATAATTCGAAATAGAATGTTATTAAAATGACAAGAGGCCCCAAGGGGCCTAAATCACTCACCTGCCAAAGTGGTTAAAAGAAGTATTTGGGGTCATATTCAGTTAAACATGGTTCATCAACACTACAAAGGAATGAAGTCATGAAAGGCATTTTTTATGAAAAAACACTAAGAAATGAATTTGAACAAACCTGAACCTAACATGCCCCTCGCTGCCACCCCCACCACACCCATAGAGAGCTCAAATATTAAGCCAGGAACTCAAACTGAACAAACTTATATCTGATCCCCCTTGAGATGTTATATACCAAGTATGAAGGAATTCTGACTGGTGATCTGAATAAGAAGGTTTTTAAAGAAATGCCCTCACATTGCACTAAGTTGAACTTTGGGCTCAAATAGGGAGCCAAAATATGAAGCCAGGGACCCGATTTGAACAAACTTGAATCTGACCCCCTAGAGATGTTGTATACCAAATATAAAAGCATTTTGATGGGTGTATCTGAAGAGGAAGATTTTTAAAGAAATTTCCTCATATTGCACTAAGTTACAATTTGGGCTCCTACAGGGAGATTCTGACTAGTGTATCAGAAGAAGATTTTCAAAGAGTATTCCTCATATTGTATCAAGGTAAAACTCCGGCTCCCATGGGGAGTTCAAATATGAACCTGGGAATCTGAATAGAAGACATTCGAATCTGCCACCATATGGATGCTGAATACTAAATAAGTATCAAAAAATTTTCAAAGAGTATTCCTCATATTGCACGTTGCAAGTTGAAAGTTGGGCTCCTACACAGAGCCCCCAGGGATTTGATTTGAACAAACTTGAATATCACTCCCCCCCCCACCCCATCACTAAATATGCTACATACAATATAAAAAGATTCTGATTGGCGGATCTGAAGAAGATCTTCTTTTTTTTTAATAAATGTTTTATTTCTGTAAACAGAAAAGGGTTTGGGAAACAGGTTATGCCTATAAATAGCCTCACCCTACATCAATAAACAAATCATTATTTAAGTGGTGCAGATGCAAAGGAAGATGGCTGGTATATCACTAACAAAGAATTCAGTATGCATATTGATACAAAACCTTAAGACCTAAGTGGTTGTTAAGCACTTAGCTGCAACATAAGACCATGGTGGAACGAAGAAGATCTTTGAAGGATATTCCTCATATGGACTAAGTCAAAGTTCAGGCTCAACACAGGGACTTGATTTGAACAAAGCTGAATCTGCCCCCCCATAAGAATGCTGAATACTAAATATCAGAAGATTTTCGCTGGTGGATCAGAAGAAGATTTTCACAGAACTTTCCCTCATATCATATTAAATTAAAATTTGGGCTCTGACAAGGAGACCAAATATGAACCCAGAAACTCAATTTGAACAAACTTGAATCTGCTCCTCTTAATGATACTGTTTACGAAATATCAAAGGATTCTAAAAGGTGGATCAGAAGAAGAAGATTTTCAAACAATACTCCCCATACTGCACCAAGTTAAAATTCAGGCTCCCAAAGGGAGCCCATTTATGAATCTAAGGACTTGATTTGAACAACTTTGAATCTGATCTTACTAAGTGTGTTGTATATCAAAACAGGGTTCTGGAAAATAAAATTTTTGTACTTTCTGAGAATATTTTTTTAATGCCAAACTGATTGCAATTTTTTGCCCATTTGGATCTTCTGGTCCCAAGGTTGTTTCATATCAAATAACAGTTCTGTTCCACGCAGTTTAGGAAATACGGAGATGTGAAAAAATTTCTATAGTTCTTGCAGGGCTTTTTTTTGCATGAATGAAGAACTCAAGTCAATAATGTAAAATTCACACCAGAAGGCAGATGGAGGGACAGAAGGAAAGTGATGAGTAAAGCTTCACTTGAGCTTTGCAGGTGAGCTAACAAGGGCCTTAATCGCTCACCTGACAAAGTGGTTCAAAGAAGTATTTTGGGTCACATTCAGTTTGTCAACTCCTGGGAGGGCCATCCCCGTCTGGGTCATTGGTAAGTATAAAAAATATATAAATTACTATAAATTTTTTAACATTTTTATACTGTACCAATGACCCAGACATAGCTGAATAGTAAAAAGGCTGGAGGGCCTAGGACATAGAGGAAAATCCAATAAGCTCAATTATATAAAATAGAGTCATCCCCTCGAGGAGAAAAGGAGTATTAGGCTTTACATGTATCTTTCTTATTTTATGATAAATTAGAAAGACACAACACCATCCATAATTGAGCATAATAACATTCATGTTCTCTATTAACATCCAGTATAACCCTTTATAATAATTATTTTTAAAGTAAGCCAATAAATAAAGTTAGTTCAGAGAATTGAGACTCTTTATACTCTCTTAAAAGTGTCCGAGGATTGTATATTAACGCCCGTTTGACACGTGACATATACAAATGCTTCACACCGAGCTACACTTTAAAAATATGACATGAATATGAATTTTTAAACATTAACTTTACACTTTAAAACCATCCCGATAATGACTCAGAATTACTGACTCCGGAGGAGGTATCCCCTTGCTTTTCACTATAAAGCAGGTGACCTAAGGGAACACCCTCCCCCCCCCCCCCCTTCCCCTTGCCCTGGGTCAAATAGCCCAGAGCGAAGAGGGCAGCAGGACGGAGTCACTGCCGGAACAGAAAGCCTGCATAGCTATAGTTGCAACTGTTTAGTGGACGACATTCTGAGCAACAGATAACGGACCTAAACAATGCAGGTCTCCAGAAATGGACTCAATATTTCTGAGATAAAAATTCGTGAATGTGGATGGCTGAGACCAATATGCAGCCTTCATTAAATCTGTAATAGCAACACTATTTGCGTAAGCCCAAGATGTAGAAAGAGCTCTTACTTCATGAGCCGAAATCTTAAGCACAGACTGCTGAGTTGAAGATAGATTATCATAAGCAGTACGGATAGTTAATTGAATCCATCTAGCAATAGAATGGACTGTAATGTCCTTTCTATTAGGCATCAGAGACAGAAAGAAGCGTTTTCGTCCCTTTCTGATAAACTGAGATCTTTGTTTATAAATACGTAAAGCTCTAACCGGACAGAGTAAAGGCCTATGCCCATCTGAAGACGAAAGGGCCTTAATAACAATAGGTTCTGGATATTTATTACGAGCCTGATTCTTAGCCAAAAATCCAACATCAGTAGTAAAGGTAATAGTGTTTCCGACACTACGATAGTGAGAATCGTCCACCGATAGTGCATGAAACTCACTGACTCTTCTAGCAGAAGAGAAAGCTAAGAGAAATCCTGTCTTATAAGACAAGAATTTGAAATCTACTGTCTCAAGAGGCTCAAATGGCTTTTCTATTAGTTTAAGAAGAACCCAAGCTAAATTCCATTTAGGAATTAATCTAAGAGTTCTAGGTCTATTTATCGAAAAGTTTCTAACTAATTTAGATAAAGAGACATTAGATCCAATTTGTAAACTATCATGGTGTGCATAGGTATCAGATAACATAGACCTATAACCTTTAATAGTAACAGGCTGCAGTTTGATCTCGTCAAACAAGTATACTAGAAAGTTTGCAATGTCTGGTATGGAGGGATCAAAAATATCAACAGAATGATCCCTACACCAACGATGAAAGACCTTCCACTTAGCCGCATAGTATAGCGAAGAGGAGGTCCTCCTACAGTTAGAAATCGCATCCACTGCTCGTCCTGTAAAATGCTTGCCGTGCAAGAAGGACCGCACAATGGAAATACGAGAAGGTTGAGACCTTGCGGGTTGTGATGAAGTTGACGCGATTTCCCCTGCGAAAGAAGATCCCCTAGTGGAGGAAGTATTCGCGGTAAGTCCCACAGCAGACACCTGAGTAGATTTATCCACAGTCTCTGTGGAGACAGAGATGCTACCAACAGAATTTTGCATTGTGATTGTTTTATCTTTAGCAATATTTGCTGAATCAACGGCGCTGGAGGATACGCATATCCTATCATTCCGTCCCACGAGATCGACAGAGCATCTACTGCATATGCTCGGGGATCCGGACATGGTGACACATATGTCTGCAACTGATTGTTGAGTTGTGTCGCAAATAAGTCTATCATTGGCCGTTCCCATTGGTAGCAAATCTGATTGAATACCTGTTTGTTGAGAGTCCATTCTGACGGCAACAAGCGACCCTTCCGTGAAAGGGAGTCTGCTAATACATTCAGGCGACCCGGAATATGACGGACCGAAAGTAGAACTTGGTGTTCTAGAACAAACAGAAGGATTCTTTCCGTTAAATTGAATAACGGAACGGAATGAGTGCCTCCCTGGTTCCGGATATACGCTACTACTGTCATATTGTCGGACAGGATTCAGACATGTGCTTTCTGAATAATGTTCATCCACTGACGTAGTGCAAGCCAAATTGACATCATTTCCTTGATGTTTATGTGCTTGCCTAGAAACTGCGGATCCCAAAGACCCTGGCACTTCGAATCCGTTGGGATCAATGTTGCACCCCAACCTGTTTGACTGGCATCCGTCATAATCGTAAAACTCGGATCCGGCAACTGCAGTGGGACTCCCTGAGTCAACCACGGAATGTTTGCCCAAGTCTGAATCTCTTGTTTCACTTGATTTAACAAGAGAACGTCTATATCGAGCGAATGAATCTTTACACTCCAATTCTGAGTCAAGAAAATTTGGAGAGGACGAGTGCGTAACCGCCCCATCAGAATGAGATCCGCAGCGGCTCCGCACAGACCTATCAGTCTCATGAACTCCCTCGCTGTGACTTTGTCTGAGGGAAGACAATAGCGAGCGTAACAACTGGTTAATTTCGCTCTGGTTAACGGCAGACGAACAAGATTGTTGTGTGTCTCGAAGCTCATTCCCAGATGAGTGAATGACTTGGACGGCACCAGATCCGACTTCTCCTCGTTTATTATAAAACCGAGACGTCGGAGTAATAGAAGCAGATTCTGCACATCGTTCTGAAGAGTTAACTCGTTGCCGTACCTCTGAAGAATGTCGTCCAGGTAGGCCGACGTTACCGCAGACGAATGAGCTCGGAAATGTATCATTACCGAGTTCATTATTCGAGTGAAAGCCCAGGGCGCTAGATTCAAACCGAAGCTCATCGCTCGGAACTGATATACAACTCCTAGGACTGCGAAGCGTAGATACTTTCTGAATGTCGAATGTACCATGACGTGAAAGTACGCATCTTTGAGATCTATGCTTGTAGCATAGTCGTTCACCGAATACTCGCTCTGACTGATCGAATTGTCTCCATATAGAACTTTGGAGCGACGATCAGCTTGTTTATCCAGCTCAGATCTATGACTGGACGGAAAGAGCCGTCTGGTTTCGGAACCAGAAATAGATGGCTGTAGAAACCTGGTGATTCCTGGTCTTCTATGACCTCTACCGCGTTCTTCGTCAGAAGAGACTGTACTTCTGATAAAAGAGCATCTCTTTTCTGCGGATTTGACGGAAGCTGAGTCCATTTTGGACTTCGAGTTAATGGAGGCTTTCTTTTGAAGGATATTCTTAGTCCTTCTGAAATTACCCCTCAGACCCAGGGGTCGTCCGTTTTCGACGCCCACTCATTTATAAAACTCAATAATCTTCCGCCTACCGGAACACGATAGAGGTTCAAACCATCACCTCCTGGACCTGCGAGGCCTGCGGAAGGAGAAACTACGTCCTCCATGACCCGCACCTTGTCCCGTCGACCTCGGCCCGTCTGACCTTTTGACTCAGCCAGAATAACGTCCCGTACGTGAGTCGCTGCCTTGACGGTCTCTAGAATAAGACCTAGAGGACGTATAAGAACCTCTATAGGAACTTCTCTTGGGCGTACTTGTCCCACAAGTGCCTGTCTTACTTTTTTCTGATGTATCCGACTTTTTGGAAGCGGATTTGAATAGCAGAGAATCCGAAGCTTTCTTAGTTATCTTATCATAGATTGCTGAAAGCTTGCCGTCGAAGAGAAGCTCTCCGGAGACCGAAGCGACTCTGAGAGAGTTCTTCACCTTACTATCCATGCGCGTGGATGTAGCTGGGGCTGCGTCACGTCTAACCAACTCCAGGTTTGCCACTGAAAGGGCGGAGTTATACGTGGAATAAGCTACTGCCCTTGAAAGAAGTCTTAATGAGGATTGTATATCCTGGAATTCTTTCCCTTGAAGACGCAATGATAACGCCTTAGTAAGGTGGTCTGCGTATGATAAAGCGTCTAAGCTAACTCTGTTAGACATTATTGTCGTTTCCAACGTCGTGGTTGGAATTGACATAGACGACGGTATAGACAATTCCAAATCTTCAGCCTCGTCGTCTAGATGCAGAGGAACTCTCGGTATGCCCTGTCCTGCCGTTTCGTATTTATTCCTTGAATTGATGAAAGGCAGATTTAGAGCATTTGCGGACAAGAAACCAGCCTTGCCTGTTTTGGTAGCAAGCTTATAAATAGCGTCGTTCAATAATTCGAATGTTCTTGTGACATTATTGGACTGTGTCGGAAACTCAGGAACGATGTCCCTGAACCGATCAAAAAATTCTGTGTCCAAAGACGCCATCAGTCTCTTATCCGGCAACGCAGCCTTCTGGTCTGACGGAACAACTTGTGGAAGGTAATGCCGGATGAAATCTACGGCAGCTTTATGTTGTTCCCAAAGGGATAGCTCCAAATCCTCCGAATCCCTTTCGCCATCCTGTCGGACCCTATGATGTTCTCGGTCGTCCGTACCTGATGCATCAGCGGAGCGTACCGACCCAGCGTCGTCGGATAATTCTTGATCTGACAGAGATTCTGTCATTTGCTGGGATGCTGTGATAAGTTGTGCTATTTGGGATAGCACATCCGTCACTGAGGCCTGTGGAGTAGTGGTCTTACGTTGCTTTGCCGCTGGAAGCTCCGTGTACATTGACTCCTGCATACTTCTCCTATGCGAACGTCCGGAGTCTACAGGCCTCGTGTCCCTGGCTACCGGATGGCGTGACCTGGTCGCCGTGGAATCCCTGCTTGGCGAAGCTGGCTGGATATCCGTGGTCACGAAGCCAATGTGCGGTCGTGTGCGCTGCCGTAAGGATGAGGAAGCCTTCTGGAAGTCTCTCCGGACTGTTTATATAACGGAGCGTCCCGAGCGGCGGACGTATGCTCCGAATGCGAAACATTTTGTACCACAACATCTGGTCCCAGATGTTGTTGTACGAGAGAGGGGCCTCTCTCGCTTGCAGCCCGGATGGACCTGGACGAGCTAGGAACCGGACTAATAGGCTTCCTCCGTTCTCTCCTCTGATCCGCCGTCACTGGGTGTGCACTTTGTTGATTTATAGTGCTCGCATCACCCAAATCTCCTTCCTGGACCACAACGGACGAACCCAGCTGCCAAACCATTCGATGAATGGGCGCTACACCGGGCGAGCTAGCGGACGTCAATGCCGTTGATCCTATTAGGGACCTCTTAGGCAATTGACGTATTTCCATGAGCACTTTTGCCGCTAGCTCTTCATTTAATTGTGACGACGGAGGCACACTTTTGGAAGACATCACGGAAACATTACCCTGTTCTTGTTCCTCTGAAATAGAGATTGATAAACTAGAGTGACCCTGTGGAGAAAGGACCGGCATGGCCTTTTCCCCGCTAACAAAATACCGTGACACACGTTTCCAATGTTTGTCATCCCAATTGACACATACTGAACAGGAGTTAGTGCGAGTACACTGACTACAATTAATACAATGATTATGAAAGTCAGAGGAAGACTTCCTCTTATTACAATTGAACCATATCCTTTCATTGTGAAAAGAATACAAAAAGTCCTATTACTCGCACCAACCCCTGAAAACAAAGATACATAATAACATGATCCATTAACATAGAAAAAATAATTGAAATCAAAAAAAATTTTTGAAAAAATATTTTTTCAGAAAAGCCCAAGTTTCTGAAAAGTAATGTTGAGCCCCAATGGATCCCAAGCCTAAGTGTGGACAAAAATTTTAAAAATATTTTAAAAAATTAATGCAACACTTACGAATAATAATAATGTATCTTGTTATGATTAAACTAACACAAAGACAAGAAATCCCCCTCCACAGAGACTGTTGTCAATGTAAACAAGAAGTGTATAAACACCAGACACATGACTCCAGGCACTGATAACCATGGCCCGAAATCATTTACCAATAATACACTATCTGATGCAAAACAGAGACTTCCAGGGAAGAAACTGCAGAACATCAGATGGTAGATGCAGAACACTACACCTAAACACCCATGGGTGAGAACGTAAACATGGGAAAAAGAACAGAATTCATTCTGTTACCCAGCTAAAACTCTCAAGAAATTTTAGAAATAATATTACAGAAAATATGCCAAAAGCCTGGGAGAATAGCAAGGGGGGACTTAAAGGAAAGGGAGAGAGGAAACACTGAACAAGCAGTGTAACTTTATAGTAAGAATGACAACAACAGGCCCATGCCTCGAAAATAGGCAACTTAACATAATTTCATTAAAAAATTTTAAGTTACAGCCCTGATTATTTTCTGTCACTCATTTTTCCTCTCCTCCTTCTAGTTCCTCTTTAGATCCACCATTTCTCTAATATTTATGTGTCTGGCATCATTTAAACTGAGATTTACAAGCACAAATATCAGTCAGATGTGAACTGATGAAGGGCCAAACAAAGAATGATAATTGGCGCCAATTTCGAGACCTCCTTGACACTGCGCATGCGCAGTGGAGGTAAAGTATGGAGGACCTTTTAGGACATGATTTCTTTGGTTTTAGATGCAAATTTTGGGGATTGGGGGGCAAAATTTGTGTTTGGCCCTAGATTTTTAAGAGTTAGCACCAGCTATGTCTGGGTCATTGGTACAGTATAAAAATACATAGGTTAAAACCCATCATTGGAACGAGCTTGTCGAACTCGTTCCAACGAGGGGTCATAACCTATGTTTTTGAGACAAAAAATGTAAAAAATTAGTTATTCAAGAATTATTTTTGCAAGTGCCGTCTGCTTTTCAGGTTAGGTAAAGGGTTAATAGTCGTTTCGTGTGAATTCAACAATCTCTAATATACTTAAAAAATAAATTTAAAACTGACAATGTTTGAAAGTTAAAAAATTTATAGTAATTTATATATTTTTTATACTTACCAATGACCCAGACTTAGCTGGTGCTAAACTCATTAATTCAGGTCCAAACACAAATTTCCCCCCCCCGCCCCCCATACCCAAAATTTGCATCAAAAACCGAAAAATACATGTCCTATATGGTCCTCCATACATTTACTCCTCTGCGCATGCGCAGTGTCAAGGAGATCCCGAAATTGGCACCAAGCCTGGTAAGCATTATGTACTCAGTGGGGAGGCATGAGTTCCCAACTCCTGGGAGGGCCATCCCCATCTGGGTCATTGGTAAGTATAAAAAATATATAAATTACTATAAATTTTTTAACATTTTTATACTGTACCAATGACCCAGATTTAGCTGAATAGTAAATAGGCTGGAGGGACTAGGACATAAAGGAAAATCCTCTAAGCTCAATTATGTATAATAGGATATCCTCTCCAGGAAAAAAGAAGAGATGGGCTTTACATGTATCTTTCCTATTTATAATAAAGAAGAAAGACACAATACCGATCAGTAATTGAGCATAATAATAAATGATCTCTATTAACATCCAGTATAACCCTTTATACTAATATTTTTAAAGGTAAGCCAATAAATAAAGGAAGTCCAGAGAAATGAGACTCTTTATATTCTTTAAAAGTGTCCGAGGATTGTATATTAACGCTCGTTTGACACATGCCATATACAAATGCTTCACACCGAGCTACACTTTAAAAATATTACATGGATGATTAAACATTAACTTTACACTTTAAAACTATCCCGGTACCGACTCGGAATTACTGACTCTGGGGGAGGTATTCCCTTGCTTTTCACTATAAAGCAGGTGACCTAAGGGAACCCCCCCCCCTTCCCCTTGCCCTGGGTCAAATACCCCAGAGCGAAGAGGGCAGCAGGACAGAGTCACTGCCGGAACAGAAAGCCTACATAACTATAGTTGCAACTGTTTAGTGGACGATATTCTGAGCAATTGATAACAGACCTAAACAATGGATGTCTCCAGAAATGGACTCTATATTTCTGAGATAAAAATTAGTTAATGTGGAAGGTTGAGACCAATATGCAGCCTTCATTAGATCGGTAATAGCAATACAATTAGCATAGGCCCAAGAAGTAGAAAGAGCTCTTACTTCATGAGCTGAGATCTTGAGTCCCGACTGCTGAGAAGAAGATAATTTTTCATAAGCAGTACGAATAGTTAATTGAATCCATCTAGCAATAGAATGAACCATAATATCCTTTCTATTAGGCATTAAAGACAGAAAGAAACGCTTACGTCCCTTTCTGATGAACTCAGATCTACGTTTGTAAATACGTATTGCTCTAACAGGACACAGTAGAGGCCTACGCCCATCAGATGATGGAAGGGCCTTAATAATAATAGGTTCAGGATACTTATTAGGAGCCTGATTCTTAGCCAAAAAAACAACATTGGTGGTAAAGGTAATAGTATTACCGACACTACGGTAGTGAGAATCCTCCACAGATAGTGCATGAAGCTCACTAACTCTTCTAGCAGAAAAGAAAGCTTAGAGAAAAGCTGTCTTATATGTTAAGAATTTGAAGTCCACTGTGTCAAGAGGCTCAAAAGGCGCTTCTTTTAGCTAAAGAAGAACCCAGGCCAAATTCCACTTTGGAATTAATCTAAGGGTTCTAGGTCTATTTATCGAAAAATTTCTAACGAACTTAGATAAAGAGACATTAGTTCCAATCATCAAGCTATCATGATGTGCATAGGTATCGGATAGCATAGACCTATAACCATTAATGGTGATAGGCTGCAGATTAATCTCATCAAACAAGTATACTAGAAAGTTTGCTATGTCTGGAATGGAAGGATCATAAATATCTACAGAATGATCCCCACACCACTGACAAAAGACCCTCCATTTTGCTGCATAGTTTATCGAAGAGGAGGTCCTCCTACAGTTAGAAATCACGTCCACTGTTCGTCCTGTAAAATGTTTTCCGTGCAAGAAGGACCGCACAATGGAAATACATGAAGGTTTAGATCTTGCGGATTGTGATGGAGGATGCGCGATTTCCCTTGCGAAAGAAGATCTTCCCGTTGAGGAAGCTTCCTCGGCATGTCCCACAACAGACACCTGAGTAGATTTAGCCACGGTCTCTGTGGAGACAGAGATGCTACCAACAGAATCTTGCATTCCGATTGTTTTATCTTGAGCAATATCTGCTGAATCAACGGCGCTGGAGGATATGCATATCCTATCATTCCGTCCCAAGAGATCGAGAGAGCGTCTACTGCAAACGCTCGAGGATCCGGACAAGGTGACACATATGTCTGCAAATGATTGTTAAGATGTGTCGCAAATAAATCTATCATTGGCCGTTCCCATTGGTAGCAAATCTGATTGAATACTTGCTTGTTGAGAGTCCATTCTGACGGCAACAGGCGACCCCTCCGTGAAAGGGAGTCTGCTAAGACGTTCAGATGACCCGGAATATGACGGACGGAGAGAAGCATCTGATGTTCTAGTACAAACAGAAGAATTCTTTCCGTTAGATTGAGCAACGGAATGGAATGAGTGCCACCCTGGTTCCGAATATACGCAACTACTGTTGTATTGTCGGACATAATTTGCACGTGTGCATTCTGAATAACGTCTATCCAATGACGTAGAGCAAGCCAAATCGACATCATCTCTTTGATGTTGATGTGCTTGCTTAGAAACTGTGATCCCAAAGACCCTGGCACTTCAAATCCGATGGGCTCAGTGTCGCGCCCCAGCCTGTTTGACTGGCATCTGTCATAATCGTAAAGCTCGGATCTGGCAACTGCAGTGGAACTCCCTGAGTTAACCACTGTATATCTGCCTAAGTCTGAATCTCTTGTTTCACTTGGCTTGACAAGAGGATGTCCGTCTCGAGCGAATGAATCTTCACTCTCCAATTCTGAGTCAGATAGACTTGGAGAGGACGAGTGCGTAGCCACCCCATCGGAATGAGATCCGCGGCAGCTCTGCACAGACCTATTAGTCTCATGAATTCCCTCGCTGACACTTTGTCTGAGTGAAGACAATAACGAGCGTAACAACTGACTAATTTCGCTCTGGTTAACGGCAGATGAACGAGATTGTTGTGCGTCTTGAAGCTCATTCCCAGGTGGATGAATGACTTGAATGTCACCAGATCCGACTTCTCTTCGTTTACTATGAAACCGAGACATCGGAGCAATAGAAGCAGATTGTGCATGTCGTTCTGAAACGTTAACTCCGTATCTCTGAAGAATATCGTCCAGGTAAGCCGACGTTACCGCAGACGAATGAGCTCGGAAATGAGTCATTACCGAGTTCATTACTCGAGTGAAAGCCCAGGGCACTAGATTCAGACCAAAGCACATCGCTCTGAACTGATAAACAACACCTAGGACAGCGAAGCGAAGATACTTTCTGAATGCCGGATGTACCATGATGTGAAAGTACGCATCCTTGAGGTCTATGCTTGCAGCATAGTCGTTCACTCGAATGCTCGCTCTGACCGATCGAATGGTCTCCATATAAAACTTTGGAGCCATGATCAGCTTGTTTATCCAGCTTAAGTCG
The DNA here is from genome assembly GCA_031216915.1 of Pictodentalium vernedei. Classification (NCBI taxonomy): domain Eukaryota; kingdom Metazoa; phylum Mollusca; class Scaphopoda; order Dentaliida; family Dentaliidae; genus Pictodentalium; species Pictodentalium vernedei. The sequence continues at coordinate 436,440,919 of CM062292.1, forward strand.
ATCACTGGACGGAACAAGCCGTCTGGCTTCGGAACCAGAAAGAGATGGCTGTAGAAACCTGGAGATTCCTGGTTTTCTACGACCTCTATCGCGTTCTTCGTTAAAAGAGACTGGACTTCTGATAGAAGTGCCGTTCTTTTCTGACAATTTGACGGAAGCCGAGTCCATCTTGGACTTCGAGTTAATGGAGGTTTGCCTTTGAAGGACAGTTTTAGTCCTTCCGAAATAACCCCTCGAACCCAAGGGTCCTCCGTAATTGATTCCCAGTTGCTTGAGAAACTCGACAGTCTTCCGCCCACCGGAACGCGACAGAGGTCTAGACCATCACCTCCTGGATCCGCGAGGCTTGCGGAAAGAGAAACTACATACTCCGCGACCCGCACCTCGGCCCGTCGGCCTAGGGGCATCTGACTGGTTATTTCGGTCAGCGTAACGGCCCCTAGTCGAGTCACTACTCTGCTGGTCTCTAGAGTAAGACCTAGAGGACGCATAGGAACCTCTATAGGAACTTCCCCTGGACGAACTCGTCCCAGAAGTGCCTGGCCTACTCCTGTCTGCTGGTTCCGATTTCTTGGAAGCAGACTTAAACAGCAGAGAGTCCGAAGCTTTCTTTGTTAATTTATCATATATATCAGAAAGCTTGCCACTGAAGAGAAACTCTCCAGAGACCGGAGCGACTCTAAGAGAGTTTTTCACCTTACTGTCCACACGTGTGGAAGTAGCCAGGGCCGCGTCACGTCTAGCTAACTCCAGATTTGCCACTGAAAGGGCAGAGTTATAAGTGGAAAAAGCTATGACCCTGGACAGAACTCTTAATGACGTTTGTACGTCTTGAAATTCTGGTCCTTCAAAGCGTAATGACAATGCTCTAGTAAGGTGATCTGCGTAGGAAAGAGCGTCTAAACTAGCTCTGTTAGACGATATCATCGTTTCCATCGTAGACGACGGCATGGATATATCAAGGTCTTCAGCCTGGTCGTCTAAATGCAGAGGAACTCTCTGGATGCCCTGACCTGCCATATCAAACTTGTTCCTTTGATTAATAAATGGCAGCTGTAGAGCAGATGCCGGTAGGAAGGCTGACCTGCCCGTCTTGTTGGCAAGTTTATCAATAGCGTCATTCAATAATTCAAAAATCCAAGAGACATTCTTGGATTATGACGGAAATTCCGGGACAATGTCCCTAAGCCGATTAAAAAAATCGGTGTCCAGTGGCGCTATCACCCTCCTATCCGGCTGCGCAGCATTTTGGTCCGACGGAACAACTTCTGGAAGGTAATGCCGGATGAATTCTACGGCTATTTTATGTTGTTCCGAAAGGGAAATATCAAATTCATCGGAATCCCTTTCGCCATCCTGCTGGACCTCATGTAAATCATGTAAATGTCGGTCGCCCGCACCCGATCCAGCAGCGGAACCTACCGACCCAGCATCTTCTGACATTTCAGGTTTTGACAGAGGCTCTGCCGGTTGCTGGGATACTGCGATTATCCTTGCTATCTGTGATAGCACATCCGTTACGGAGGACTGGGGAGCCGCAGTCTTACTGGATTTAGCCGCCGGAAGCTCCCTGGACGTTGTATCCTGCATACATCTTTTATGCGAACGTCCGGATGAAGAAGGCCTGGTATCCCTGGCTACCGGATGGCGTGACCTGGTCGCCGTGGAATCCCTGGACGGCGAAGCTGACTGTAATTCACTGGTCACGTAGCCAAGGTGCGGTCGAGTATGCTGCTGTGAGGATACAGAAGCCTTATAGGTAGCCTCGCCAGACTGCCTATATACCGCAGCGTCCCGAGCGGTGGACGTATGCTCCGACTGCGTAATGCTACGGACTACAACATCTGGTCCCAGATGCTGCTGTATGAGAGAGGGACCTCTCTCGCTTGCAGCCCGTGCCGAGCTAGATAAGCTAAACACTGGACTGTCAGGCTTCCTCCGATCCATCCTCCTTTCCGTCGTCACTGGGTGTGCACATGGATGTTTTATAGTGCTCGCAACACCCGACTCTTTCTGCTGGACCGCAACGGATGAACCCGGGTGCTGCCCCATTTGGTGAATGGACGCAACCCCGGTCGAGCTAGCGGACGTCAACCCCTTCAGGTTCCTTTCGGGTAATTGACGAATCTCCTTGAGCACTTTTGCTGCTAGCTCTTCGCTTGTATGTGATGACAGAGGCACACTTCTGGACGACATCACGGAAATATCACCCTATTCTTGTTCCTCTGGAAAAGAGAGTGAAATACTAGAGTGACTCTGTGGAGAAAGAATCGGCATGGACCTTTCTCCAGGAACAACATACCGTGACACACGTTTCCAACGTTTGTCATCCCATTTGAAACACACAGAACAAAGATCAGTGCGAGTACAGAGAGAACAATTAATACAGAGATCATGAGAATCATAGGAAGATTTCCTCCTATTACAATTTGAACAATAATCATTCATTGTGAAATGTAAACAATCATAGTACTCGCACTAATCCTTGAAAATAAAGATACATAATACAACAATCCATTATATTCATTAATAATAATGATTTGAAAAGAAAAAATTTAAAAAAAAAAAAAAAAAATTTTCAGAAGAGCTCAAGTTCCCAAAGGGAACCCTGAGCCCAATGGATCCCAAAAAAGCCTAAGTGTGGACAAAAATTTAAATTCATTTTGAAAAAATAGGCCGATGAAATTGTCAGATGTGTACCCATACGCGCAACTAGTAGAAAGCTGTATGACGGAGGGCCACCACGGATGCTGACATTATGTACACCATACAAGGTATGGGTACATATAGAAATGGATTGGAGGAGTGTCTAATTTGATGGATAAAGGGTTAATATCTCCGGATCAAATTATCAGATTTACATAAAAAACTATACAGCACAGCACATCAGTAACCTGAATAAATATATAAAGTAACATGACAATTGGATTGATCTTTTTTGAGTTATCTCATGAAAAAGGGATTGGAGGAATTTTCAATTTGAAGGATAAAGGGTTAATATCTCCGGATCAAATTATCAGATTAACACCAAAAACTATACAGCTCAGCACATCAGTAACCTGAACACAAATATAAAGTAACTTAACAATCCAAGCAATATTTTTCAAGTTATCGAATGCCAAAGGGATTGGAGGAATTTTCAATTTGAAGGATAAAGGGTTAATATCTCAGGATTAAATTATCAGATTTACACCAAAAACTATACAGCTCGGCACATCAGTAACCTGAACACAAATATAAAGTAACTTGACAATCCAAGCAATATTTTTCAAGTTATCGAATGCCAAAGGGATTGGAGGAATTTTCAATTTGAAGGATAAAGGGTTAATATCTCAGGATCAAATTATCCGATTTACACCAAAAACTATACAGCTCGGGACATCAGTAACCTGAACACAAATATAAAGTAACTTGACAATCCAAGCAATATTTTTCAAGTTATCGAATGCCAAAGGGATTGGAGGAATTTTCAATTTGAAGGATAAAGGGTTAATATCTCAGGATTAAATTATTAGATTTACACCAAAAACTATACAGCTTGGCACATCAGTAACCTGAACACAAATATAAAGTAACTTGACAATCCAAGCAATATTTTTCAAGTTATCGAATGCCAAAGGGATTGGAGAAATTTTTAATTTGAAGGATAAAGGGTTAATATCTCAGGATCAAAATAACAGATTTACACCCAAAACTATACAGCTCAGTACATCAGTAACCTGAACACAAATATAAAGTAACTTGACAATCCAAGCAATATTTTTCAAGTTATCGAATGCCAAAGGGATTGGAGGAATTTTCAATTTGAAGGATAAAGGGTTAATATCTCGGGACCAAATCATCAGATTTACACCAAAAACTATACAACTCGGTAAATCAGTAACCTGAACACAAATATAAAGTAACTAGACAATCCAAGCAATATTTTTCAAGTTATCGATTGCCAAAGGGATTGGAGAAATTTTCAATTTGAAGGATAAAGGGTTAATATCTCAGGATCAAATTATCCGATTTACACCAAAAACTATACAGCTTGGCACATCAGTAACCTGAACACAAATACAAAGTAACGTGACAAACCAAGCAATATTTTTCATGTTATCGAATGCCAAAGAAATGGATACGGATGCCGGACGGACAGACGGACGGATGGGCAGACGGACGGACAAAGGATGGACGAACGACGGATGGTCACCCCGGATGCCGGCATTATGTGTACCATACATAGTATGGGTACACATAAAAATTAATGAGACACTTACGGACAATAATAATGTATCTTACTATGAATAAGAGATGCAGAAGACAAATAATCACTATCAGCAGTAACTGTTGTCAACCTTAGCAAAAGTGTCAACAAACCGGAAACATGACTCCAGGCACTGAACAAACCTGGCCCGAAATCAATCACCAATTAAAACACTATCTGATGCAAAACAGCGGCTTCCAGAGAAGAAACTGTAGAACATCAGATGGTAGATGCAGACCAAAACGTCTAAACACCCCTAGGGTGAGGACGTAAACATGGGGAAAAAACAGAAATAATTCTGTTACCAATCCAAAACTCCCAAGAAATTTTAGCAATAAACATTACAAAAAATAAGCCAAAACATGGGAGAATAGCTAGGGGGGAATAAGGAAGGTAGAGAGGAAACACTGATCAAACAATGGTACTTCATAGCAAGAATGACAACATCAGGGCTATGCATTGAAAAAAGGCAACTAGAAATAATTTCATAAAATAATTATAAGTTACAGCCCTGAACATTTTCTTGCACTAAATTTTTTCCTCTCCTCCTTATATATCCTCTTTATTTCCACCATTTCTCTCATCAAAATGTGTCTGGCATCATGAAAACTGAGATTTGGAAGCACAAATAAGAGAAGTGTGACTGTTTTGAGGGCCAAACAAAGAATAATAATTGGCGCCAATTTTGGGACCTCCTTGACAGTGCGCATGCGCAGAGGAGTAAATGTATGGAGGTCCATATAGGACATGTATTTTTCGGTTTTTGATGCAAATTTTGGGGTCTGTGGGGGGGGGGGGGGGGGGGCAAAATTTGTGTTTGGCCCTGAATTAATGAGTTTAGCACCAGCTAAGTCTGGGTCATTATTGGTACAGTATAAAAATATGTACCTTTCTGCATCGAGATAAAATAGAAACACTGAAATCTCTCCGGCAGACTCTGATTGATTTGAAGAATGTAAACAGAAGAATATTTGTGCAAATGTTTCTTTTCTGTAACTAAATATTCAGAAATTTCGAATATAAAACCCCCTCCATTCCAACACAAGTTACAACTTAGTACTATAAGTGAAGTTACCGCTGTGGGTCTTGTGACAAATTTATGTTTCGCGGTTCCATTTATTCCAAAGAATGTTGCTCGAGTGTACAAAACCGAAGATTCTATTTACTCTGCAGTGACATCCCAAACTGCACTTATTAAAAGATACACTGTTTGAATGATACTCTTTAGTACTGATCAACGGGTGTTGGTTAATACTACAGAGAACAGGGATTGATGAAATGGCAAGGCTCAGTGTTTTCAAAATTACGTTGTTGCACAATAATGCGGAAAACAAAGGCCATGAGATATTACAACTAACTATGGCGAGACATTTCAAAGGTTAACAATCTGTTAATTTACCTCATTACACAGCAGAATTTTAATCTGACTTGTACCACTTTAAAAATGAACGACGATCGACTAAAAATAAAAACCGTTGATTATCGCAACAGTCGACAGTTAGTTAAATAAATAATCGCATCGGCCCTAATTATCATAGGTCTTCCTGACTGCTACCAATTCTATCAGCTGTAGACAAGCACTGCTAAACTTCCTAGGGTTGTTATGTCACAGCCGTTTGTAAGGCAACTTTTATGGAAAACCACTAAGGAATGCATCTGAACAACCTTCAACCTAACCTGCCCCCCCCTCAGCCCCACCCCCTCCCCTCCCCATAGAGAGCCAAATATTAAGCCAAGGACTTGAACTGAACAAAGAAATCTGCTCATACTGCACTAATAGTCCAGAGAATGAGACGCTTTAAACTCATTTAAAGGTGTCCGAGGATTGTGTATTAACGCTCGTATGACCCGAAACATATAAAAATTCTTCACAGTGAGCTACACTTTAAAAATAGTGCATAAATGAGACATAGTTATTGCTTCACACCGAGCTACACTTTAAAACCACCCAGCACTGACACTGGACTACTGTCTCTGGAGGAGGTATTTTTTTGCTTTTCACTATAAAGCCAGATAACATAAGGGTAAAACCGTTCCCCCCCCCCCCCCCCCCCCCCCACCTTCACCTTGTTCTGAGGTAAAATTCCTCAGAACGAAGAGGGCAGCAGAACAGCATCAGTGCTCGAGCATCGAGCAGATTGCCTAAAGACCTTGTAGATGTAATATTAAAGAACGACATTCTGAGCAACAGAAAGAGGACCCAAAGATCTAAGGTCCTCCGGTGACTCTACTTTTCTAAGGTAAAACTTGGTAAATGAAGAGGGCTGTGTCCAGTATGCAGCCTTCATAAGATCAGTAATGACTATACTGTTAGAATAAGCCCAAGAAGTGGACAGTGATCTAACCTCGTGCGCTGAATTCTTGTTGACAGAATGTTGATCAGAAGAGAGACTTTCATAGGCAACACATATTGCCAACTGAATCCATCTAGTGACAGAATGAACAGAAATATCTTTTCTGTTAGGAATCAAAGAAAGAAAGAAATGTTTTCTTCCCTTTCTAATAAAATCTGATCAAAGTTTATAAATGTGCATTGTTCTGACTGGACAAAGCAAGGGTCTACGGTTATCTGAGGACGTTGAAGCCTTAATGACAATAGGCTCCGGCTGCTTATCCGGAATCTGATTCTTAGCCAAAAAGCCCACTTCCGTAGTGAGGGTAATAGTATTACCCACACTACGGTAATGGGAATCATCAAAAGATGATGCATGAAGTTCACTAACTCTTCTAGCAGATGCAAAGGCTAAGAGAAAAGACATTTTATAGGTCAAGAATTTGAACTCTACATCATCTAACAGCTCAAAAGGAGCTTCTTGAAGCTTCAACAGAACCCAAGCCAAATTCCACTTAGGAATTAATCTGAGGGTTCTAGGTCTATTAATAGAGAAATTTCTAACTAGCTTGGATAAAGAAGTACCTCATCCAATATCCAAGTTATCATGATGAGCATAAGTGTCTGATAACATAGACCTATAGCCCTTAATAGTGACAGGCTGCAGTTTGAGTTCGTCAAACAGGTAGACCAGGAAATTGGCAATCTGTGGAATGGACGGATCATATATGTCTATTGAAGAAAACCCTCTACTTCGCTGCATAATACATCGAAAAGGAGGCCCTCCTACTGTTAGAAATTGTGTCCACTTTTCGACTGTAAAATGTTTTCTGAGCAAGAAGGATCACACAACAGAAATACATGAACGGTTGAGACCTTCCGGGTTGTGATGCAGTGCGCGTGACTTCCCCTGAAATAGATCCCTTTGAGGAGGAAGCTTCTGGGGAATGTCCCATAACAGACACCTGAGAAGATTGATCCAAGTCTTCTGTGACGACAGAGGTACTACTAAAAAGATTTTGCATTGAGACTGTTTGATCTTTAACAGAATCTGCTGAATCAACAAAGCTGGAGGATATGCATATCCTATCATTCTGACCCATGAGATCGACAGAGTGTCTACTGCATAAGCTCGATGATCTGGACATGGTGACACGAAAGTCGGTAACTGATTGTTTAGGTGTGTCGCAAAAAGATCTATCATGGGACGATCCCACCAGTAGCAGATCTGACTGAATATTCACTTGTTGAGAGTCCACTCCGATGGCAACAGGCAACCTTTCCAAGAGAGCGAGTCTGATAGAATGTTCAGACGACCCGCTATATGATGGACTGAGAGATGAATGTGATAATTCAGAGCAAACAGGAGAATCTTCTCCATTAATTCGCATAACAGAATCAAGTGAGTGCCACCTTGGTTCCTGAGGTAAGCAACTACTGTAGAGTTGTCCTACAAAATTTGAACATGGACGTTTGCTATTTGACGAATCCAATGTTGTAGTGATAGCCTGATTGACATCATCTCCTTGATGTTTATGTTTTTTCTAGGAACCGAGAGTCCCAAAGACCCTGATACATCAAGTCTGCAGGACTTAGAGAGAGACATGCCCCGGTTATATTACAAGTCAGAACGAGCCGTCTGGCTTTGGCACAAGGAAGAGGTGACTGTAAAAACCTTGAGAATTTTGATTCTCAATGACCTCTGTTGCTTTCTTTAATAAGAGAGCCTGTACCTCCGCTAGGAGAGACTCTCTTTTGAAAAGATCCGCCGGAAGATTTGTCGAACGCGGACATCTTGTAAGTGGGGGTTTCACTTGGAATGATAGCCGAAGGCCTTCCGAGACTACACTTCTCACCCACTGATCTTCCGTGACTGCTATCCTGTTTCTCCCGAAGTTTGATAACCTTTTTCGAACTGGAAAGCAATAGAGATCTTGACCATCACCTGTATGACTTACGAGGCTTACAGGAGGAGAAACTACGTCCTCCTCATGAAGAACCTCTTCTCATTGGCTTAGGGGGTGTCTGACCTTTAGTCCTGATCAACTTACGCCCCTTTTCCAAGTCGCTGTACTGACGACCTCCGGAGTAATTATAAGAGGGCTTCTTGTACCCTTCTTGTACCCTCGCGAGGAGTTCCCATTAGATGACTTAGATGCGGAATGGCCTTGCTTTCCCCGGTCTGGTGAAGCGTGTTGTTGAGACACCGACTTCAAAAGCAGTGCACTGGAAGCTTTTTTGTAGCCTGCTCAAAGACTAACAAAATCTTGTCGTCAAACAGAGTATGTCCGGAGACGGAATGACTCGGAGAGAGGTTTTCACCTTGTCATCAATAAGTGATGATGACGCAAGGGCAGCATCACGTCTCATCAACTCCAAATTTGCCACTGTCAGGGCGGAGTTGTACATGGCATACATGACTGACCTGGAAATAACTCTAAGCAAGGAACAAACGTCCCCAAATTCCTTCCCATTAAGACGTTGTGCCATAGCTCTGGTAAGGTGATCTGCATAAGACATCGCGTCCAGATTGGCTCTATTTGATGAAATAGCACATTCCATCACATCTGAGCATATGCTGAATGAAGCAGGTAGGATCACATCTGAATCTCCGGACTGCTCATCTAAATGCAGAGGAGCTCTCTGGACATCTTCTCCAACCATTTTAAATGAACGTGGTCCAAGGAACGGTATAGTTATGGAAGATGTCAATAAGAAACCACCTTTCCTCTTAGCCCTAGAGAGGTTAAATATGGCATCATCAACATGGCCGAAGGCATGCGATACCCGTCTAGACTGTATCAGGAAGGAAAGAACGTCCTCTTTCCTCCGCACGAAGTCTGCGTCCAAAGACAACAGCAGTTAACCTCTAGTAGTCACAGCTTGCTGATCAGAAGGAACAAATTCAGGATAGTATTGATGGATAAAATCCATCGCTAACATATGCTCTTCATCGCTAACATATGCTCTTCCTTGTCCCTTTCACCGTCCAATTGAATCTGCTGTGATGTTCGGTCCATCGCATCTGCATCGGCAGATGACTGGACCGACCCAGCACCACCCGACATGTCACCGCTGGAGTCTGCGGGAGGCTGCACTTGCATTTGCTGGGATGCTGCGATCAGCTGCACACTCTGCAACAGCAAGTCCGTTACCAAGGCTTGAGGAGCAGCAGTCTTCTGAAAAACTTGAATTATCTTGCAGTGAGAGTTCTGGCATAGGAATCTCACCGCCAAAAATGTACCGTGACACCCATCTCCAATGTATGTCATCCCAATTAACACATGTAGCACAAGAATCCACAGGAGAGCATCAACTACAGGCAAGGCAACACGCATGTAAATCCGAGGTAGACTTCCTCGCCTTGCATTTAGAGCAGTAAGCATAATTACAATCAAAATACAAAGTCAATAGCACTCCTACAAACTACACAATAAAATATGTTATAAAGATGCATGAATAATAGTAATCAAAACTAAATTAAAAAAATTAAACCAAAAATTTTTTCAAAAAGTTTTTGAAAAAAACCAAGTTCCCAAAGGGAACATGATGAGCCCAAGGTCATCCCAAAAGAGCCTAAGTGTGGACAAAATCCAAATTTTTTGAGCTACACTACCGGAATCATAATCAATGTATCCTATAATAATCCTACAGTAATATAATACAGTAGAATCCTCTTAATTGAATATCCATTTTGCCAGTGAAAATTATTCAATTAACAGGAATATACAACTAACTGGGATTTGGTCAGTTTCCTGTGTTCTGGAGGTAAACTGAGCACTTATTCTATTATATCTTGTTTGACAGAGCTCATAGAGCTCTGTCAAACAAGATATAATAGAATAAATGCCTATATTGAAGGTAGTGAGGCCAAAAAGGTTGATAAATAAGGGAAATTTGGTGCGTGTCACAGTAATTTTTTAGACATATTACAAAAATTTATATACAATTAACAGGAGTTTAATCTACAACCCATATGCAATTAACAGATCAAATTTGTATTGAAGGTATGGTAAATGGTTTTGTGTTTGAAAATTATATTCAATTAACAGGGATATACAATTAAGAGATATCCAATTAAGTGGGCTCCACTGTACTAAATCCTACAAATATTTGAAGACGTTGGCAATGTAAACAGCATCAAAGGAAAACAACAGAAACAAGACATCAGGCACACAAAAAGGCCAAAGTGAGTAACCAATTTAAATGCTACCAGATGTAAAGCTAGATCTTCATACGAAGAAAAAACGATATATCGGATAGAAGATGCAAGACCAAAATGACCTAACACCCCTAGGGTGAGGACGTAACCATGGGGATAAACAGAAAATACATTCTGTAATACACTTTAAACTCCCAAGAAAAAATAAAAAATTTCAATAAAAAATAGCCAAAAAGCTTGGGAGTTAAAAGGAGGGCTTCAAGGAAGGATAGGGAAGGAACACTTAACAAACAGTGGATAAATCAATAGCAAGCGTGATGACGTCAGGCGTATGTCCCGAAATTGGAAAACATGAAATAAATTTTATAATTATTATAAAGTTACAGCCCCGAACGTTTCCAACCACCATTGTTCACGTCCATCATCCATTTACAGCCTTGGATCCACCAATTCTTTCATTGATTTGAGTCTAGCATCCTCAAAAAGGAGATTTAAAAGCACAGATGTCAGTTCATTGTTACTGACTTTAGGGCCAAACAAAGGATGATGGTTGGCACCAATTTCGGTACCTTCCTTGATACTGCACATGTGCGGATCATTAAAGTATGGAGGACCATATAGAACTTATTAATTTTGGGGGTTTTGTATGCAAATTTTGGGATTGGGGACAAAATTTGTGTTTGGCCGTGGATTAATTTGAGTTAGCACCAGCTAGTCTGGGCCATTGGTTGTGGTATAAAAATATTAATTGGAGATTTTTTGTGAATAGCGCTGGCCACTTTTGGTCGTAACATTGAGTAAAGGGTTAACCCACATAATGGTCAAAACTGACCAGTGCTATTCACAAAAATCACCCTTCAATTTTCATTATTTTTTTCCATTTTTTTGTCTCATAACCGCAGCTTATAACCCCTCATCGAAATGAACTCGTTGAGCTCATTTCAACGAGGGGTCATAAGCTATGGTTTTGATGCAAAAGGTGACAAAATTGAGTTATTCAAGAATTTTATTTACAAGCATTGTCTGCTTTTCGTGTTAGGTAAGGGGTTAAGGATTTACCTTGTTACAATTTATGGAGAGTTAACAAGGTAAAGACATGTCACCATATTTTGATGATCAAAAATAATTTAGCACTCTACCAGTTAAAAGGGTTATAGTGAGTTTTCAGTTCACTTAACAATTTTAACTTTTCAATGAAAGTATAGTAAACAAACTGGCACAGTCTGAAATGGAGTGGCACTGATTGTATACCATCATATGGGAGATGACAATAAGACAGCCAATCTGGCTTTGTCTTCCCCTTGTTGTATAATACCCATTCCCATTTGGTCAATGGAAAATATTCAGTTAACAGGTACATTCAATACCGTATATACTCTATGTATTGGGACACTCTATGATTTGGGACAAACATTTTTTCCAGAAAACTTTATTTTTTTATGCTCCAAAGTTTGGGACATTCAGGAGATTTGTTTCCAGTTGGCCCGTCGCTAGTAGCAGACGACACTCATAAAAAAAATTCTTGAGTAACTAAAAGTTTTCATTTTTTGCTTCGAAAACATAGCTTATGATCCCTCATTGGAACGTGCGCAATGTGCTCATTCCAATGAGGGATCATAAGTTATGTTTTGGAAGCAAAAAATGAAAATATAAAAAAAAATTGGACGGCGATTTTCATATATAGTGATGGAAAACACATCACACACAACTTTATTCAGCATCAAATCAAGACCAGGCTGTGTTCTTTCCCCATTTTCTAATAATTGGGACACCTGCGAAAATAATTATTTTTAGCCGTCCCAATTCATAGAGTAAATAAGGTATACAGGATTTTGGTCATTTTCCAACCATTTGGTGATAAATTGAGTATTTCTTCTTTAACTCTGTCAAACAAGATATGATTGAAAAAATGCTTTCTCTGGAAGTTTTGAAGCCATAGGTCTGTAAAGCTGAGGAATTTGAGGGTTGTCAGTAGAATTTCTCGATATAATGTTGTATTTTTTATTCAATTAACAAGGATTTACTCAACAAGCTATACAACAAGCTATATGCGATTAACATGGTTATTCTATTAACCCTTTGAACTCTGTGGTATCTTCCATGCCAGTTCAATGGCAGCAACTGGAAAAGTCCATATTCATTATTTGGAGGTAGACTAATGAATATTTTCAATTTGCAGCCTTGGGGCTGAACACTGAAAATATTGATTGGCTTACCCAACACATTCAATTAGCATCCATCATACTTAATGAAATTTTGAAGTATCATGTTCCTAGACCGAAGAGTGGCCTGTTTGGGTTAAAAGGGTTAATAAGCATACAGTTAAGTGGCTTTCAGTGTATGTGCATATTGTGTGTGTATACAGAAAAGTAAAGAATCCAGTTCTTGTTTTGTTGCTTGAACAGATAATTAAAGCACGAGAAAGGATATTTACATAACTTTTATCAGAATGGAATGGTAACTGGCTCTCGTCAGATCACCGAAGTTAAGCAACGTCGAGCCCAGTTAGTCCTTGGATGAGTGACCATCTGAGCAATCAATTCAGACTCCCACAGTGTGTCCTTGGGCAAGGCACTTAACCATGATTGTCCACATGGGGGCACGATGATGCCATGTGCAAAGGCGTACTGCACGTCGATGGTGTGCATGTCTTCAACCAATCTAACCCTGCCTGTGAAGCAGTGCAGAGTTCCAATGTTGGGGAGCTGGCAGCTGCCCGTTGTTGCTTGGTTGTTCTCTCCAGGTACTCCACCCGTAAAACTGTGACTGACACGATATAACCCTGGCTGTTAAAGTGTCATTAAACCTTAATAAATAAATAAATAAATAAATAAATAAATAAATAAATAAATAAATAAATAAATGTGATATAATTCAGAACAGTTCAACACTGATCCCAGGATGCACAGTAATGAAGTGAAGTGTACCTGTGAAGGGCTACTAAAATTGTTTACCTTAGGGCTTGTTCTTTCTTCTCCTCTTCTGTTAGGGGTTTAATCTCATCTGATGATTCTCAGAAATTTGAATGCTGTGTTCTGGCTGCATGGTTCAACCAATCTAACCCTGCCTGTGAAGCAGTGCAGAGTTCCAATGTTGGGGAGCTGGCAGCTGCCCGTTGTTGCTTGGTGGTTCTCTCCAGGTACTCCACCCGTAAAACTGTGACTGACACGACATAACCCTGGTTGTTAAAGTGTCATTAAACCTTAATAAATAAATAAATAAATAAATAAATAAATAAATAAATAAATAAATAAATAAATGTGATATAATTCAGAACAGTTCCACACTGATCCCAGGATGCACAGTAATGAAGTGAAAGTGTACCTGTGAAGGGCTACTAAAATTGTTTACCTTAGGGCTTGTTCTTTCTTCTCCTCTTCTGTGAGGGGTTTAATCTCATCTGATGATTCTGAGAAATTTGAATGCTGTGTTCTGGCTGCATGGGCCTGTGCATCTAATTCAGTTTTTAATAATTTACCACACCTACAGTAAAATCAACAAAGGTTCACAATATCAAAAAAGTTGACAGAAATTTTCACATAAGTGCAGTATTCCTTTAGTCAGAATATTTTGAGGCATATATATTCTAAAAATGAATTAACCCTTTACCCAATGCAGACGATATCAAAATTTATTATTTTAAATATCATTTTTTCAAATTTTTCAAAAAATTTCAACAAAACCAAATCATGTGACCCCTCGTTGGAATGAGCTCATTCTAATGAGGGGTCACATGATATGGTTTTATTGAAGTTTTTTGAAAAATAATATTATTTCAACTGCTGAATTTGTATATTACGTGGGCGGTTGCGGCCGATTCGTTGGGTAAAGGGTTAAGAATTCAAATCAATGTTTCGTCTTACACACCACACACTAGATCACTTTCTAAAACAAGAAAAATAGAACAAGAACTCCACTTTGAGGTATAATAGTATTGTAGAACAAGACTAACAGTGACACACGGCCAGGCATGCCCCCAAACTTTGACCTTGATCTGACCTTGACCTCTATCAAACAAACAAAAATTGTGTGCGCGACATATCGTCTCCCCATAAGCAACATGTATCCGTAGTTTCAACAAAATCCAACAAAGCATCTCAGAGTTATGGAGCAGACATGAAAATCTTCCTGACAGACGGACGGATGGACAGATGAGAATTCAATTAAATAATCCAGGATTCTTACAGACTAGTCAATCTGGTTTTCCATAACTTTTCCATTCCCCGAAATCAAATTTTCATAATCCCAAAGGTTAAATGTAACTCAATATATAATTCTATTTTTCCACTCCTCTCACCATTTGAGAATTCTTTCAACCCTAAAGGGCCCAATCCCAACTTTGATCACTCTGTACAGCAATAAAAACGAGGCTCGAGCATTGTGGCTTAAGGTAAACTTTTGAATTTAATGATGAACCTATTATCGGCATTGGATTTGGTCCATAATGGGGTAATCGCCGAATCAACAGCATCACCAGAAAAGGGCATCCTTTGCCAATAGGGGTGCGCCAATTGTTATAAGGTCAAAATAAAGTGTCGGGTTTTTTTTACTCCCAGCCATATTATCAAAATGAAAGTGTCATTGACACTGTAGCTCAACTTGTCAAGACATGTACATGTATAGTATGTGACACAGCAATGACAAACATCTAGGTAATGACCTGATAACAAAGGTACATATAAAGTATTGTAACGGCCTGTACATAAATACTGACCGTAGCCTGTAACAAATGTATAGGTAAAGTATTGTAAAGGTGGGTGACAGTCAGATGCTAAACTAGAAAAGAAATCTTTGAGTCCCAGAGTGGGTCTGACTGAACCCCCCAAAATTTGTTCTCATAGCACAGTGATAACAAAGACACCCCAAAACACACTCATTCCTGTCCCAAGGTGAAAACAAAGGTACCCAAGAAGTTTCGTGAAGATCAGTTCATAAATACGAGCTGTATAGAAGTTGAGACAAAAAACTGATTGGACCTAATTTCGGGACAAAATGGCCACTGGCAGCCATCTTGAATTTTGGACCGCACTCAGAAACACTCGTTCTTGTCCCAAGGTGATAACAAAGGTACCCAAGAAGTTTCGTGAAGATCAGTTGATAAATACAGCCTCAAGCCCGAGCAGTATTGACATGTGCACTTACAGTGTATAAGTAGCACTAAATAAATCAAAATTCATCTAATTTGCATAATTTCTGCGCGAGCAAAAAAACCTGTACTGTATGTGATGTATTCTATTTTACTAAACATTCAAACAAAAACATTTATTCAAATCAGAACTTTCATACAGAAGTTCTGTACAAAAGACTGATTGCACTAATTTTGGTACAAAATGGCTGCTGGTGGCCATCTTGAATTTCGGACCACACTCCAAAACACCCGTTCTCATCCCACGGTGATAACAAAGGTACCCAAGATGTTTCGTAAAGATCGGTTCATAAATACGGCCTCTAGCCTGAGCCGTATAGAAGTTGTGTACAAAAAACTGATTAGACCTAATTTCGGTACAAAAAAGGCCACTGGCAGCCATCTTGGATTTCAGACCGCACTCAGAAACACTCGTTCTCGTCCCAAGGTGATAGCAGAGGTACCCAAGAAGTTTCGTGAAGATCGGTTGATAAATACAGCCTCTAGGCCGAGCCGTATTGACATGTGTACTTACTGTGTGTAAGTTGCACTGAAAAAAATAAAGTTCATCTAATTTGCATAATTTCTGTTCGAGAAAAAAACCTGTATTATATGTGATGTATCCCATGGTACTTAACATTCACACAAAAAATTATTCAAATCAGAGCTTTCATGTGGAAGTTCTGCGCAAAAATCTGATTGCCCCTAATTTTGAACAAAATGGCTGCCAGTGGCCATCTTGAATTTCGGACCGCACCCAAAAACACTCGTTCTCGTCCCACGGTGATACCAAAGGTACCCAAGAAGTTTCGTAAAGATCGGTTCGAAAGTTAAAAAATTTATAGTAATTTATATATTTTTTATACTTACCAATGACCCAGACTTAGCTGGTGCTAACTCCAACAAAACCAGGGCCAAACACAAATTGTGCCCCCCAATCCCCAAAATTTGCATCCAAAACAAAAAGAAATCATGTCCTAAAGGACCTCCATACTACGCCTCTACTGCGCATGCGCAGTGACGCAGTCGTCCCGAAATTGGCGCCAATTATCATTCTTACTGGCAGTGCCTGGCCAGCGCTATGTACTCAGCGGGGAGGCAAGAGTTCCCAACTCCAGGGAGGGCCATCCCCATCTGGGTCATTGGTAAGTATAAAAAATATATAAATTACTATAAATTTTTTAACATTTTTATACTGTACCAATGACCCAGACTTAGCTGAATAGTAAACAGGCTGGAGGGCCTAGGACATAGAGGAAAATCCAATAAGCTCAACTATATAGTAAAGAGGTAACCCCTTAAGGAGAAAAGGAGTATTAGGCTTTACATGTATCTTTCTTATTTAATATTAAATTAGAAAGATACACTACCCTTAATAATTGAGCACAATAACATTCATGTTCTCTATTAACATCCAGTATAACCCTTATACTAATTATTTTTAAAGCAAGCCAATAAATAAAGTAGTCCAGAGAATTGAGACTCTTTATAATCATTTAAAAGTGTCCGAGTATTGTATATTAAAGCCCGTTTGACACTTGACATATACAAATGCTTCACACCGAGCTACACTTTAAAAATAAGACATGAATGAATTTAAACATTAATATTACACTTTAAAACCATCCCGGAAGCGACTCAGAAATACTGACTTGGAGGAGGCATTCCCTTGCTTTTCACTATAAAGCAGGTGACCTAAGGGAACACCCGCTCCCCCCCTTCCCCTTGCCCTGGGTCAAATAGCCCAGAGCGAAGAGGGCAGCCGGACGGAGTCACTGCCGGAACAGAAAGCCTGCATAACTATAGTTGCAACTGTTTAGTG
Source organism: Pictodentalium vernedei (assembly GCA_031216915.1). NCBI lineage: Eukaryota > Metazoa > Mollusca > Scaphopoda > Dentaliida > Dentaliidae > Pictodentalium > Pictodentalium vernedei. The sequence goes on from CM062292.1 coordinate 436,458,609, forward strand.
GACGACATTCTGAGCAACAGATAACGGACCTAAACAATGCAGGTCTCCAGAAATGGACTCAATATTTCTGAGATAAAAATTCGTAAATGTGGATGGCTGAGACCAATAAGCAGCCTTCATTAAATCTGTAATAGCAACACTATTAGCATAAGCCCAGGAAGTAGAAAGAGCTCTTACTTCATGAGCAGAAATCTTAAGCACAGACTGCTGAGAAGAAGATAAATCTTCATAAGCAGTACGGATAGTTAACTGAATCCATCTAGCAATAGAATGGACTGAAATGTCCTTTCTATTAGGCATCAAAGACAGAAAGAAACGTTTCCGTCCCTTTCTGATAAACTGAGATCTCTGTTTATAGATACGTAGTGCTCTAACAGGACAGAGTAAAGGCCTACGCCCGATTGAAGACGGAAGAGCCTTAATAACAATAGGTTCCGGATATTTATTAGGAGCCTGATTCTTAGCTAAAAAACCCACATTAGTAGTGAAGGTGATAGTGTTCCCAACACTACGATAATGAGAATCATCCACCGATAGTGCATGAAGCTCACTGACTCTTCTGGCAGAAGAGAAAGCTAAGAGAAAAGCTGTCTTATAAGATAAGAATTTGAAATCTACTGTACCAAGAGGTTCAAATGGCTTTTCCTTCAATTTAAGGAGAACCCAAGCTAAATTCCACTTAGGAATTAATCTAAGAGTTCTGGGTCTATTTATCGAAAAGTTTCTAACCAACTTCGATAAAGAGACATTAGATCCAATTTGTAAACTATCATGATGTGCATAGGTATCAGATAACATAGATCTATAACCCTTTATAGTAACAGGCTGCAGTTTGATTTCGTCAAACAAGTATACTAGAAAGTTTGCAATGTCTGGTATAGAGGGATCAAATATATCTACAGAATGATCCCTACACCAACGACGAAAAACCTTCCACTTAGCCGCATAGTTTAGCGAAGAGGAGGTCCTCCTCCAGTTAGAAATCGCGTCCACTGCTCGTCCTGTAAAGTGCTTGCCATGCAAGAAGGACCGCACAACGGAAAAACGTGAAGGTTGAGACCTTGCGGGTTGTGATGGAGTTGGCGCGATTTCCCCTGCGAAAGAAGATCCTCTCGTGGAGGAAGCTTCCGCGGTAGGTCCCACAACAGACACCTGAGTAGATTTATCCACGGTCTCTGTGGCGACAGAGATGCTACCAACAGAATCTTGCATTGAGATTGTTTTATCTTTAGCAATACTTGTTGAATTAACGGCGCTGGAGGATACGCATATCCTATCATTCCGTCCCAAGGGATTGACAGAGCGTCTACTGCAAATGCTCTTGGATCCGGACACGGAGACACATATGTCTGCAACTGATTGTTGAGATGTGTCGCAAATAAGTCTATCATTGGCCGTTCCCATTGGTAGCAAATCTGATTGAATACTTGTTTGTTGAGAGTCCACTCCGACGGCAACAAGCGACCCTTTCGTGAAAGGGAGTCTGCTAGCACATTCAGACGACCCGGTATGTGACGGACCGAAAGAAGAACGTGATGTTCTAATGCAAACAGAAGGATTCTTTCCGTTAGATTGAACAAAGGAACTGAATGAGTGCCTCCCTGATTCCGTATATACGCCACTACTGTCGTATTGTCGGATAGGATTTGGACATGAGCATCGTGAATAATGTCCATCCAGTGACGTAACGCAAGCCAAATTGACATCATTTCCTTGATGTTTATGTGCTTGCACAGGAATTGCGGATCCCAAAGACCCTGGCATCTCAAATCCGTTGGGATTAATGATGCACCCCAACCTGTTTGACTGGCATCCGTCATAACGGTAAAACTCGGATCCGGCAACTGCAGCGGAACTCCTTGAGTTAACCACTGAATGTTTGCCCAAGTCTGAATCTCTTGTTTCACTTGATCTGACAAGAGAACGTCTACATCGAGCGAATGAATTTTCACACTCCAATTCTGAGTCAGGAAAATTTGAAGAGGACGTGTGCGTAGCCGCCCCATCGGAATGAGATCCGCGGCGGCTCCGCACAGACCTATCAGTCTCATAAATTCTCTCGCCGTGACTTTGTCTGCGTGCAGACAATAGCGAGCGTAACAACTGACTAATTTCGCTCTGGTTAACGGCAGACGAACGAGATTGTTGTGCGTCTCGAAGCTCATTCCCAGATGAGTGAATGACTTGGACGGCACCAGATCCGACTTCTCCTCGTTTACTATAAAACCGAGACGTCGGAGCAATAGAAGAAGATTCTGAACATCGTTCTGAAGCGTTAACTCGTTGCCATACCTCTGAAGAATGTCGTCCAGGTAGGCCGACGTTACCGCAGACGAATGAGCTCGGAAGTAGATCATTACCGAGTTCATTACCCGAGTGAAAGCCCAGGGTGCTAGATTCAAACCGAAGCACATCGCCCGGAATTGATACACCACTCCTAGGACTGCGAAGCGTAGATACTTTCAGAATGTCGGATGTACCATGACGTGAAAGTACGCATCTTTGAGATCTATGCTCGTTGCATAATCGTTCACCCGAATACTCGCTCTGACCGATCGAATCGTCTCCATATAAAACTTCGGAGCGACGATCAGCTTGTTTATCCAGCTCAAATCTATGACTGGACGGAACGAGCCGTCTGGTTTCGGAACCAGAAACAGATGGCTGTAGAATCCCAGAGATTCCTGGTTTTCTACGACCTCTACCGCGTTCTTCATTAAAAGAGACTGCACCTCTGATAACAGAGCGTCTCTTTTCTGTGGATTTGACGGAAGATGAGTCCACTTTGGACTTCGAGTTAATGGAGGCTTTCATTTGAAGGATATCTTTAGACCTTCCGAAGTCACTCCTCTCACCCAAGGGTCGTCCGTAATCGACGCCCACTCTTGTGAAAAACTCGACAACCTTCCGCCAACCGGAACGCGATAGAGGTTTAAGCCATCACCTCCTGGACCTGCGAGGCCTGCGGTAGGAGAAACCACGTCTTCCACGACCCGCACCTCGCCTCGTCGACCTCAGGGCGTTCGACCGATTGTCCCGGCCTGAAGGACGTCCCGAACGAGAGTCGCTATCCTGATGGTCTCTCGAATAAGACCAAGAGGACGCACCGGAACCTCTATAGGAACCTCTCTTGGGCGCATTAGACCCAGAAGTGCCTGTCTTATTCGTGTCTGCTGTATCCGACTTTTTAGGAGCCGATCTGAACAACAGAGAATCATTAGCTTTCTTTTTAATTTTATCATAAATAGCGGAAAGCTTGCCGTCAAAGAGAAGTTCTCCTGAGACCGAAGCGACTCTAAGAGAGTTCTTCACCTTAGAATCCACTAGTGTGGATGTAGCTAGGGCTGCGTCACGTCTAACCAACTCCAGATTTGCCACTGAAAGGGCGGAGTTACTCGTGGAATAAGCTACTGCCCTTGAAAGAAGTCTTAAAGAGGATTGTATATCCTGAAACTCTTCCCCTTGAAGGCGCAGTGATAACGCCTTAGTAAGGTGATCTGCATAAGATAAGGCATCTAAATTGGCTCTGTTAGACGCAATAGCTGTTTCCAACACCGCGGTTGGAATAGAAGCTGACGACGGTAATGATAGCTCTAAGTCTTCCGCCTCGTCGTCCATACGCAGAGGAACTCTCGGTATACCCTGTCCTGCCGTATCAAATTTATTCCTTGCATTAATGAAAGGCAGGTTAAGAGTATTAGCGGACAAGAAACCTGCTTTCCCCGTCCTGGAAGCAAGTTTAAATATAGCGTCGTTCAATAATTCAAATGTTCTTGCAACATTATTGGACTGCGACGAAAACTCGGGAGCGATGTCCCTGAACCGCTCAAAAAATTCAGAGTCCAATGACGCTATAATTCTCTTGTCCGGAAGCGCAGCAGTCTGGCCCGACGGAACAACTTGAGGGAGAAAGTGCCGGATGAAGTCCATGGCAGCTTTATGTTGTTCCGAAAGGGATAGCTCCAAGTCATCCGTATCCCTTTCACCATCCGGTCGGACCTCCCGATGTTCCCGGTCGTCCGCCCCCGATGCTTCGGCGGAGCGTACCGACCCAGCGCCGTCGGATAATTCTCGATCCGACACCGTTTCTGTCGGCTGCTGGGATGCTGCGATAAGCTGTGCTATCTGCACAAGAATGTCCGACGTCGAGACCTGCGGAGGTGCAGTCTTTCGCTGCTTCGCCGAGGGCAGCTCCGCATCAGATGGCTCCCGCATACTTTTCCTATGCGAACGTCCGGAGTCCATCGGTCTCGAATCCCTGGCTGCCGGATGGTGTGACCTGGTCGCCGAAGAATCCTTCATCGGCGAAGCTGGTAAAAGGTGCGGTCGTGTGCGCTGACGAGAAGAGGAAGCCTTAACAGTCTCTGCGGACTGCTTATACAACGGAGCGTCCCGAGCGACGGACGTATGCTCCGCTAAAGACACATTTTGTACCACAACATCTGGTCCCAGATGTTGTTGTACGAGAGAGGGACCTCTCTCGCTCGCGGCCCGGCTGGACCTGGACGAGCTAGGAACCGGACTAAAAGGCTTCCTCCGTTCTCGCTTACTATCCGCCGTCACTGGGTGTGCATCTATTATGTTTATAGTGCTCGCATCACCCAAAATTTCCTCTTGGACCGCATCGGACGAACCCGGCTGCCGAACCATTCGGTGAATGGACGCTACACCGGGCGAGCTAGCGGACGACATTTGTCTAATCTCCATGAGCACTTTTGCCGCTAGCTCTGAATTCATTTGTGACGACGGACGCACACTTGAAGAAGATAACATGGAAACATCACCCTGTTCTGGTTCCTCTGAAATAGAAACTGAGAGAGTAGAGTGACCTTGTGGAGAAAGAGCCGGCATCGCTCTTTCTCCAGAAACAACATATCGTGACACACGTTTCCAATGTTTCTCATCCCAATGTTCACATATAGGACAGGGATTAATGCGAGAACACTGACTACAATTAATACAATGATCATGAAAGTCAGAGGAAGATTTCTTCCTATTACAATTTGAACAATGTCCCTTCATTGTGAAAGAACAACAATAAGTCCTAGTTACTCGCAAAAACCCCTGACACAAAGATACATAATAACATGATCCATTAATAAATGAAAAAACAATTGCAAAACAAAATAATTTTGAAAAAATATTTTTTCAAAGAAGCCCAAGTTGCTGAAAAGTAACGTTGAGCCCCGATGGATCCGATGGCAAAGTGTGGTCAAAAATTTTAAATTTATATAAAATAATTAATGAGACACTTTCGGATAATATAAATGTATCTTATAATGAGATAAACTACCACAAAGGCAAACAGCCCCCCTCAAAAAAGGCTGTTGCCAATGAAAACAAACAGTGTAAACACACTAGAAAACATGACTCCAGGCACTGAAAAAACTGGCCCGGAATCAGTCATCAATTACACTCTATCTGATGCAAAACAGAGACTCCCAGGGGAGAATCTGTAGAACATCAGATGGAAGATGCAGAACACAAACGTTATACACCCATGGGTGAAAACGTAACTATGGGGAAAATAACAGAAAACATTCTGTAACCAAGCAACTCTCCCAGGAAATTTTAGAAATGAAATTTCTCAAAAATATGCCAAAAGCATGGGAGAATTGCCAGGGGGGACTTTAGAAGGCTAGGGGAGAGGAAACACTGAATAAGCAGTGCAACAATTAGCAAGAATGACAACAAGAGGCCCATGCCTCGAAAATAGGCAACTTAACATAATTTCATCAAAAAATTTTAAGTACAGCCCTGATTATTTTTTGCCACTTCTTTTTCCTCTCCTCCTTCTATCCTCCTTAGAATCACATTTTCTCCAAAAATTACGTGTCTGGCATCCTTTAAACTGAGATTTACAAGCACAAAGATCAGTGAGATGTTGACTGATGAAGGGCCAAACAGAGAATGATAATTGGCGCCAATTTCGGGACGACTGCGTCACTGCGCATGCGCAGTAGAGGCGTAGTATGGAGGTCCTTTAGGACATGATTTCTTTTTGTTTTGGATGCAAATTTTGGGGATTGGGGGGCAAAATTTGTGTTTGGCCCTGGTTTTGTTGGAGTTAGCACCAGCTAAGTCTGGGTCATTGGTACAGTATAAAAATATGCGGCCTCTAGCCCGAGCCGTATTGGCATTTGCACTGACAGTGCTGAAAGTAATACTAAATACATCAAAGTTAGTCTAATTTGCATAATTTACGTACGAGAAAAAACCCGTATTATATGTGATGTCTCCTATGGTACTAAACATTCATACAAAAAATTATTCAAATCAGCGCTTTCATATGGAAGTTCTGTGCAAAAAACAGATTTCTGCATCGTCGGTACAAAATGGCAGCTGGCAGCCATCTTGAACTTCGGACCGGACCCCAAAACACTCGTTCCCGTCCCACGGCCATAACAAAGGTACCCAAGAAGTTTCGTAAAGATCGGTTCATAAATACGGCCTCTAGCCCGAGCCATATTGAATTGTTGATGGACAGACGGATAACTGGCCATGGCATAAGCTCAAATTTGGCTTCGCCAAAGTTGAGCTAAAAAAGAGTTTACAGGTGAAACTTCTGGGGAATGTGTCAACACCATTGTTTCCAGAATTCTGTGTGTTTAATATTCTATGAATAATTTAAAGCTTAGCCACAATTTCAATGTGTCACACAATCATATTTGATTCTTATTACCTGGAAATCCAGGCCCAGTTTTTTGAGTTGTAACATCATTGTTTAAAATTGAGCTTTTCTGTATTACACCATTTTGACAAAAATGTGTTTAAAGAACTGCAATTCACAGTTTGCCTCTGTGAATTTTTTTTTCTGTGTGCGTTTGTCATTGTATCTTCAACCGTGAAAGTTTAAGTATGTTGTGGGTGTTTGTGTGCCCTATTAGTTCATTTCTTCAAGTGCATCTCCTGGATTTATTTTTATTGAATTTATATGCATTTTTGAATTCTCAGACATATTAATAGTAAAAGGATTTCAAAAACATCGAAGGCGAGTATTTCAGTTAGTATGATGATATTTAATTGAAGAATGCGAGATCAAAAGGAAAAAAATTTTCCTGGGTCAACTCTCCCCTGAAGGCGGGTAAACTTGCCCGGGGGCAAGTTGACCCGGATAAATTGTCTGGGGGAGTTGATTTGGTGGCGAGTTGACCAGGAACCAAGAAACACAACCCCACATTGAGATTCTAATTGCAAGTTTGCAGGGTTCGATCAAGTTATTCACACATTTTCATGGAACTTAAAACATCGATTGGTAGATTTTTAACATCGGTATTGGCCGATGGTTCGTTTACCATATCGGTTCATCACTATTTAAATTACATTTTAAGAAACTTGGAAGTTATTTCTGGGCAAATCTTGCCTAGAAACAACTGCAAAGCCACCAGATGCACTCTATCAAAGTGTGGCAAAAATTTATACAAACCACCAGAACTCTAGGGGTTAACCCTTTACCCAATGAATCGCCCGCATTCACCCACGTAATATGCAAATTCAGCAGCTGAAAAAATATTATTTTTCGAAAAATTTCTACAAAACCATATCATGTGGCCCCTCTTTGGAACGAGCTTGTCGAGCTCGTTCCAAAGAGGGTCACATGATATGGTTTTGTTGAAATATTTTGAAAAAATTTAAAAAATGATATTTAAAATAACAAGAGGCCCCACGGGGCCTGAAGCGCTCATCTTGTACAGAACACAATTTAAACAGAGTCCAAGAATGAGTCTACATTAAGCAAGCCATCTCCACTGGCTACACTGTCATCCTTGAGTCCCTCAGGAGTGACAAAAATAATCTGGGTATCATGCCTTTTCTTCAGTTGATCATAAGTAAAATGTAGAGCTCCCCTATGAAGCCCCTTGATACAACCTATGTGGATTAATCTTAGTACCTCTAGAGGGTACTGAATACAAAATTTTTAATTCTTCAGCAAAATGGCCAATTCCGGCTCCCATAGAGAGCCCAAATATTAACCCAGGCTCTTGCTTTGAACACAGTTAAATCTGACTTCCCTAGAGATGTTGTGTACCGAATAGGAAAGCATTCTGACTGTTGGATCTGAAGAAGAGAAATTGTAAAAAAATTTCTCCGAATTGCACTAAGTTCAAATTTGGACTACCATAGCGAGCCCAAATATTGACCTATGGATCCGATTTGAACAAACTTGAATCTGACCAACCTAGAGATGTTGTATACCAAATGTGAAAGCATTCTGACAAGTGAATCTGAAGAAGATTTTTGAAGAAATTCCCTCATATTGTACTAAGTTAAATTTCATGTTCCCATATGGAGCCCAAATATTAACCTAGGCACTCGAACAACCTGGAATCTGACCCCCCCTAGAGATGTTGTATACCAAATATAAAAGCATTCCGACTGGTGGATCTGAAGAAGAAGATTTTTAAAGAAATTTTCTCATATTGCACTAAGTAAAAATTTGGGCTACCATAGTGAGCCCAAATATATACCTAGGGATTTGATTTGAACAAACTTGAATCTGACCCCCATAGATATGTTGCATACCAAATATCAAAGCATTCTGACTGATGGATCTGAAGAAGAAGATTTTTTTAAATTACCCTCCATATTGAACAAAGATAAAATTTGGGCTTCTGTAGGAAGCCCAAATATTAACCTAGGGACTTGGTTTGAACAATCTAGAATCTGACCCTCATAACAATGATGTATACCAAATATTAAAAGATTCTGACTGGTGGTTCTGAAAAAGAAGATTTTTAAAGAATATTCCCCATATTACCCTATGTTAAAACTTCGGGCTCCTGTAGAGAGCCCAAATATGAACCAATGAGCTTTATTTCAACAAACTTTTATCTGACCCCCCCCCCCCCCCCCCCCCCCCCCCCCCCCCCCTATGAATGCTGTATACCAAATATCAAAAGATTCTGATGATTGGTTCTGGAGAAAAGATTTTTTAAAATTTTTGCAAATATGCTGACTCGTCATATTTTCGATGCCCATTACAGAACACCCTAACATAACCGATGGCAATTTTTTTTTACCATTCAATTCTACTGGTCATAAGGATACTTCATACCAAATAAAAGCTCTCTGTTCCGTGGGGTTTGGGAAATATGGGCGTTTGAAAATATTTCTATTTTTAGCTCCCAAGGTTCCCATGGGGATGCGGGAATTTTTTTTTTTTGCATGGGTCAAGTACTTATGACCCAGTACTACCACAAACGAAATTTGGTTCATACCGGACCATCGGTTCAGAAAGTTAAAAAATTTACAGTAATTTATATATTTTTTATACTTACCAATGACCCAGACTTAGCTGGTGCTAACTCTAACAAAACCAGGGCCAAACACAAATTTTGCCCCCCAATCCCCAAAATTTGCATCCAAAACAAAAAGAAATCATGTCCTAAAGGACCTCCATACTACACCTCTACTGCGCATGCGCAGTGACGCAGACGTCCCGAAATTGGCGCCAAATATCATTCTTACTGGCAGTGCCTGGTCAGCGCTATGTACTCAGCGGTGAGGCAAGAGTTCTCAACTCCAGGGAGGGCCATCCCCGTCTGGGTCATTGGTAAGTATAAAAAATATATAAATTACTATAAATTTTTTAACATTTTTATACTGTACCAATGACCCAGACTTAGCTGAATAGTAAACAGGCTGGAGGGCCTAGGACATAGAGGAAAATCCAATAAGCTCAACTATATAGTAAAGAGGTAACCCCTGAAGGAGAAAAGGAGTATTAGGCTTTACATGTATCTTTCTTATTTAATATTAAATTAGAAAGATACACTACCCTTAATAATTGAGCACAATAACATTCATGTTCTCTATTAACATCCAGTATAACCCTTATACTAATTATTTTTAAAGCAAGCCAATAAATAAAGTAGTCCAGAGAATTGAGACTCTTTATAGTCATTTAAAAGTGTCCGAGTATTGTATATTAAAGCCCGTTTGACACTTGACATATACAAATGCTTCACACCGAGCTACACTTTAAAAATAAGACATGAATGAATTTTAACATTAATATTACACTTTAAAACCATCCCGGAAGCGACTCAGAAATACTGACTTGGAGGAGGCATTCCCTTGCTTTTCACTATAAAGCAGGTGACCTAAGGGAACACCCACCCCCCCCCCCCCCCTTCCCCTTGCCCTGGGTCAAATAGCCCAGAGCGAAGAGGGTAGCCGGACGGAGTCACTGCCGGAACAGAAAGCCTGCATAACTATAGTTGCAACTGTTTAGTGGACGACATTCTGAGCAACAGATAACGGACCTAAACAATGCAGGTCTCCAGAAATGGACTCAATATTTCTGAGATAAAAATTCGTAAATGTGGATGGCTGAGACCAATAAGCAGCCTTCATTAAATCTGTAATAGCAACACTATTAGCATAAGCCCAGGAAGTAGAAAGAGCTCTTACTTCATGAGCAGAAATCTTAAGCACAGACTGCTGAGAAGAAGATAAATCTTCATAAGCAGTACGGATAGTTAATTGAATCCATCTAGCAAAAGAATGGACTGAAATGTCCTTTCTATTAGGCATCAAAGACAGAAAGAAACGTTTCCGTCCCTTTCTGATAAACTGAGATCTCTGTTTATAGATACGTAATGCTCTAACAGGACAGAGTAAAGGCCCGTCTGAAGACGGAAGAGCCTTAATAACAATAGGTTCCGGATATTTATTAGGAGCCTGATTCTTAGCTAAAAAACCCACATTAGTAGTGAAGGTGATAGTGTTCCCAACACTACGATAATGAAAATCATCCACCGATAGTGCATGAAGCTCACTGACTCTTCTAGCAGAAGAGAAAGCTAAGAGAAAAGCTGTCTTATAAGATAAGAATTTGAAATCTACTGTCCCAAGAGGTTCAAATGGCTTTTCCTTCAATTTAAGAAGAACCCAAGCTAAATTCCACTTAGGAATTAATCTAAGAGTTCTGGGTCTATATCGAAAAGTTTCTAACCAACTTAGATAAAGAGACATTAGATCCAATTTGTAATCTATCATGATGTGCATAGGTATCAGATAACATAGATCTATAACCCTTTATAGTAACAGGCTGCAGTTTGATTTCGTCAAACAAGTATACTAGAAAGTTTGCAATGTCTGGTATAGAGGGATCGAATATATCTACAGAATGATCCCTACACCAACGACGAAAAACCTTCCACTTAGCCGCATAGTTTAGCGAAGAGGAGGTCCTCCTACAGTTAGAAATCGCGTCCACTGCTTGTCCTGTAAAGTGCTTGCCATGCAAGAAGGACCGCACAACAGAAAAACGTGAAGGTTGAGACCTTGCGGGTTGTGATGGAGTTGGCGCGATTTCCCCTGCGAAAGAAGATCATCCCGTGGAGGAAGCTTCCGCGGTAGGCCCCACAACAGACACCTGAGTAGATTTATCCACGGTCTCTGTGGCGACAGAGATGCTACCAACAGAATCTTGCATTGAGATTGTTTTATCTTTAGCAATACTTGTTGAATTAACGGCGCTGGAGGATACGCATATCCTATCATTCCGTCCCAAGGGATCGACAGAGCGTCTACTGCAAATGCTCTTGGATCCGGACACGGAGACACATACGTCTGCAACTGATTGTTGAGATGTGTCGCAAATAAGTCTATCATTGGCCGTTCCCATTGGTAGCAAATCTGATTGAATACTTGTTTGTTGAGAGTCCACTCCGACGGCAACAAGCGACCCTTTCGTGAAAGGGAGTCTGCTAGCACATTCAGACGACCCGGTATGTGACGGACCGAAAGAAGAACGTGATGTTCTAGCGCAAACAGAAGGATTCTTTCCGTTAGATTGAACACAACGGAACTGAATGAGTGCCTCCCTGATTCCGTATATACGCCACTACTGTCGTATTGTCGGATAGGATTTGGACATGAGCATCGTGAATAATGTCCATCCAGTGACGTAACGCAAGCCAAATTGACATCATTTCCTTGATGTTTATGTGCTTGCACAGGAATTGCGAATCCCAAAGACCCTGGCATCTCGAATCCGTTGGGATTAATGATGCACCCCAACCTGTTTGACTGGCATCCGTCATAACGGTAAAACTCGGATCCGGCAACTGCAGCGGAACTCCCTGAGTTAACCACTGAATGTTTGCCCAAGTCTGAATCTCTTGTTTCACTTGATCTGACAAGAGAACGTCTGCATCGAGCGAATGAATTTTCACACTCCAATTCTGAGTCAAGAAAATTTGAAGAGGACGTGTGCGTAACCACCCCATCGGAATGAGATCCGCGGCGGCTCCGCACAGACCTATCAGTCTCATAAATTCTCTCGCCATGACTTTGTCTGCGTGCAGACAATAGCGAGTGTAACAACTGACTAATTTCGCTCTGGTTAACGGCAGACGAACGAGATTGTTGTGCGTCTCGAAGCTCATTCCCAGATGAGTGAATGACTTGGACGGCACCATATCCGACTTCTCCTCGTTTACTATAAAACCGAGACGTCGGAGCAATAGAAGAAGATTCTGAACATCGTTCTGAAGCGTTAACTCGTTGCCGTACCTCTGAAGAATGTCGTCCAGGTAGGCCGACGTTACCGCAGACGAATGAGCTCGGAAGTAGATCATTACCGAGTTCATTACCCGAGTGAAAGCCCAGGGTGCTAGATTCAATCCGAAGCACATCTCCCGGAATTGATACACCACTCCTAGGACTGCGAAGCGTAGATACTTTCAGAATGTCGGATGTACCATGACGTGAAAGTACGCATCTTTGAGATCTATGCTCGTTGCATAATCGTTCACCCAAATACTCGCTCTGACCGATCGAATCGTCTCCATATAAAACTTCGGAGCGACGATCAGCTTGTTTATCCAGCTCAAATCTATGACTGGACGGAATGAGCCATCTGGTTTCAGAACCAGAAACAGATGGCTGTAGAATCCCGGAGATTCCTGGTTTTCTATGACCTCTACCGCGTTCTTCATTAAAAGAGACTGCACCTCTGATAACAGAGCGTCTCTTTTCTGCGGATTTGACGGAAGATGAGTCCACTTTGGACTTCGAGTTAATGGAGGCTTTCGTTTGAAGGATATCTTTAGACCTTCCGAAGTCACTCCTCTCACCCAAGGGTCGTCCGTAATCGACGCCCATTCTTGTGAAAAGCTCGACAACCTTCCGCCAACCGGAACGCGATAGAGGTTTAAGCCATCACCTCCTGGACCTGTGAGGCCTGCGGTAGGAGAAACCACGTCTTCCACGGCCCACACCTCACCCCGTCGACCTCGGGGCGTCTGACCGATTGTCCCGGCCTGAAGGACGTCCCGAACGAGAGTCGCTATCCTGACGGTCTCTCGAATAAGACCAAGAGGACGCACCGGAACCTCTATAGGAACCTCTCTTGGGCGCATTAGACCCAGAAGTGCCTGTCTTATTCGTGTCTGCTGTATCCGACTTCTTAGGAGCAGATTTGAACAACAGAGGATCCTTAGCTTTCTTTGTAATTTTATCATAAATAGCGGAAAGCTTGCCGTCAAAGAGAAGTTCTCCTGAGACCGAAGCGACTCTAAGAGAGTTCTTCACCTTAGAATCCACTAGTGTGGATGTAGCTAGGGCTGCGTCACGTCTAACCAACTCCAGATTTGCCACTGAAAGGGCGGAGTTACACGTGGAATAAGCTACTGCCCTTGAAAGAAGTCTTAAAGAGGATTGTATATCCTGAAACTCTTTCCCCTGAAGGCGCAGTGATAATGCCTTAGTAAGGTGATCTGCGTAAGATAAGGCATCTAAATTGGCTCTGTTAGACGCAATAGCTGTTTCCAACACCGCGGTTGGAATAGAAGCTGACGACGGTAATGATAGCTCTAAGTCTTCCGCCTCGTCGTCCATACGCAGAGGAACTCTCGGTATACCCTGTCCTGCCGTATCGAATTTATTCCTTGCATTAATGAAAGGCAGGTTGAGAGTATTAGCGGACAAGAAACCTGCTTTCCCCGTCCTGGAAGCAAGTTTAAATATAGCGTCGTTCAATAATTCAAATGTTCTTGCAACATTATTGGACTGCGACGGAAACTCGGGAGTGATGTCCCTGAACCGCTCAAAAAATTCAGAGTCCAATGACGCTATAATTCTCTTGTCCGGAACCGCAGCAGTCTGGCCCGACGGAACAACTTGAGGGAGAAAGTGCCGAATGAAGTCCACGGCAGCTTTATGTTGTTCCGAAAGGGATAGCTCCAAGTCATCCGTATCCCTTTCACCATCCGGTCGGACCTCATGATGTTCCCGGTCGTCCGCCCCCGATGCTTCGGCGGAGCGTACCGACCCAGCGCCGTCGGATAATTCTCGATCCGACACCGTTTCTGTCGGCTGCTGCGATAAGCTGTGCTATCTGCACAAGAATGTCCGGCGTCGAGACCTGCGGAGGCGCAGTCTTTCGCTGCTTCGCCGAGGGCAGCTCCGCATCAGATGGCTCCCGCATACTTTTCCTATGCGAACGTCCGGAGTCCATCGGTCTCGAATCCCTGGCTGCCGGATGGTGTGACCTGGTCGCCGAAGAATCCTTGATCAGCGAAGCTGGTAATATATCGGCGGTCACGCAGCCAAGGTGCGGTCGTGTGCGCTGACGAGAAGAGGAAGCCTTAACAGTCTCTGCGGACTGCTTATACAACGGAGCGTCCCGAGCGACGGACGTATGCTCCGCTAAAGACACATTTTGTACCACAACATCTGGTCCCAGATGTTGTTGTACGAGAGAGGGGCCTCTCTCGCTCGCGGCCCGGCTGGACCTGGACGAGCTAGGAACCGGACTCAAAGGCTTCCTCCGTTCTCGCTTACTATCCGCCGTCACTGGGTGTGCATCTATTATGTTTATAGTGCTCGCATCACCCAAAACTTCCTCTTGGACCGCATCAGACGAACCCGGCTGCCGAACCATTCGGTGAATGGACGCTACACCGGGCGAGCTAGCGGACGACATTGGTCTAATCTCCATGAGCACTTTTGCCGCTAGCTCTGAATTCATTTGTGACGACGGACGCACACTTGTAGAAGATAACATGGAAACATCACCCTGTTCTGGTTCCTCTGAAATAGAAACTGAGAGAGTAGAGTGACCTTGCGGAGAAAGAGCCGGCATCGCTCTTTCTCCAGAAACAACATATCGTGACACACGTTTCCAATGTTTCTCATCCCAATATTCACATATAGGACAGGGATTAATGCGAAAACACTGACTACAATTAATACAATGATCATGAAAGTCAGAGGAAGATTTCTTCCTATTACAATTTGAACAACGTCCCTTCATTGTGAAAGAACAACAATAAGTCCTAGTTACTCGCAAAAACCCCTGACACAAAGATACATAATAACATGATCCATTAATAAATGAAAAAACAATTGCAAATCAAAATAATTTTGCAAAAATATTTTTTCAGCAAAGCCCAAGTTGCTGAAAAGTAACGTTGAGCCCCGATGGATCCGATGGCAAAGTGTGGTCAAAAATTTTAAATTTATATTAAATAATTAATGAGACACTTACGGATAATATAAATGTATCTTATAGTGAGATAAACTACAGCAAAGGCAAACAGCCCACCCTCAAAAAAGGCTGTTGCCAATGTAAACAAACAGTGTAAAAACACCAGAAAACATGACTCCAGGCACTGAAAAAACTGGCCCGGAATCAGTCATCAAATTACACTCTATCTGATGCAAAACAGAGACTCCCAGGGGAGAATCTGCAGAACATCAGATGGAAGATGCAGAACACAAACGTTATACACCCATGGGTGAAAACGTAAATATGGGGAAAATAACAGAAAACATTCTGTAACCAAGCAACTCTCCCAGGAAATTTTAGAAATGAAATTTCTCAAAAATATGCCAAAAGCATGGGAGAATTGCAAGGGGGGACTTTAGAAGGCTAGGGGAGAGGAAACACTGAATAAGCAGTGCAACATTTAGCAAGAATGACAACAAGAGGCCCATGCCTCGAAAATAGGCAACTTAACATAATTTCATCAAAAAATTTTAAGTACAGCCCTGATTATTTTTTGTCACTTCTTTTTCCTCTCCTCCTTCTATCCTCCTTAGAATCACATTTTCTCCAAAAATTACGTGTCTGGCATCCTTTAAACTGAGATTTACAAGCACAAAGATCAGTGAGATGTTGACTGATGAAGGGCCAAACAGAGAATGATATTTGGCACCAATTTCGGGACGTCTGCGTCACTGCGCATGCGCAGTAGAGGCGTAGTATGGAGGTCCTTTAGGACATGATTTCTTTTTGTTTTGGATGCAAATTTTGGGGATTGGGGGGCAAAATTTGTGTTTGGCCCTGGTTTTGTTAGAGTTAGCACCAGCTAAGTCTGGGTCATTGGTACAGTATAAAAATATAGAAATTTTGGGCGGGGCCAAAAATCTTACCCCTCCTATTACAAAGCCAAATATTACTTCACAAACTTCGTTTGAACAATCTTGATTCTACACCTCATATGGAAGCTCCATAGCAAATATCAAGTCATTGGACACACTGGTTCTTGAGAAGAAGATTTTTAAAATATTTTGGAGCATTTTCCCCCACTCCCTCCCTATGGGGCTGGGCATACTGAGTTGAACAAAAATGAAATGCCCCTTTGGGACCATTACTCAAACAAACTTTCACTTGAATTGGCCCAGTGGCTTTGGAGGAGAAGACCAAAACATGGTGTTGACGGACGACGGACGGGAAGCGATTAGATTAGCTCAGCTTGACTTTGTTAAGATGAGCTAATAAATTTTGAAATTGTCTGCTTTGGGTAAAGGGTTAAGAAGCCCCAAACACCAATAACTAAAGTAATGATTCTTTGTGAACCCAAAAATTTGGAGTGGAAATATTTTTTGAATGGTCACATTAGACAGGAAAAATACCCATGTTACATGTATCTTCGAATGAACCCTGATAATCTTTATTTAACATAATGGCCATAATCAGCCAGTACTGTTCACAAAAAAATGCATTTTATATAGTATCATCTTTTCAATTTTTGCCTCAAAAAACATATGTTATGACCCATAAATGAACTGGATTGGAACTTACTCATCGCATTTTAGTGATTTTGCCTCGGGAATTTCCTTTGATTCTGGTTGGTCCATGTCTGTATTCTCAGCAGTTTCATTCATGGCATCTGAAATACATCCAGACATACAGCAGGAAACAATGTAAGTCGTATAACAATTCATATTAGTTGAACATAGGCAGTTCCCCCCTGATCGATGAAAAGTTAAAAAATTTATAGTAATTTATATATTTTTTATACTTACCAATGACCCAGACATATCTGGTGCTAACTCTTAAAAATCTAGGGCCAAACACAAATTTTGCACCCCAATCCCCAAAATTTGCATCTAAAACCAAAGAAATCATGTCCTAAATGGTCCTCCATACTTTGCCTCCAATGCGTATGCGCAGTGTCAAGGAGGTCTCGAAATTGGCGCCAATTATCATTCTTACAAGCAGTGCCTGGTCAATGCTATGTACTCAGCGGGGAGGTATGAGTTTTCCTAACTCCTGGGAGGGCCATCCCCATCTGGGTCATTGGTAAGTATAAAAAATATATAAATTACTATAAATTTTTTAACATTTTTATACTGTACCAATGACCCAGACATAGCTGAATAGTAAAAAGGCTGGAGGGCCTAGGACATACAGTAAAATCCAATAAGCTCAACTATATAAAATAGAGTCATCCCCTCGAGGAGAAAAGGAGTATTTGGCTTTACATGTATCTTTCTTATTTTATGATAAATTAGAAAGACACAACACCCTCCATAATTGAGCATAATAACATTCATGTTCTCTATTAACATCCAGTATAACCCTTTATACTAATTATTTTTGAAGTAAGCCAATAAATAAAGTTAGTCTAGAGAATTGAGACTCTTTATACTCTCTTAAAAGTGTCCGAGGATTGTATATTTGACACGTGAGATATACAAATGCTTCACACCGAGCTACACTTTAAAAATATGACATGAATGAATTTTTAAACATTAACTTTGCACTTTAAAACCATCCCGGTAACGACTCAGAATTACTGACTCCAGAGGAGGTAACCCCTTGCTTTTCACTATAAAGCAGGTGACCTAAGGGAACACCCTCCTCCCCCCCTTCCCCTTGCCCTGGGTCAAATAGCCCAGAGCGAAGAGGGCAGCAGGACGGAGTCACTGCCGGAACAGAAAGCCTGCATAACTATAGTTGCAACTATTTAGTGGACGACATTCTGAGTAACAGATAACGGACCTAAACAATGCAGGCCTCCAGAAATGGACTCAATATTTCTGAGATAAAAATTTGTGAATGTGGATGGCTGAGACCAATATGCAGCCTTCATTAAATCTGTAATAGCAACACTATTTAACTAAGCCCAAGATGTAGAAAGAGCTCTTACTTCATGAGCCGAAATCTTAAGCACAGACTGCTGAGTTGAAGATAGATTATCATAAGCAGTACGGATAGTTAATTGAATCCATCTAGCAATAGAATGGACCGTAATTTCCTTTCTATTAGGCATCAGAGACAGAAAGAAGCGTTTTCGTCCCTTTCTGATAAACTGAGATCTTTGTTTATAAATACGTAAAGCTCTAACCGGACAGAGTAAAGGCCTATGCCCGTCTGAAGACAGAAGGGCCTGAATAACAATAGGTTCCGGATATTTATTAGGAGCCTGATTCTTAGCCAAAAATCCAACATTAGTAGTAAAGGTAATAGTGTTCCCGACACTACGATAGTGAGAATCGTCCACCGATAGTGCATGAAGCTCACTGACTCTTCTAGCAGAAGAGAAAGCTAAAAGAAATGCTGTCTTATAAGACAAGAATTTGAAATCTACTGTCTCAAGAGGCTCAAATGGCTTTTCTTTTAGTTTAAGAAGAACCCAAGCTAAATTTCATTTAGGAATTAATCTAAGAGTTCTAGGTCCATTTATCGAAAAGTTTCTAACTAATTTAGATAAAGAGACATTAGATCCAATTTGTAAACTATCATGGTGTGCACAGGTATCAGATAACATAGACCTATAACCTTTAATAGTAACAGGCTGCAGTTTGATCTCGTCAAACAAGTATACTAGAAAGTTTGCAATGTCTGGTATGGAGGGATCAAAAATATCAACAGAATGATCCATACACCAACGATGAAAGACCTTCCACTTAGCCGCATAGTTTAGCGAAGAGGAGGTCCTCCTACAGTTAGAAATCGCATCCACTGCTCGTCCTGTAAAATGCTTGCTGTGCAAGAAGGACCGCACAACGGAAATACGTGAAGGTTGAGACCTTGTGGGTTGTGATGAAGTTGACGCGATTTCTCCTGTGAAAGAAAATCCTCTCGTGGAGGAAGTTTTTGCGGTAAGTCCCACAGCAGACACCTGAGTAGATTTATCCACGGTCTCTGTGGAGACAGAGATGCTACCAACAGAATTTTGCATTGTAATTGTTTTATCTTTAGCAATATTTGCTGAATCAACGGCGCTGGAGGATACGCATATCCTATCATTCCATCCCACGAGATCGACAGAGCGTCTACTGCATATGCTCGGGGATCCGGACATGGTGACACATATGTCTGCAACTGATTGTTGAGTTGTGTCGCAAATAAGTCTATCATTGGCCGTTCCCATTGGTAGCAAATCTGATTGAATACCTGTTTGTTGAGAGCCCATTCTGACAGCAACAAGCGACCCTTCCGTGAAAGGGAGTCTGCTAATACATTCTGACGACCCGGACGGACCGAAAATAGAACTTGGTGTTCTAGAACAAACAGAAGGATTCTTTCCGTTAAATTGAATAACGGAACGGAATGAGTGCCTCCCTGGTTCTGGATATACGCTACTAAAGTTGTATTGTCGGACAGGATTTGGACATGTGCTTTCTGAATAATGTTCATCCAATGACGTAATGCAAGAAATTGACATCATTTCCTTGATGTTTATGTTCTTGCCTAGAAACTGCGAATCCCAAAG
Organism: Pictodentalium vernedei; assembly: GCA_031216915.1. Classification (NCBI taxonomy): domain Eukaryota; kingdom Metazoa; phylum Mollusca; class Scaphopoda; order Dentaliida; family Dentaliidae; genus Pictodentalium; species Pictodentalium vernedei. The sequence continues at coordinate 436,478,567 of CM062292.1, forward strand.
ACTCTGGCACTTCGAATCCGTTGGGATCAATGTTGCACCTCAACCTGTTTGACTGGCATCCGTCATAATCGTAAAACTCGGATCCGGTAACTGCAGTGGAACTCCCTGAGTCAACCACTGAATGTTTGCCCAAGTCTGAATCTCTTGTTTCACTTGATTTGACAAGAGAACATCTATATCGAGCGAATGAATCTTTACACTCCAATTCTGAGTCAAGAAAATTTGGAGAGGACGGGTGCGTAACCGCCCCATTGGAATGAGATCCGCAGCGGCTCCGCACAGACCTATCAGTCTCATGAACTCCCTCGCTGTTTGTCTGAGTGAAGACAATAGCGAGCGTAACAACTGATTAATTTCGCTCTGGTTAACGGCAGACAAACGGGATTGTTGTGCGTCTCGAAGCTCATTCCCAGATGAGTGAATGACTTGGACGGCACCAGATCCGACTTCTCCTCGTTTATTATAAAACCGAGACGTCGGAGTAATAGAAGCAGATTCTGCACATCGTTCTGAAGCATTAACTCGTTGCCGTACCTCTGAAGGATGTCGTCCAGGTAGGCCGACGTTACCGCAGACGAATGAGCTCGGAAATGTATCATTACCGAGTTCATTATTCAATGAAAGCCCAGGGCGCTAGATTCAAACCGAAGCACATTGCCCGGAACTGATATACAATTCCTAGGACTGCGAAGCGTAGATACTTTCTGAATGTCGGATGTATCATGACGTGAAAGTACGCATCTTTGAGATCTATGCTTGTAGCATAGTCGTTCACCCGAATACTCGCTCTGACTGATCGAATTGTCTCCATATAGTACTTCGGAGCGACGATCAGCTTGTTAATCCAGTTCAGATCTATGACTGGACGGAATGAGCCGTCTGGTTTCGGAACCAGAAACAGATGGCTGTAGAAACCCGGTGATTCCTGGTCTTCTATGACCTCTACCGCGTTCTTCGTCAGACGAGACTGTACTTCTGATAAAAGAGCATCTCTTTTCTGCGGATTTGACGGAGGCTGAGTCCAATTTGGACTTCGAGTTAATGGAGGCTTTCGTTTGAAGGATATTCTTAGTCCTTCCGAAATTACCCCTCGGACCCAGGGGTGGTCCGTAATCGACGCCCACTCGTTTATAAAACTCGATAATCTTACGTCTAACGGAACACGATAGAGGTTCAAACCATCACCTCCTGGACCTGCGAGGCCTGCGGAAGGAGAAACTACGTCCTCCACGACCCGCACCTCGTCCCGTCAACCTCGGGACGTCTGACCGGTTGTCTCGGCCAGAATAACGTCCCGTACGTGAGTCGCTGCCTTGACGGTCTCTAGAATAAGACCTAGAGGATGTATAAGAACCTCTATAGGAACTTCTCTTGGGCGTACTTGTCCCAGAAGTGCCTGTCTTACTCTTTTCTGCTGTATCCGACTTTTTGGAAGCGGATTTGAATAGCAGAGAATCCGAAGCTTTCTTAGTTATCTTATCATAGATTGCTGAAAGCTTGCCGTCGAAGAGAAGCTCTCCGGAGACCGAAGCGACTCTTAGAGAGTTCTTCACCTTACTATCCACGTGCGTGGATGTAGCTAGGGCTGCGTTACGTCTAACCAACTCCAGGTTTGCCACTGAAAGGGCGGAGTTATACGTGGAATAAGCTTTTGCCCTTGAAAGAAGTCTTAATGCGGATTGTATATCCTGGAATTCTTTCCCTTGAAGACGCAATGATAACGCCTTAGTAAGGTGGTCTGCGTATGATAAAGCATCTAAGCTAACTCTGTTAGACATTGATGTCGTTTCCAACGTCGTGGTTGGAATTGACATAGACGATGGTATAGACAATTCCAAGTCTTCAGCCTCGTCGTGTAGACGCAGAGGAACACTTGGTATGCCCTGTCCTGCCGTTTCGAATTTATTCCTTGAATTGATGAAAGGCACATTTAGAGCATTTGCGGACTAGAAACCAGACTTGCCTGTTTTGGTAGCAAGCTTATAAATAGCGTCGTTCAATAATTCAAATGTTCTTGTGACATTATTGGACTGTGTCGGAAACTCAGGGACGATGTCCCTGAACCGATCAAAAAATTCTGTGTCCAATGACGCTATCAGTCTCTTATCCGGCTTCGCAGCATTCTGGTCTGACGGAACAACTTGTGGAAGGTAATGCCGGATGAAATCTATGGCAGCTTTATGTTGTTCCGAAAGGGGTGGCTCCAAATCCTCCGAATCCCTTTCGCCATCCTGTCGGACCCTATGATGTTCTCGGTCGTCCGTACCTGATGCATCAGCAGAGCGTACCGACCCAGCGTCGTCGGATAATTCTTGATCCGACAGAGATTCTATCGTTTGCTGGGATGCTGCGATAAGTTGTGCTATTTGGGATAGCACGTCCGTCACTGAGGCCTGTGGAGTAGCGGTCTTACGTTGCTTTGCCGCTGGAAGCTCCGTGTACATTGACTCCTGCATACTTCTCTTTTGCGAACGTCTGGAGTCTACAGGCCTCGTGTCCCTGGCTACCGGATGGCGTGACCTGGTCGCCGTGGAATCCCTGCTTGGCAAAGCTGGCTGGATATCCGTGGTCACGTAGCCAAGGTGCGGTCGTGTGCGCTGCCGTGAGGATGAGGAAGCCTTCTGGACAGTCTCTCCGGACTGTCTATATAACGGAGCGCCCTGAGCGGCGGACGTATGCTCCGAATGCGAAACGTTTTGTACCACAACATCTGGTCCCAGATGTTGTTGTACGAGAGAGGGGCCTCTCTCGCTCGCAGCCCGGATGGACCTGGACGAGTTAGGAACCGGACTAATAGGTTTCCTCCATTCTCTCTTCTGATCCGCCGTCACTGGGTGTGCACTTTGTTTATTTATAGTGCTCGCATCACCCAAATCTCCTTCCTGGACCGCAACGGACAAACCCGGCTGCCGATCCATTCGATGAATGGACGCTACACCGGGCGAGCTAGCAGACGTCAACACCGTTGATCCTACTAGGGACCTCTTAGGCAATTGACGTATTTCCATGAGCACTTTTGCCGCCAGCTCTTCATTTAATTGTGACGACGGAGGCACACTTTTGGAAGACATCACGGAAACATCACCCTGTTCTTGTTCCTCTGAAACAGAGATTGATAAACTAGAGTGACCCTGCGGAGAAAGGACCGGCAGGGCCTTTTCCCCGCTAACAAAATACCGTGACACACATTTCCAATGTTTGTCATCCCAATTGACACATACTGAACAGGAGTTAGTGCGAGTACACTGACTACAATTAATACAATGATTATGAAAGTCAGAGGAAGATTTCCTCTTATTACAATTTGAACAATATCCTTTCATTGTGAAAAGAATACAAAAAGTCCTAGTACTCGCACCAACCCCTGAAAACAAAGATACATAATAACATGATCCATTAACATAGAAAAAATAATTGAAATCAACAAAATTTTTTGAAAAAATATTTGTTCAGAAAAGCCCAAGTTTCTGAAAAGTAACGTTGAGCCCCAATGGATCCCAAGCCTAAGTGTGGACAAAAATTTTAAAAATATTTTAAAAAATTAATGCAACACTTACGAATAATAATAATGTATCTTGTTATGATTAAACTAATACAAAGACAAGAAATCCCCCTCCACAGAGACTGTTGTTAATGTAAACAAGAAGTGTATAAACACCAGAAACATGACTCCAGGCACTGATAACCATGGCCCGAAATCAGTTACCAATAATACACTATCTGATGCAAAACAGAGACTTCCAGGGAAGAAACATCAGATGGTAGATGCAGAACACTACGCCTAAACACCCATGGGTGAGGACGTAAACATGGGGAAAAGAACAGAATTCATTCTGTTACCCAGCTAAAACACCCAAGAAATTTTAGTAATAATATTACAGAAAATATGCCAAAAGCATGGGAGAATAGCAAGGGGGGGGACTTGAAGGAAAGGGAGAGAGGAAACACTGAACAAGCAGTGTAACTTTATAGCAAGAATGACAACAACAGGCCCATGCCTCGAAATTAGGCAACTTAACATAATTTCATAAAAAAAAATTCAGTTACAGCCCTGATTATTTTCTGTCACTCATTTTTCCTCTCCTCCTTCTATTTCCTCTTTAGATCCACCATTTCTCTAATATTTATGTGTCTGGCATCATTTAAACGGAGATTTACAAGCACAAATATCAGTCAGATGTGAACTGATGAAGGGCCAAACAAAGAATGATAATTGGCGCCAATTTCGAGACCTCCTTGACACTGCGCATGCGCAGTGGAGGCAAAGTATGGAGGACCATTTAGGACATGATTTCTTTGGTTTTAGATGCAAATTTTGGGGATTGGGGGGCAAAATTTGTGTTTGGCCCTAGATTTTTAAGAGTTAGCACCAGCTATGTCTGGGTCATTGGTACAGTATAAAAATATCCAGAATTTTCAAGAAAATTTTCAAAGCACTTTAAACCTTCATCAAAAATTTTACAACCACTTCTGATGATTGTGTCCATAAAGGTTATTACCATGTGTGGGTTTCCGATATGGTGTAGAGAAGTTGAGACCTAATCTCTGGGCATATATCGATGAGTCTGTTAGGACTAGTTGATATATGACCCAGAGAAGAGGTCGAGACTTCAATACACAATCTTAGAAACCCAGTTGGTGGTAACAACTAATTTATCTCACAATATTCCTCCCTTTCTTGACTTGATCATATATATTTTGACAATCATTCAATGTGTACAAATTGATTTTTTATGAATGAAGATCATGGCATTATTACGTTCTTGTGCTATCCATGATGTAATCCCCATTCATTGTTCTACTTGTACTAGAACCTTTGAAGTTCAAAGTAGTGTTTCAGCTGTTTTACTTTTCAGGTTTAATGTATGGTAGGCTTACATCAAAATATCATCATGATCTAGTCTAATTTAATTCACTGAGTTGGTGATTTATTTATCATTTAATTACTGTTATCAAAAACAGTGGCTTCAATAAATGTAGTCAGATTTTGTTGAGTACCAGCAAAAAAGCATTCCCTTTCTGAATCAAATAATTGCATGTGCGGTTGCTAACTTTAATACAGAATTGTATTTTGTCCAGACATTTTCACCTGTATTGTAGGAAATATGTTCTTGTAAGATAAATACCAATTACCTATTCCTGTTACTTGTATTCCAGCCAATTATTACTTGCACAGCTGAAACATGCCTGCAAATAATAATTTTTTTCAATGCCTGTCATTATGACTGGTACAAACAGTTTTGTGCCTATCATCCCAAATTTGGTACCTACTACAGAATTTAAGACTAGTTAGTGCGGTGCACCATTTATGTGTAGATGAATGAAGCAGCAGCATAAACCCTATTAGAAAACACACCTGATAGACAGTAGATATAGATTCAATTATTCAAGCATACAAAAAAAGAAGGAATAGTTTATCTTTGAAAAATTAAGCAATCTCTTGCCCTTCCTAAACGTGAGGGTGAATACTATAGCAAGATACTTTTATAATACAAATATTTTTCTTATTACAATAACGTATTTCCCCCAATACAAGTAAAAACATCCAGACAAAATACAAATCTGTATTGAGGGTAGCAACCCCACATGTGATCCTTCGATTCAGACAGAGAATGCTTTTTTTCACCTACATTAATTGAAAACTGATTACACATGCTGAGGCCACTTTTTTGATAACTGTAATTAAATGATAAATAAATCACCAACTCAACTCAAAATAAATTAGACTAAATATATTTTGCCAGGATGATATTTTTTTGGCCTTCCATGCGTTAAACCTGAAAAATAAAACAAAAAAACACAGCAAAAACACCACTATAAACTTCGGCTGTTATAGTACAAGTGGAACAATGCATAGGTTTTACCTTATGCACAGCTCAAGAATGTAATACCACGATGTCATGATCTTCTTTCATAAAATATCAATTCACTGAATAATTGTCAAAATAAATGCAAACAAGTGAAGGAAGGGAGAAATATTGTAAAATAAATGGGTTATTACCACCAACTGGGCTTCCGAGATGGTATACTGAAGTCTTGACCTTGCCTCTAATGAACTTGTCAATACATGCGCAGAGATGAGGTCTCGACTTCAATACATTATCTTGGAAACCCACATAGTGGCAATAAGCTATATGTATTTTAATTGTATATGTAGATCTAACAATAATCTGATCTTCCAATAAATGATAAATGATAAAAAATGTAAGTCAACTGATACTGCTAAAGCCTATAGTTTTTTATGCTGCAGGCTCTCATATTCATTTCGCAAAATTTGTACTGGTCATTATGTCAGGCACAAGTGAATTGGTACCTGTCAAACATGCAAGTTGTGGCATCAAATGACCACAACAGGGTGCTTATTTTCAGGCTTACACCTAAAACTGATCTTTAGAAAGCTCTATCTCTCTTTTAGTAGAGAAAAAACCCAGTTTACACCATAGCAAAAGAACACAATAAACAAGCTCTTTGAAAATTTTTACAAGAGTTGTGTTTGGAGAGGGCATAGCTAGATTAGCTGTCGTCCAGTCATCCCCAAGTGAATTTGGTTTCAGGAGAACAGAATTTTGTGATCTATTTCATTCACAGTTAGCTGCATCCAACAACAACAACAACAACGTTCTTCTGTTAATCTTGCCGAGTTGTTTGCATCCATACAAGATAAGTGTAACAGATTCAGCCAAGCTCATATTGGATGGCTGATTAGTAGAATGTTTCACAGGATTAATGAAGGTCTGCCAAATCATGGAGTTGTAACATCTTACTGGTGGGGGGAGGGAGGGGGGTATTGTAACATGCATATTGCAACACTGATCTTTTGCGAATTTCAAAATGTCCATTCTTCTTCTAACATACCTGGCTTTATCTACAGGCCGGAAAATAAGCAGTTTGACATTTGCTGAATGAGGTCCTCAGAGGGTGAATTTGATGATGCTATCCCATACAGTGGGCCAATTTATCCTCCGGGTACCTCTTTCTGTTTAGTTATGAGACTGATTCAGATTGAGGTTCACAGAGGATAAATTTGGTGATGCTACCCTGTTGTGCAGGGTAGCATCACTAAATTCATCCTCTGGGGACCTCATTTTGCAGATGTCAGTCTGCTTATTTTCTGGCTTGTTTATCTAATGACTGTAACTTGTTGTCAATCAAGACCAGAAATGTCATGTTATAGGTAGTTATCAGACATAAAGTTTGGGCCACATGTTAGGTTGTTATATTCCCATATTCCCCTTTTCAGTAATATGTTATCACTATCAAACCTGTGCCCTGAGTAATCATTCTCTGACCTAGGGTTGTGCCTTGAACTTTCTGCTTTCATGCTGCTAGCAGAGATTCCCACCTGGACAGCAACACACATATCATCAAAATAAGATAATCCTAACAAAATTTTAACCTGTAAACTGTATCCATCATTTCATGAATAATTACTGGCCCTCAGCTTGATTTCTTTGAATTTCTCATGGGGGTTCAGTGGCATTGCGGTAACCAGTTCTCGTCAGATCACCAAAGTTAAGCAACGTCGAGCCCGATTAGTCCTTGGATGGGTGACGGTCTGAGCGATTGATTTTCGGACTCACACGTTCAGGCCTGAAAATAAGCTGTTTGACATTTGCAGAATGAGGTCCTCAGAGGGTGAATTTGATGATGCTATCCCATACAGTGCGCCAATTTATCCTCTGGGTACCTCTTTCTGTTTAGTTATGAGACCCTGATTCAGATTGAGGTTCACAGAGGATAAATTTAGTGATGCCACCCTGTTGTGCAGGGTAGCATCACTAAATTCACCCTCTGGGGACCTCATTTTGCAGATGTCAGTTTGCTTATTTTCTGGCTTGCACACATTGTGTCCTTGGGCAAGGCACTTCACCCTGATTGTACACATGGGGGCACGATGATGTCGCGTACTAAGGTGTAATGCATATCGATGATGCGCATGTCTTCAACCAGTCTAACCCTGCCTGTGCTGCAGTGAAGAGTTACGATGTTGGGCAGCTGGCAGCTGTTCGTCATTGCTCAGTTGTTCTCTCTGGGTACTCCAGCTTCCTCCACCCATAAAACTGTTACCAACACGATAGAGACCTTGGATGTTAATATGTCGTTAAACCCTATTAAATAAATAATAATAATAATAATTTGAATTTGTCATAAAATTCAGTCATGGCTGCTTCATATGATTGGATTTTATGACAATAATTTAATAAAATAAAAAGCAGGTATTTCAACAGTTATTATGCATTCCATCTTGTTTCAGCTCATTTCGAAGTTGTTTTGAAAATATTTGTAAATTTTTTATTGAAATCAATGATTTTTTAAAAAAAAATCATTGCTTTAAATCATGATTTAAATCAATGATTAAATCAACTGATTTAAATCTGTCAACTCTGTGTGACACATACCGACATATTGTCAGATTAGAAAAATATATATAAATAAATACATGTATAAGCAGGGCTATTCTGTTCTAGCCATATCAGCCTTGGCACTACAATATTTAACCTTTTACATAACATAATGGCCATACCTTTTCAGTGCTATTCACAAACATCAAAATTCAGTTTTTTTTAATCAAGTGAATGTTACTGCTGAAATAGTTGGCCGGGCATCCAAATCACAATGGGTTACCGACTTCGTAATTCACAATGAGTACTCGGGATGCATATGTACAGGCAAAAGATGTCATGTACTACCCCACACAGTTTGCCTATGCATGCTCTGCAGAGTGATCTCTGCAACTAGTGCTAGACTGCATTGTCAGTGTGGGACACTGAGTTGCTGCACACAGAAAATAACAATAATTTAATGTGAAGGAGACAAACCAGCAAGTATTATGCCAACAATGATCAACGAATGCTTCTTATTTTTCCTGCTACTCAAATTCTCATGATACCCCAGAAAAGAGAAATGGATCAGCAGCAATCCTGTGTGAGGAGATAGCCCAGCAGTGAGAACTCCTTAGGAGAGTGAAGGCCAGATCCTAGTTTACAGACAGAAAACACACACAAAAACATAAAACATCTGCACTTGCACACATGTTGAAATTCTCTGTAAGCAAAAGATATATGTTAATATTAGCCCCAGCCTGTTCATCAATCCCAATCTACTTTCAAAATAAACTAGAGGTGCGACTGTCCCAGATGGGCCTGTCGAAATGCCCAACCGCCATATTCTAAGACAAAAAGGGGGGCATAACTCTGGCAAAGAAGCCCAATCAAAACTATAATTGCAGATGCACTGGTTCCCACAGTAGTGAACATTCATACAAAGTTTCAAAGGAGTTGACCTATAAACGTCTGAGAAAATTTCAGGGCAAAACTAGGTCTACAGATTCCAGTATTTCCCTTGCCCCCCCCCCCCCCACACACACACACAACCGGTATAATAAAAATATGTTAAAAAGAAAAAAATTCAAACTTTTATTATTTTTTGTACCCAAAACACTACTTGAGACTCTCTATTGTAAAAAGTGCATTGCACCTGTTGCAACTGCTGCTGAAATGGTTAACTGGATAACCATTTTGAAACCAGTTACCTACCTAACCGATTACAAAAACCATCAACCAGTTAACCAAAATATTGGTAGTGATAGTCATACCACGGTTAAAATATAGCAAATCTGCAGCTTCTCCTTTGGGATAGATTACATCTCGAAGCCGTTTTGTTTTTATTGAGAAACAATTGACTTTAGTGTTCAAGACTTCGCTAATGATCGGCAATGTCCGTAAGTACTGAGCAATTGCAGAAACTATTCCATAGTATGTATACAAACAAAATTTGTCGAAAAGTCGACAACGTTCATTTGTAGACACACTACGGAATAGTTTCTGAGAACACTACTTTCCAATCTCTATCATTCTGATTCCATATTCCAGGGATTTTTCTAGGTGTATTGGGAATGGGTCCAAGGGCCCGTGCAGTTGGGAAAAAAACATCTTATAGGACCAAATTGGGAATCCTGTTGATGCTGTAGAGTGGAGAAAAGTGCACATTTCTTCTCTACAGGTACATTAAAAATGAAGAAGTTGGTTTTATTAATTGAAATTATGGTTTTACAGTTCTTTTATCAGCATAATAAGACCAACTTTTGCAGTAAAAATCATAAATGTTATGGCCAAGTTGATACTGGTTACCAATTGGGAATTTAATGTTACAAATTGGGAAAAATCATGCCTAAATCTCATTGGGAATGGGGCCTATATTCGGCCCCTGTCGTCACCTAGAAAAATCCCTGTATTCGGTGAAATATTGGCCATGGACAAACAGATATTATCCAGTTGTAACTTTCGGGCAGTCAACTATGGAAATGAGCCAACCGTTTCAGCCCTAGTTGCAATCCCTAAAGTTAGTAAAAAAAAAAAAATCAAATATTCAGTTATTTTAGAAATGTCTTTGCAAGTGCTGTCTTTTGGATGTGTTAGGTTATAAGCTAAAGTGCCACATGAATTATTTGACATGTGGCCTCTTAACATTTTTAATATTATAAGTTATTGTGATGAAATGACGTAACATGGTCTAAGGTTTGTGCCACAGAGCCTATGTTCAACTTAAACAACACTTCATCTGGAACACTATCTGCTGCACATGTGAAAAATCCGGAAAAATAAAGCGTCCTGCTTGTCACTCTGTTGATGAAGCAATTACAAAATGGGTGACGTCATTTCAAATATTTCGCATTGTGGCAAACAATAGCTACTGGAGCTGTAAACATAAAAGAAACCACGCCAGCTCTTATCCAATCAGAGGGCGAGGATTTTACTCTTATTGGAACATTATTTATGAAACATGCCTGAACACATTTACTGTTTACTTAATGCATCAGTTCTTTATTTATCCTATAACTGTACAGTAAGGCTGTTATTCCAAAACCAAGTGTTAAATGTACCTGTGCCATCTCCAGTTCCTATCACATGATCTGTTTGAGGCTTAACTGGTACATCTATATCTGGATCGTCTTCATGGGCAAAGAGCCTAACAAAAGATAAAGAAAACATTTTTAACCCTTTATCCAATGTTACGGCCAAAAGCAGCCAGTGTTATTCGATAAAATCGACAATTAATTTTCATTATTTTTTTCATTTTTTGTCTCAAAAACATAGGTTATGACCCTTTGAGGGGTCATAACCTATGTTTTTGAAACAAAAAATGAAAAAAATTAGTTATTGAAGAATTTTGTTTGCAAGTGTCGTCTGCCTTTCACATTAGGAAAAGGGTTAAAGAAAGATATATAAAACCATCATGTGGTAAGAAGTACCCTCCTTTCTTCAATGTTGCCCCATGCAGAGATCTGTCCCACAATTATTTTTATATCTGAACTTAGAAGAATGAATAAGTGTCAAAGTTTGCTCAAGTGGCAATCAAAGAAGGAGTTTTATCAACTTTTGTTTTGTTAAAAATGTTTTTTGCAATATTAAGCAGAATTCCGGATTCAAGAGTACTATTTCTGACATGCTGATGGTACATGTAGTTCAACTTCCTAATTAATTCAAAGGTAGCAACATGACCCAGCTGCAACAGTTGATAACATCTCCCCTTGAGAAGTCAACTGGCAGATATGACTCTTCAGACCCATGGTTACAAGTATGTGTACCATGGCAGACATAGGCCTGGGAACTCACAGAGACAAATTTATATGTCGTATGGTGTGAACAAAAGTGCAATTCCTGGGGGCAAATATACAGTTTTTCCAAAAATGTGACAAAGATATATCTGAGAAAACTACCAGAATGGATGCATTTTCAATTCTTATAACAGATTCTGTCGAGTTAACTAGCTGCCACAAAAACAAGCAAATATTGTAAATAATGTATTTTGTCATCTATGAAGTAAATTTAGTGATATCTGTATTCTCGAAAATTAAAAGTGACACCTATCATAACATTTTTTGAATAACTAAAAATTTTCTGCCTCAAAAACATACCTTTTAACCCTTTAACTAACATAGCGGACAAAAGCGACCAGAAAATTAACCAGAATAAGCTTATCAAAGCCTAAAATATATCTCTGAAGTTTCTCAATAAAACCATACAAATATGGATATCATTAGAACCAGCTTGTCAAGCTGGTTCTAATAATATCCATATTTGTATGATTTTATTGAAAAATTGTGAAATTTGTTTTTGAAAAATGTGAAATTTAAATTTATTTTTTTTAAAATACTGTGTTAGGTATATGGTTAAACCACAACTGGTATGAGCCTGATAAGCACATTCCAATGAGGATTATATAAGCTTTGTTTTGAAGGCAAAAATTGAAAAATAAACAAAGGTAACGCAAAGCGTTGGCTACTACCCTTGACCCATAGGCATGTTCACAGCAGCCTTAAAGGTATTGTGGGACCGAAAAAGTTGATAGACCGACAAATTTCCTATGTTGGAAGAGTGAAAAATGCCATAACTCTGGGAAAAATTAATGGACGGAACCCGCTCCTTGTACATATCCATTCCCCCATGTGGGTTTATCAACATACCAAAAGAGATCCAAATCTGACCGATGACTTTGAAATTGCAATCCAGAACATACTGAAACCAGAAAAATGGAAATTTTCCAAGTCAAAAAAGGCCCATAACTCTAGAAAAATAATGGGACAGACTCCGTTACTTGTGGATATTCTTTTGAAAAGCAGGTCCATGAGCATACCAAGAATAAATCAAATCCAACAAGCAGTGAATGCAATACAGAGGTCATTAAATATTTTCTAAGTTGTAAGAGTGAAAAAGTGCCATAACTGTGGGAAAAATTATTGGATGGAACTCGTTCCTTGTGCATATCCGTTCCCCATGCGGGTCTATCAGCATACCACAGGAGATGCAAATCTGATCGATGGATTTGAAGTTACAATGCAAAATGGTTGTACAGACAGATGGATGGAAGGCTTCACTAGATACCCCTGAATCCTCCTTTGGAGGTTGGGGCATAACAGCACAATTTGAATGGCAATTTCTGTGAATCGTGTTGACAAGATATGACAATTACGTTAGGTAAAGAGTTTAAAATACGTATTTTATGCACCAATACGAAAAGTTGAATCACATTACAAAACAAGAGGCCCCAGGTGGCCACTGGTGCTCACCTGACATGGTAGCCTAAATATCAACCCAGGGAATTGATCTGAACAAGTTGCATCTGCCCCTCATAAGAAAAGCTGATACCAAATATCCAAAGATTCTGACTAGTGGATCTAAAAGAAAGGATTTTAAGAATATTCCTCAGATTGAACTAAGTAATAATCTGGGCTCCCATAGGAAGCCCAAATATGAACCCAGGGACTTGTCTTGAATAAACTTGAATCTCACCTCTGTAAGGATGCTGCATATCAAATATGAAAAAATATAGTAATTTATATATTTTTTATACTTACCAATGACCCAGACTTAGCTGGTGTTAACTCTTAATTATTCAGGGCCAAACACAAATTTTGCCCCCCCCCCCCTGCCCCCCCCCCCCCCACCCCAAAAAAAAATTTGCATCCAAATCAAACAAGAGCACTGCTGGGCATTGCATCATACGCCCGTGAACTGTTCAAATTGTACCATTTTAACACATTTGCAATTTTTTTAGAGTGCGAGAAATTTATACTGGCATATATATATATGTTACGGTCAGACTTTGAAATCAGTGATTTTGTGAAATGACTAAATTTTTCAGTCATTTGAGAAAAAGACTAACAAGTTTGAAGCCAATCGAAAAACAAATACTAAAGTTATCATCCGGAAACCAAATATTTGACGAAGAATTCTAAGTCCAACAGGGGCCATAATTCAGGCAAAAATTGTTCAGACCGACCCCATATTCGAACTTGACCTGTATTTTGTTGTGATTAAACCACATACCAAGTTTGGAGCCGATCGGAAAACAAATACTAAAGTTATCATCCGGAAACCAAATATTTGACGAATTCTAAGTCCAACAGGGGCCATAATTCAGGCAAAAATTGTTCAGACCGACCCCATATTCGAACTTGACCTGTATTTTGTTGTGATTAAACCACATACCAAATTTGGAGCCGATCGGAAAACAAATACTAAAGTTATCATCCGGAAACCAAATATTTGACGAATTCTAAGTCCAACAGGGGCCATAATTCAGGCGAAAAATGTTCGGACCGACCCCATATTCGCACTTGAACTGTATTTTGTTGTGATTAAACCACATACCAAATTTGGAGCCGATTGGAAAACAAATACTAAAGTTATCATCCGGAAACCAAATATTTGACGAATTCTAAGTCCAACTGGGGCCATAATTCAGGCGAAAAATGTTCGGACCGACCCCATATTCGAACTTGACCTGTATTTTGTTGTGATTAAACCACATACCACATCTGGAGCTGATCGGAAAACAAATACTAAAGTTATCATCCGGAAACCAAATATTTGACGAATTCTAAGTCCAACTGGGGCCATAATTCAGGCGAAAAATGTTCGGACCGACCCCATATTCGAACTTGACCTGTATTTTGTTGTGATTAAACCACATACCACATTTGGAGCCGATCGGAAAACAAATACTAAAGTTATTGTTCGGAAACCAAATGGACGGACGGACGGACGGACAACGCCATACTATAATACGTCCTGTTTTTCAAACGGGCGTATAAAAATCTGATGCCTTATATGGTCCTCCATACTTTTACCTACTGCATATGCGCAGTGTCAAGGAAGTACTGAAATTGGCGCCAAGCCTCATTCTTACAACCAGTGCCTGCTAAATGTTATATAATCAGCGGGGAGGTATGAGTTCCCAACTCATGGGAGGGCCATCCCCATCTGGGTCAATGGTAAGTATAAAAATATATATATATTACTATAAAATTTTTCATATTTTTATACTGTACCAATGACCCAGACTAGGACATAAAGGAAAATCCAATAGGCTCAATTATATATAAAGTATAATCCCCTCAATGAAAAAAGGAGAGAAAGGATTTACATATATCTTTCTTGTTTATTAAAAACAAGAAAGACACAATACCAAACAATTAATTGAGCACAAGATATTAATCTCTATTAACATCCAGTATAACTCATTATACTAATTTCTTAAAGGAAAGCCAATAAAAAAAGATAGTCCAGAGAATGGGACTCTTTATACTCATTTAAAAGTGTCCGAGAATTGTATATTAACGCTCGTATGACACGTGACATATACAAATGCTTCACACCGAGCTACACTTTAAAATATTACATAAATGAGAAAAAACATTAGCTTTACACTTTAAAACCATCCTAGCACCGACTCGGAATTACTGACTCAGGAGGAGGTATTCCCTTGCTTTTCACTATAAAGCCAGTGATATAAGGGAACACCATCCCCCCCCCCCCCCCCCTGCTCTGGGTCAATCACCACAGAACGAAGAGGGCAGCAGGACAGAGTCACTGCTGGAACAGAAAGCCAACATGATAACTATAGTTGCAAACGTTTAGTGGACAACATTCTGAGCAACAGATAACGGACCTAAACATCTAAAGTCACCAGAAATAGACTCTATCTATATTTCTAAGGTAAAAATAAGTGAAAGTAGAAGGCTGAGACCAGTACACAGCCTTCATTAGATCCATAATAGCAATACTGTTAGAATAAGCCCAAGATGTTGACAGCGCTCTAACTTCATGCGCTGAAATCTCACGGACTGCTGATTTGAAGATAAACTTTCATAAGCAGTACGAATAGCCAACTGAATCCACCTAGAAATAGAATGAACAGAAATGTCCTTTCCATTAGGAAGTAGAGACAGAAAGAAACGTTTTCGCCCCTTTCTGATAAACTCAGATCTGCATTTGTAAATACGCATAGCTCTAACTGGACGCAGCAAAGGCCTATGGCCATCTGAAGACGGAAGAGCCTTAATAACAATAGGCTCAGGATACTTATTAGGAGTCTGATTCTTAGCCAGAAATCCCACATTTGTAGTTGAAGTAATAGTATTACCAATACTAGGATAATGAGATTCATCAACAGATATAGCATGAAGCTCACTGACTCTTCTTGAGGAAGCAAAGGCTAAGAGAAAAGCTGTCTTATATGACAAGAAGTTGAAGTCTACAGTGTTCAGAGGTTCAAAAGGAGCTTCTTAGAGCTTCAGAAGAACCCAAGCCAAATTCCATTTAGGAATTAACCTAAGAGTTCTAGGTCTATTTATCGAAAAAGTTTATCGAAAGTTTTTAACTAATTTAGATAAAGAAACATTAGAACCAATTTGTAAGCTATCATGATGAGCATATGTGTCCGATAGCATAGACCTATAACCCTTAATTGTTACTGGCTGCAGTTTGAGTTCGTCAAACAAGTAGACCAAAAAATTAGCAATGTCTGGAATGGAAGGATCATAAATATCAATAGACTGATCCCTACACCAAAGAGAGAAAACCTTCCACTTTGCTGCATAATTTAACGAAGAGGAGGCCCTCCTACAGTTAGAAATTGCTCGTCCTGTAAAATGCTTGCTGTGCAAGAAGGTTGAGACCTTGTTGTTTGTGATGCAGTGTGCAAGATTTCCCCTGCAAGAGAAGGTCCTCCCACGGAGAAAGCTTCTGAGGAATGTCCCATAACAGACACCCGAGTAGATTTCTCCATGGTTTCTGGGACGACAGAGATGCTACCAACAGTATCTTGCAGTGGGATTGCTTGATCTTTAGCAAGATCTGTTGAATCAATGGAGCTGGAGGATATGCGTATCCTATCATTCCGTCCCAACAGACTGAGAGAGCGTCTACTGCAAACGCTCGAGGATCTGGGCATGGCTACACATACGTCTGCAACTGATTGTTGAGATGCGTCGCAAACAAGTCTATCATTGGTCGATCCCATTGGTAACAAATCTGATTGAAAACTCACTTGTTGAGAGTCCATTCTGACGGTAACATGCGACCTTTCCGAGAGAGCGAGTCCGCTAGAACGTTCAGACGACCTGGAATATGATGGACTGACAGAAGAACATGATGCTCTAGAACAAACAGAAGAATTCTTTCTGTTAAGTTGAATAACGGAATGGAATGAGTGCCTCCTTGGTTCCAAATGTATGCTACAACCGTCTGAGCGTCGAATTGTCCGACAATATTTGAACATGTGAATTTTGAATTACATTCATCCAATGACAGAGCGCAAGCCAAACTGACATCATTTCTTTAATGTTTATGTGCTTATTCAGGAACTCCGGATCCCAAAGGCCCTGGCACCTCGAATCTGTTGGGCTCAATGTCGTGCCCCAACCTGTTTGACTCGCATCTGTCATAATCATAAAAACCGGATCCAGCAGTTGCAGTGGAACTCCCTGAGTCAACCATTGAATATCTGCCCAAGTCTGAATCCCTTGTTTTACTTGGTTCGATAAGACGATATTTGTTTCGAGCGAATGAGTCTTCACACTCTAATTCTGAGTGAAAAATATCTGGGGTGGTCTCTTTTGAAGGTTGGACGGAAGCTGAGTCCAGTGTGGACTTCGTGTTAACAGAGGTTTTTCTCGGAAGGATAGTTTTAGGCTTTCTGAGATAACCTCCTGTACCCATCGATCGTCTGTAATAGACAACCAATTGGTCAAATCTTTGACAGCCTTCCACCCACTGGACCGCAATAGAGGACCTGACCATCACCTCCTGGACCTGCGAGACCTGTGGGAAGAGAAACTATGTCCTCCCCGTCCAGCACCTCGTCCCGTCGACCTAGGGGCATCTGACCGGTTGTCTCGGCCAGAACTACGTCCCCTACCTGAGTCGCTACTCTGACGGTCTCTGGAGTAAGAGCTGGAGGATTTTTTATATCCCTTATAGGAGCCTCCCTTGGACGTACACGCCCCAGAAGCTCCTGACTTACTCCTCTCTGCTGTGTCCGTTTTTTTAGAAACCGACTTAAAAAGCAGAGAATCTGAAGCTTTCTTGGTAATCTGTTCATAGATTAACGAAAGCTTACCATCAAAGAGAAATTCTCCGGAAACCGGAGCGACTCGAAGAGAGTTTTTCACCTTTGAATCCACCATAGTGGATGAAGCCAGGGCAGCATCATGTCTAACCAACTCCAAATTAGCCACGGATAGGGCGGAGTTATACGTGGAAAATGCAATAGCCCTAGAAAGAACTCTTAAGGATGAGTGAACATCCTGGAATTCTTTACCGTCGAGACGTTGAGCTAACGCTCTGGTAAGGTGATCTGCGTAAGATAATGCGACTAAATTAGCTCTATTAGTCGAGATCGTCGTCTCCAAAGTACTAGGGAGAATAGACAAAGACCCAGGCAAGGACAAGTCTAATTCCTCAGTCTGATTGTCTAAACGCAGAGGAACTCTCTGTACGCCCTTTCCTGCCATTGCAAATCTATTCTTACTGTTGATGAATGGCAGATTCAGAGCTTGTTGAGATAAGAAACTGCTTTTGCCCGTCTTGGGGGCTAATTTAAAAATAGCGTCATTTAGCAATTCAAACATCTGTGAGACATTGCTGGACTGGACCGGATAATCAGGAACATCTTCCTTAATCCGGCCAAAAAAGTCAGTATCCAATGACGCTATCAGTCTCTTATCCTGTGTCGCAGCACCCTGGTCCGATGGAACAACGTTTGGAAGGAGTTGACGGATAAAGTCCATCGCCACCTTGTGTTGTTCCAGAAGGGAAAAATCCAGCTCCGTAATTTCCCTTTCACCATCTGACTGGACCAGATGAGAATCTCGGTCGTCCCTGTCTGACCTTGCATAGGAACGAACCGACCCAGCTTCATCCGACAGTTCCTGATCTGAAACTGTTGTAGGATGTTCCGTAGGTTGCTGGGATGCTGCGATGAGCTGCGCTATCTGTGATAGCAAGTCCGTCACGGAGGCCTGTGGAGCTGCAGTCTTTTGTTGCTTATCCGCCGGAAGCTCCTGGGAACGTCCCGATTGGTGAGGCCTCGTGTCCCTGGCTACTGGATGGTGTGACCTAGACGACATGGAATCCTTTGTCGGTGAAGCAGGCTGGATATCTGAGGTCACAAAGCCAAGGTGCGGTCAAGTGTGCTGATGTGTAGAAGAAGAAGCCAATAGACTAGCCGACGCCGGCTGTCTATAGGACGGAGCATCCTGAGCAGGAGGAGTGGACGTATGCTCCGACCGGCGAACGTTATGAACAATAACATCTGGCCCCAGATGCTGTTGTAAGAGAGAGGGGCCTCTCTCGCTCGCAGTCCAGGAAGACCTGTATGAGCTTACTACCGGACTGACTGGCTTCCTCTGATCCATCCTCCGTTCCGTCGTCGCAGGGTGTGCGTGATCCAAGATTATAGTGCTTGCAACACCCCTTTTCCTCTTCTGGACCACAACAGACATATCCGGCATCACACCACTTATTTGACGAGTGATAGATCCACCGGTCGAGCTAGCTGGCAACAAGGCCGTAAAACCCTTTTGGGACCTAGACACTTGTCTGATTTCATTGAGCACTTTTGTCGCTAGCTCTTCATTATTTGCGACGACGGCAGCACACTTCCAGAAGACATCACGGAAACACCCTGTTCTTGTTCCTCTTAAAAAGAAACTGAAAAACTGGAGTGACCCTGTGTTGCGAGAACCGGAATCGATCTCTCACCACTAACACTGTACCGTGACACATTTCTCCAACGTTTGTCATCCCAATTGGCACAAACTGTACAAGAGTTAGTGCGAGTATAATGACTACAGCAAACACAATGAGCACGAGAATCCGAGGAAGACTTCCTCGAGTTACAATTTGAACAATATTCTTTCATAATTATAAAATATTATACAGCCGTAGTACTCGCACTAACCCTCAAAAATACAAAGATACATAATAATAATACAATCCATAACAAATTTTTGAAAAATAATTCAAAAAAGAAAATTTTCGAAAAAATTTGACATGAGCCCAAGTTCCCAATGGGAATGATGAGCCCAAATGGAACCCCAAAAAGCCTAAGTGTGGACAAAAATTTTAAAATAATTCTAAAAATTAATGTTACAATTAACGGTGTATATAAATGTATCTGACTAGATAATTAACCTAACAGAAGACAAGGAATTACTAACAGAAAGTAACCGTTGTCAACGTAAACAAAAGTCAATAAAAAACGGAAACAAGACTCCAGGCACTGAAAAACACGGCCCGAAGTCAGTAACCAATTTAAAAAAACTATCCGATGTAAAACAGAATCTTCCTCAGAAGAAACTGCAATACATCAGATGGTAGATGCATGACCAAAAATGCCTAAACACCCCAAGGGTGAGGACGTAACCATGGGGATAACAGAATAAACATTCTGTAACCAAGCTAAACTCCCAAGAAATTTTCAAGAAAAAAAAATTTCCAAAAATGTTCCAAAAGCATGGGAGATTAACTAGGGGGGTTTCAAGGAAGGGGAGAGAGGAAACACTTAACAAACAGTGGAGATTTCATAGCAAGAATGAAAACATCAGGCCCATGTCCCGAAATTAGGGAACATGAAATAATTTACAATAAAAATTATAAGTTACAGCCCTGAACACATCCAACCACTGTTTCTTCCTCTCATCCTCTTATTTCATCCTTGGATCCACCATTTCCATCATGATTTTGTGTCTGGCATCATTTTAACTGAGATTTATGAGCACAGAAGTCAGTTAGATGTTACTGACAGAAGGGCCAAACAAAGAAATGAAGCTTGGTGTCAATTTCGGTACTTCCTTGACACAAACTGTACAAGAGTTAGTGCGAGTATAATGACTACAGCAAACACAATGAGCACGAGAATCCGAGGAAGACTTCCTCGAGTTACAATTTGAACAATATTCTTTCATAATTATAAAATATTATACAGCTGTAGTACTGTCCCTGACATAGGAAGGGATGTCAGCCTCAAATTCAGCCCTATTGATTTCAGAAGCAATCACCGAGGCAAAAGACATGAAGAAAATCCTTTTCCTCGCTACACTTGATGCCCAGAAAGCCTTTGATGTTGTCTCACATGCATCACTGATGAGGAAGCTATACCTTGATGGTATTGAAGGTGATGAATGGCTGATGCTAAATGATCTATATGCTGGCATGAAATCAAAAGTTAAATGGAAGGGACTTATTTCAGACACCATTGACATCAAACAAGGTGTGAGACAGGGGGGTGTACTATCAGCTACACATTACAAAAGATTCAACAACCCTCTTCTTATCAGATTGGAAAAAAGATACATTGGTGCTAGAATTGGTAACATTCACATCCCACATACAACCTGTGCTGATGATACTGCTCTCCTCTCCCATGAAAGTTCTGAGATGCAGCAGATGCTGGATGAGGTTGAAGATTACTCCCACAAAGAGATGTATAACATCAATCCCAATAAAAGCTCTGTTTCAATGTATAAATATTCCAGAACTGCTCCTCAAGTATCAACTGACTTTGAGTTTGAAGGAAATAAAATTAAAGAGGTAGATACTGTCACACACCTTGGTATTGAAAGATTAACAAATGGTAAACATAACATCGAGGCAAGATTACTGAAGAGAAGAAGAACAATTTTTGCTTTGATGGGTGCTGGACTACACAATAAGGATGGACTAAACCCTCAAGTTTCAGCAAAGATGTGGGCAATTTTTGTATTACCACGTAGGATATATGGCTTGGAAACTTCAATATTGTCATCATCAGAAATGAAGCAACTGGAAATCTTCCAACGGAAAATACTAAAACAGCTACAATCTCTTCCCTCAAGAACTGCATCGGTGGCAGTTTATGGTCTACTCGGAGTTCTCCCAATTGAAGCCATAGTACACAAAAAAATCCTTTCACTCTTTGGACGTATATGCAGAGGTAATGGAATAGAGAAAGAAATAGCAACACGACAACTAGCAATGAAAGATCTTAATTCCAAAAGCTGGTTTTCTGAAGTAAGAAGAATACTAACAAAGTATGGCCTACCTTCAGCATATGACCTCCTTAACTCAGCACCAACAAAAGTAGTTTGGAAAAAACTACTGAATAACAAGATTGATTTATACTGGGAAAAAGAAATGCAAAATGAAATCACAGAGAAACCATCACTAAAATATCTAAACCCCACAGCTATTCAGATTGGAAACCCACATCATGTTTGGACAACTGTTAAAAATAATGTACAAGATTTGAAAAGAGCCATCATCAAAGTTCAGATCTTGGTAGGTGTGTATACGTTGCAAGCTGACCGAGCTGTGTTTTATAAAGAATCCCCAGTCTGCAAGTTGTGTGATAAAGGGGAAGAAGATGTTCAACACTTACTGACATCATGCAGTCATCCTTCAATAAGAACAACAAGAGTAAATTTTTTAGAGAACTTATCTGAAATCTTAGGAACCTACAGCACTAAAAACTTCACCCAAAATCGATCCCTACTAACACAACTAATACTTGACTGTTCCTCTGAATCTATTACTAACATTTTCAAAATTAACCTTTCCTTGCTGGACAAACTAGAAAGTTGGAGCAGAATCTATATCATGAACCTACACCTAAAAAGAGCAGCAGCCTTGACGGATCACAGCAGATAGAGTTTATAAAAAAAAAAATCAAATCAATTAGAAAATTTGAAATTTAATTTTTTATACAAAATCAGTGCAAATAAGATAATTTAACAATTACATTTTACTCTAGATAGATCTAGAGGTGCAGCGATTCAACGCTGGGATTTCAATTGAAGAAGAAGAAGAAGACACTGTGCATGCACAGTTGGTAAAAGTATGGAGGACCATATACCGTATATGTCCGTGTATAAGTCGCCCCCATGTATAAGTCGCACCCTACTTTTCATACAAAATATCCCCCCTGCGCCTATAACCCTTGTATAAGTCGCACCCCCGATTTGGGGTGAAAAATGTTAAAACAATTCCGTAAATTTGGCTAAAGGACTGGAAGTCTTGTGGACTGAACAGGGAGGTTTGATGACTGATTACAGTATATTTATAAATTATATTTGTTTGTATACTTCATTGATACATTCAATGTGTCGTATTTATTAAAAGATATATGTCAACTGTGTTTGTTATTACTCGTGTATCGTATTTATTAAAAGATATATGTCAACTGTGTTTGTTATTACTCACGCCGGTAAAAGAAGGAATGCTCCGGTGCATGTGTTCAGGTAAGAACGAGGTAAGTTGAATTCAAATGGTAAATCCAAATGTAAAACTACAAAGAAAAAGGCTTTATTCCCATGCCATTTAAACGAATTGCACGTGCGAACAAATAGGTCATGAAAGGGAAGTAACTGCATGATTCTTGTTAATCTTCTTCAAAGGGAATTCCCCTTAAAAACGCACGTGGTGTGCTGTGTAAACAATTTGATTGCCTTGCGAATTTCGTAAATAACTCATACCAATATCCAAAATATGTGGAGATATACAACCATGGAATATTTTATTGTGAATTATTACTGGAGATGTTGAAGACATGAACAGGTACCGTAATTATTTTGAAGGAAATTAATTGCATGTGGTTTCGAATTTTCGATCGTTCACCACCCCTCCACTCACTGGGTCACCGAGAAAAAAAAAATCAACAAGAACACATTGGGTATAATCTCCTATTTTTATTTTATTTTTTTTTATATTTATTTTTTTTTAAATTTTATTTTGTGATCAAGTTAATGCACAACACAGAAATAAGAAATAAAGAGGTGAAATAAAATAAACAAATTTTCAAAGCAGGTGAATCGCCGTGATACAAACCGTCGACATGGGCCGATCTGGTGTCCGTTCAGTCCTCATATCGCTGTTGAAAACTTGCTGAAAAATAATTACCTTTGTATAAGTCGCACCCCAATTTTGGTCCCGTTTTTCCAAGCAAAAAGATGCGACTTATACACGGACATATACGGTAGGACATTAGATTTTTTTATTTGGATGCAAATTTGGGGGATTGGGGGGCAACCAATTGGTTAAGAATCTCGACAACCTTCCACCGACTGGAACACAATAGAGGTTTAAACCATCACTTCCTGGCCCTACGAGGCTTGCGGGAGGAGAAACCATGTCCTCCATGACCCGCCCTCGTCCAGTCTGCCTAGGGGCATCTGACCGGTTATCTCGGCCAGCATAATGGCCCCTACCTGAGCCGATACTCTGACGGTCTCTGGAGTAAGACGTAGAGGCTTTCTTAGATCCTCTATAGGAACTTCCCTTGGACGTATTCGCCCCCGAAGTACCTGCCTTACTCCTCTCTGCTGAGTCCGACTTTTCTGAAGCAGATTTAAAAAGCAGAGAATCCGAAGCTTTCTTAGTAATTTGATCATAGATAATAGAAAGCTTTCCATCGAAGAGAAGCTCTCTGGAGACTGGAGCGACTCAAAGAGAGTTTTTCACCTTACTATCCACTCTAGTGGATGCAGCCAGGGCAGCATCACGTCTGACTAACTCCAGATTTGCCACTGAAAGGGCGGAGTTATATGTAGAATATGCTATAGCCTTCGAAAGAACTCTTAAGGACGTTTGAACATCCTGGAATTCTTTCCCTTCGAAAAGTAATGATAACGCTCTGGTAAGGTGATCTGTATAAGATAATGTGTCTAAATTAATTCTATTATTAGAAATTGTCGTCTCCAGTATACTGGAGTTAATAGACATGGACGCCAGCAATGACAACTCCAAGTCTTCTGCCTGGTCGTCCAAATGCAGAGGAACTCTTGGAACACCATGTCCTGCCGTTTCAAATCTATTTCTTGTATTGATGAAAGGCAGCTGTATACCGCTAGGCGATAAGAAACCAGATTTGCCAGTCTTAGAGGCTAGCTTGAATATAGCGTCATTCAAAAGTTCAAATGTCCGTGAGACATTTCTGCACTGGGTCGGAAACTCAGGGACAGTGTCCCTATTCCGGCTGAAAAAGTATGTGTCCAGTGACGCTATCAGTCTCTTATCAGGTAATGCAGCATTTTGGTCTGGGGAAACAACTTCTGGAAGGTGTTGCCGGATGAAATCTACGGCCACCTTATGTTGTTCGGAAAGGGAAAATTCCAGCTCCATTGATTCCCTTTCTCCATCCGACTGGACCATATGAGATTCTTGGTCGTCCCTTTCTGACTCTGCAGGGGAGCGAACCGACCCAGCTTCCTCAGACAGTTCCTGTTCCGAAAAAGTTTCTGATGGCTGCTGGGATGCTGCAATGAGTTGAGCTATCTGTGGAGCCGCGGTCTTACGTTATTTAGCCGCTGGGAGCTCCTGGAACGTTAATTCCTGCATACTTCTTTTATGCAAACGTCCCGACTGGTAAGGCCTCGTGTCCTTGGCTACCAGATGACGTGACCTAACCGACGTGGAATCCCTGGTCGGTGAAGCAGGCTGGATATCAGAAGTCACGTAGCCAAGTTGCGGTCGTGTGTGCTGATGTGAGGATGAGGAAGCCAATAGACTAGTCGCGCCGGACTGTCTATATGATGGAGGGTCCCGAGGAATGGATGTATGCTCCGACTGACGAACATTACGTACAACAACATCTGGTCCCAGATGTTGTTGTAAGAGAGAGGGGCCTCTCTCGCTCGCGGTCCAGGCAGACCTGGATGAGCTAGGTAACGGACTGATTGGCTTCCTCCGTTCCATCCTCAGATCCGTCGTCGCCGAGTGTGCACAATCCATGTTTATAGTGCTCGCAACATCTCCTTTCCTGGACTGCAATGGACGAACCCGGCGTCACAACCATTTCGTGAATGATTGTTTCACCGGGCGAGCTAGCGGGTGACAATGCCGTCGATCCTACGTGGGACCTCTTAGGCATTTGCCGAATTTCATTGAGCACTTTTGCCGCTAGCTCTTCATTTGTCTGCAACGACGGAGGCACACTTCTTGAAGACATCACGGAAACTTCACCCTGTTCTTGTTCCTCTGAAAAAGAGACTGAAAAACTAAGAGTGACCCTGTGGCGAGAGGACCGGCATGGACCTTTCACCACTAACAATATACCGTGACACACGTCTCCATCGTTTGTCATTCCAATTGGCACACACAGAGCAAGAATTAGTGCTAGTAAAATGACTACAAATAATACATTGAGCATGAGAATCAGAAGAAGACTTCCTCGAATTACAATTTGAACAAACTTCTTTCATTTTGAAAAAAGTTAAACAGTCATCGTACTCGCACTAACCCTTGAAAACAAGATACATGATAATAATATAATCCATAACAATAAAAATAGAAAAATAATTCGAAAAAAAAAAATTTTCAAGTTGAGCCCAAGTTCCCAATGGGAACGATGAGCCCAAATGGATCCCCAAAAAAGCCTAAGTGTGGACAAAAATTTTAAAACATGTCTAAAAATTAATGTTACACTTACGGATAATATTATGTATCTGGCTATGAGCAGAACTAAATAGATGACAAGGAAACACTGTCTGAAGAAACCGTTGTCAATGAAAACAAAAGTGAAAAAAACTGGAAGAGGGCGCGGTGGCTCAGTTGGTAGAGGTGCAGGCTGCAAGCCGAGAGGTCCTCGGTTCGAATCCCACCTGCGGCAACCGCGTTGTGTCCTTGGGCAAGACACTTCACCCCGATTGCCTACATGGGGGCACGATGACGCTGTGTACTGAGGCGTACTGCACGTCGATGGTGCGCATGTCTTCAACCAATCTAACCCTGCCTGTGCTGCGGTGCAGAGTTCAGAGTTACGATGTTGGAGAGCTGACAGCTGCTCGTCGTTGCTCGGTGGTTCTCTCCGGGTACTCCGGCTTCCTCCACCCGTAAAACTGTCACGGTCACGATTAGCCATTGTGCATAAGTATGTGACCTTAAACACCAATAAAATAAAATAAATAAATAAAGAAAAAAACTGGAAACAAGACTCCAGGCACTGAAAATATGGCCCGAAATCAGTAACCAATTTTAGCACTATCCGATGTAAAACAGAGGCTTCCCGAGAAGAAACTGCAGTACATCAGATGGTAGATGCATGACTGAAACGCCTAACCACCCTAGGGTGAGGACGTAACCATGGGGAAAAATAGAATAAACATTCTGTTACCAAGCCAAAACTCCCAAGAATTTTCAGTAAAAATAATTACAACAAGAGGCCCCACGGGGCCTGAAGCGCTCATCTTGTACAGAACACAATTTAAACAGAGTCGAAGAATGAGTCTACATTAAGCAAGCCATCTCCATAGGCTACACTGTCAATCCTTGAGTCCCTCAGGAGTGACAAAAATAATCTGGGCATCATGCCTTTTCTTCAGTTGATCATAAGTAAAATGTAGAGCTCCCCTATGAAGCCCCTTGATACAACCTATGTGGATTAATCTTATTACCTTTAGAGGGTACTGAATACAAAATTTTTAATTCTTCAGCAAAATGGCCAATTACGGCTCCCATAGAGAGGTCAAATATTAACCCAGGCTCTTGATTTGAACACAGTTAAATCTGACTTCCCTAGAGATGTTGTGTACCGAATATGAAAGCATTCTGACTGCTGGATCTGAAGAAGAGAAATTGTAAAAAAATTTCTTCGAATTGCACTAAGTTCAAATTTGGGCTACCATAGCGAGCCCAAATATTAACCTATGGATCCGATTTGAACAAACTTGAATCTGACCCCCCTAGAGATGTTGTATACCAAATGTGAAAGCATTCTGACAAGTGAATCTGAAGAAGAAGATTTTTGAAGAAATTCCCTCATATTGTACTAAGTTAAATTTCATGTTCCCATCTGGAGCCCAAATATTAACCTAGGCACTCGAATTGAACAACCTGGAATCTGACCCCCCTAGAGATGTTGTATACCAAATATAAAAGCATTCCGACTGGTGGATGTGAAGAAGAAGATTTTTAAAAAAATTTCCTCATATTGCACTAAGTAAAAATTTGGGCTACCACAGTGAGCCCAAATATATACCTAGGGATCTGATTTGAACAAACTTGAATCTGACCCACATAGAGATGTTGTATACCAAATATCAAAGCATTCTGACTGATGGATCTGAAGAAGAAGATTTTTTTAAATTACCCTCCACATTGAACAAAGATAAAATTTGGGCTTCCATAGGAAGCCCAAATATTAACCTAGGGACTTGGTTTGAACAATCTAGAATCTGACCCTCATAACAATGATGTATACCAAATATTAAAAGATTCTGACTGGTGGTTCTGAAGAAGAAGATTTTTAAAGAATATTCCCCATATTACCCAATGTTAAAACTTCAGGCTCCTGTAGAGAGCCCAAATATGAACCAATGGGCTTTATTTCAACAAACTTTTATCTGACCCCCCTATGAATGCTGTATACCAAATATCAAAAGATTCTGATGATTGGTTCTGGAGAAAAGATTTTTTAAAATTTTTGCAAATATGCTGACTCAGCATTTTTTCGATGCCCATTACAGAACACCCTAACATAACCGATGGCATTTTTTTTTTACCATTCAATTCTACTGGTCATAAGGATACTTCATACCAAATAAAAGCTCTCTGTTCCATGGGGTTTGGGAAATATGGGCGTTTGAAAATATTTCTATTTTTAGCTCCCAGGGTTCCCATGGGGATGCGGGAATTTTTTTTGTTGCAGGTCAAGTACTTATGACCCAATACTAACACAAACCAAATTTGGTTCATACCGGACCATCGGTTCAGAAAATAGAAATTTTGGGCGGGGCCAAAAATCTTACCCCTCCTATTACAAAGCCAAATATTACTTCACGAACTTCGTTTGAACAAACTTGATTCTACACCTCATATGGAAGCTCCACAGCAAATATCAAGTCATTGTACACACTGGTTCTTGAGAAGAAGATTTTAAAATATTTTGGAGCATTTTCCCCCACTCCCTCCCTATGGGGCTGGGCATGCTGAGTTGAACAAAAATGAAATGCCCCTTTGGGACCATCACTCACACAAACTTTCTCTTGAATTGGCCCAGTGGCTTTGGAGGAGAAGACCAAAACATGGTGTTGACAGATGACGGACGACAGACGGAGAGCGATGAGATTAGCTCAGCTTGACTTTGTCAAGATGAACTAAAAATTATGCCAAAAGCATGGGAGAATAGCAAGGGGGGTATTAAGGAAAGGGAGAGAAGAAACACTGAACAAACAATGGAAATTTCATAGCAAGAATGAAAATATCAGGCCCATACCCCAAAATTATCGAACATGAAATAATTTTGTATAAAAATTATAAGTTACAGCCCTGAACACATCCTTCCACTGTTCCTTCCTCTCATCCTTTTATTTTATCCTTAGATCCACCATTTCTCTCGTGATTATGTGTCTGGCATCATTTAAACTGAGATTTTAAGCACAGATATCAGTGTGATGTTACTGATTGAAGGGCCAAACAAAGAAAATGAGGATTTGGCTCCAATTTCGGACTTCCTTGACACTACACATGCGCAGTGGATAAAAGTATGGAGGACCACATAGGACATCTAATTTTTGGATTTTGATGCAGATTTAGGGGATTGGGGGGGGGGGGGGGGGGGCAAAATTTGTGTTTGGCCCTAGAATATAAGAATTAGCACCAGCTAAGTCTGGGCCATTGGTACAGTATAAAAATAATGTTTTTGGCATTAATTAGGTACTTATGACCAAATACACCCTCATATCAAATTTGATTCAAGTCAGTCTCTCAGTTTGGAAAATAGATTTTGGTACAATTCAGGCTCCCACAGGAAGCCCAAATATGAACCCAGGGACATGGCTTTAACAAACTTATATCTCACCTCCCTAAGGATACTGTATACCAAATATCAAAACATTCTAACTGGTGGATGTGAAGAAGATTTTTGAAGAATATTCCTCATAGGGAGCCCAAATATCAATCCAGGGACTTGAACAAACTTGAATCTGCCCCCCTCCCCCCCCCCCCCCCCCCCCCCCAAGATGCCGCATACCAAAATCAAAACATTCCAACTGCTGGATCTGAAGAAGAAGATTTTAAAGAAAAATCCTCATTTTGAACGAAGTTATAATTCGGGCTCCTACTGTGAGCCCAAATATGAACCCAGGGACTTGGCTTGAACAAACTTGAATCTCACCCCCTAAAGATGCTGCATACCAAATATCAAAACAGTCCGAATTCTGGATCTGAACAAGATGATTTTTAAAGAAAATTCCTCAAACCCGCACTAATTTAAACATTTGGGCTCCCATAGAGAGCCCAAATATGGACCCAGGGATTTGATTTCAACATACCTGTGAAACAATCTTCCAAAGATGTTATATGTGAAATTTGAAAGCTTTTGGAGGAGAGGTTTGGGAGAAGAGTAGTCTTAAATGTTTTTCCCATTACCCACAGTGTTAAAAAATACTGACTCAGCACTTTTTCAAAAGTCCTGAAAAAGTACCCTATGATAAAACCGATAGCAATTTGTTTTGGACCATTCCATTCTGTTGGTCCTAAGGAAGATTCACATCAAATAAGAATTCTCAGTGCCGTGTAGTTTTGAAGATATGGGTGTTTTAAATTTTTTCTATTTTTAGCTCGTGCGGTTCCCATGGGGTGACGGGAAAGTTAAAAAATTTATAGTAATTTATATATTTTTTATACTTACCAATGACCCAGACTTAGCTGGTGCTAACTCCACAAAAACCAGGGCCAAACACAAATTTTGCCCCCCAATCCCCAAAATTTGCATCCAAAACAAAAAGAAATCATGTCCTAAAGGACCTCCATAGTACGACTCTACTGCGCATGCGCAGTGACGCAGTCGTCCCGAAATTGGCGCCAAATATCATTCTTACTGGCAGTGCCTGGTCAGCGCTATGTACTCAGCGGGGAGGCAAGAGTTCCCAACTCAGGGAGGGCCATCCCCGTCTGGGTCATTGGTAAGTATAAAAAATATATAAATTACTATAAATTTTTTAACATTTTTATACTGTACCAATGACCCAGACTTAGCTGAATAGTAAACAGGCTGGAGGGCCTAGGACATAGAGGAAAATCCAATAAGCTCAATTATAAAATAAAGAGGTAACCCCTTAAGGAGAAAAGGAGTATTAGGCTTTACATGTATCTTTCTTATTTAATATTTAAATTAGAAAGATACACTACCCTTAATAATTGAGCACAATAACATTCATGTTCTCTATTAACATCCAGTATAACCCTTATACTAATTATTTTTAAAGCAAGCCAATAAATAAAGTAGTCCAGAGAATTGAGACTCTTTATAATCATTTAAAAGTGTCCGAGTATTGTATATTAAAGCCCGTTTGACACTTGACATATACAAATGCTTCACACCGAGCTACACTTTAAAAATAAGACATGAATGAAATTAAACATTAATATTACACTTTAAAACCATCCCGGAAGCGACTCAGAAATACTGTCTTGGAGGAGGCATTCCCTTGCTTTTCACTATAAAGCAGGTGACCTAAGGGAACACCCGCCCCCCCCCCCCCCCCCCCCTTCCCCTTGCCCTGGGTCAAATAGCCCAGAGCGAAGAGGGCAGTCGGACGGAGTCACTGCCGGAACAGAAAGCCTGCATAACTATAGTTGCAACTGTTTAGTGGACGACATTCTGAGCAACAGATAACGGACCTAAACAATGCAGGTCTCCAGAAATGGACTCAATATTTCTGAGATAAAAATTCGTAAATGTGGATGGCTGAGACCAATAAGCAGCCTTCATTAAATCTGTAATAGCAATACTATTAGCATAAGCCCAGGAAGTAGAAAGAGCTCTTACTTCATGAGCAGAAATCTTAAGCACAGACTGCTGAGAAGAAGATAAATCTTCATACGCAGTACGGATAGTTAACTGAATCCATCTAGCAATAGAATGGACTGAAATGTCCTTTCTATTAGGCATCAAAGACAGAAAGAAACGTTTCCGTCCCTTTCTGATGAACTGAGATCTCTGTTTATAGATACGTAGTGCTCTAACAGGACAGAGTAAAGGCCTACGCCCGTCTGAAGACGGAAGAGCCTTAATAACAATAGGTTCCGGATATTTATTAGGAGCCTGATTCTTGGCTAAAAAACCGACATTAGTAGTGAAGGTGATAGTGTTCCCAACACTACGATAATGAGAATCATCCACCGATAGTGCATGAAGCTCACTGACTCTTCTGGCAGAAGAGAAAGCTAAGAGAAAAGCTGTCTTATAAGATAAGAATTTGAAATCTAGTGTCCCAAGAGGTTCAAATGGCTTTTCCTTCAATTTAAGGAGAACCCAAGCTAAATTCCACTTAGGAATTAATCTAAGAGTTCTGGGTCTATTTATCGAAAAGTTTCTAACCAATTTCGATAAAGAGACATTAGATCCAATTTGTAAACTATCATGATGTGCATAGGTATCAGATAACATAGATCTATAACCCTTTATAGTAACAGGCTGCAGTTTGATTTCGTCAAACAAGTATACTAGAAAGTTAGCAATGTCTGGTATAGAGGGATCAAATATATCTACAGAATGATCCCTACACCAACGACGGAAAACCTTCCACTTAGCCGCATAGTTTAGCGAAGAGGAGGTCCTCCTACAGTTAGAAATCGCGTCCACTGCTCGTCCTGTAAAGTGCTTGCCATGCAAGAAGGACCGCACAACGGAAATACGTGAAGGTTGAGACCTTGCGGGTTGTGATGTAGTTGGCGCGATTTCCCCTGCCAAAGAAGATCCTCTCGTGGAGGGAGCTTCCGCGGTAGGTCCCACAACAGACACCTGAGTAGATTTATCCACGGTCTCTGTGGCGACAGAGATGCTACCAACAGAATCTTGCATTGAGATTGTTTTATCTTTAGCAATAATTGTTGAATTAACGGCGCTGGAGGATACGCATATCCTATCATTCCGTCCCAAGGGATCGACAGAGCGTCTACTGCAAATGCTCTTGGATCCGGACACGGGGACACATACGTTTGCAACTGATTGTTGAGATGTGTCGCAAATAAGTCTATCATTGGCCGTTCCCATTGGTAGCAAATCTGATTGAATACTTGTTTGTTGAGAGTCCACTCCGACGGCAACAAGCGACCCTTTCGTGAAAGGGAGTCTGCTAGCACATTCAGACGACCCGGTATGTGACGGACCGAAAGAAGAACGTGATGTTCCAACGCAAACAGAAGGATTCTTTCCGTTAGATTGAACAACGGAACTGAATGAGTGCCTCCCTGATTCCGTATATACGCCACTACTGTCGTATTGTCGGATAGGATTTGGACATGAGCATCGTGAATAATGTCCATCCAGTGACGTAACGCAAGCCAAATTGACATCATTTCCTTGATGTTTATGTGCTTGCACAGGAATTGCGGATCCCAAAGACCCTGGCATCTCGAATCCGTTGGGATTAATGATGCACCCCAACCTGTTTGACTGGCATCCGTCATAATGGTAAAACTCGGATCCGGCAACTGCAGCGGAACTCCTTGAGTTAACCACTGAATGTTTGCCCAAGTCTGAATCTCTTGTTTCACTTGATCTGACAAGAGAACGTCTACATCGAGCGAATGAATTTTCACACTCCAATTCTGAGTCAGGAAAATTTGAAGAGGCCGTGTGCGTAGCCGTCCCATCGGAATGAGATCCGCGGCGGCTCCGCACAGACCTATCAGTCTCATAAATTCTCTCGCCGTGACTTTGTCTGTATTCAGACAATAGCGAGCGTAACAACTGACTAATTTCGCTCTGGTTAACGGCAGACGAACGAGATTGTTGTGCGTCTCGAAGCTCATTCCCAGATGAGTGAATGACTTGGACGGCACCAGATCCGACTTCTCCTCGTTTACTATGAAACCGAGACGTCGGAGCAATAGAAGAAGATTCTGAACATCGTTCTGAAGCGTTAACTCGTTGCCGTACCTCTGAAGAATGCCGTCCAGGTAGGCCGACGTTACCGCAGACGAATGAGCTCGGAAGTAGATCATTACCGAGTTCATTACCCGAGTGAAAGCCCAGGGTGCTAGATTCAATCCGAAGCACATCGCCCGGAATTGATACACCACTCCTAGGACTGCGAAGCATAGATACTTTCGGAATGTCGGATGTACCATGACGTGAAAGTACGCATCTTTGAGATCTATGCTCGTTGCATAATCGTTCACCCGAATACTCGCTCTGACCGATCGAATCGTCTCCATATAAAACTTCGGAGCGACGATCAGCTTGTTTATCCAGCTCAAATCTATAACTGGACGGAACGAGCCGTCTGGTTTCGGAACCAGAAACGGATGGCTGTAGAATCCCAGCGATTCCTGGTTTTCTACGACCTCTACCGCGTTCTTCATTAAAAGAGACTGCACCTCTGATAGCAGAGCGTCTCTTTTCTGAGGATTTGACGGAAGATGAGTCCATTTTGGACTTCGAGTTAATGGAGGCTTTCGTTTGAAGGATATCTTTAGACCTTCCGAAGTCACTCCTCTCACCCACGGGTCGTCCGTAATCGACGCCCACTCTTGAGAAAAACTCGACAACCTTCCGCCAACCGGAACGCGATAGAGGTTTAAGCCATCACCTCCTGGATCTGCGAGGCCTGCGGTAGGAGAAACCACGTCTTCCACGACCCGCACCTCGCCTCGTCGACCTCAGGGCGTCCGACCGATTGTCCCGGCCTGAAGGACGTCCCGAACGAGAGTCACTATCCTGACGGTCTCTCGAATAAGAGCTAGAGGACGCACCGGAACCTCTATAGGAACCTCTCTTGGGCGGATAAGACCCAGAAGTGCCCGCCTTATTCGTGTCTGCTGTATCCGACCTTTTAGGAGCGGATCTAAACAACAGAGAATCACTAGCTTTCTTTTTAATATTATCATAAATAGCGGAAAGCTTGCCGTCAAAGAGAAGATCTCCTGAGACCGAAGCGACTCTAAGAGAGTTCTTCACCTTAGAATCCACTAGTGTGGATGTAGCTAGGGCTGCGTCACGTCTAACCAACTCCAGATTTGCCACTGAAAGGGCGGAGTTACACGTGGAATAAGCTACTGCCCTTGAAAGAAGTCTTAAGGAGGATTGTATATCCTGAAACTCTTCCCCTTGAAGACGCAGTGATAACGCCTTAGTAAGGTGATCTGCGTAAGATAAGGCATCTAAATTGGCTCTGTTAGACGCAATAGCTGTTTCCAACACTGCGGTTGGAATAGAAGCTGACGACGGTAATGATAGCTCTAAGTCTTCCGCCTCGTCGTCCATACGCAGAGGAACTCTCGGTATACCCTGACCTGCCGTGTCGAATTTATTCCTTGCATTAATGAAAGGCAGGTTGAGAGTATTTGCGGACAAGAAACTTGCTTTCCCCGTCCTGGAAGCAAGTTTAAAAATAGCGTCGTTCAATAATTCAAATGTTCTTGCAACATTATTGGACTGCGACGGAAACTCGGGAGCGATGTCCCTGAACCGCTCGAAAAAATCAGAGTCCAATGACGCTATAATTCTCCTGTTCAGAAGCGCAGCAGTCTGGCCCGACGGAACAACTTGAGGAAGAAAGTGCCGGATGAAGTCCACGGCAGCTTTGTGTTTTTCCGAAAGGGATAGCTCCAATTCATCCGTATCCCTTTCACCATCCGGTCGGACCTCCCGATGTTCCCGGTCGTCCGCCCCCGATGCTTCGGCGGAGCGTACCGACCCAGCGCCGTCGGATAATTCTCGATCCGACACCGTTTCTGTCGGCTGCTGGGATGCTGCGATAAGCTGTGCTATCTGCACTAGAATGTCCGACGTCGAGACCTGCGGAGGAGCGGTCTTTCGCTGCTTTGCCGAGGGCAGCTCCGCATCAGATGGCTCCCGCATACTTTTCCTATGCGAACGTCCGGAGTCCATCGGTCTCGAATCCCTGGCTGCCGGATGGTGTGACCTGGTCGCCGAAGAATCCTTCATCGGTGAAGCTGGCAAAATATCGGAGGTCACGCAGCCAAGGTGCGGTCGTGTGCGCCGACGAGAAGAGGAAGCCTTAACAGTCTCTGCGGACTGCTTATACAACGGAGCGTCCCGAGCGACGGACGTATGCTCCGCTAAAGACACATTTTGTACCACAACATCTGGTCCCAGATGTTGTTGTACGAGAGAGGGGCCTCTCTCGCTCGCGGCCCGGCTGGACCTGGACGAGCTAGGAACCGGACTAAAAGGCTTCCTCCGTTCTCGTTCACTATCCGCCGTCACTGGGTGTGCATCTATTATTTTTATAGTGCTCGCATCACCCAAAATTTCCTCTTGGACCGCATTGGACGAACCCGGCTGCCGAACCATTCGGTGAATGGACGCTACACCGGGCGAGCTAGCGGACGACATTTGTCTAATCTCCATGAGCACTTTTGCCGCTAGCTCTGTATTTATTTGTGACGACGGACGCACACTTGAAGAAGATAACATGGAAACATCACCCTGTTCTGGTTCCTCTGAAATAGAAACTGAGAGAGTAGAGTGACCTTGTGGAGAAAGAGCCGGCATCGCTCTTTCTCCAGAAACAACATATCGTGACACACGTTTCCAATGTTTCTCATCCCAATGTTCACATACAGGACAGGGATTAATGCGAGAACACTGACTACAATTAATACAATAATCATGAAAGTCAGAGGAAGATTTCTTCCTATTACAATTTGAACAAAGTCCCTTCATTGTGAAAGAACAACAATAAGTCCTAGTTACTCGCAAAAACCCCTGACACAAAGATACATAATAACATGATCCATTAATAAATGAAAAAACAATTGCAAAACAAAATAATTTTGAAAAAATATTTTTTCAGAGAAGCCCAAGTTGCTGAAAAGTAACGTTGAGCCCCGATGGATCCGATGGCAAAGTGTGGTCAAAAATTTTAAAATTATATAAAATAATTAATGAGACACTTTCGGATAATATAAATGTATCTTATAATGAGATAAACTACCACAAAGGCAAACAGCCCCCCTCAAAAAAGGCTGTTGCCAATGAAAACAAACAGTGTAAACACAGTAGAAAACATGACTCCAGGCACTGAAAAAACTGGCCCGGAATCAGTCATCAATTACACTCTATCTGATGCAAAACAGAGACTCCCAGGGGAGAATCTGCAGAACATCAGATGGAAGATGCAGAACACAAACGTTATACACCCATGGGTGAAAACGTAACTATGGGGAAAATAACAGAAAACATTCTGTAACCAAGCAACTCTCCCAGGGAATTTTAGAAATGAAACTTCTCAAAAATATGCCAAAAGCATGGGAGAATTGCAAGGGGGGACTTTAGAAGGCTAGGGGAGAGGAAACACTGAATAAGCAGTGCAACAATTAGCAAGAATGACAACAAGAGGCCCATGCCTCGAAAATAGGCAACTTAACATAATTTCAACAAAAAATTTTAAGTACAGCCCTGATTATTTTTTGCCACTTCTTTTTTCCTCTCCTCCTTCTATCCTCCTTAGAATCACA
The DNA here is from genome assembly GCA_031216915.1 of Pictodentalium vernedei. Taxonomy (NCBI): domain Eukaryota; kingdom Metazoa; phylum Mollusca; class Scaphopoda; order Dentaliida; family Dentaliidae; genus Pictodentalium; species Pictodentalium vernedei. The sequence continues at coordinate 436,515,814 of CM062292.1, forward strand.
TTTTCTCCAAGAATTACGTGTCTGGCATCCTTTAAACTGAGATTTACAAGCACAAAGATCAGTGAGATGTTGACTGATGAAGGGCCAAACAGAGAATGATATTTGGCGCCAATTTCGGGACGACTGCGTCACTGCGCATGCGCAGTAGAGTCGTACTATGGAGGTCCTTTAGGACATGATTTCTTTTTGTTTTCGATGCAAATTTTGGGGATTGGGGGGCAAAATTTGTGTTTGGCCCTGGTTTTTGTGGAGTTAGCACCAGCTAAGTCTGGGTCATTGGTACAGTATAAAAATATTATTTTGGGCATAAATTAAGTACTTATGACTCAATAAGCCCTCATAACAAATTTGGTTCAAATCTGCCTCTCTGTTTGGAAAATAGAAATAAGAGTTTACCTTAGTTATTTACTTACCTTATTTTCTATTATTATCATTCAAATTACTTTTGAGTCGAACTGACACAAAGCTAATGATTACCACAATCATTCGCTCACATTCTTAGGATTTCTGGCAGACCCTGTGTGTACGGGGGTGTGATGTCCTGACTTGGTTTGGGTGGGGTGGGGGTGTGTGTGGGGGGGGGGGGGGGTCAGGGGATGTGTGAGTCCATGTGTGAATCCATATGTTCTATACCACCTTTTTGAGTAATTATATGTATAACTCAGGGAGATAACTTACATAAGTTACAAGCTTCCTGTCAAATTCTTCATTCGGCAATCTGATTACTGTTAATGTATGTTATATTTTGAGTTATTGCACTAGCACTGTTTCTTTTCTGCTATTCAATTCTGTGATGTGCCGGCCTGACTTGGTTTCAGGGGGGGGGGGGGGGGGAAGACAATGACTTACCTCAAAACCAAATCAAGATGGTGATTGACCAGTGGCCCTGGCCTTCAGAATTTCAGAGGGCGATGTGTGAGTCCATGTTGGGGGGGGGGGGGGGGGGAGGGAGACAATGACTTACCTCAAAACCAAATCAACATGGTGATTGACCACTGGCCCTGGCCTTCAGAATTTCAGAGGGCGATGTGTGAGTCCATGTGTGAATCCGTATGGTCTATAGCACATTTTTGAGTAATTGTATGTATGACTCAGGGAGATATTTATTTATTTATTTATTGGTGTTTTAAGGTCACATACATATGCACAATGGCTAATCGTGACCGTGACAGTTTTACGGGTGGAGGAAGCCGGAGTACCCGGAGAGAACCACCGGGCAACGACGAGCAGCTGTCAGCTCTCCAACATCGTAACTCTGCACCGCAGCACAGGCAGGGTTAGATTGGTTGAAGACATGCGCACCATCGACGTGCAGTACGCCTCAGTACACAGCGTCATCGTGCCCCCATGTAGGCAATCGGGGTGAAGTGTCTTGCCCAAGGACACAACGCGGTTGCCGCAGGTGGGATTCGAATCGAGGTCCTCTCGGCTTGCAGCCTGCACCTATACCAACTGAGCCACCGCGCCCCCAACTCAGGGAGATGACTTACATAAGTTACACGCTTCCTGTGAAATCCTTCCATCATTTGACAATCTGCTTACTGTTAATATATGTTATATTTTGAGCTATTGCACTAGCATTGTTTCTCTTCTGGTATTCAATTCTGTAACATATAACATATTCCTTCAATAAATATTGTTTAAACTAAAGGCAATGAGTAAACCTTCTGAAACTCACATGAAGAAAATTGCATACACTTTTTCTAATTACTCACCTTGATCATCTGCAGTGACAATTTTAGCTCCCCTTACAATTCACCTTAATTATTCACAGTACAAGTCAAAATAAGTTGTAGGATAACTACTATAAACTATGTATCTTTCTCTTCCTACAGTGATAAGACCAGAAGCCGACATCATTTTCTGGAAAGCTCTGTGAGAGCTTTCCAGAAAATGATGTCGGATTCTGATCTTATCAGTGCAGGAGCAGTAGTGTACTTAATTTATAGCGGTTATACTACAACTTATTTTGACTTGTACTGTACATACCTTGTTTTGATAAAAATGAAGCAATGAACCACTAATATGGGTTTGATACAATAAAATTTCTAATAATAATATTTTCTATACACTTACCAGTCCATAGCCAGTTGAACCCCTTTATAATTTGTTTTCATCAAAGCCTTCTCTCTGTAGAAAATAAAAACACCATATAGAAGCACAGGTACTCGGCACAAGTTGGGAAATCGAAAAAAAAAAGATATTTGATACCATTTTTGAATCTATGCTGACGTGCCCCTGTAATGGTATATAAATATTAACAAGGTAAACAACTCACTTTTCGAAAACGATAGCACTCATCTTCGTTTTCCCCCCCCCCTCAAATTTGATTCACACAACGTATCCAACAATACCCAGTATCAATGGAAAGGGGAATGAATAAGCTTTACAGTGGTGTATTATATGACCGTTGGGTGTTCTTGGGTTGTTCATGATAACTGGGAGAAGTTGCAGAAAAGGCCGAAAAACATTTAGCCGGACAAGAAAGTGCACAGAGAAATAAGGTTTATGAGCGACAATTATCCGATTTATTATAAATAATTTGAGGTTTGTATATGGAGGGCAGATTCAAATATTAACCGTATACCTTTATCAATTACTAATCTCGGATCCACATTTATTAATTTCTGGAGTTCACATTTAACGTTTATACACTTTTTAGCCGTAACTTTGACATATTTTCCCCAAGTTGACCTGAGTGGATGGCATCCTTAGATACGCGACTTGCGCAAAAGCTTTCCCCATTCTCCCATTGGCTTATTTTCATCGATGATTTTCTCGGCATAAATAGTAGCCAATGGGATGTCATTGTGCTTCTATGGATGCCGGTAGCTTTTTTAATTCCAAGGGAACGTACAAAATAAGAAAGACACATTACCAATCCATAATTGAGCACAAAAACATCAATGATTAACATCCAGTATAACCCATTATACTAATTTCTTAAAGGAAAGCCAATAAATAAAGATAGTCCAGAGAATGAGACTCTTTATACTCATTTAAAAGTGTCCGAGGATTGTATATTAACGCTCGTATGACACGTGACATATACAAATGCTTCACACTGAGCTACACTTTAAAAATATTACATAAATGAGATAGACATTAGCTTTACACTTTAAAACCATCCCAGCACCAACTCGGAATTACTGACTCAGGAGGAGGTATTCCCTTGCTTTTCACTATAAAGCAGGTTATATAAGGGAACACCATCCTCCCCTCCCCTCCCTCCCCTTGCTCTGGATCAATTACCCCAGAACAAAGAGGGCAGCAGGACAGAGTCACTGCTGGAACAGAAAGCCTACATAATTATAGTTGCAACTGTTTGATGGACGACATTCAGAGCAACAGATAACAGACCTAAACATCTAAGGTCGCCAGAAATAGACTCTGTATTTCTAAGGTAAAAATTTGTGAACGTAGAAGGTTGAGACCAGTATGCAGCCTTCATCAGATCCAAAATAGCAATACTATTAGCATAAGCCCAAGATGTAGACAGTGCTATGGCTGCACGATATTCAAAAATGAATACCGGTATCGGTATTCAAAAACATACCGAAAACTGCTCAGATATATGAACATAGGAACCACAATCGAGACTTGAGGCATCATGGTCGGAACGAATCAGCATGCCTTGATGATGCGGTTCGAAAAACATTTACCCAACGCAGATGATATCAAAATTTATTATTTTAAAAATCAGTTTATCCGATTTCCCCCCAAAACTTCTACAAAACAATATCATGTGACCCCTCATTGGAACGAGCTCAACGAGCTCGTTCCAATGAGGGGTCACATGATATAGTTTTGTAGAAATTTTTGAAAATTATATTTTCAATTGGGGAATTTGTATATTATGTGGGCACATGCAGACGATTCCTTGGGTAAAGGGAGAATATTATTCATTCAGGGCTACAGTTAAAAAACTCAAGCCATCTTGAAAATTAAATTGTGGATAAATAAATAATGACGATAAACCGATATTTTTGTAATTACACCGGTATTCAATCGATACTGGTTTGAATACCGGTATATATTGGTTTATCGATATATCGTGCAGCCCTAGACAGCGCTCTAACTTTGTGCGCTGAAATCTTAAGCATAGACTGCGGAGTTGAAACATTTTCGTCCCTTTCTGATAAACTCAGATCTGCGTTTGTAAATACGCATAGCCCTAACTGGACACGGCAACAGCCTATGGCTATCTGAGGATGGAAGAGCCCTAATAATAATTGGCTCCGGGTACTTATTAGGAGCCTGATTCTTAGCCAAAAATCCCACATTGGTAGTTGAAGTAATAGTATTACCAACACTACGATAGTGACAATCATCAACAGATAGAGCATGAAGCTCACTAACTCTTCTAGTGGAAGCGAAGGCTAAGAGAAAAGCTGTCTTATAAGATAAGTATTTGAAGTCTACTGTATCAAGGGGTTCAAATGGCGCTTCTTTGAGCTTCGGAAGAACCCAAGCTAAATTCCACTTAGGAATTAACCTAAGGGTTCTAGGTCTATTTATCGAAAAGTTTTTAACTAACTTTGATAAAGAGACATTAGATCCAATTTGTAAGCTATCATGATGAGCATAAGTATCCGATAGCATAGTCCTATAACCCTTAATAGTTACTAGCTGCAGTTTGATCTCGTCAAACAAGTAGACCAAAAAATTAGCAATGTTTGGAATGGACTAGGAGGGATCATAGATATCAATTCAATGATCCCTACACCAACGAGAGAAAATCTTCCACTTTGCTGCATAATTTAGCGAAGAGGAGGTCCTCCTACAGATAGAAATTGCATCCACTGCTCGTCCTGTAAATTGCTTGCCGTGCAAGAAGGACCGCACAACGGAAATACATGAAGGTTGAGACATTGCGGGTTGTGATGCAGTGTGCATGATTTCCCCTGAGAAAGAAGGTCCTCCCATGGAGGAAGCTTCCGAGGAATGTCCCATAACAGACACCTGAATAGATTTATCCATGGTCGCTGGGGCGACAGAGATGCTACCAACAGAATCTTGCAGTGAGATTGCTTGATTTTTAGCAATATCTGTTGAATATCAACGGAGCTGGAGGATACGCGTATCCTATCATTCCGTCCCAAGAAATTGAGAGTGTCTACTGCGAACTCTCGAGGATCTGGGCATGGCGACACATACGTCTGCAACTGATTGTTGAGATGCGTCGCAAACAAGTCTATCACTGGACGATCCCATTGGTAGCAGATCTGATTGAATACTCGCTTGTTGAGAGTCCATTCTGACGGCAACATGCAAACTTTCCGAGAGAGAGAGTCCGCTGGAACGTTCAGACGAACCGGAGTATGATGGACCGACAGAAGAACATGATGCTCTAGGACAAACAGAAGGATTCTTTCTGTTAAGTTGAATAATGGAATGGAATGAGTGCCTCCCTGGTTCCGAATGTACGCTACTACTGTCGAATTGTCGGACAGTATTTGAACATGTGAATTCTGAATTATGTTCATCCAATGACGTAGCTCAAGCCATACTGACATCATCTTTTTGATGTTCATGTGCTTCTTCAGGAACTGCGGATCCCAAAGACCCTGACACCTTGAATCTGTTGGGCTCAATGTCGTGCCCCAACCTGTTTGACTCGCATCCGTCATAATCATAAAAAACGGATCCGGCAGTTGCAGTGGAACTCCCGGAGTCAACCACTGAATGTCTGCCCAAGTCTGAATCTCTTGTTTTACTTGGTTCGACAAGATGATGTTCGTTTCGAGCTAATGAATCTTCACACTCCAATTCTGAGTGAAAAGTATCTGGAGTGGACGAGTGCGTAAGCGCCCCATCGGAATAAGGTCCGCGGCGGTTCCGCACAAACCTATCAGTGGCATAAATTCTCTCGCTGTTACTATGTCTGAGTGTAGACAAAAGTGAGCATAACAACTGACTAATTTCGCTCTGGGTAACGGAAGACGAACCAGATTGTTGTGCGTCTCGAAGCTCATTCCCAAGTGAATGAACGACTTGGACGGAACTAGATCCGACTTCTTTTCGTTTACAATGAAACCGAGACGTCGGAGCAATTGAAGCAGACTCTGAACATCGTTCTGAAGAGTTAATCTGTCGCCGTATCTCAGACGAATGAGCTCGGAAATGAGTCATTACCGAGTTCATTATTCGAGTGAAAGCCCAGGGTGCTAGATTCAGTCCGAAGCACATTGCATGGAACTGATAAACGACTCCTAGGACGGTGAAGCGAAGGTACTTTCTGAATGTCAGATGTACCATGACATGAAAATACGCATCATTGAGATCTATGCTCACAGCATAATCGTTCACTCGAATGCATGCTCACCGATCGAATGGTCTCCATATAAAACTTCGGAGCCACGATCAGCTTGTTTATCCAGCTTAGATCTATAACTGGATGGAACAAGCCGACTGGTTTTGGTACCAGGAACAGGCGACTGTAAAAAAAACGGGAGATTCCTGGTTTTCTACGACCTCTATTGCGTTTTTCTCCAGAAGAGATTGCATCTCTGATAAAAACAAATTTCTCTTCTGAAGGTTGGACGGAAGCTGAGTCCATAGTGAACTTCGTGTTAGCGGAGGTTTTTCCCTGAAGGACAGTTTTAGACCTTCCTAAATAACTTCCAGTACCCATCGGTCGTCCGTAATTGACAACCAATTGGTTAAAAAGCTTGATAGCCTTCCGCCCTCTGGAGTGCAATAGAGGTTCTGACCTTCATCTCCTGGACCTGCGAGGCTTGCGGGAGGAGAAACTACGTCCTCCCCGTCAGCACCTCGACCTAGGGGCATCTGACCAGTTGTCTCGGCCAGCATTACGTCCCCTACCTGAGTCGCTACTCTGACGGTCTCTGGAGTAAGAGCTAGAGGATTTTTTAGATCCTCTATAGGAGCTTCCCTTGGACGTACTCGCTCCAGAAGCTCCTGACTTACTCGTTTGAGTCCAGTTTCTTAGAAACAGACTTCAAGAGCAGAGAAGCTGAAGCTTTCTTGGTAATCTGATCATAGATTACTGAAAGCTTACCATCAAAGAGAAATTCTACTGAAACCAGAGCGACTCGAAGAGAGTTTTTCACCTTAGAATCCACCCTAGCGGATGAAGCCAGGGCAGCATCACGTCTGACTAACTCTAAATTTGCCACTGAAAGGGCGGAGTTATACGTGGAGAATGCAATTGCCCTAGAAAGAAATCTCAAGGAAGTTTGAACATCCTGGAATTCTTTACCATCGAGATGTTGTGCTAACACTCTGGTAAGGTGATCTGCGTATGATAAAGTGTCTAAACTGACTCTGTTGGACAAGATTGTCGTCTCCAACGAACTGGAGAGAATTGACATAGACACCGGCAAAGACAATTCCAAGTCTTCGGCCTGGTCGTCTAAACGCAGAGCAACTCTCGGAACGCCCTTTCCTGCCGTTTCAAATTTATTCCTACTGTTGATGAATGGTAGATGTAGAGCATGTTGTGATAAAAAAACTTGTTCTGTCTGTCTTAGAGGCTAAGCTAAAAATAGCATCATTCAGCAATTCAAGCATCCGTGAGACATTGCTGGACTGGACCGAGAACTGAGGAGCATCATACTTAGCCCGGCCAAAAAAGTCTGTATCCAGTGACGCTATCAGTCTCTTATATGGTATCGCAGCTATCTGGTCCGATGGAAGAACCTCATGCTGTTCCAGAAGGGAAAAATCCAGCTCTATAGATTCCCTTTCACCATCCGACTGGAGGACCAGATGCGAATCTCGGTCGTCCCTGTCTGACCCTGCAGCGGAACGTACCGACCCAGCTTCCTCCGACAGTTCCTGATATTTTTTCATAATTATAAAATATTATACAGCCGTAGTACTCACACTAACCCTCGAAAATACAAAGATACATAATAATAATACAATCCATAACAAAATTTCAAAAAATAATTCAAAAGAAAATTTTCGAAAAAGTTTTGACATGAGCCCAAGTTCCCAAAGGGAACGATGAGCCTAAATGGATCCCAAAAAAGCTTAAGTGTGGACAAACATTTTAAAACATTTCTAAAAATTAATGTTACACTTATGGATAATATTAATGTATCTGACTATATAATAAACCTTACAGAAGACAACGAATCACTAACAGAAAGTAACTGTTGTCAACGTAAACAAAAGTCAATAAAAACCGGAAACAAGACTCCAGGCACTGAACATGGCTCGAAATCAGTAACCAATTCAAGCCACTATCCTATGTAAAACAGAATCTTCCACAGAAGAAGCTGCAATACATCAGATGGTAGATGCAAGACCAAAACGCTTAAACACCCCAAGGGTGAGGACGTAACCATGGGGATAATTGAACAAACATTCTGTAACTTAGCTAAAAACTCCCAAGAAATTTCCATAAAAAAATTTCCAAAATTATTCCAAAAGCATGGGAGATTAGCAAGGGGGGTTTCAAGGAAAGGGAGAGAGGAAACACTTAAAAAACAGTGGAGATTTCATAGCAAGAATGAAAACATCAGGCCCATGCCCCGAAATTAGGGAACATGAAATAACTTTACATAAAAATTATAAGTTACAGCCCTGAGCACATCCTTCCACTATTCCTTCCTCTCATCCTCTTATTTCATCCTTGGATCCACCATTTCCATCATGATTTTGTTTCTGGCATCATTTTAACTAAGATTATAAGCACAGATATAAGTGAGATGTTACTGATAGAAGGGCCAAACAAAGAATGAGGATTTTGCGCCAATTTCGGTACTGTTACGGTGTGGAAATATTATTGATAATGGTAACAGAAAGAAATCTGAGAATTAGCAACAATAACTATGAATTTAACTATTCTGAAATTTAATTTAAAAAAATTAATATAAAATGAAAGTGTCAATGACACTGTAGCTCCACTTGTCAAGACAAAGACATGTACATGTATAGTATGTGACACAGCAATGACAAACATCTAGGTAATGACCTGATAACAAAGGTACATATAAAGTATTGTAACGGTCTGTACATAAATACTGACCGTTGCCTGTAACAAATGTATAGGTAAAGTATTGTAAAGGTGGGCGACAGTCAGATGCTAAACTGAAAAGAAATCTTTGAGTCCAAGAGTGGGTCTGACTCAACCCCAAAATATTTGTTCTCATAGCACAGTGATAACAAAGGCACCCCAAAACACACTCGTTCCTGTCCCAAGGTGAAAACAAAGGTACCCAAGAAGTTTTGTGAAGATCAGTTCATAAATACAAGCTGTATCAAACTTGTGACAAAAAACTGATTGGACCAAATTTTGATACAAAATGGCCACTGGCAGCCATCTTGAATTTTGGACCGCACCCAGAAACACTCATTCTCATCCCAAGGTGATAACAAAGGTACCCAAGAAGTTTTGTGAAGATCGGTACATAAATACAGCCTCTATCCTGAGCCGTATTGACATGTGTGCTTACATTGTGTGAGTAGCACTGAATAAATCAAAGTTCATCTAATTTGCATAATTTCTGCACAAAAAAAAACACCTTACAATATGTGATGTATTCCATGTTACTAAACATTCATACAAAAATTTATTCAAATCAAAACTTTCATACAGAAGTTCTGTACAAAAGACTGATTGCACTAATTTTGGTACAAAATGGCTGCTGGTGGCCATCTTGAATTTCGGACCACACCCAAAAACACTCGCTCTCATCCCACGGTGATAACAAAGGTACCCAAGAAGTTTCGTAAAGATTGGTTCATAAATATGGCCTCTAGTCTGAGCCGTATAGAAGTTGTGTACAAAAAACTGATTAGACCTAATTTCGGTACAAAATGGCCACTGGCAGCCACCTTGAATTTTAGACCGCACCCAGAAACACTCGTTCTCGTCCCAAGGTGATAACAAAGGTACCCAAGACATTTCGTGAAGATCAGTTCATAAATACAGACTCTAGCCCGAGCCGTCTTGACATGTGTACTTACTGTGTGTAAGTCGCAATGAAAAAATCAAAGTTCATCTAATTTGCATAATTTCTGCACGAGAAAAAAACCTGTATTATATGTGATGTATCCCATGGTACTAAACATTCACACAAAAAATTATTCAAATCAGCGCTTTCATATGGAAGTTCTGTGCAAAAATCTGATTGCACCTAATTTTGTACAAAATGGCTGCCATCGGCCATCTTGAATTTCGGACCGGACCGAAAAACACTCGTTCTCGTCCCATGGTGATACCAAAGGTACCCAAGAAGTTTCATAAAGATCGGTTCATAAATACGGCCTCTAGCCCGAGCCGTATTGGCATTTGCACTTACAGTGCTGAAAGAAACACAAAAAAACATCAAAATTAGTCTAATTTGCACAATTTATGCACGGGAAAAAAAACCCATATTATATGTGATGTATCCCATGGTACTAAACATTCATACAAAAAATTATTCAAATCAGAGCTTTCATATGGAAGTTCTGTACAAAAAACAGATTTCTGCATCGTCGGTACAAAATGGCAGCTGGCGGCCATCTTGAATTTCAGACCGCACCCCAAAACACTCGTTCTCGTCCCACGGTCATAACAAAGGTACCCAAGAAGTTTCGTCAAGATCGGTTCATAAATACGGCCTCTAGCCCGAGCCGTATCCAATTGTTGACGTACGGACAGACGGACGACGGGCCATGACAAAAGCTCAAATTTGGCTTCACCAAAGTTGAGCTAAAAAATGATACAAAGATCTTTTACACTAATTGGTTTACAGAAAATAAAAACAGTAGTACTTATCAATTATAGAATTAGTCCAAAATACAGTTTGACAGAATCCAGTAATCCAGTGGTGAAGAATCTTGTGAAGAAAGTTACCAGCTGGTACATGTAGTATTAAATCCAAGAATGTCTCTCAGAAACAGTATCCCATAGATTTGTAATAAAATTTTCACTTAGAAATTTCAGGTCTCCAATAAAATATAATAAAATGCTCTGCAAAATTCAAATGGAATAAAAATCCAAGAAGTATTGGCACCACAGGTAATTTCCAAATAATCCAGTAGAATCCTGGCTTTTCACAAAATAATATTATTCTGTTTCACAGAAAGTATAAATTCTCTTTTCCAAGACGAATAATTCTCTTCAAAATTCTCTTTTGGAATCAATCATCCAAATTCACAAAGAAGCACTGCTTCTATAATAAATGCATTGTTCTGAAACAATAATAATCTCCAATGGAAACAAATGAAGTGAGTCTTTCTGAAATGGCTTTCTAAAAATGAGTTTTTGAATTCTGTTGACAAACCTTTATATAGTAAACAGATAGAATGTCCTAGAAGAATCTCCAAAGTTATATTAGTTTCCAGGTGATTCTATCACAATCCAAGTAAATAAGGTCCTTGACTTACTTAAACAATCAACAGCTATATGTACAATAGATCAGTGTAACAAAGATGTAAACAAGGTCATGGAGTGCAAATGAGTCAGACCAGTCAGAAAATGCAGAAATAAAAAATATCTTTCTCATATAATTATCTTCTAAGGATATAATAATAACTCTTTGGCCAGCCGCTGATTTGTCGCGGTCCTCATAAGAGAAGGCCATCATTCCCCCTGCACCCCACCCCCTCTTCCCCTCCTCTCCGCCCAGAATTCAGATATAAACTGCTTAATAGTGTCCCTCACTTCCTCTTTTTCAATTTCTTCAATAAGCATTCCTACCCTCTCCCTCGTGTCCCCCTTCAGCCATCTATCCTTTGTTTCTTCACCCCACTTCTGCATTATTCTTCCAGTAAATTTTATTCTATGAGGTATATACTGTGGGCATTCCAAGAGAAAATGTTCCGGGGTCTCCACTACTCCGGAGTGGCACATTTGGCATCCCTTTTCTCCATCTCTCCCAATTTTTCCCCGAAGCTCCAGTGATCTTGATCTCAGTTTGAACAGCAGTGACCCTCCAAAGGTGCCATCTAGGTACTTCTCAAAAGCTGGCTTTTCTTTATATTGTAACCCCTGCAGTGATCTTTTCACTCTAACCCCTGCTCATCCTATCAATCTCAATATAATATGGGGGCTATAACAGGTACTTCCTTGACACTGCACATGCGCAGTAGGCAAAAGTATGGAGGACCATATAGGACTTGGATTTTTTGATTTGGATAAGTGCTGGGTGGTTTGCCGATATACCGACTTAGCCGGTTTGAAAAGCAATACTGTTAGTGATATTGTCTTGTTTTCAAAAAAACGAAATATCGCGAACGTCGTTGGCAACCACCCATCATTTGATGAAAAGGTGCAAAACTTTGTGAATACGTCTCTGTATTGCCATGTAATGGCAAGCTGTTTGTGAGAAAGTAAAAAATTACTTCACTCAGGTTTTTTTTTTTACCGATGACGGTGATGAGAGGTTGAATCCGGCCCCATTGTCCATTGCTAATCAAAAATAGTCACTTTCCCCCCCAATTTGCTCCAAAACATTCCCAATTAACATCTGGTTTGGAATTCATTTCTGTGTGACCTGTCGCTTATTTTTAAGTGACAAGGACCGAATGTTTGGCAGTGAGCTCCCCCCACCCACCCCCACTCCTCCACGCTTGTTTTTTTTTGTGTTCAGCTTGATTTTATTTGAAACAGTATGAGGATATGGGCGAACCGCAAATGGCCGACAATTGCTGTCAATCAAATAATGTATACGCCTTTGCATATGACGTCAAACTCGTGTTTGCAATTTACATTCAGCACTTGCGTTCAACGCTTGAATGCTTTGGAACTTGTGAAGTTATGTTGGGCGAAAAGAATTAAGTAATTAAAAAGACCAGGGAATTAATGAAAATCATCCTCAATTGTTTATAAAATTTTAAAGGGCCTTCCATTGTTAAGTGTGACTTTGTAAATGAGACGTTTCACTGCCAGAAGACTTCGGGTGATTTGCAATTCAATTCATTTGGTGTTGCCCTCTAAGATAACATTCATTGACCACGTGTGTTTATGCTTTCTCGTTGACCAAACACGAATCACCGATAATGATTATTCAGCTGACGCCCCATGGGTAAAAATATTATGTTTTTGAGGTACAAGGTTAGGTTGTCGATTGGCATAATGAATAGCGGAAAAAAGGTTTCTATCCAATGACGGAAAGTTGGAACTTGGAAAGTGGCAATTGATTGATTAAAATAAACAAAAGTTAAGATGATGAAACTTTGAAACAACAGTTGCAGATGAAGGCAACGAAATATGGTAATTCAAAAGCCCACAGTAGAACGTTTCTGCTGGGTAGTCGGTGTATTTTTGCACGCCAGTTTAGGATCAGAATCGCGCATCAGTACATGTTTTTGGAATGCCATTGGTTTGTTATCAAGAATGTCCCTTGTTGGGGCAATCCTTTAACTTCAAGTTTGTCATGCCTTTTGCTTAAATGGCCGATCGGCGCCTTCCCCAAAAATATCGCGATAATATTGTGAACCACGATATTGTTACGAAAATATCGCGTTTTTTATTTGGACCGATATCGCCCAGCACTAATTTGGATGCAAATTTTGGGGATTGGGGGGGGGGGGGGGGGGCAAAACTTGTGTTTTGCCCTGAATAATTTAGAGTTAGCACCAGCTAAGTCTGGGTCATTGGTACAGTATAAAAATATGTTATTTTTGAAGAGGAATTTGGTGGCATTCGGTAGAATTTGGTGGCATTCTGTAGCATTTGGTGGCATTCAGTAGCATTTGGTGGCATTTAGTGTTTAGGTAGACACCCCCCACCCCCCACTCCCCAGTAAACGGGATCAGAACAACTCCGACCAAAGACAACTCCGACCAAGACAACTCCGACCACTTTTGAAGACAACTCGAGCCAACATTGAAGACAACTCAGACCAACTTTAAAGACAACTCGGCCCAACTTTCAAGACAACTCGGACCACTTTTTCAAGACAAGTTGGACCAACTGTGAAGAAAAGAATGATGTAGAAAATAATTAAATGTGATCTCAAAGAACTCAATAGATGTGACAGAACACTTTTCAGTACAGCTTGTGTTGTCTTTGAAGTTATTCTGTAAAATTAAAATGCTTCTCATCACGAACTTTGATATGTGATGAATGTTTGCATTGCAACTAAACAAGTAATCACACAGAAATCATGTAATAATAATAATAACACTTTGGCCGGCCACAGGTTTGTTGCGGTTCTCGGATGAGAAGGCCTTGGTTACCCCTGTACTCCCAACTGCCTCCCTATTCCCACGCTTCTTCTCTCCTCCCAACATTCGGAGACGAACTACTTTATGACATCCCTTGCCCCATTCTTCCCAATCTCTCCGGTTAGCATATTAACCCTCTCCTTTGATATCCCACTAACCACATATCCTTCATTCTCCCTTCCCACCTCCCCATTATACTGCCAGTGAATCTTATTCTTTTAGACTGGTGTTTTGGGCATTCTAGAAGAAATGTGTTAAAGTTTGTTGCTTGTTTCGTACTAGCTCGTCTTTTCAACAGACAGCTCAAAAGATTACCAACATGTTGTTTTAGGCACTAGCTGTTCTATATATTATGTTTGTTTCATGAATTATGAGTGTCATCTACTACAAGCATTAGGTAAAGAGTTAATGTATATATATAATTCAGATAATAATGCAGATGTTCATGCGGAGTTAAATTTGAAGAATTGTGACCTTAAATACCAATACATATATATTGTACATACAGTTTAATAAAACATGTGAACATTGTTTTTTTATGTGAAAACTTCATTCATTCATTTATTCATGTCTTTGATTGTCATGCCTCAGTTTTCAACAAATCTTTTAAGCCGTGATTGGTTGTTCTGTGACTTTCTCCACCAACCCCAAATCTTCATTTGTCCACTATTGAGGTCCGAATTATTCACAGAGTCAGTCCAAGATGCCTAGAAAGTTGGTCTGACTTTAGTCCAATAATATTAGCCTTCGCCTGTGCTCCGAATTTATTATTTTTTTATTTTTAATATGTCGCACCGTCGAAGTCTAATCTGATCTTTCGTTTTTCCAGCAGCAAAGTACGAAATTAGGCGACATAACACTAATATGATGAATACTCATTCTCCATACATGTTCCCACATTCGACAGGAATAATATGCCTTCACATTCACATTAGATGTAT
This sequence comes from Pictodentalium vernedei, assembly GCA_031216915.1. NCBI lineage: Eukaryota > Metazoa > Mollusca > Scaphopoda > Dentaliida > Dentaliidae > Pictodentalium > Pictodentalium vernedei. The sequence goes on from CM062292.1 coordinate 436,530,885, forward strand.
AAATTTCCTATAATGTTACAGCGGTTGGAAAATTGTTAAAAATCGTATCCCATTTCCGGGAATGGACCTCAGCGGTATTGCAACGACTGCCGCGTCATTTGACTTGGTGTGCACTACATTATCGTATTCCGTTTTTCACTCCGCGTTTTCCTATCAACCCATCTTCCAGTTCAACAGTTTGTTTCAAGTTGAAAAAATTGCAGTGCAAATGACGCCTAAATAATTCAAAATATCGATTTATTTGCAAGAAAATGACCACTAGAATGAAGAAAAATGTGTTTTACACAACTGTCAATTGGAAGTAGGAACCAGGTGGGGAAATTTGATCTTTAATCGAGGTCCAACCGTTCAGCGAAAGTCTCTCGCTGAACTTTGCTGCTGGAAAAACGAAAGATCAGATTAGACTTCGATGGTGCGACATATTAAAAATCAAAAAATAATAAATTCGGAGCACAGGCGAAGGCTAATATTATTGGACTAGTCTGACTTGTCTTGAAACTTGGGTCGACTTCTTCAAAAGTTGGGCCGAGTTGTCTTCAAAAGTGGTCAGAGTTGTCTTTAAACTTTAAGTTGGTCCGAGTTGTCTTCAAAGTTGGTCTGAGTTGTCTTCAAAAGTGGTCCAAGTTTTCTTGGTCCAAGTTGTCTTTGGACCGAGATGTCTGTAATTCCAGCAGACGAGTTTCGGACGATTTGGGTAAAACTGCAGCGGGCGACTTGGCTAAAATTGCAGCGGACGATTTGGGTCTAATTCATAAATTAGGACTTCCGGATATAAACAAAAATATCTCGATTTGAGAAATTGTTCAACCTGTCCTTGATTAGAACTTATAACGCGAAAATAGGATAATTCCTCCATGAAGTAAATCAGTAGAGGCAACGTACGCTCTGTTTTTTGGAAAACCCATTTCCACCAATGAATCAACGTCAGTAGACATTGTTACAGACTTTAAACGACCATAGACTTTTGAAATTTAGTGACTTTTTGGACTTCAGTTTGCCATGAATTTTTCTCCAAGAACGTAGGAGGCGTTACTTTCCAGTTCTCAAGTAGTACGGGAACAGATACCGAAACAGGGTATAAGATGGGAACGGGTCAAACTCCCCCAGGTCAAGTCGCGCCCTCAGGTCAAATCGCTACCGGGTCAAGTCGACACCGTGCCAAATCGCCCCATGGCCCATACATTGGTTCCCCCTAAAAAAAAATGTGTTGGACTAGAAGGACTTAATAACGTAAGATTGGCCAGTTTAAACACGTAATTTTTATTTATAAAAACTAGAACATAATAACAAACAACTATGCAATAATTTACATTAATATCTATCTATCTGTATCTATGTAATTTATTTTGTTATAAATTTTATATAAATATAAGAAATTAACACTAGTGTTAAAATTTAAGATTGTAATTCACGTAAGATGAATGGCTTATCTTCACTACATAAGAATAACCTTCACTGGATACCAAAAGTCGACCAGCACAATGACTTCCATTTGGCATTTCTGTGTATGTTGTTGGTGCGGGTACGGGACGGTTCGCCATAACCTCGATTTTATGGCGAATCGTCCCACCTAAAATGGCGAATCGTCCCGGTTTTTTATCTAAGATTTTCATTTTATTTTTTCATTTATTTTCAATATTTTTGTTTCTTTTTATTCTACTTCTTAATTTTACATGAAAAGAACATTTAAATCACCATAATTTTTTCTCAAAAGATCTTATATCAAATTAGATAATAATAACTCTTTGGCCAGCCGCTGATTTGTCGCGGTCCTCATAAGAGAAGGCCATCATTCCCCCTGAACCCCACCCCCTCTTCCCCTCCTCTCCTCCCAGCATTCAGATATAAACTGCTTAATAGTGTCCCTCACTTCCTCTTTTTCAATTTCTTCAATAAGCATTCCTACCCTCTCCCTCGTGTCCCCCTTCAGCCATCTATCCTTTGTTTCTTCACCCCACTTCTGCATTATTCTTCCAGTAAATTTTATTCTATGAGGTATATACTGTGGGCATTCCAAGAGAAAATGTTCCAGGGTCTCCACTACTCCAGAGTGGCACATTTGGCATCTCTTTTCCCCATCTCTCCCAATTTTTCCCCGAAGCTCCAGTGATTTTGATCTCAGTTTGAACAGCAGTGACCCTCCAAAGGTGCCATCTAGGTACTTCTCAAAAGCTGGCTTTTCTTTATATTGTAACCCCTGCAGTGATCTTTTCACGCTAACCCCTGCTCGCCAGTTTCGATTGCAATCTTCCATGACTCTCTCTTTGACAAACCTTTTGCCTTCTTTCATTCCTACTTCTATGTTTGTGACCTCTATAGAGTAATTGTCCATTAGTTCCCTCACATGTTTTGACCACCCCGTTTCTATATTAGAATTCCAAATGGTATCGAGCATCAATTTGCACCACCGGTTGTCAGGCAGGTTTCTCAAGTAGTTAAAGTAACACAGTTTTCCCAAATCTACCCTGTCCTTGATTTTCATCCACCCAAGCTCCCCCCTTACTGCTTCCAAAGCTGCAGCATTACTCGACCCTGTTATCCATCTGCCGGCATCATTTTGAGTATTTTCCAACTTCTTAATAACGGTTTGGTTTAATGGAATCACGTCCGTGCCATACGTTATACTTGGTAAACCCACCCTCTCCCACAGTGTTTTCCCCACAGAGACCTTGTTGAAACTATTTTTCCCTAAAAGTTTTCGTTGGTTCAGAATTCTTTTCCCCTTCAGAATCAGTTTGGCTGAGTAATTTCTGTACACCCCTCTTCCCGTTATATTTATGCTTACCCCTAGATACTCATACTCTCCCGTTTCTCCTACAGTGATTTGTTTGCTTTCCCCTTCGGGGATTGAGAACTCCCCCACTCTCCATCTCTTCGTCATATCTACCTTGCGTCCAACGGGTATTACCTTGCTTTTATTTTCATTTAGTTCGAGCCGCCAAGTGTTCCCATATCTACCAACAATTTCCAGCAGTTTCTCTAGCCCCTGTTCAGTTCTAGACATTAACACCATGTCGTCCGCAAAGAATAAGCCTGGTATCTTTATGTCTCGAACATTTACCCCCTCCGCACTCTGAATTAGTACGTCCCCTAAATCTTTAACATACAATGCAAACAAAATCGGTGAAAAGATACACCCCTGCTTGAGGCCTATATCCATAGGGACTCGTTTTGTAGTGATACTCCCTAGACTGAGTTGGCTTTGCACATCTGTATACAGTGCTTTCATGATTCCCACAAAGTCACCCCCAGTCCGATGCCCTCGAGCTTTCGCCACATACCTTCCCTCCACACTCGGTCGTACGCTTTTTTCACATCTAGAAATGCCAGAAACATCTTTTTCTTTTCAGCCTTTGTTGATTCTATCAGTTGGGTGAGTGTAAATAGGTGATCAGTGACTCTTCGTCCTTTCCTGAAACCATTTTGAATTTCTCCTAAAAAACCTTTCTCTTCAATAACTTCCTCTAGTCTACCGTATATGACCTTACAGAATACTTTTCCGATGTTACTACTAACTGATATCCCCCTATAGTTATCTAGAACTTCCTTATCCCCCTTTTTGTGCATGAACGACACCTTACTTTCCCTCCACTCTCTGGGGACCTCTTGCTTTCGCAGAGCCAGGTTGAAAAGGTTTGTCAGGACTTCAATAAGTGCCTCCCCTCCATTTTTGAGGAATTCGTTCGGAATTTCATCAGTCCCTCCCGCTTTACCATTTTTTAATTTCGAGACCACGTTCCGCACTTCTTCTGCCGTTATTTCGCTACATACACGATTGGATAGGTTCTCCTCCACCAGTGTATTTCTTTTTGGTGGGGACCCACTGCCCCATCGCCTATCGTTTGTCTTTTCCCAGATAATATCTTGTTAGGTACTTACTTACATTGAGTCAATTACAGGGGAAATTGTTGTCAAAACAAACAAACAATACTGGACATGTGTGCAATGGAAAATATGAAGAAAATGTTTACATAACAATTTGCATTGGAGATTAAAATTGCCAGAAAGGAGAGCCGCAGTCTTGTTTTTACAAGTCTGAGTGATACATGTTTTTTTTTTTTTAAAAAACCAGCTTGTTTGTTTATACAACAATCCAGGTTAGTTGACTGATGTCTCATTCTTTTGTCGAATGGCTACCGAAACTATTTCTCTCAAAAAGCTTGATCAAAAGTTTATTTCAAAAGCATGAAAGAGAATTCGGCTAACTTCTTTTAATTCTACTACTATAAAAGGGTCTAGGCACAATGAACATTTCATCGAGGGTCGAAAGGGGCTTGTCCCCCAAATCGTCCCTGCGCGCCTTCGGCGCGTCAAACCATTTCGTTCGAACATTTCATCCATTTCGCCATTCACACATCTGACTTCAGAGCGTGAACAACACCTAGATATCCATGGAACTACCAGATAGACTAGTGAAAGCCATTTCAGCTCTGGGCGTCTCATGCCCTGTCTCCTGGACTATCCAGGAAATGGGCTTGAGCGTCCACCTGAAAGTGGAGTTTGAAATTGAGAAGCACACAACAACACCAACCCCTTCGGGGAGAGGTAGTACCTTTGGAGAGAGGATCCCCTCTCCCACTGGTCCTCACCCGAAGGGGCACGGAGGCCCTGAAAAGAGACAGAACAAGAAAAAGAAGAAGAGCCCATCGACCAAGCGCAGGGACGCCCGGCGCTTGGAGGCCTTCCGGAATAGGAAGAAAGAGTTGAGTGAGGGGGTGGAGGCTCTGGAGGCAGCCGCCAGTTCCCCTCCTAGTCCCAGTGGTACACCCAATCAACTGCCGGCTCCTGAGCCGGTACAGTTGGATGAGGAACGTCCAGTGGAGACTGAGGAGGAACTGGAAGTTGCTTTTTCACCGCCTCCCACCCCTCTCTCCCCCCTTCCTTCACTACCGGAAAGCCCGGGAGCCGTAAAGCCACCAACCACTATGAAGACCATTATGAGAGAGATAGAGTTGGCCAAAGCAGCACAGGAAAGAGCAAGAGAGTACCTAAAAGAACATAACTCTACACCACCACCAGCCTCATCACCATCACCATGCCAACCTCCAAAGAAGAAGAGCCGCAAAAAGGCCAGAAGGGGATAGACCTTCTTTCCTCCTTCCTTTTCCTCCTTCAACACGGCTAGACATGTGGAAACCCATCACCTACAGCCAATGAGGGTCGAAAGGGGCTTGTCCCCCAAATCGTCCCTGCGCGCCTTCGGCGCGCCAAACCATTTCTTTCGAACATTTCATCATTTCCTCACAATGAATTACAACTTGAGACAACCCACATCCAGAGCTGAGTACCCCTGCATAGAATGTAACCAGAATGTCCGCCCAAGACAACAGGCTGTAGACTGTGATGGCTGTGGCAGATGGCAGCATCGAACATGTAGAACAGGAATTCCACAAAGAATTTACAACGAGGCCAAGAGAGAGATATGCAAGATTTATTTCAACTGCAAGACATGCAACTCATCTGGCGCCTGCTCTGCCATATATATTTATGACAGCGACAATGAAGAATCTACGCCAGCAGAAACACATGCAACAACAGTCGCCACGACACTATCAACAGCAGATACACGATGTCAGCAGCAGACACGTCAACAACAACAGTAGAGACATCAACTGAAACATTAGACACACCAATTGAAATAGAAGCGGCACCAACTGAAACAGAAGACGCTTCAACTGAAATAGAAAACACACCAACAATTGCCTTAGGCGACAGTTTTGACCTACCTCACAGGGATGTCGATGTTGCCCCTGAAGCCATGGAGACATCAATAGCAGGTCCCGATCTGCCCAATGACGACGATTTACCCACCGACAGACCAACGAATTATAGCGTTTTACCAGAGGGTTCAAAGCGTGGAAATCCACTCCTTGTTTCGACTGATGGCTACTCATATGTCAAGCTGGTAAGTTATTATTTAAAGTATTTTTGATAACCAACTGTCACGGTTGTAGTAAAAGGCAAAGACAAAAGGCACAGATACAGCGAGCTACACAATGGCAGATTATACTTGCCCGAAGCACACCGGACAAGGAATGAAACAAGCTTGTTACGGTTGGGATGAAAGGTAAAGACGAAAGGCACAGATTTGTGGAGCTACATAACAAAAAAGTGGCAGATTATACTTGCCTGAAGAGTGATATTGCTCGCAGCACACCAGGCAAGGATTGAAACAAGCTTGTTACGGTTGGGATGAAAGGTAAAGACGAAAGGCACAGATTTATGGAGCTACATAATAAAAAAGTGGCAAATTATACTTGTCTGAAGAGTGAATATTGCTCGCAGCACACCGGACAAGGATTGAAACAAGCTTGTTACCGTTGGGATGAAAAACTTTTTTCCAGGTACTCTCAATTTTTTTGTGTATAATAAAATTTTTTTTTAGATCCCTTTTTTTCTCATTTTCAGTCTGAAAAGGGTTCCATAGTTAGATGGCGATGCAGCGTTCGTGGCTGGAACATGTCATGCAATGTAACTGTTGTACAGAATGGTGATATATTCACCAGGAAGCAAGACCATCTTCATGCTGGTGACTCCAAAAATCACTGTTAAGAAACAGATTCAAGCCCAGGCCAAGTCTATGGCAGATTTAGATCTATTTCGTCCAGCCATTGGTATTGCAGAAGAATGTATACGAGACAACATTACAGACGAAAACGTCTTCTTCAAACCACGCACTGACTCAACTAAGAGGTTCATTATTAGACACCGGGCCAAAAAACGACCTACTGCACTAGCTGATCTTCACTTTTTTCAACTTCGATTCATTCTTGGTAGCTGACATCAATTTAGAGACGCGACGACACATCGTTTTTTCAACACCTTTCCAGCTGAACCTCCTCAGTAAAGCTCGGAGATGGTCTATTGATAGCACCTTCAAGATAACTGGCGCTCCCTTCCAACACGGACAACTCTTGAGCATCAATGCCTTCGTACAGAAAAATGGAAAGCAGTTTCCCCTACTCTACGCTCTGATGCCAAACAGGAGTCAAGCTGATTACGTCAAGGTGCTGCAGTCAGTGAATGCAAAACTTAACCAGCCAGCTGTCACAAACTTTGTTCTAGACTTTGAAGCAGGTAATTATTTTTAACTAATCTTATTTAAAGTAGTTTTGATAATCAATTGTGAAATGTCGCGGCAACAATAACCCGGAACCCTACCCCCCTCCCCCTCCCCACCCCCATGAAAAAACCCAAAACCCACGTAAGACAGACAAGCAAACACCCCGCCACCGATCATCAGGTTAGTTTGATGGTCCATTAACAGAAGAGATAATTGGATAATACGATAGGAGCTCACTTGAAAGAGATGTTGTGTTGAGAGATCATCCAGAAGGCGACTAGGCCCTGATTCCACCCATTGTAAACTATAAGGTTAGCAGCGGTAGGGTCGCAATTATTGGAAACGTTTACTGAGTAGAATAAAGTCCTGCACCATTTCAGATACAGACAAATTTTCTTCACTGGTAAGGAATTCGGAGCCAAATAGGAGTGTTGTCACATCTGGTGCAAATGGAAGTGATTTTATTATTGACCTGCGCGCCTCTTCAAAGACAGAACAGAACAAAAAAAAAGTGTTCGCTTGTCTCGAGGGCACCACACTGACACAGGGGCGAAGGCGACAGGTGGTTATTGAATAAATGGGTGCTTAGGTTACTGCAACACAACCGCAATCTGCAGTGATAGATTTGTCCTATTCGTGATTTTGCATGGCCATAGAAAGGCGGGGTCGCAGATTGCCCCTGTTAAGATAACTTGAGAAATTACTCACTGATGAATTTTCTCTGATTGATAAAGGTATGTCGTTCCAAACGCTCCAAGGGTTAATTATTTTCTTTTGTTGTGCCAACCTTGCGAAGTGGCGAACAATACAATCGCGAGCCCAATTTCACATGGAAATGTACACAATTAAAAAGGTATTTCCGTTTGTTCTCAAACTGTGGCATTAGCGTAAAATTTAATGGTATTTATGCTAATATGCCTTGACGATGTCACATGGAAATGTACACACTTTAATGGAATTTCCGTATTGTTCTCAAACTGTGGCGTGACTGCTGCACAGCAGCCACGTCACATTTTGAGTACCAACCGGAAAACAATTCAAAATTGATACCCAGATCAATGTACATATCGATGCCTTGCGCACGTCTCCAAATACCAAAATTCAGATCAAAGCTTACACTGTACCCTCTGCCATGTGCAGCCACATCATCTTGTGTTCGTATATATATGCAAATATTCCTTGAAAATTCCCTTTGTTCTCAAACTGTGGCCTGCCGCTGCAGAGCATCCACGCCACATTTTGAGCACAAATTAAAACATAATACGAAAGATTTACCCAAATGAATGTACATATTGATGCATCGTGTACAAGTTTGAAAGCTTAGACCAACGCCCATACAAGTGCCTTCCACTGTGCGCAGCCATATCACCTTGCATTATGCAAATATTCCTTGACAATGCCACAAGGTAATGCACACAGTTTAATGGAATCTCCGTTTGTTCTCAAACTGCGACATGGCTGCTGTAGAGCAGCCGCGTTGCGTTTTGAGCACAGACGGAAAAATAATACACAGCACAGCAGCCCCGCAGCATTTTGGGTACAAACTGAAATGTACACGATTTAAAGGAATTTCCGCTTGTTCTCGATTGCTGCATGGCTGCTGCAGAGAAGCCACGCCAGGTTTTGAGAACAAACTGAAAAATAATATTACAAAAGTGATATGCAAATCGCTATGCTTATCGATGCCTCGTGCACCCTCCAGACCGGAATACCAAGATCAAAACTCACATCAATGTCCTCCACCATATGCAGTCATATTATCACGCGTTCGTGTATTTCTGCAATTTAAAAAATAAACAACATATATTTTGTCGAAGCCAAGCGTTCTGTTGTCTGTTTACTATTTCCCACTCCCGGTAATCCTCTTCTAGTCAATACCACTGATCTAAAAATAAAGTTTATTTTTAGACCAGTAAATAACCCCGAATGGCGAATCGTTCCGCCTACGAAAATGGAGAATCGTCCCGATGGCGAACCGTCCCGGTCGACAATGGCGAATCTTTCCGACGGTGAACCGTCCCGTTCCCGTTGGTGCATCTTCCGGTAAACTCTCTGATAAATGGGGCTCCCCAATTGATGTTTCTAATGTTTCGGGGCGATTATTTACATTATGGTGTAGCATGTCAAAACGTGTCTCTGAAGAAGGCACATTCAATGATGTGTTATCATCTAGACTTTCAGCTGCATCCAAAACAGAACATGTGTTGTTGTTGTCAGGTATTTCCATTTGATCTTGATGAACAGACGGCAGCGATAATCACAAGCCACCAAAAACAGTCATTGGGTGTCTTCCCACTAGACCAATTCCCTTTAGAACAATTCCCTTTTGGCCAATTCCCCTTAGACCAACTACATACTGTTATTGATTAAGGGGTGATAAAGATAAAGGATAATTAAGAAAACATTTATTTTCTGATAAGCACTTTATTTGATAAAAAAAAATTATACGCATAACATACAAAAAATATAGGTTTATAACATTTCAGTTTATAAAATATCAACAAGTCAGAAAATAAGCAGACTATCATCTGAAGAATGAGGTCCCCAGAGGGTGAATTTGGTGATGCTACCCTGCACAGCAGGGTAGCATCACTAAATTTACCCTCTGTGAACCTCAAACTGAATTAAGGTTTCAAACATAAACAGAAGGAGGTACCCAGAGGATAAACTGACCCACTGTATGGGATAGCAAAAGCAAATTCCCCCCTGGGGACCCCATTCTGAAAATGACTGACTGCTTATTTTCAGACTTGAATAGGCTTACGATTGTTTTTTTAACCTTTGTGTTAAATTTCATATTCTTGGAAAGGAATTATTATTCTTTCATCTGTGCCTTGTGCAGAGGGTTTACAATTTGCATAAAGGATTTTATTTATTTTGAACAGGATTTTCTTATTATTAAATTAGCATTCCACAATTGTCTGTTTTTTACTAAAAAAAAGTATAAAAATTATAAAAATAAAGTTAATAAAAAAAATTTTTGGCGGGTCAACTCGCCTCCCAAAGCAAATCAACTCGCCCCAAATCAGGGGCGACTTCACTCGGAAATATATGTGGGGGCAACATGACCCGGGGGTATTTTGACCCGGGGACTATATGATTACTAGTTGTTTCGTTGCACTCCAGTTCGTACTTTGTCGGTTCGAATTGAGCCGTTTCGTTCCTTCACAGAACTCTCGCAAAATGGAACTGATTTTAAGTTTGTTTTCTCATTTTGTCAGTATTTTTCACTTGGAATGGATTTTATACTATTTGTTTAAATAGTTTACAATAATGTACAGTCGGGAATGCGGATCACAAGTTTTAAGTTCTGTAACCCCCCCCCCCCCCTCCCGCCACGGGGCTAAGCCCCTTTTCTGACCCACCGTCCCTCAAACTCATCTTTCAGCTACCACACAACTAATGAGGTCCTAACCCAGTCCCCTTTCGGGGGTGGGGGTGGCTGATAGCCCCTGTCCCTGATCAGAGAGGGGTGTAAACGCGCCCTTCAATTAAGATGCAATAATGCACTCACTGTTAATTGTCGGTTTTGCAATGTTCATTCATAATACTTTGAATTCTTGATATAAAATCGATTTAAAGAGAACTTTAGTGAGACACCGATTCCTTGGACCATACCTTACGAACGTGATCCACGGGCTCGGTAATTCATGTATCCAATTGGAACAATCTGATCCTCATTGCCATCTCATGTTGGCTTGCCCCTTGCCATTCCGGCCTTCCAGCGTCCAGGACTAGTGATTCCGGTATATAAAGTAGACCAGGCAAGATGTCAGGTTCTTTTCCTTCAAAGAGTCCATTTTCCTTCAAAGAGTCCAACCAAACAGAGACAGCCTGAGGCAGCTTATACTTGCCAGTGATGGCCATCACTCACCAACACTCATAATCATCCTCGAAGCGGCAGATTATACTTGCCCGAAAATCCAGATCGACTGCACCCTCGGGGAGAGGTAGTACCTTTGTGAGAGGACCCAACCTCTCACACTGGTCCTCACCCGAGGGTTCAACCGACATCAGCCAAGAGACCATCACGACGCAACTGGTGACACCGGCCGAGTACCCGAAGCAGTTCCTCCTTCAAAACGCCTAGACATGTGAGAACGAATCACCTACAGTCAACGAGGGTCGAAAGGGGCTTGTCCCCTATACCGTCCCTGCGCGCCTTCGGCGCGCGAAATCATTCCTTTCGGGATGTCAGGTTTCCAAAGTGTCAGGGATTTTCGACAGGGAAAGCACCGATATGTAAGAGTACATGAAACAGGGGGAGATTAAACTCGGAAACACACATAAACTAAGGCCATATGAAGATCAGGAAGACGAGATATATGGTCCATGGACCATTTTAAAGACGAGCCGGTCAACGCATGCACAGGATGGGGAAAATACAGATATGTGTGTCATATAAATATTATCAGAAAGGTTATGTGACCCACCTACCCAAAGTTTATTCGTCCCCATGGACTAAGATCGGAACAGAATAAGATACACCCACCCCCTTTACGATTTCATCATGTAATACCCACTCCATAGCCCCGAGGCTGTGGCTCGTATCTATGAGAATTGCCAGGATATTATTATACTGATCTCGCAATGAAAAAACACCCTGATCAAACTACTAACGCATACGCACTGAACAATTGGCCCGGTTTCTCAATATCTCACTCTTCCATAGCCTCCCACCTGACCTATCCCACAATCACATTAAAAAACTCTGTTTCCAATACAGTACTCGGCAATTCTCCTCGGTGTGTGATTGCACTGGAAACGTGGTTCTCTTGAATGAGTAGACACCTACGTTCGGTCAGACCCCCGTATTATAAATATAGGCTGATGACCCATTTGCTTCATATCGAGAGTTCAACTTCAGTGATAAATCATTTAGGTTGACCCACCGCACCCAACTCCTCTTAAAAATTTCAAACACTGACATGTAGGCGTAATAAATATTTTGCTTTTTCAATACCTTATTTATTTTTTCAACTTCTTCAACAGTATTAAACTAGGCATTAACACTATAATCTTCATCGGAATCGATTTTCGCAAGGAAAACAACGAGAACCAACTTCATTTTATTCTTGTAGCAAATTCTGGAAGTGTCTCAAAGGTCTGAAAAAATTCTGCTAACATGTATGTTTTGCTCCAAGGTAACACTTTGAATCAGCAGTCGTGTCTGGTGAATTACTGGTTGCCTATACAGGCAACCAAAACGTCTCAAGAAACTTCTGCCAAGATACTGTAACACCTAACAGCAAGACCACCAAAAACGGATATTGGAACACATGTGTTCTACTTGCACATGTAAGACAAGAAACCCACCAAAATTGGAACTTGGACCCCAAGGGTTAACGTTAAACTCAAGCAAGTATATAAATTTGAGGTTTCTTATTACTAGTAGGTTTGTTTGTTTTTTTTGTTTTTTTTGTTTTTTCTTTTTTTTTGGGGGGGGGGGGGGGTGCTATAGAATAAGTACAATTAATTTTCATTATTTGTCTCAAAAACATAGATTATGACACCTCATTGGAACAAGCTCGTCGAGCTCGTTCCAATGAGAGGTCATAACCTATATTTTTGAGACAAAAAATTTAAAAAATGAGTTATTCAAGAATTTTGTTTGCAAGTGTCGTCTGCTTTTCAAGTTAGGAAAAGGGTTAATGTTACTGGCTACAATCACAAGGATATAACAGTACTCTCAAATTCTAAATTGGTCAAGACCGAAAACTGATTCTATCATTTGGTTCTCGGCTCAGCAGGAGAATCAAAATCGATTCTCGCGAATCGGGACAAATTCGTGTACTGTCAGATAACATCTTACAAGGGATATCATGAAACGCCATGTACTGTTCCAAAATATCCTGGCATCCCAGGTCTTCTGGGACAATTCCGCGGTGCGCCATGTTGCTTTTCTATAAGGGAACAAAACGGCGCGGACACTTCGAAGATTTCGGCTGGGTTCCATGGACCACTTAACTGTGCATATAGAAAAAATAAAGATAAAAAAAAATTGTTTGCTCAAAAACAGCTTATGACTCAAAAAGGGAACAAGCTCACATTCTATGCCCTTGGGACTAAAACTAAAATAATACAATTTGAATGTTGACTTTTGTGAATATTTCTGGCCGGTTATTTCATTTATGTTAGGGAAATGGTTAAACATAATTTTCGGCTTCGTTCCTGGGCTTGAACTAACATATAAGTCCATGCGACTTGCATCTGAGATCATTTTAGCTGTATTGTGAACTAGTGGCGTTTTTATAGTAGGCAGTCTGTACTGTCTGAACACAGTTTTTCTCAAGTTTGTTCAAAGTCAGATGAAAGTGGATATTTGTCACAATAGCGTTGAGGAAGTGGTAGTACTAGACGGTGACATCGTGCTTATGAGTCGGAAAAGTAGCGTTACAAAAATACCCCCTGCCGTTGGTTGTATACAGGAATGCGTTATATTGTGTTACTGAATGTAAATGAGACGATTATGATTATGATGGAATTTCTAAAGTTTACCAACCGTCTCAGTTTTTTTTTAAAATCGCTGACACCGCTGTGAAAAAACAAAACCACAAACCCCGAGACTGGGGTTTTCTACAATTGTTTCCACATTTGCAGTTCGATGTAAAACATATACGATTTCGCTGCTGAGGCCCTGTCGTGGGAAAAAGATCGGTTGCAAAAATAGAAAACTAAGTGATTTTATCGGCCATCTCCTTGCTCTGAGATATGCAGGCCCTACAGTGATTTGCGGCTTGAACAGTTCGCCACGCGTGGATCACGGTGCTTTTTCGCTGTTGAAAAGCCACAACTATTTTCCCGTGACAGTAACATGAAGATGAATTTTTCATGTGCGTCAATGCTGGTCTGCATGGTTAAATTTGGGATCTTGTCATCTTTTCTTCATTCTAACAGCGGCGGAGTAGCGACACATAGGGAAAAAACTGTTTTGTTATAAAAGATAACTAAGTTGTTGTAACAACATAGCTATGTTGTTATAACAAGATAACTAAGTTACGACGGCACTGAATAAATAATCAATAACCCAGATAAACTCATTCCATCTAAGTTCAAATCGTAAATCTGTTTGTAATTTGAATAACACTTCACCCGGAACACCGCCTGCTACACACGTGAAACACCCAGAAAAATGAAGCGGTTTGCGAGACACGCCCCGTTGATGAAGCAATTACGAAACGGGCGACGTCATTTCAAATAATTTGCGTTGTGACGTCAGACGGTAACATTTTCCACTTGAGCCGTAAACATAGAAAATACTAAGCGAGCTCTCGTCCAATCAGGGGAGTGGGATTTTAGTCTTATTGGAACATCATAGCTATGTTGTTATAATAATATAATTAAGATAACTAAGTTGTACCCATTATTCTGTAACTGGAATAGGTAGTATGAAGTGCAAAATCAGGCGGTATTGTGGATGGGGTTTGGTGCATGATTGTCTAGTGCGGTAGTATAGGACTACGATCCGTGCCCCATTAATTTTTTGTTAGCCCTCAATGCTATTGATTTACTCAATGCGTTATAGTGTCCTACAATTGATATAGGTCGTATTTAATGCTAAATCAAGCGGTATTGTGGGGGTGGGGTAGGGGTAATGCATGTTGTCTAGTGAGGTAGTATGGGGTGAACAGTCTGCACCCCTATCGATCTACTGTTAGCCCTTAGTGCTACTAACCTACAAAATCCATTATATTAGCCTATGACTGGTATAGGTAGTACGTAATGCAGTGCCACGTGGTTTTGTGAGGAAATGCATGGTTGTCTAGTGTGGTAGTATAGGATGTACGGGAAGTACCCCTGCTGGTTCAATTTCAGCCCTTAGTACCATTGATCCACTCAGGGACATATACTGTCCCACAGTTGGTATATGTGGTACGTAATACCAAGCCAGGCGGTATTGTGGATGGGGGTAAAGGGAATGATGCATGGTTGTCTAGTATGGTAGTACAAGGTGTGCGGTCTGTACACCTGTAGGTCTACTGTTAGCCCTTAGTACTACTAACCTATCGAATGCATTTTACCATTTGTGGTTGTCAAATGTAGTGCGTAATGCTAGGCCATTGGGACACATAGCAACCACGTGCTACCATAGAAACCATTATGGCAGTCTCCAGTATATAAAACAGAAACACGTGTCACCCTAACAACTCGCGCTGCGCATCCGCACTAAGACTACGTATCAGTATAGGAGTGAGGTGACAAGATGGCTGCTCACGCGAGCTACCACGATAACCAAACAGGATGCAACTATGTCACATGACTATGGCGTCACTTTAGGGATCCCCTGCGGGGTCCTCCAATGTGGCACGTTTTGAAATCGTTCTCACAATAGTAGTACCAAAGGAAATGAGGAGCTGGGGTTATAGTATTGGGATATGCCCCCCCCCCCCCCCCCCCCCCATCCACAGAACACACATACTTTTTGTCGCCGATTGTTTGAGGGGAAATGGAATTTTGATACAAGATTCACATGACATCGGTAAGGCAAAACATAATATTTCAAAGAACACTCATAATTAAGGTATCTAACCTAATGAAAGTGAACGAAAACTCCATTGCAGCAGTTTCTGAAAGGTGAAAACATCTGGTGATAAACAGACAAGTGACGAAATGTAATTTGAATATTCTTAGGCCCGAGATTTATTTAACCATTTATTTATTGGGGTATAACCACACTTTCGACAGCCAGGGCCACCTCATGTCGGACAGTTTTGCGGGTGGAGGAAGCCAGAGTAGCCGGAGAGAACCACCGAGCAAAGGCGAGCAACTATCAGGCTCCCCAACATACTAACTCCACATAAGCATTGGTTGAAGACAAGTGCACCATCGATGTGTAGTACGCCTTGGTACACAACGCCACCTTGCTTCCACGTGGGCAATTAGGATTAAGTGTCTTGCTCAAGGACACAACGCGGTTACCGCAGGTGGGATTCGAACCGAGGACCTCTCGGCGTGCAGCCTGCATTTCTCCCTACTGAACCACCGCGCTCCCGATTTATTAACTGGTAGAGCGCTCAAGTATTTATCAAAGGTGATTTGAAACATTTTTTTTTATCAAAGATACCCTGCTACCAGCAAGTGGAGCCCCAGTTTAGCAAGATTTTGTTCATAAATGATTGTTTTGTTACCATTTATTGGAGAGCGCCTCCTGGCATTCTCCAATAAATTGTAACAAAACGATTTGATATTTTTTTTTCTGTGCAAACCACTCGCTAATACATACACTGTAAAGTCACTAAAGTGGCTTTCGGCAATTTCAATAAATATATAGGGGCTTCTAGCCCTCTACCAGTTAAAACTAACGAGTGAAAACTATTTATAAAACAAAGAAGCAAAATTTACTGTGATCAGTAAATTTGAGTCCGTGTGAAAATTGTGAAAGCATCAGAAATAAATTATCGAAAGGGAATTTATGGTGACTTATTTTCGGGAGTAAAATATCTTTAAGAAAATCGGAAATGGGTTTTCTTAAATAGTATTTAAAGAGTTTCATGCAGGGACCAGATAAAAGTTTTCAAGAAGCCAGAAACAACTTCTGTGCACAGCATTCAACGTGTTCTATAAAGAAATCAGAAATGGATATTTTTGGCTCTATCCACTTTTTGGAGTGATGAAATACATCTGTGAAGCTCAGAAATGGATCGGGAGTTATAAAATGCAATTTCCAGCATTCTGATGAATGCACTTCATGACACCTGGCTAACCCTCTTGACATGGACCCATATTTTGAACCCCAAGCGATTTTCGACTCAATTGGTGTTGGTTGCAGATCCATAGGTCATATCTCGCTTGAGGTATGATTGTAACCCACTTTCAAAATTTTTGTCTTGGCCCACTTTTCTGAGTGACGAAACTTTGGGAAAGCATTAGGGACCATAGCATGTGATTCCAAGCAATTCTGGAAAATGCATTCAGTGATCCGTGGTAACTTCAGTGATCTTGACTCATATACTGAACCTCCTTGAGGTTCGACTCATTTGGTGATTGTCTCATGTCCATAAGTCCTGCCACATTTTAGCGACCGACTTTCAATATGATTGGCCCCTGATACATGTATGAACTTCGTGAATGCATTAGAGGGTCATGAAATGGGATTTCCTGCAATTCTGAAAAATGCACTCATTGACCCTGGGTGGCCTCAGAGAGCCTGACCAACAGTTTGTACAGTCATTGAGTTTCGATTCATTTGGTGTTGGTTCCAGGTCCATAGACCATACCATGCTTGAGATATGAGCGTTACCCACTTTCAAAATGTTTGACCGCGCCCACTTTTTTAGTGTAGGAGTGCATGTATACGTTTCGGGAATCCGTTAGAGGGTAATAAGATATGGTTTTCAGCAATTCTGAAAAATGCATTCAGTGAGTGACCCCAGTGACCTTGATCCATATTTTTTGTTCTACGTTCATTTTCGACAAATTTGATATTGGTTCTAGGTCCATAGTTCATACCATCGATGAGATATGAATGTGACCCACTTTCAAAATCTTTCCTCCGCCGGGAATCCATTAAAGGGTAATAAGGTGCGATTTCCAGCAATTCTTAAAAATGCACTCAATGACCTCTGAGTGACCTCAATGATCTTGGCAGATATTTTGCTGTTCCGTGGAATTTCGACTGATTTGGTGTTGGTCCCAGTTCCATAGGTCAATACCACGCTTGAGATATGATCATGGCCCACGTTCAAGACACCCCTAGGGATACTTCAATCTCCCGGGAACCTGAAAAAACAAAGAACAGTGATTGTCTGTCAGTTTGCCAAAGAGCAGCGAGATTGGAAGATTTGAATTCGAGGTATGGAAGAAGATGAAGAAGAAGGAGAAGTTGAAAAGAGAAACAACACAATAGTCTGTGTGTTTCTTTCTCACAGACCAATTGCTGAAACTTGAAAGTTTTTCACATGAGATTGTACGACGACGACGCAATTTTCAGTTATTAAATTGCAGCTGCAATTTAAATTGTGGCTACAATTTAATAAATTGTAGCTACAATTTAGCTAAATTGCACCTACAATTTATTAAACAGTAGCTACAATTTTGCTAAATTGCAGGTACAATCTAGTAAATTGTAGGTGCAATTTAGCTAAATTTAATAACTAAAAATTACGTGGCGCTAATAAGCCGCGGTAAGATTGTCCCCAAAACAGAACTGGATGTAATCATTCCACTCCAATCGTAAACTGATTTTGTTGTCTTAACTATAGACATTACTAGAGGTGGCTCCCACCCAACACACCCCAGAGACCCCTCTATACGCCCTGGAGTAAAACTAATGATTTGCATTGGGTCATTTGTTTTGAACTGACGGTAAGCGTCGCAACCCAAAACGTAGTTGAATGTATCTATTGTATAATTTTATACGTTTGTTTGTGCGTGTTAGTTCTTTAACTTCTATACATCGTCGTCCAATCACCACTTAACGTGGCGTGTGTACTCAGCTCTGTCCAGAGAGTGTTTCCAGGGGTTGGGATTTCTTTTTGACAAAAGGGATGGAATGAGTCTAAAGTGTGTATTCGTATAATTCCAATTCGTCATGTCCATATGGTTTGATTATCTACCTTAATTTATTAAAACGGACTACTTTCCTCTTTAGGTTGCGGAGAGAAGCTAATGTGTCTAACTTCCGCACTCACAAAGTACATCGAAACTGAAATTACAATTAATATGTGGCATGAAGCGGAAAGGCGTTGTCAATTGTTTCGTCGGCATGATATATTAATTGCCCCACCCAAAGGCACGCGTACGTGCGCCCTCTTACATTTTAGTTGACATTCCGTTGCATTCATCAAGATTTGAGAATGACAGAAATCACATTTTTGTTGAAGATTTTTAAAATTTTCTTCCGGGATCATGGTACGCCCACCGCGTCGTGAACATTTCTGCCCCTCCCTCCCTCCCTCCCTCCCTCCCTCCCTCCCTCAACGAACACACCATCACACATATTTTCATTAAGCTGCCGCCGCCCCTGCGTGTCGATAGATGACCAGATTCATTATCCGTACTATACATAAGAAGCAGTTACAAATACAGTTACATCATAAATAAGTATACTGAGGAAGTTGGCATAGCCAGACAGGGACGTTGCGACATGGGGGTGGGGGGGGGGGGGGGTTGTGGAGGGAAAGCCACGAGTAGTTGGAAATTCCATCTATCTGGATTTTAGAGCTTTTTGACGATGCGGATGTCTCCATTGCTTCCCAAAATTCCAACTCGGTTTCAAATCGGCAAAAATTCTAACTTACTATTTACAACTACAGTGTACGCAATATCGAGCTTCATAAGTATGCATGATGACAATCGGTACGAGATTTCAAAAGTACGTTCACTTATACAAAAAAAAGAATCCTCGAAAAAAACATCTAAAATCATCTAAAATTGATCGGTCATTCCTGCATGCATAAGATCTGATTTATTGTTAGGACAGTGTGAATGGCTCATAGTTCTAAGCTTGAGCATTTGTTTAGCACATATTCATTTCTCAGAATACCAAATAATAATAACCTGGTAATTCTATCATAAATGTGTTGGCATTTCAGTTACTAGAATCAATTTATGCCCCTTTTCATGGCTTCATTCTCTAAATCTTTCTCGGTAGTGAATTTCCAACTAGGGGGGAGGGACCGGGATGGGAGTTCCCCTCCCGGTCCTTCCCCCTAGCTGGAAATTCACTACCCTTCACCTCCAGTCGGAAGCTTCTAGCAACATCCTTGTAGCCAGATTGACAGTCTAGGTATCACAGTACTAAATAATAAATATTTTCTCATATGCGACCATCAACACAAATATGTGAAAAAGTATGATCGCATCACTTAAAATTAGATTTTCAAATACCTACGTGAAGTACAAATCTTCACGCAACTTTCCCTGGCCATAAATCAGGGGGGGGGGGGGGGGGGGTTGCAACAAATAAGAGAAAAATTTAAACAAGAAGTGAAATACTAGCTTTGAATACATTTTTATCTGGGAATTTCCAACAAATACACAAATGGTTAACTGCATTTTTAGACCCAGAGCATCTCCTTTTCTTGTGGAGTATTCACCACTGATGTAAAAACCAAATAAAATGCTTTAACAGTTTTCTCAAGCAATGAGATTTTTTCTAGGAATCTTATTTTCGTATATTGCATCATATCCGAGTGTTTTCAAGGCAGATAACTCTCAACCAATATTTAGTGATACTTGTACCAATCACTCTGACCTTTCCCGGAATTTGGAATTGCAAACAGACCGATTAAATAAATCAGGTGCGAAACATTATGTATGACGCATAAATGAGAATGGGTTAGTTCCATTGATGAGGACAAGATACTAACCACTAGACAAATACTAGTAGGGGACTGATGGTTTCACATTGACGAAAGAAGTATGTGATGTATGTTTCAGATATAGGTTGGATGATCTCATGGATGATCTTATGTGACGTCATAGTCACGTGACCCAGTAGTGCCATGTTGGGTTGTCATGGTAACCCCCACGTAAGCATCCATGCTGTAAAGACATTACCATAGAGATACGTGGTGTTGATGCGTTTGTTGTTAGGGTGATACGTATTTTCGTTGTCCATTTTTTATATAGGAGGCCGCCATCTTGGTTTATATGATATCACGTGGTTGCTATGTGACCCAAAGTCCTCTAATAGGACAAGGGTATATTCGGAGGGTGTGTTCCTTTTCATAAGAGTAAATCTAATTACTCAAATAGACCAGACAAATTCCCCAAATCATCAAAAATCACCCCAAACTACCGAAACGGACATAGATTTCCCCATTTTGGAATTCTAAGAATAGCTCGTAGTGCTATAAGGCACGTCCCTTTGTATAAGAATCAATATAATTACCCAAATAGACTCAACAATTTCCCCAAATCTCCAAGAACCCCCCCACCCCCACCCGCAAAAAAAACCTACAGAAAATGGACTTCGCTAAGTAAAGCCCCACGTAGTGCAAAAGGGTGTGTTCTATTGCATTGTTGTACTATACTGGTTTGGATTGTCCCAGAATCCCAATTTTCTGCCTAGTACAGACACTTTTCTAGCTATTCTAACCCTAACAGTTCGTCTTGTCCTAACTAGTCTTGATTACCTCTTGTTACGACCTATGCCCCTTGCCCAAGTCTTATAATTTCTAGTCAGATTGCTTGATTTCCCCAAATCGGTACCTACCTATACATAGTTATCTCCCTCGTGCACAACAAAGCCCCTATAATTCTCAAAGACAACCGAGCAGTTACTGAAAAGCCATTGCCCGAACGACTCCAATCCCATAGAGCAAATAAGCTATCGAGCAGCTGCTCCATGAGCAAATACTCGAACGACTCCAATCCCATTGGGCATACGAACTATTGAGCAATTGCTTCATCGAGTAACTCCATGTACGGCTCTATGACTCATCTCAGTATTTGAGGATACCTATGACATGGCTCCTATACAACCCCTAGGTCCTGTATAGCTCCTAGCCCTATGCAGGCTCCCGAGTTCTAGACCACCCTCACACCATTCATGACACCAAGGCACTACTGGTCCAAAGTCGCTATAATCTGTTGTGTGATCCAGCACTGTTGTTTTCATCTTTTGTATTATGTTCTACCAACATTACAGTCTTCTACCATTAAGACCCTGTACCATTACTATTGACTATCACTATTCTGTCCTGTGTCTTTGCCATTACTAACTTGTGGCACTATTTCGGCTCTAAGTTCATTAATGCCGCTACGCGTCGCACTTCACGTCACTATCATTCCACTACTGCTTGTTCGAGCAACTTTTTCATACATATTCTAAATTTTCCTAATAAGCTACCGAGCAGTTACTGAAAATTGATTTCTCAAACAACTGGAATCCCATCGAGCAAATGAGCTATCGAGCAGTTGTTCCATGGGCAAATGCCCTTGCGACTCGAATCTCATCGAGCAAATGGCCTACAGTTAAAACTAGAAGTCCTGTCACGAACTGTGCTCTTATGTAAATTGCGCGTAGGAGTTGCGCGCAATTGCCATACCGAATGGCATCCAAAGCACGGCAGGTTCTCCTGGTTACTCATAGCAAACAAAGGCAATGTTTCGGCCAATGGACCTCCGGGTTACCCGGATGTCCATTGACTGAAATATTGCTTGTGCACAGACCATGTGTACAGAATTGGATAGCCATATTAGGGTCATAACTGCTCTACGACCCATTTCAAAAAAATGAGATTCTAAAAGGGATTTTGTAAGTGGGGTACCTACTACCTAGAAACGGGCCATGAGAGTAATTGCTCCACGAGCAAGTGCTCTTGCGACTCGAACCTCATCGAGCTAATGAGCTATAGTGCAATTTCTCGAACGAGTAACTCTATATACAGCTCCTCGACTCATCTTGGTATTTGAGGATACCGATGGCATGGCTCCTATACAACTCCTAGAACCGAGATTGCTCCTAGCTCGTATACAGCTTCTAGACCATCCATCACATTCATGGCTCCAAGGCCACTGCATGTCCATAGTTACTACCATCTGCCCAGTCATCAGCCTGTAATATTGTATTCACCTTTAGTATGGTGTTCCACCAACATTGCAGTATTGTACCATTAAGGCCTTGTACCATTACTATTGGCTCGCAGTATTCTGTCCTGTGTCGTAACCATTACTAACTACTACGGTTCTTAGTACATTAATGCCGCTACGAGTTCCAGTTCAAATCACTATCATTTCACTACACTGCAAAAAATATAGGTTCTCTTTAGAACCAAAACTGGTTCTAATCTTGTCCCTGAGATGGAACCTGTTCTGTTTAAACAGTATTTATTTCAAATCAAATAAATTTACCAAGATTAGCATTCAATTTTAACAGAATATTACATGAACTGAAGTTGATTCAGCAGTAAACTTGGAGCTTATTAAACGCAGTCGCCAAACATTTTGAAACAAATGAGATATGAACAGTTGGCATATCGAACCAGTTTTGGTTCTGAAGAGAACCGAAACTGGTTCGATATGTGTTATAGCCCCCATATTATATTGAGATTGATATATCCTTAAGTTGATAATTATGTGAGAAAGATTTTTTTATTATTTCTGCATTTTCTGACTGGTCTAACTCTTTTGCACTCAGTGACCTTGTTTACATCTTTGTTACACTGATATATTGTACATATAGCTGTTGATTGTTTAATTGTTTAAATAGGTCAATGACCTTGTTTACTTGAACTTTAACAGAATCCCCCAGAAACTAATAGAACATTGCAGAAACTTCCTCTTCTGGAACATTCTATCTGGTTACTATATAAAGGTTTGTCAACAGAATTCAAAAACTCATTTTAGAAAACCATTTCAGAAAGACTAACTTCAATTGTTTCCATTGGAGATTATTATTGTTTCAGAGCAGTGCATTTATTATAGAAGCAGCGCTTCTTTGTGATTTTGGAAGATTGATTCCAAAAGAAAATTTTGAAGAGAATCTATTCGTCTTGGAAAAGAGAATTTATACTTTCTGTGAAACAGAATAATATTATTTTGTGAAAAGCCAGGATTCTACTGGATTATTTGGAAATTACCTGTGGCGCCAATACTTCTTGGATTTTTACTCCATTTGAATTTTGCAGAGCGTTTTATTATATTTTATTGGAGACTGCTGAAATTTCTAAGTGAAAATTTTATTATAAATCTACGGGATACTGTTTCTGAAGAGACATTCTTGGATTTAATACTACATCTACCAGCTGGTAACTTTCTTCAGAAGATACTTCGCCACTGGATTACTGGATTCTGTCAAACTGTACTTTGGACTAATTCTATAATTGATAAGTACCAATGTTTTTTTTATTTTCTGTAACCCAATTAGTGTAAAAGATCTTTGTATGATTTTTTTTTTTGATATCAATTTTTTTTAATTAAATTTCAGAATAGTTAAATTCATAGTTTTGTTGCTGATTCTCAGATTTCTTTCTGTTACCAATATCATTAATAATTCCACACCGTAACAGAAATTGGGGGCTCGTTGCCGAGATTGAATATAAGATAACGAGAAAGCTTTATTAGCATATTGCAATTATTAGTTTGGCTCATAGTCGAAACATCTAAATTTTTTGGAAATTTCAGTATTATTATTTATATAATCTGAGAGCCAGAAAACTTTTTCATCATGGTATTTATTGTGACAGAATTTATTTCTGAATTTGAAAGATCTCCTAGTTTGGCCCTTTTAGAATCTCTTAAGAAGGAGGATTTATTTCAACTTGCTCAGTATCTAAAATTACCTGCCACCCCTGGTCTGAACAAGCATAAACTTAAACAGCTCATTGTTAATCATTATATTGAGGAGGGTCTTTTGCCTCAGTCTGGGTCACCTGTCGCTGAACTACAACCTACTGATGCTCTTGAACTTAAAAAGTTAGAACTGGAACTAAAGAGATTAGAAATGCAACAAGAAATGAAAAGGCAGGAAAATGAAATGAAATTAAAAGAATTAGAAGCTCAAAAAGAAAGGGAACAAATTCAGGCTCAAAAAGAAAAAGAGGACAGGGAATTAAAATTAAAAGAATTAGAAGCTCAAAAAGAAAGGGAACAAATTCGGGCTCAAAAGGAAATGGAACAAATTCAGGCTCAAAAAGAAAAGGAGGATAGGGAATTAAAATTAAGGAAAATAGAAACTCAAAAAGAAATGCACTTAAAAGAATTAGAAATTCGAAAGGAAATAAAAATAAAAGAATTAGAATCACAGCGTCAAGGCTCAAATGTAATTTCCCCAAGAAGATTTGATGCAACTAAACATGTTAGGCTAGTTCCCCCCTTTCAAGAAAAAGAAGTTGATAAATATTTTTTACATTTTGAAAAAGTGGCAACAAGTTTAGAATGGCCAAGGGATGTCTGGACTTTGCTATTGCAAAGTGTTTTAAAAGGGAAGGCCCAAGAAATCTATTCCGCTCTATCTTCTGAGCAAAGTAATAATTATGATACTGTTAAAGAGGCTATACTCAAGGCATATGAACTTGTTCCAGAGGCCTATAGGCAGAAGTTCAGAAATTATTATAAAAATGAAAATCAAACTCATGTGGAATTTGCCAGAGAAAAGCAAAATTTATTTGACAGGTGGTGCCATTCCAAAGAAATTGGGAAAGATTTCTCGAAATTAAAAGAAATGATGCTGATTGAAGAGTTTAAAGGAAAGATACATTCAGATATAAAGGCCCACCTGGATGAACAAAAAGTTGACACATTAAATAGAGCAGCAGTTCTAGAAGATGACTATGCCTTAACTCATAAAATGAGTCGTAACTCTACAAATTTTTGGCTTCACAAGAATTCTTTCCAAAGTGGACCTAGACCTACTTCAGATAAAACTCATCCTTCTAATCATCCTTCCAATCCTCCAAACTTTTCACCACCCAAATTTAATAGGAAGCCTAATGAGAATAAGTCATCTAATGCCAGTCCCACACCATTACGACCCAACAGTTCAAGTAAAACTTGTAATTATTGTAAGAAACCAGGTCATTTATTATCTGATTGCTGGCTGTTAAAAAGGAAAAATGAGTCCTCAACTTCACAGAATGCACTAGCATGTGCTCCATGCCCTGGAAATTATGTTATAAAGCAAGATGCTTTAGAAAATTATAAGCCATTCATTTCTGAAGGCTTTGTTTCCCTTGATGGGGATAAGCACTGTTCCTTACCAATAAAAATACTGAGAGACACAGGGGCTACTCAGTTATTAATGTTAGAAGGCATTTTGCCATTTTCTGAAGAAAGTGCTACAGGGGCACAAGTTCTAATATCAGGTATTGAGTCAAACTCTTTAAAGGTCCCACTTCATAAAATAAATTTAAGAAGTAGCTTAGTAAATGGGACTGTGACAGTAGGAATCAGACCTACTCTACCTGTAAAAGGTATTTCTTTATTATTGGGAAATGACTTAGCTGGTGACAAAGTCACTGTAGAACCTCAAGTGGTGGATAAGCCGAGCACAGATGAAAGTATTATTTATTTGAAAGAATGTTTTCCTTTTGCCTTTCCAGCATGTGCTGTGACTCGGTCCATGGCAAAGAAAACTGAGGTTGATAACAACCTCAATTGTGTTGATTTAAACAGCAAAGCTGAGGATAAGAACTGTCACAGACTTACGGATTCTGAAGACATTGATTTGTCTCAGACATTTTTGAGTCAGTGTGATGACTCGTCCAGACATTGTAAAGAGGCCACTACACCTGAGAGTGATGGGGGGACCTCCTTGAATGTCATTTCCCGGACATCTTTAATTCAGGAACAGGAAAGTGATCCTGACCTTGCCGAGCCACGTGAAAAGGCTCTAACACAGGCTGAAGCCCAAAACTCCCCTGTCGGTTATTTCAGAAAATCTGGTGTACTTATGAGGAAATGGCGACCACCAGAAGTACCCTCCAATAGTGATTGGGAGGGTATTTATCAAATAGTTGTCCCCACTAAATACCGGAATGAAATAATAAGCCTGGCTCATGAAAATCCAATGGCTGGACATTTGGGAGTTAGGAAAACCTACTCTCGTATTCAACAATGTTTTTACTGGCCCAAGCTTCGACAGGATGTTGTCGAATTTTGTAAAACCTGCCACACCTGTCAAATTGTAGGAAAACCCAACCAGAAGATTCCTCCTGCTCCCCTTCAACCAATCCCTGCTTTTGAGGAGCCATTTAGTAGAATTATTATTGATTGTGTTGGCCCATTGCCTAGAAGAAGATCTGGAAATGAATATCTTCTTACCATCATGTGTGCTTCTACACGATTTCCTGAGGCTATTCCTCTAAGAAATATTAAAACTAAGACTATAGTTAAGGCCTTGATAAAATTTTTCACGACTTTCGGTCTACCCAGGTCAGTGCAATCAGACCAGGGCTCAAATTTTATGTCAAACATTTTTCAGCAGGTGATGTATGAGCTCAAAATTAAGCAGTACACATCAAGTGCCTACCATCCCGAAAGTCAAGGAGCTCTAGAACGCTTTCATCAAACACTGAAGACCATGATAAAGGCCTATGGGGAGAATAATGAGAAGGATTGGGATGAAGGAGTACATCTCCTTTTATTTGCAGTCCGTGAAACTGTACAGGAATCTCTGGAGTTCAGCCCTTTTGAATTAGTGTTTGGACACTCAGTGAGGGGTCCACTCACTGCTTTGAAGGAGAAATGGCTCGAGGAAGAGCCACCTGAAATTTCTCTCCTGGACTATGTGTCCACTTTTAAGGAAAAATTGCACCAGGCCAGAGAAATGGCAAATAAACATTTACAGAAAGCCCAGAGTCATATGAAGACCTGGTATGACAAAAGGCGAAATTTCGCACCTTTAAACCTGGGGACAAGGTGCTAGTATTATTCCCTTTAAAGGGCAATGCTTTACAAGCAAGATATTCAGGCCCTTATATTGTTAAGCACAATATCAGTGATACTGATTATGTTGTTGAGACTCCCGATAGACTCAAAAATACTCAGCTGTGCCATATAAATATGTTGAAAACTTATTATGAGAGAGAACCAAACTCTCTACCAGTCTCAACAGTCACCCACATGGATGAGCTGGAAAATCCTGTAGAGGATATTCATGAAGGCGGCGAAAATGTACCTCTGAAGTTACAGAACTCAGATGTCCTGAGAGATCTACAAAATAAAACTGATTATTTACTGCCTAACCAAAGAAAGGATTTAGTTGATTTAATTTTCAAATATCAACACTTATTTCCCGATGTGCCTAGTAGGACATCTGTTATTTTTCATGATGTTGATGTAGGAGAGGCAAATCCCATCAAACAGCATCCATATAGATTGAACCCTTTCAAAGCTGAGATCATGTGAAAGGAAATACAGTATATGCTGGACAATGATATCATAGAACCTAGCCATAGCAACTGGAGTTCGCCCTGTATACTCGTCCCAAAACCTGATGACAGTTACCGATTTTGTACGGATTACCGAAAGGTGAACAGCCTCACCAAAACAGACAATTATCCAATTCCAAGAATTGATGACTGCATTGACAAACTTGGCCATGCTAAATTTGTGACAAAATTTGACTTGTTAAAGGGTTATTGGCAAGTCCCTTTAACAGAAAAAGCAAAAGAAATATCTGCTTTTGTTACCCCATTTGGGTTGTATCAATATAAAGTAACCCCTTTTGGCATGAAAAACTCTCCGGCAACGTTCCAGCGCATGGTTAACCACTTAATTGCAGACCTAGATCACAGTGAAGCTTAAATTGATGATGTTATTATACACACAGATACAAATTGGGCTGATTATCTAAAGCATATTCAAGAATTTTTTGACAAAGTGACCCAAGCCAACCTAACTATTAACTTGGTAAAATCAGAATTTGGCAAAGCAACTGTAAATTATTTAGGTCATGTTGTGGGGCAGGGGCAGGTGAGGCCGATTGCGGCGAAAGTTGATGCCATTGTAAATTTTCAAGTACCAAGTTCTAAAAAAGAGCTCATGAGATTCTTAGGCATGGCTGGATATTATAGAAAATTTTGTTTAAATTTTTCAGATGTTGTCTCCCCTTTGACCAGTTTATTGAGCAAAAGGGTTAAGTTTGTTTGGACTGGGGAATGTCAGAAATCCTTTAACAGAATAAAAACTTTATTAAATAATTCCCCTGTCCTGGCCAGTCCCAATTATGAAAAGCCCTTCAAATTATTCATAGATGCAAGTGACAATGGAGCAAGTGGGTATATTGCCCAGGAAGATTCCCAAGGTATTGATCACCCTGTATGTTATTTTTCCAGAAAATTTCTCAAACATCAAAAGAATTACTCTACAGTAGAAAAAGAAACTTTGGCTCTAATTTTAGCATTAACCCATTTTGATGTGTATCTAGGAACCACCCAATGCCCAATTACAGTTTACACCGATCATAACCCCTTAACTTTTATCAATAAAATGAAAAACAAGAATCAAAGATTATTGCGGTGGAGTTTAGCCCTTCAAGAATATAATTTAGAGTTTAGGCATATTTCGGGAATAGATAATGTTGTAGCTGATGCTCTTTCCAGAATATCCTAATTTAAAATGATATGATCGGTCCCTATTCACTTCAAGTGTATATATGTTTATTTAAAAAAAAAAAAAAAAAAAAAAAAAAAAAAAAAAAAATTGTGAAGATTATGGTGTGTGTGTATTGTAAACCAGTCAGAGTCTGCTAAAATTATGTAAAAAGTTTTCAGTACCTTCAAACTTTTTCTTTTAAGGCGGGGTGTGTTATAGCCCCCATATTATATTGAGATTGATATATCCTTAAGTTGATAATTATGTGAGAAAGATTTTTTTTTTTTATTTCTGCATTTTCTGACTGGTCTAACTCTTTTGCACTCAGTGACCTTGTTTACATCTTTGTTACACTGATATATTGTACATATA
This sequence comes from Pictodentalium vernedei, assembly GCA_031216915.1. Lineage (NCBI taxonomy): Eukaryota > Metazoa > Mollusca > Scaphopoda > Dentaliida > Dentaliidae > Pictodentalium > Pictodentalium vernedei. The sequence continues at coordinate 436,560,301 of CM062292.1, forward strand.
GCTGTTGATTGTTTAATTGTTTAAATAGGTCAATGACCTTGTTTACTTGAACTTTAACAGAATCCCCCAGAAACTAATAGAACATTGCAGAAACTTCCTCTTCTGGGACATTCTATCTGGTTACTATATAAAGGTTTGTCAACAGAATTCAAAAACTCATTTTAGAAAACCATTTCAGAAAGACTAACTTCAATTGTTTCCATTGGAGATTATTATTGTTTCAGAGCAGTGCATTTATTATAGAAGCAGTGCTTCTTTGTGATTTTGGAAGATTGATTCCAAAAGAAAATTTTGAAGAGAATCTATTCGTCTTGGAAAAGAGAATTTATACTTTCTGTGAAACAGAATAATATTATTTTGTGAAAAGCCAGGATTCTACTGGATTATTTGGAAATTACCTGTGGCGCCAATACTTCTTGGATTTTTACTCCATTTGAATTTTGCAGAGCGTTTTATTATATTTTATTGGAGACTGCTGAAATTTCTAAGTGAAAATTTTATTATAAATCTACGGGATACTGTTTCTGAAGAGACATTCTTGGATTTAATACTACATCTACCAGCTGGTAACTTTCTTCAGAAGATACTTCGCCACTGGATTACTGGATTCTGTCAAACTGTACTTTCGACTAATTCTATAATTGATAAGTACCATTGTTTTTTTTTTATTTTCTGTAACCCAATTAGTGTAAAAGATCTTTGTATCATTTTTTTTTTTTTATCAATTTTTTTTTTTAATTAAATTTCAGAATAGTTAAATTCATAGTTTTGTTGCTGATTCTCAGATTTCTTTCTGTTACCAATATCATTAATAATTCCACACCGTAACAATATGCCAACTGTTCATATCTCATTTGATTAATAATAATTTGAGACAACCTCGTATAATCTCTAAATTTACGGCTGAAACCCACTCAATTTATGTTTAATTCCGTTAATATTTAATGTTAATCTTTATAAATTTATTTGATTTGAAATAAATACTGTTCAAACAGAACTGGTTCCATCTCAGGGACAAGATTAGAACCAGTTTTGGTTCTAAAGAGAACCTATATTTTTTGCAGTGTACTGCATGCTTGAACAACTTTTTCATACCTATTCCAAGTTCCCCTAATAAGCTCTCGATCAGTTACTGAAAAGTCATTGCTCGATCGTTTCGAATCCCAACGAATAAATGAGCTCTTGAGTGGTTGCTCCATGAGCAAATGCTCTTGCCGCTCGTATCTTATCGGCAAATGAGCCATTGAACAGTTGCTAGAACGAGTGACTCGCAATACTGCGCGATGACTCATCTGGGTATTTGAGGATACTTGTGACATGTCAATGTATCATTTGATGATACCGTTTGCATGATACTGTCTTTTATCTAACCATCATACAGATTTTGACCTGAAAACCACGAGAAACGGTACGTATCACATAATGTGTTCCGATTCCGTATCAAAAAGACTCATTCTGATTCCGTATCATATAGACTACTCGTTTCCGGTAGCACTACGGGCTATCGTAACGGGCACATGGATACATTTTATGTGCGTTTCAGTGATCGACCGAACATTATGTCCCAAAAATGTTTAAAAATAATTTAACCCTTTACCTAACATAAAAAGCAGACGACACTTTTATTGAATAACTAATTTGTTTTCATTTTTTGTCTCAAAAACATAGGTTATGACCACTCATTGGAACGAGCTCGACGAGCTCGTTCCAACGAGGGGTCATAACCTATGTTTTTGAGACAAAAAATGAAAGAATAATGGAAATTAATTGGCGATTTTTTGAGAATAGCATTGACCGGTTTTAGCCGTTGGGTAAAGGGTTAAATTTAATCTGTCTATGTGACAGAATTGTTAGATAAATGAATTATCATGATAATGTGCATGTCCTGTGATTTGTATCAGATTCTCGGTGGTGTCCAAAAATGGGATCACAACTCGCCGGCAAAGCCGGCTCGTTGAGATCCCATTCTGGACACCACCTCGAATCTGATACAAAGCACAGGACATGCGCATTATCATGATAATCTGTATATCTAGGATATCTATTTGAAGATAGTTATGGCTCCTGGTACCTGTTTGGCCAGACTTCTAAGCAACTCCAGATCTCCATGGGCCTTAACCCATCACTGCTGAATTGTCCATAGTCGCCACCATCTATCGTGCGCTCCAACACTATTATTGTTACCACCCAATACTAGAGTCTTCTACCACCCTTACAAGCTTTGTACCACTATTATTGACTTGTAGCACTACTTCATACTTCCTAGCTCTGCCTGAAACTGTCTCGACTCTGCTCCCGGTTAGGTTTTTACAAGCGCAACCAGATAGTACCATTCATCTAAGCCCGCATTGGTCTTTATATTCCCTTTATATAGGCACATACGGCGGAAAGGGGGATTCTGTAACCAAAAGATATATCTTAAAAAGGGATTCTGTAAGTAGGATTCGTTTCCGATTCCATAAAAAATGACATGCATTAGATTTACCACACTCCAGGGGAAAAACTTTCATCGGATCTGGACCCGGTCATAATCCGGATTTTCGACTTTTTTACTGATCCGGATCCGGAATTATACGTCTGATCCGGATCCGGAAAAAGTTGGACTGATTTTCTTGTGTCTGGTTGTTATACTGTTTGGTTGTTTTCGATCACTTGGTGAGCAATAAAAAAAATAGACCAGATTTGCATTTTCAAAAATTGTTTTTTTCTTTTATGAGCCGCAAGTCGTTTTAGCCCTCTAACGATTAACTCTCTGCACTCTGATGTCAAAATGGCAAAGTTTTCAACAGCAGCTATTTCCCATAATGCAGTTTGATATTTAACCAAATATACCTTGTTTGACAGAGCTCAGTGAGCTCTGTCAAACAAGATATAATTGGTTAAATTCATGGTTAAACAAGAGAAAAACAGAGTGATTGGGGAAAATTCTGTCACACTATCAGAGTGTTAGGGGTTAAGAATCATGTATATTTGGTTGTACCTGTTTTGTGTGAAGGTGTGTGTGTGTAATGATAGTGTTTATAGGGGTGGTGGGTTTGTGTTTTGAAGAGCGTGCAATAAAAAATTACTGACGTATTATGTGTCGTTTTTGAAGGGTTTGATAGTCGGGTCCATATGAAGTTCTTCAGATGTAATATGTAGTCAAAATGCGTCATTAAAAAACTACTACTTCTGCTAGTAGCACAGTATGGATGAATTGACCCTCATTACCCGGATTTTTGCTGGTGCAGCTAATGTTAAATTCCCATAGGAACCGGTCTTTTGCCGGTACAACATTTTTGGTGCAAAATTTCTGCTCCATCCAGCTAGATATACCCATTACATATACTGTATAGTTTGCTGTGGTATGTATAGTGATATATGTACACACGGGACTTCATATATATAATGGCAAATTTAGCTGGAAGGTGAGGTCTTTGAACGTTTTCTCCACAAAGCGGTTGACGTTTCTAATGACGCCGTGACGTCATAATGCGCATTCGACGTTATGGAAACGATAACCGCCGTCGTTGTCCCCTGAACAATCTGATACGACGTAATTTGGGTCAGGATGTGTAGGCTGGTAGTATAGTATGGACGTTATATACCCCTGCATGTGTGCATGTTAGCCCTTAGAGCTACTGAACCAACTAAGGCTTTATATTATCCTATGACTGGTATAGGAAGAAAGTAATGCAGGCCAGGTGGTATTGTGTGGTGAGTGGGAGTAATGCGTGGTTGTCTACTGTGATAATATAGAATATACGGTCTGTACTCCTGGTGGTTTAATGTTAGACCTTAGTACTGTTGATCAACTTTGGTGTTATACTGTCTTAAAGTTGGTAAAGGTAGTACTTAATGCTAGTCCAAGCGGTATTGTCGGTGGAGGGAGTAATGCATGGTTGTCTAGTGTGGTAGTCTGTACCCTGCTGATTCAATGTTAGCATTTAATACCATAATCCATGTAATGGCGTTGTGCTGGCCCACAGGTGGTATAGGTAGTAGTACGTAATGCTATACCATGCAGTGCCCTGGGGGTGTGTATGGTTGTCGTGAGCGGTAATTTAGGGCGTACTTTATGAACCCTGTTGTTCTACTAGTCTTGTGGTGCATGTTTTGTGTGCGCATCGTGACGTCACGACGTCATTAGCAAAGTCAACCGTTTCGCATAGAAACATTCAAGAAAACTCACCTTACCCGTAAATGTGCCATCACATACACATACTATACAACCAGAGCCCCGTGTGTACATATATCACTATACATACCATAGCATACTATATATGCAGTGAGTATAGCACTTGCCGGATCTAGCTGGATGGAGAACAATTTGAATAATGAGGGTCGATTCGTCGCTACTATACTACTGCTGCTCATAGTGACACTACTAATTTCGATGATACTACTATTGCTACTACAACTATTACTGCTACTTCCACTGCTACTACGGCGAGTGTGGTGGTTCAGTGGTTACGGCATTGGACTTCAAACCGAAAGGTCCACGGTTCGATCCCCTCCAAGGATAACTGCGTTGTGTCCTTAGACAAAGCACTTCATCCCGATTGCCCACATGGGAACACGCCAACACGGTCGCGTCGTGTACTAAAGCGTACTGCACGTCGATGGTGCACATGTCTCAACCAATGCTAACCCTGTTTGTTCGGTGTTAGTACGTTAGGGACTACGAGTCTGACAGTTGGTCGCCATTGCTTGGCGGTTCTCTCTGGGTACTCCGGCTTTCTCCACCCGTAAAACTGTCCGACACGGGGTTATCCTGGCTCTCTAAAGTGCCGTTAAACCCAAGTGACAAAATACTGCTACTGGTACTACATACGCCTCAACTACTACTACTACTATTACTGCTACTTTGACAACTATTACTACTACTACTATTACTACTACTACTGTTGCTGCTGCTGCTGTTGCTACTACTACTACTATTACTAATATGAACTGAGATCTAACTCCTCTGGGGACGCAGTGGCTTGGTAGGTAGAGGTACAGGCTGCAAGCCGAGAGGTCCTCGGTTCGAATCCCACCTGTGGCAACCGCGTTGTGTCCTTGGGCAAGACACTTCACCCCCATTGCCCACGTGGGGGCGCGGTGGCGTTGTGTACTAAGGTGCACTGCACGTCGATGGTGCACCTGTCTTCAACCAATGCTAACCCTGTTTGTGTGGAGTTGGTATGTTGGAGAGCTGACAGTTGCTCGCCGTTGCTCGGTGGTTCTCTCCGGGTACTCCGGCTTCCCCACCCGTAAAACTGTCATGGTCATTATTAGCCATTGTGCAGAAATATGTGACCTTAAACACCAATAAATAAATATATCTAACTCCTCTGGTGCTTGCTTGTAAGTTGATAAAAATCTGTCAGTTACTTGCCAATACTTTGCTGTTGTTTTAGGATACTTCTCCTTCCTCCTTGAAACCGTCTGACCCCCGTGAGTCTTGTGATTTAAAGTCTCGTTAAAATGCCACCACTGGAAGTACATTAGAGAACATTTAATTCAGTTCTCATATAAGTCCAAGAAAATATAGTCCCGTAAGAAAGTACATGATTACCAGCAAGAGTCAAATCGATATCTATACGACTCAAATCAAGATGAAAATATCCTAACTGGAAAATTATTGGGGTGGTACACCCCTTCCCCTCCCCCCCCCCCCCCCCCCCCCCGTGCTGGAAATGAGACGGGTGTGAGTGCATTTGCTCCCGTCAGCACCCGTGTTTTCTATTTTACGGGAGCTAAAAATGCACTCGTTGAAAAATATTGTGGAGCAGTAATATACTGTGAGGGCATATAAATGTGTGCTGTTTTGAGAATGCAGCACTCTGCAGCCAGTGGCATGTTACTGTCATAATCCAGCAAACCCTTATACATTTAGCCCCTTGAACCCGATCGGCCGCTTTTCTGGCCAGGAACATGATACGTCATAGCGTCATTACATGAAAATAATATGGCTATTCAGTCAATGTGTGGGGTAGAGCAATCAATATTTTCAACGTCCAGCCCCGAAGCGGCACGTTGAAAATATTAATTACTCTACCCTAAATAATGAATATGGACTCTTCTAATTGCTTCCATTGAACTGGCATGGAAGATACCACTAGAGTTCAAAGGGTTAAGGTTTCTCATGTTTGGTGATAGTATTCCTTCGAAAATTCATACACTAATAATTTACGGGTGCAATTTGCTCCCGTCTCTGAATTCACGGGAGCTTAAAACTACACCCGTCAATTTTGTTCATTCCCAGCACTGCACCCCCCCCCCCCCCCCCACCCCGCCATTGTCTTGGGACTCTTTGTCTTTGCCCCTCGCCTCGCCTTTGAGAAGAGATTGCATAGACATATCGGCTAATGTTAATGGAGGAGTCTGGCTAAATCTACTTCGACACAGACAAGAACAAAGGTCTGGACATGATCGCATACAGGTATAGAGTATCCAGTTATAGCCGAAAATATGTAGAATGAATCAAGAATAGACATTACATGCATGGTCATGGTCAGGGATAGTCGAACACGAGAATTCAGTGATAATCAAGAGCCCGGTAAATGCAACCGATCAGCAATCGCAGTCGGAAAACTGTAATCACGGGTTGAAAATTCAAACTGACTGGTCGGAAAAGTCTGAAAAGTTTAAAACATGAAGGAAGTTGATTTCTTTGAATTTCCAACTATTGGAATTTAAACTTTCGAATTTCCAACCATTGAACATTGTGATGGTTATTGGGGTTGAAACCTCCCCCACAATCCCCCCTCCCCTCCCCTCTCCACCCCACCCCCATGCTGTTCCTTAGCGGGAATGTCGTTAATATATATCAGTGTTTGTAATGCGTCTTGGAAGAATTTTAGGAATACAATACGGAAAGCAATGTTGGGGGGTTAACACATCTTCACTATTGCGTCTTGGTAGTATTTTAGGAATACAGTGGGCGCGGTGGCTCAGTTGGTAGAGGTGCAGCCTGCAAGCCGAGAGGTCCTCGGTTCGAATCCCACCTGCGGCAACCGCGTTGTGTTCTTGGGCAAGACACTTCACCCCCATTACCCATGTGGGGGCACGGTGATGCAGTGTACTAAGGCGTACTGCACGTCGATGGTGCACCTGTCTCAACCAATGCTAACCCTGCTTGTGTGGAGTTGGTATGTTGGGGAGCTGACTGTTGCTCGCCGTTGCTCGGTGGTTCTCTCCGGGTACTTCGGCTTCCTCCACCCGTAAAACTGTCACGGTCATGGTTAGCCATTGTGCAGAAATATGTGACCTTAAACACCAATAAATAAATAAATTTAGGAATACAATACACAAAGCTGTGATGGGAGTTCACACACCTTCACTAATGCGTCTTTGTAGTATTTTAGGAATACAATACACAAAGCTATGTTGGGGGTGCACACACCTTCACTAATGCGTCTTTGTAGTATTTTAGGAATACAATACACAAAGCTATGTTGGGGGTGCACAGACCTTCACTAATGCGTCTTTGTAGTATTTTAGGAATACAATACACAAGGCTATGTTGGAGGTGCACACACCTTCACTAATGCGTCTTGGTAGTATTTTAATACACAAAGCTATGTTGGGGGTTCACACACCTTCAGTAATGCGTCTTTGTAGTATTTTAGGAATACAATACACAAAGCTATGTTGGGGGTGCACACACCTTCACTAATGCGTCTTTGTAGTATTTTAGGAATACAATACACAAAGCTATGTTGGGGTACACACACCTTCACTAATGCGTCTTTGTAGTATTTTAGGAATACAATACACAAAGCTATGTTGGGGGTGCACACACCTTCACTAATGCGTCTTGGTAGAATTTAGGAATACAACACACAAAACTATGTTGGGGGTTCACACACCTTCACTAATGCGTCTTTGTAGTATTTTAGGAATACAATACACAAAGCTATGTTGGGGTGCACACACCTTCACTAATGTGTCTGGGTAGAATTTAGGAATACAACACACAAAGCTATGTTGGGGGTTCACACACCTTCACTAATGCGTCTTGGTAGTATTTTAGGAATACAACACACAAAGCTATGTTGGGGTTCACACACCTTCACTAATGCGTCTTGGTAGTATTTAGGAATACAATACACAAAGCTATGTTGGGGGTTACTAATGCGTCTTGGAAGAATTTTAGGAATACAACACACAAAGCTATGTTGGGGGTTCACACACCTTCACTAATGTGTCTTTGTAGTATTTTAGGAATACAATACACAAAGCTATGTTGGGGGTTCACACACCTTCACTAATGCGTCTTGGTAGAATTTAGGAATACAACACACAAAACTATGTTGGGGGTTCACACACCTTCACTAATGCGTCTTTGTAGTATTTTAGGAATACAATACACAAAGCTATGTTGGGGGTGCACACACCTTCACTAATGCGTCTTTGTAGTATTTTAGGAATACAATACACAAAGCTATGTTGGGGGTTCACACACCTTCACTAATGCGTCTTGGTAGAATTTAGGAATACAACACACAAAGCTATGTTGGGGGTTCACACACCTTCACTAATGCGTCTTGGTAGAATTTAGGAATACAACACACAAAACTATGTTGGGGGTTCACACACCTTCACTAATGTGTCTTTGTAGTATTTTAGGAATACATTACACAAAGCTATGTTGGGGGTGCACACACCTTCACTAATGCGTCTTGGTAGAATTTAGGAATACAACACACAAAGCTATGTTGGGGGTTCACACACCTTCACTAATGCGTCTTGGTAGTATTTTAGGAATACAACACACAAAGCTATGTTGGTGGTTCACACACCTTCACTAATGCGTCTTGGTAGTATTTTAGGAATACAATACTCAAAGCTATGTTGGGGGCTCACACACCTTCACTAATGCGTCTTTGTAGTATTTTAGGAATATAACACACAAGGCTATGTTGGGGGTGCACACACCTTCACTAATGCGTCTTGGTAGTATTTTAGGAATACAATACACAAAGCTATGTTGGGGGTGCACACACCTTCACTAATGCGTCTTGGTAGAATTTAAGAATACAACACACAAAGCTATGTTGGGGGTTCACACACCTTCACTAATGCGTCTTGGTAGTATTTTAGGAATACAACACACAAAGCTATGTTGGGGGTGCACACACCTTCACTAATGCGTCTTGGTAGTATTTTAGGAATACAACACACAAAGCTATGTTGGGGGTTCACACACCTTCACTAATGCGTCTTTGTAGCATTTTAGGAATACAATACACAAAGCTATGTTGGGGGTTCACACACCTTCACTAATGCGACTTTGTAGTATTTTAGGAATACAATACACAAAGCTATGTTGGGGGTGCACACACCTTCACTAATGCGTCTGGGTAGAATTTAGGAATACAACACACAAAGCTATGTTGGGGGTTCACACACCTTCACTAATGCGTCTTGGTAGTATTTTAGGAATACAACACACAAAGCTATGTTGGGGTTCACACACCTTCACTAATGCATCTTGGTAGTATTTAGGAATACAATACACAAAGCTATGTTGGGGGTTACTAATGCGTCTTGGAAGAATTTTAGGAATACAACACACAAAGTTATGTTGGGGGTTCACACACCTTCACTAATGTATCTTTGTAGTATTTTAGGAATACAATACACAAAGCTATGTTGGGGGTTCACACACCTTCACTAATGCGTCTTGGTAGAATTTAGGAATACAACACACAAAACTATGTTGGGGGTTCACACACCTTCACTAATGCGTCTTTGTAGTATTTTAGGAATACAATACACAAAGCTATGTTGGGGGTGCGCACACCTTCACTAATGCGTCTTTGTAGTATTTTAGGAATACAATACACAAAGCTATGTTGGGGGTTCACACACCTTCACTAATGCGTCTTGGTAGAATTTAGGAATACAACACACAAAGCTATGTTGGGGGTTCACACACCTTCACTAATGCGTCTTGGTAGAATTTAGGAATACAACACACAAAACTATGTTGGGGGTTCACACACCTTCACTAATGTGTCTTTGTAGTATTTTAGGAATACAATACACAAAGCTATGTTGGGGGTGCACACACCTTCACTAATGCGTCTTGGTAGAATTTAGGAATACAACACACAAAGCTATGTTGGGTGTTCACACACCTTCACTAATGCGTCTTGGTAGTATTTAGGAATACAATACACAAAGCTATGTTGGGGGTTACTAATGCGTCTTGGAAGATTTTTAGGAATACAACACACAAAGCTATGTTGGGGGTTCACACACCTTCACTAATGCGTCTTTGTAGTATTTTAGGAATACAACACACAAAGCTATGTTGGGGGTTCACACACCTTCACTAATGCGTCTTGGTAGTATTTTAGGAATACAATACACAAAGCTATGTTGGGGGTGCACACACCTTCACTAATGCGTCTTGGTAATATTTTAGGAATACAACACACAAAGCTATGTTGGGGGTTCCCACACCTTCACTAATGCGTATTGGTAGTATTTAGGAATACAATACACAAAGCTATGTTGGGGGTTACTAATGCGTCTTGGAAGAATTTTAGGAATACAACACACAAAGCTATGTTGGGGGTTCACACACCTTCACTAAATCGTCTTGGTAGTATTTTAGGAATACAACACACAAAGCTATGTTGGGGGTTCACAAACCTTCACTAATGCGTCTTTGTATTATTTTAGGAATACAACACACAAAGCTATGTTGGGGGTTCCCACACCTTCACTAATGCGTCTTGGTAGTATTTAGGAATACAATACACAAAGCTATGTTGGGGGTTACTAATGCGTCTTGGAAGAATTTTAGGAATACAACACACAAAGCTATGTTGGGGGTTCACACACCTTCACTAAATCGTCTTAGTAGCATTTTAGGAATACAATACTCAAAGCTATGTTGGGGGTTCACACACCTTCACTTATGCGTCTTTGTAGCATTTTAGGAATACAACACACAAGGCTATGTTGGGGGTTCACACACCTTCACGCTGAGAATAATTGAGTACGTTTGACTCCATATTTAACAACTTTTCCCATCGAACCGAAACAATGCTGAAATTTGTTTAAAAAAGGAGGAAAAATGTGCATTCTCCTCGACTTTAAGGTCCGTAGTAAAGACAAATCAAACGTGGGAATCTTTGGACGCGTCTTATGGGTGTAGAGTTTATGCACCCTCTTCCTGCTAATTCCCAATACAAGGATGAGTTTAGACTAATAAAAAAAACTGAAAATAAACTGAAATTGTGTTTGCATGAAAGGAAAAGTATCAACATCATCTATTATGCCCCCAACTATATGATAACCAGTTTGAATAAAGCTGTGATGGGACCTTTTATTTCTTTGAATTCACATGAAAATGGTCTGAAAGACCATTTTCATGTCAATTAAAAGAAATAAACATTTTTAAAAAAATTCGAAAAAGTCTGAAATCCGATAAAAAACTGAAAAATCTCATCGCTGCAATAAGATTGCAATGAAGGCTTGGTGACGATAATGCTGGCCTAATCTCTCTCTCTCTCTCTCTCCCTCTCTCTCTCTCTCTCTCTCTCTCTGTCTCTCTCTCTATCTCTCTCTCTATCTATCTCTCTCCCCCTCTCTCTCGCTCTTTCTCACTCAACTATTTCTGGAGAAATAATTGAGTGAGAGAAAGCGAGGGAGGGGAGCCCCCTTCCCCGCTTCCTACGCTCCTGTCTGTTAGTGCTTGTGAGTGAGGTGCACTCTAGAAAAAACAAAACAGCCACATCTTTCATTACCAAACGTGGTGCAGGAATGGTAGGACTTGGCAAGGTCTGAACACATGTTGTTGTTGTTGTTTTGGAGTTTTTTTTTTTTGGAAGAACAAGATCACAGCATTCAATAAAATACATTTTCAGCTCTAATCACTGTTTGAGACAGAGCCACCCTATAGCTCGAAGGACCTCTGGGCCTTTTACCTTTGGGGGGCCAAAGGTCATTCTTGTTGTCTGTCCAGCGTCTTTGATTGATGTCATGGTCAAACTAAAAGGAATGAGCGTAGATTCTAGTTATGAAGGGGTATATTCCCCCTTCATTTTTGTTGGGAAGACAGTGTGTGTAATTACCCCCCCCCCCCCCCCCCCCCACACACACACTTACATTCGCACACATTTTCAAATTTATGTTCTTCAAGCCTTGAATTTGATCAGAAACTGTCATAACGAGTCATCTAATGAATGTATTTCATAATATGGTGGTCTTAATACTGTGTATAGTATATTTATTTTTATATTTATTGGGGTTTAAATACACCTTGTGTCGGACAGTTTTACGGGTGGAGGAAACCAGAGTATCCGGAGAGAACCACCTAGTAACGGCGAGCAACTGTCAGACTCTCCAAGCAGGGTTAGCATTTGTTGAAGACAAGTGCACCATCGACGTACTGTATGCCTTAGTACACAGCGCCATCTGTGGGTACAGGTATGCAAAATTTCCCCTTTGTGATACCTGTCAATTTTTTTTTAGTAGTCTAGTATGCCTATTGATATTGGGTTCTGGGCGGAGATAGACAGCACTAGTAGTCCATAGGATTGTAACAACTTTTTAAGGAGAAGAAATGCCTGGACAATTACATCATCAAGCCATGCCTTGGTGATGGAATTGGAATATTAGTCAGTCGGGACTTGAGCCACCGCAGTCGGGATAAATCTGGTTACCCCTCCCCTCCCCACCGGCCATCTTCGCGACGCCACGGTCTGTGAAAAACTCCACTAGATGATATAGGTAGTACGTAAATCTATGCCAGATACATTATTATACCGTTTTATGGTTCTACAGTTGGTATAGATAGGTCGGATTGCTAGGGCATGTGATGTTTTTTCTTGGCTTCTAGTACCGTAATTGAGTATGGATGGTCTTTTGGACACTCTAGGATTTGAAGTAGGCAGATATAGTGATTTGAGATAGTTAGCAAGCCTGTAGTAATGCTACAAGTCAGTAGTAATGCTACAAGTCAGTAGTAATGGTACAAGCCTGTAGTAATGCTACTAGTCAGTAGTAATGGTACAAGCCTGTAGTAATGCTAGAAGTCAGTAGTAATGGTACAAGGCTGTAAGTGTGGTAGAAGACTATAGTGTTGGATGACCATGGTAGAACTTGATCATAGGACTGTGATGATGACTATGGACCAGAAGTGTTCTTGAACCTATAAAGGTGTGGGTGGTCTAGAAACCAGAAGCCGATCAGGAGGTGTTTTGGAGCTTGGAATCCAACTTATAGCACCCCACTTTCGGAGTCCCACTTTCGAAACCCCATGTTTACGAGATGATACAAAGAGTCGTTCGAGGAGTTCAACCAAATGTCTTCAACCAATGCTAACCCTGCTTGTGTGGAGTTAGTATGTTGGGGAGCTGACAGTTGCTTGCCGTTGCTCGCTGGTTCTCTTCGGATACTCCGGTTTCCTCCCCCCGTAAAACTGTCGAGGTCATGACTAGCCACTGTGCAGATATATGTGACCTTAAACACCAATAAATAAATAAATAAATAAATAAATAAATAATAAATAAATAAATAAATAAATAAATAAATAAATAAATAAAATAAATAAATAAATAAATAAATAAATAAATAAATAGTACTTGATCGTGATCTGAGATAGTTAGCAAGCCTGTAGTAATTGTGCAAGTCAGAAGTAATTGTACAAGGCTGTAAGAGTGGTAGAAGACTATGGTGTTGGGTGACTACAGTAGAACTTGATCATAGAACAGATGATGATGACTAAGGACATGTAGTAGGCCTATTCTTGATCTGTGAAGGTGTGGGTGGTCTAGAAACCAGACGTCGGTCAGGTGGTGGGGGGCCATAACTATCATCGAATAGACGTCTTTCAATAGATATCCTTCTTACAGAATCCAACATGGAGTTTTCTTTTTCGAAAAACGTCTGTGCATATGGAATCACTTTTTCCGAGATGAGGATAAGAGTCGTATGTGAAGTCACTCGTTCGAGCAATTGTTCGATAGCTTATTTCCTCGATAAGATTCGAGTCGTTCGAGCAATCCCAGATAGTTAGCAAGTCTGTTTTAGTGCTACAAGCATGTAAGCGTTGGTAGGGGCCATAACTATCCTCGAATAGATGTCCTCCAGTTGAATCCTTCTTACAGAATCCCACATGGAGATTCCCTTTTTGAAAAACGTCTGTGCATATGGACTCCTTTTTCCGAGGTGAGGATAAGAGTCGCATGTGGAGCCACTCATTCGACCAATTGCTTGGTAGCTTATTTGCTCACTAAGATTCGAGTGCTTCGAGCAATCTCAGATAGTTACCAAGCCTGTTAGTGTTGCGGCCGGATGTCAGCAGAACTACAACAGACTTGCGTTATAACTAGTTGTATGAAAACTCCTATACTATTGGACTACCAGCGACTGTCTATCAGTAGGCCTATGCCAGAGTTACGAACATTTGCATTCGATCGATCATGCGAACGAGGGAGTGAGGAGAAGAAGACAGAAGACCAGAAGAAAAAGAAAAAAAAAGAAGAAAAGAAACCTCACAGAAGCACTAGACTATGCTTCACATAGGCTAATTATGAACCGTAGGCTTGTGGATAACCAGGACCGTGGTCGAAACTCATTGAAATCGTTTCTTATAAATATTTTGACATTGTTGGCCAAACAAGTGGGAGTGGGAGCTCACAACGGCTCCTTGACATCTGATAGTTATCCGTCCTTGTGGTGGTGGCGGTGGAGGGACCATTAAATTTCCGACAGATAATGCACTTTGAACTTTTATTTCAGATCGTTATTAAATAATTACATTTTGCTGAGACAATAACAATTGATTGTGATAATGATGTGAATGGTATGGTGATGATAATAGTGAGAGTTAATGTAATAATGCCTAATGAGAGACTATCAGTGTTAGATGCTAATTATCCTCCAGATGGAGATAACGAAGCTGTCGATTTTTGGATAAAGATAATGAAACAATGTTCCTTTTATCTTTAGTTAACCCTTTACCTAACCTGAAAAGCAGACGACACTTGCAAAAATAACTCTTGAATAACTATTTTTTTCATTTTTTGTCTCAAAAACATAGGTTATGACCCCTCGTTGGAACGAGCTCGACGAGCTCGTTCCAACGAGGGGTCATAACCTATGTTTTTGAGACAAAAAAATGAAAACAATAATGAAAATTAATTGGCGATTTTTGAGAATAGCGCTGGCCTGTTTTGGCCGTTACGTTAGGTAAAGGGTTAAAAGACGGATAACTGCGCTGTAGCCTTATGAGGTTTTCGGGACATATTGAAATGCTGATATTTCGACATAAATGTACAAAGGGTTAATTGTTATAACATCTTTCAAAGCACCTTTTTTATCTTTCACCCAACGTGAGAAATTGCAATTCACTTTTTATTATATTTTATGTTTTGGCCCAAAACATCGCTTTTGATCTCCAATAGATTCATTTAAACAAACTCGTCAAGTTCGTTTCAATGAGGGGCAGTAGTGATTTTTGGGACTTTCAGCAGCAGGGTCAGGCAAAAAATTACGGATACAAGGTGGAAGTTTTTACATTTTCAGTTTTTGGGACCCAGAACGCCTGGAATGCAAATTTTTGCCAGTCATGTCTTGGACGCCCACCCCTCCCACACAGTTTTTCCGCAAAGACAATTGGGGACCCACCCCCAATTTATAAAATCTGTTTTTTTCTCATGGTCGTAACGAAGTATTCAAATTACCTAAATCAAAAAAAAAAAAGTAAATAAATAAATAAATAAATAAATAAATAAATAAATACTTTTCCCAAACATGAAAGGTGCCGCAAACCAACTTGTCCGATATCCGAGCCCTGCTCTTGGGCATCCAAGGCATCCCTAGCCACAGATGGCCCCAAAACAATCTCTCTGCATATAAAGCCACAACGGAAATGCAGCATCAGGCCCCCATGTAACCACTGGAACCCGCCTCCACCAACTGAATTGCAGATACACACCCATTCGTGTTCCAAGCAACGCAACCCTTACCCCGATGTACAACATGTCTATGCTGTTCAGATACCAGTCGAAGCCCACCACCAAGAAGCCCTGCCCAAAATATATTGTTCCCATCTGGATATCTTCAACTGTCCACAAGAAATAGTTGTTTTCATTTCATTACTTTTCTGTTAAATGTTTAGTTTGTACACTTGGTCTGAGAGTGACCTAATACTAAAGTTCTTTGACCCATGCCAGGGTGGCTTGTCTGTGATGAATTGCCTCTTATTTATTTTTTTATGTTGGTGTCACTAGAATCATGTTTACCTTGAAATTATACACGTTTTCCACAACCAAGATTTTTATTCTATCAATCTGTCCAATTATTCCATACATGGAAGCACACTAGACCAATGGCATGACGCACCCTGAGGCTTACAGAAGAATCAGATAATAGGAGCTACAAAGCACTAATAAGAGGCAGACTGCCTTAGTAGAAATATAAAGGGTTGAAAATCATGACCAAATAGCTGGGAATCACTTTTTTTGTTTTGCAAATTTTTGCCAGACCCAGAACAGGACCCACCCCTAATGAAGTGTAAAACATGGGGAAAAAATTCTAACATGGAGCCCCCAACACATTATCAATACTCAGTTCTGTTCTAAGTTATAAATCTGAGCACTTGAATTCACTTTGGTTGTAATTACTTGTCTGTTAAATAATATATGGCAAAAAAAAAAGCATGACACCGGCAAAAACTGCACTTTGGGGCTCGGACCCACGCACCCACCCACCCATCCGGACCTTGTATCCTGGCATTTTTTTTTTTTTTTTGCGCCCCCCCCCCCCCCCCCCCCCCTGCTTTGAGCAAACAAATAAAATTCTTAGTTATTCAAATTGTCTTTTCCCCTTTGCAAGTGTCGACTGCTCGCCGTGTTAAGCAAATGATCAAATTATACAATTTTCAAACTTTTTTCCCCAAAACACTGAGAAAATGTTAACTGAATGAATGGTCTGGGAAGCAGAACATTCTGCTGCTTTCGTTTGCAACAAAAATGAAAATGACAAGTTACAGGCCTTTGTGCGCACGCGCATGACAAATAACATCTTTGCTGCTGGTTCGCTTGGCCACTTCCGTGATGTTACGAATTCTCTATCTGTATATTTTGATTAATATTTCACTTTCTGTGGATTAGATGGATTTGTAATCAATGTTGTGATAATTATAAAGGAATAATTTATTCGACTTACAGCCGGACAACACCAAAAATGGTGTTTTTTAATGGATCTTTGAAATTGAAAATCTTGGAAGCGCTCGACCTCAGACCGACCGAGTTCGCAACTCGCCATTCAGTTGGGCCTGGCAAAAATGCTCCTGTAATTGACCCATACATCTCAGTTGATGTTGATGATAATCCGGTGGCAAGGACGAACACTAAACCAAGGTGTAGTAAGCCTGTGTGGAATGAGGAGTTCACCACGGAGGTTCACAATGGCCAGGCAATTGGAATCACTGTGTTTCATGATGCCGCGATTCCACCAGACGAATTCGTGGCAAATTGTACGCTCGCATTCGATGAAATAAAATCTGCCTCGGATATATGGGTAAGAATTTGTGAAATTTTCGTTTTCTTTAAACGAATGCGACCCGATGCATTGATTAATGTGAGAATTTTCCAAAGTTCTGCTCGCAGATATGCTGATTGATCCCGGCGAGAACTGTCAATATCGGTAAAATGTCTTTCAGACTCCATTCAATCAAATACATTATGCCGAAAATCCGAAAACACATCAGTTCATTGATTTTATTTTAACAGCAACGGCATTGTTCTTGGACAGTATTTAAAACATCGAATTGATAAAGAATTATTTTGTTAGTTGCATTTTTATTTTCTTTTCTTTCAGATTGATTTGGAACCGAATGGTAAAGTTCACATAATGATTGAGTTACAAGGTTCGGCGTCGGACGGTAAATATTATAAATTATAATGACATTAACATATTCTTTACGTTTAAATTTAATATAAACGTTTTTTCATTACCCAGATACAACATGTATACAAAATTGGCTATTGTTATGTAATTTGGTCAAAATAGAAGTAGCATGTGTGTTGTATTGTTTTGCATTGTTTACTAGGTCAATAGAACAGCATACCCAATGTTTAGTGATGGCTTGATCTTGACAACCTGTTTATGCTAATGAGGTTCTATTGACAGATTTCACCGATTACTATTACAATTTATACAGCACATACTCCAAAACTGCATTTCAATGCATTATCAAAACTTCCAAGCAAGTGGAATATTTTTGTACACTATAGGCCACAAATTGGATGTATTTAAACATTAGTAAAAACAATTTTTTTTTGTAAATTATTTCTGAATAACCTGACACTGTATCACCCTGTCTGCGTGTGTATTCATCTGTGGATTAAAATGTCTCTGCATGACAGTCTTCATCATATTACTGCATTAGTTTGTCACAAACAACAAATTATAAATAATATTTATAAGTGGATTTGAATAAAAATTAACCCCTATTAAAAATCACAGACTTCATTGAAAAGTACCTGAAATATCATGGATTATCGCATCACCCTGCTGATGAGTGCCATGTCATGTATAGATCAGATCTGTTGTGAGGCTGTTTTTTTTGTATTTTGTGTGTTCACCCTTTACTCAAGTCTGCAAATAATTTCTGTTGGGTGGGTTATCTATCACGCTGATCTGTTTATTGGAAAGCATGGTATAAGGGAGCTTTCCAATAAATGATGAGTCAATAATTTTGTAAAGCCCACTCTTAATCCAAATAAAAGTACAGGTGTGAATAAAAGTATGGGGTGGAAAAATTATCAAAATTAAATAAAAGAAGAGGCCCAAATAATAGTACCAAGTGGGAATCCATTGTGGGGGGGGGGGGGGGGAGGGGGCTGGTAATGCTAGTTAATTATCTAAAGGTCAACTTATTTTCCAGTATTGCAGTTAGTTTTATTACAGAAAACTAATAGGCATTTATGTATCATGATTACTACAGTATAGCCGCCGTGGAATGGTCACTTTCCACGGGTGGGCACTATTTCCACAGACACAATAATATTAGATTCCAAACATTAATTATAGAAATAATCATCAAAAATTTAATTAATGAAGCACTGGGTACAACCCGGTGCATCATTAATTAAAATTTTTCTGATTATGATTTTTATTTAGAGGTGGTTCTGTGGTGAATTTTCAAGTCTGTGTTGGTGTTTTTTAAGAAGTAAAACCGCGGTAGCGGTGCGGTTATTGGTGGTGGAACAGACAAAGTTCATTCCACAAATTTAGGTTCATTTTGCAAACTTGCTTACCCAGTACAGTGTGGGAATAACGTCGAAACAACATCAGTCCTTGACAGAGATTAATTAATTGAACTGAAAAGAAAGTTTGGCTTATTGATGTGTACTGTAAAGTTCAAGTTACGCACAAATTTGTAGAGTTCAGGTCGGGTTTTAACTTTCTGTTCGGCGAAAATGAAGACTCGCTCCGTGAAAATGGAAGAAGTTATAAAACGCTGGCAAATTTAATATTATTCAAAGCAGTCCTGGTAATTCACCCTCAACAATCAGCAGTGCCGTGGTGGAAAATGCTGAGGAAAGAAAAAAAATATCCACAGCAAAATACTGCCGAGGATGGTTTCTTTAGAAAGTCTTGTGGTGGTAGAAATTGCACATTTTCCAGGTTATACACAAAGAACCAAACTATGTGGGTTGCACTACGCTGTATTGCTAATCTTATAATTTACAGTACAAGTTGCAGCATAACCACTAGAAACTATGTGTTCTGCTTCTTCTGTGTTGATAACACCAGAATCTGACATCAGTTTCTGGAAAGCTCTTACAGAGCTTTCTAGAAACTGATATCAGATTATGGTGTTATCAACACAGAAGCAGTGAGATACTTAGTTTGTGGTTATGATGCATCTTATTTTCACTCATACTATACATACTGAGTAAGTCGCCTGCTTACTCCCAAGATTTTTTCTCAACATTCACATGGTTCATGATATTGGCATGATCTCATTGAGTTAAAGATTCAACGCATTGATTGTGATTATATACACATGTATCTCGACCTACTTTTACATGTTAAAATTACTTAAAAGATTTCACTTCACTGCATATTACATATACATGGCAATTGAGACTATGTCCTGCCCCCCTGATGATTTTTACACAATCGAACAGGCTACACAGCAATTACCATAGAAGCACCAGTTTTCCACAGCAATTTTTTTTGCCGAGGAAACGGCGATGAATTACCAGGACTGTTCAAAGCAAATTTGGAAAGTGTCAGTTGTGGGAAAAAGTATTCTGCTGTGTACGGAATGAATTTCCTTAACAATCTGGGTTTTTTTCTTCTGAGTAAGTATATTTTTAAGTTTAGACTGAAAATATCCACAATGCATTGCCCTATTAAAATATGAGGCGGGAGAAGGTAAAAAAGTTACCAATGTTTCGCTGACGTTTCAGCCTCTCTTTAAACCCAAACGTCTCAGATTGGAAACCCGGTGAAATTGTTTTCATGGAGTTGTTGGAAATAATTAGTGATGAACCGATAATCAGCAATTGGAACTGGCCGGTTATGGGGCATCGGCCGATTATGACAACCGGCAGTTTCCAGTTATTCTAAATTTAACACAGACTATTAAAATCTCTTTGATATCTGGCCATTTCAATAAAGTTTCCCCATTAAAAACGTGTGTAGTGCATTATGCATATCAGAATATTTAGGGTTTTGCAGAGTGGAGATATTACAGATATGACCATTTGCAACCGATACGAGATCGCCACTATTCCCAGCTGAACAAAGTCACCGGTCTTCAATCATGGTGCTGTACAACGTTGCATTGGATAGATGTATAAATAAAATGTGTTCATCCTCTAGTCTGTAGTACTTCATGATGCAAGCATCACAATATAATAAGAAATTAAAATTGAAGAAAAACTAACTAAAAACACACTTTTTTCAATGGCAGATGATTGTTATGCAACATGTAAGTCGCATGACTGTCACAAACACATTTTCAGTTTGTCATTTTTCATTTCAGTTACCTCCCTTGAAGTTTCTCTCCAACTAAACATTAAATAATATATTCTGACATCGCGTATGTGTCTGTAAACAATGCGCCATACAACTTCACCGAAAATACAGACACCGACCCAGTTCTATTTTTATTACCTGGTAAACGCATGCGTGGGCATCATTGCCCACGCGTGGATTACGACTGGTCCATGATGACTGTACTGTAGACTTGGGATACATTCAACACATCACATTTTAGGCTTGGGTGATTTGGCTAACTCAAATACCCTGCATTCCTGCAATTCAGAATATAACACTAGG
Organism: Pictodentalium vernedei; assembly: GCA_031216915.1. Taxonomy (NCBI): domain Eukaryota; kingdom Metazoa; phylum Mollusca; class Scaphopoda; order Dentaliida; family Dentaliidae; genus Pictodentalium; species Pictodentalium vernedei. Next base: position 436,581,589 of record CM062292.1, read on the forward strand.
GTACACCAGAATACTGATTATTAAATCAGGGTATTTTTTGTTTGGTTTGCATGGCTGTTTGCAAAGCAAGATCTCCCAGGTGTGATCTAATCACCAAAATTTCGCTCGCAGTGTGCGATTCAATATTTTATGCGCTCATCCAACATACCGATTCAAAAATAGTAAAGCTACAGATAAACAGTGTAACAATACACCAATTTATTATGAACGTCCGTTGCCCGTTGGTTATGCGAAATGATAAATTTTTAACTGCCACTTTATGGGTGTTTTCAAATCAGTTGACAAAACTCCACTCATGTTTTCTACATGTCGGTACCTATTAATTAGCCCCCTTGATGTGCACCAGTTATTCTTTGTAATCATCTTCAACGACTTTTTTCATTCAGGTGGATCGATTTGAAAATTGCAAAGTGGAAGTCTAACCATAAACTGCAAGAGCATGTCTTAGTCACTGATATATTTATTTTTATTGCGAACCTACAGGACCAGGGTACTCCAGCTTTTTTTATGTGTTTGGTAAGGTTCGTTGTCGTGATCAACAGATGACTACTTAGCTATTTTCATCGTAATTCCAGCACCTGTTTGATTAAAATCGTCCTTATTCTAAAACTGAAAAGTAGAAGGATGTGCTTAGTCTCGGCGGGGCCACTTGGTAATTCACATTTGTAAAGTTAGTGATGGGCTTATGCTAGAGCATGAGCTCAAACACACATGACCAGTCAGAGTAATAAAAATTTGAAATTGGGAGGGGGGGAGGGGTGGGGGGGGGGCTGAAGTTGACCTCCTCCCAAATGTATTTGTGCTCCTCAACTATAAATTGCTGAATCCACTATTGTCCCTGTGATCTTAACTGTAGTTTCAATACCAGGATGAATATCAAAATACATATCTAGATACATATTGTATCGTGGCTGGTGTACCTAGGATATGTATCGTACTGCGAATTTGGTGTATCGTCCCAACCCTAATGATTGCAACAATAAATACACATACATGTTTGCTCAACAAAAGAATATCGCATAATCTAGTGAAGATTTACTGATTTGAAGATATCCATGTTGGAAGAATAATTTTACAAAACATACAGGCATAAGGTACGTACAGGGTGGAAAAATTCCCCTGAATTAACCCTTTACCTTAATGACCTAACACAAAAGGCAGCTGACACCTGCAAACAAAATTCTTGAATAACTAATATTTTTCATCTCAAAACATAGCTTATGACCCCTCATTGGCACAAGCTCAATGAGCTCGTTCCATTGGGGGGGGGGGGGGGGTCAAAAGCTATGTTTTTGAGACAGAAAAAAAAACTGAACGATGATTTTTGCGAATAGCATTGGCCTGGTTTGGCCATTACGTTGGGTAAAGGGTTAATAAACATACATGTATGTTTATTAGGAACATGAGTACTAAATTTTAAAAATTATATAAACTTACTCTGAGTTTCAAGATATTATCTTGAAGATATTCTACTTTAACCCTTTACCCAATGTAACAGCCAAAAGTGGCCAGCGCTATTCACAAAAATCGTCAATTAATTTTCAATATTTTTTTCATTTTTTGTCTCGAAAACATAGGTTATTACCCCTCTTTGGAACGAGCTCGTTGAGCTCATTCCAAAGAGAGGTCATAACCTATGTCTTTGAGACAAGAAATGAAATAGTTATTCAAGAATTTTCTTTGCAAGTATCGTCTGCTTTTCATGTTGGGTAAAGGGTTAAGTCATTACAACAAGGGACACAAGACACAAAGTGAATTGGTGCCCATCAAACATACTGATTGCAAATTTTGCATGTCATTGATCATGATAAGCTGCATATTTACATCAATTAAAGGCTTGTCATTACCAGCTTGCAGTAATTTTGACAGATTAATTCTGCATCTTCCCAAATTCCAGTTTTCTAGATTTCTTCAGAATCAAGGAATATGTACATATACATGTATATCCTGGTATATTGCCTTATTTTTTCCTGGATTTTTAATTTCTTTTGAATTTATTAATAACAATAAACATATCTTTAGATAAAATTTGTTTGGGTTTGTTACTTTCTATTTTGTGGGGCTAAGTTGGAGGAGTGCTCATTAAAATTTTTTAAAATTAAATGAGTTCATGTACAATGATACATGTAGTAAACATGGAAGTGAGTTTGTGCCAGTTATTTAATTTGCACCTTTGGTTGCCTTTTGCCATTCAGTAATGTCAATCTAATTATTGTCCTAATCAGACAGCAAGTTCTTTAGACCTGGAAATAAAGAGCTTACGTTGTAACCTATCAGCAGGTTACGCTATATAGCATGGTGGTAAATTTTAGGAAAAATGTGTTGTAATGCTTTTCCACTTTCTCGTTATTTTACTTCGCAAGTCATGTTGTTTATGTCTTGACAGAATTACCTCCAAAATAAAATAGGAACAACCATTGCATGATCTCGCTTTGGCGAGATCGCACATTAGTAGTTGCTATTTATTTTGACTGAAATTCTGTTAGAATGTAAACTGCATGCCACTCTAGTGATATCTGGATGCAGTGTACAATCTTTGAATGGAGGTTACAGTTAAAACTAGAAGTCCTGTTATGAAATGCGCACAAATAGCATGTCGATCTTTGCGTTAATCTACGCATTACGACCCTAATAAGGCTAAATATTGATATCGTGTGTTTTCTGTGGGAAACAGTCCAAATAATACAATGCATGCATGCATGAAGATGGGAACAATACACTAATTACAAGCTGTACAGTTAAAACTAGAAGTCCTGTCATGAAATACGCACAAATAGCACGTTGATCTGTGCATTAATCTACACATTATGACCGTAATAAGGCTATCCAATTCTGTACATATGACCTGTGTACAAGCAATGTTTCAGCCAATGGACCTCTGGGTAACCCGGAGGTCCATTGGCAAAAACATTGCCTGTGTTTGCTATGAGTAACCAGGAGAACCTGCCGTGCTTTGGATGCCATTTGATATGGCAATTGCACGCAATTCCTATGTGCAATCAAGCCCAGATAAACGCACAGTTCGTGACAGGACTTCTAGTTTTAACTGTATTCAGAAAAATTGCCACAGCTGATAGGTAAAACATGCAGGATTAGGAAATTAATTTATGCTGCATTGTTTTGTCGTAACCCGTACTTCGTTCGCATGTTTTACAATTGGCGTAACCCACATATAACCTCAACGATCGTTCGCGTGTTACTTCCTGGCCTGGTTCTTCATCTCAGCAAATTGGGCTGTGGAAAAATTCTTTTCTGAAATTCCCTATTTAGGTGACTTAAGGCTGTACCTGAAATTTATTAATGAAACACTGTTGGACTTTTTTTCTGACTGCCATCACTTCTTAAATTATTCTAGAAACTCTCAACAATATATAGTATGTGGAGGATGGATTGTAACTAAATCACCCAGGGAGTGGAGTTCTCACCCAAAGTATCACTTTCAAATTTTGTACAAGTGGACAAAAAACACAAGCAATGTTTCAGCCAGTGGACCTCCGGGTCTAACCCAGAGGTCCATTGGCTGGAACTTAGCTTGTGCTTGCTATGCTTTGCAAGAAATTTGCAATTATTGTTTGGGTGGAATATCCACTCTGCAGGTGATTTAGTGATAATACACTCCACGTACTGTACTGGTACCACTACATGGACACACTCATAGACAGAGTGCCTGCTAAACAGACAGAAGGTGTCTTCAGTGCTGCCCCCCCCCCTCCCATTTCTCTGAATCATTTTTCCCAAGCATTATGCCCCCCCCCCCCCCCCCCTCCAATAGACTTGTTTTCCACCATATGCCAGCAACAATAGGGTAAGTATTCATGGGGGCCAAATAACATAGGGGCGTAATAATAGTACAGGGTGGAAATTTCCTAAAAATTAAATAATAGTACAGGGGTGAAAAAATGGATTCATTTTCCAAAATATTCTTTGTTCACTCTTGTGAGAACCTAAAGAATATGTCTTAGCCATTGACTCTTATTAATTATTGAAAATTAATCTGAAGTGATATTTATTATATACTGAGTCAAAAAAGAAAGTATAATAGAAACAAATGTGAAAAAATAGCATAACGGATGAAATATAATAATAGATCTAATGTTGCATGTTTGTGGACAAGAAGTCATGCAAAGAGTTTAATGACATGTTGTTGTCCACCCAACCGTGTACAATTTTGCTACCGATTTCAAAATAGCATGTGCTACCCGAGAATGTCAAATTGAATGGGTGACCGGCGATTTTCTTTGTGTTATGTTGTGCTAGAAAGTCTGGGTTATTGAGAAAACACTCTAGTTTTTGTCTTCCAACATTTTAAAAAATGTCAAGGTTAACCAAAAATCAGAGGTTGATCCTGGTTAGCAGTTATCATCTGTCATCAATATTGCCTGTCTGATGGTAGTGTGACCACAACCTGCTATTCACCGATTAAGTAACGTTGAAAATTTGAGCCACTGCAGTCTGTCTGTTGCCAGCTTCCAACATGGCAACCGCACGTAAACGTTTGTCACATGTCAGTCTTTGCATACCTCAAAAGTTAGGTTTCAACCAGAAACTATTGATTAATGAGTTGATGCCAAGAAAAGAACGCTGAAACCTCTGAAAAAACCTGCCCAGCACAAATGAAAATTTCAAAACGTGCCCCACAGACATTAATGCGGAGCTCGTGCGAAAACCTGCACAAAGTTTTCATGGGCCGGTGACATTCATGATCCATACTAAACTCATAACATATTGATGTGTCCAATCATGTGTATCCCATACAATTTTCCAAAAATGTCAACATCAATTTTTTGAGGTTTGATTTTAACTCTGGGAACTGTTCTGGTTATATGTACTGTCACAGAGGTACAAGGGCAGGGATAATCTGAGCCAGCACCAGGGGCTGAAAAGGGGTCCCTTTCCAGTATAAATCAGCCTTATGTTTCCCAATTCCAGCTTTCGAATTCCCATTCCTCTGCCCTAAACCATTGAAACAACGAATTGTTCTTCTGAACTTTCTATATGTTCATAACAGCATGACATCTGACACATCAAGACAGCAAATATCAATCTAAATCATCATTTGTGTGTACTTTGAAAAAAAAAAAGAAATGGATTTTTTTCCAATTTGAACCCTTTCTCAACGAACCCTTGAAGAGTATTCTCGTATTCCAAATTATTTAACTGAAAATTGATTCTCGTATTAAGAGTTTGCGGTAATCCAAACCAATTCTTGTGAATCGGGACAGATTTTAAGGCATGATATTACATGCATACAGTGCATGTGAGTACTTACTTGCCATGGAGGGGGCTTGTGACTCAATAGGTAGAGGTGCAAGCTGTGAGATCCTCGGTTCCGAGTCCTACCTGCGGCAACCTTGTTGTGTTCTTGAGCAAGATACTTCACCCCATTGTCCACGTGGGGGTATGGTGGTGTTCTGTACTAAGGCTTACTGCACGTTGATGGTGCACTTGTCTTCAACCAGTGCTAACCATGCTTGTGTGCAGTTAGTATATTGGGGAGCCGGACACTTGCTCGTCATTGCTCTGTGGTTCTCTCCGGATACTCTGGGCTGGCTTCCTCCACCCATAAAACTATCCAACATGAGGTGAACCTGGCTGTCGAAAGTGTCGTTAAACCCCATTAAATAAATTAATAAATATAACTGCCATGGAATGTGTTTTTCAATGTCAGTGTAGAATTACATGTATCCAACTTGGTTTGAAATTCTGGCCTCCCCTTTTGCTGGTCTTCCCATTATCTTTCTCGCTAAACATGAAAATTGGGTCTCAAAGTGCGATACTGCTTAAATTACTCCATGCATGAACATATTATGCAAAATTTGAATACCTTTTAGTACTTAACTGCCATGGACTGTGTTTTCACTGGGTGCATGTATGATCTAGGGTGAGTTGTCAATTCCAGGGACCTCAACAGATATGTGCTTCAAGCCAGAAAATAAGCAGTCTGTCATCTGTAAAATGAGGTCCCCAGAGGGTGAATTTAGTGATGCTACTCTGCACAGCAGGGTAGCGTCACTAAATTCACCCTCTGTGAACCTCAATCTGAATCAGGGTCTCAAAACGAAACAGAAAGATGTACCCAGAGGATAAATTTGCCCACTGGATGGGATAGCACCATCAAATTCACCGTCTGGAGACCTCATTCTGCAAATGTCAGACTGCTTATTTTCAGGCCTGATGTTCTTGATAAATTGTCACACAGTATGGTGTGAATGTCCCAATTCAATTCAAGGGAGAATCTACATGTACCGCAGTTGTTCAAGATAAAACTCCTTATGAACATTTAACAAATTCATAAAAAATAAGCTGCCTTTGGGTTTTGCTTTGTGCTATAAATAGTGTGTAGTCACAAGCTCATTTCAGAGTGGTCACATTGTGTACAAAATTTAAAAAATGACTAACCGACTGACCATTCAAGTGGTTTGGAGATGGCAAACTGAACACTTGGCTACATAAAAAATCTTGGGAAAAATGCCTTTTTTTATCATTAACAAGTATTGTATTGACATGTTGCAAGGAATTGAAATATATATAGCTTCTCAAGGCAAAAGTCTAAAAATCTATCAAGACATAAGAAAGGCTGGTTAACTGGTAGAGTGCTGGAAGCCCATATTTGGGCTTTATTCTGAACTGCAGGTACCCAAAGTTCAAGGCTTCATATTCTGTGGATGTCCTTCATATTATCTTGGAAGTGAAATTACTTCACCCCCATTGCATTTCGTGTGTTATACCGAACTCAAATATTAATGATTATTGCTGCAAAAAGCTAATAATCAACAAAATCTGGTAATATTTTTTGAATACCTGCTTACTGTATACCAGTGGAGTGAATGGTGTGCAGATGTTGTTGATTTTTTTCTTGAAAACATTTACTTGATGCCGGGTCTCAACAATAGACCCTTCCTGTTGCTGTCACCGAACTGATATGGAAGATACCATCAGGGTTAACAGGGTTAACGATTGCATTTGACATTGCCAAAACCTGATTCTTCGTGACATTAAAACAGCTCGATAACTGTAGTCGGAAAAGGTTAATCCAACAGGTCATTGTACCGTATCGGGGGCGAGGTGACTCAGTCGGAAAAGATTAATCCAACAGGCCACAGTACCATGTCGGGGCGCTGTGACTCAGTAGGTAGAGGTACAGGCTGCAAGCCAAGAGGTCCTCTGTTTGAATCCCACCTGTAGCAACTGTATTGTGTCTGTGGGCAAGGCTCCCCCCACCCCTCCCCATTGCCCATGTTGGGGCACAGCTTCATTGGGTACTATGGCTTACTGCATGTCAATGGTGCACTTGTTTTCAACCAGTGCTAATCCTGATTGTGTGGAGTTAGTATGTTGGGGAGCTAACAGTTGCTCGGTGGTTCTCTTCGGGTACTCTGGCTTCCTCCACCTGAAAAACTGTCCGACACAAGGTGGCCCTGGCTGTTGAAAGTGTCGTTAAACTCCAATAAATCAGTCAATCAGTACCATATCAATGATCTGTAGATAAGCCTTGGCTTGGCTTTGTATACTGTCAAGACTCAACTAAAAACAACTGCTGTATAGCACCAAACGTTTCTGTGGTATGTACTGTGAGAAAATTTTGTAAATTTTGATTAATTTTCTCCAGACCTTTAATGGTTAATCACCAAGGTAAGACTGGAAACCAGTTGTGAATTTAAAGTCAGAAGAAATTCAAGTTGGAGAAATACATGCCCATACCTCATTGAGAACTCTGAAGGAGCCCATATTTGCCCCTGTTGACAACCAGAAAAATCCCTGAGAAATCTCATAAAAGTTATCAATAATTGGCCTGGAAGTACATGTAGTTGTTCAGGTGTAGAATGTTTTATTACTTGAAAAGAGTCAAGCTTTCGATAATGAAAAGGTGGTTGTTAATTCACTGGCTTATTGAATGCCCATAATATAAATGGTAGCTTTTGTGAATAGTCCGCAGAAATACTTTGTGTTCACGTGCAAGATGTCCAGAAGAATATTTAGAGGTAAGCAACTAATATTTTTTTTTTTTTTTAATAATATCCACATAAATCCACATAAATCATAGTCAATTATGATCATTGATTGGTGAAGCACCTATCGGGTGGCATGTTACAGAGCTATAACTGTCCCCATAAGCTCCTCCTCCCTACAGGTATGATAAGCCACTGTTGAACAGCAATTAGTGTTTGATATTGCATGTTTAGCATGACATTTACTCTAAAAGGATTCTATGTTCTTGAAAAACTGTTGAATTGGAAAATCGGATTTTAATTTTTAAGGCCTTAAAGGTCCATGGTTTTTAAAAATGGTTCAAAGTTTTTAACTGTGACATAAAAGACTGGAAAATGAGAGAGAACTTTAAACAGTAGCGTTAAGTCTGACAGTTGTTTTTAGTCAAGTGTTCCTTGTCTGAATAGGCAGATGACACTTGACTAAAAAACAACTGCTTAGGTTATATAACTTTTTTGTTCACTATTAATGCGTTGCCTGCCAGTGACTATGGTTTCTCTTGCCATTGAAATACATGTACGTATAATTTGGGCATATTTAAATCAATTTCCACCCTGTAAATTGTATGAATTTTTTTCTGCAAAGATTTCTTGAATTAAATTTAGATGAATTTTTCACGACATTTGATGAAAAATATTTTAGAAATACTTTGTGGATTAAGAGTTACTCAAGCTGCATCAGTACGAATCCCTGCTGTACAGCATTAACCCTTTACCCAATGCAGACGATATCAAAATTTATTATTTTAAATATAATTTTAAAAAAATTTTCAAACAATTTCAACAAAACCTTATCATGTGACCCCTCGTGAATGGTTTCGTTAAAATTTTTTGAAAAATAATATTTTTTCAACTGCTGAATTTGCATATTACGTGGACGGATGCGGGCAATTCGTTAGTTAAAGGGTTAACTGGGTGAGGGCTAGATTATTTGTGGTGGTCTGAATTTATATTCAAAATTTGTTTTATTACAAATTATTTAGAGTGCCTACAAGCAATACATGAAATCTATTTATATAAACAAAATGTTATTTGTGTTTGACTGAATATGAAACATGAGCAAGGAAATGTTGGCTTTTGATCTGATACCCGCATTTTTTTTAAAGCCCCGATAGTGGTTTCTGGCACTCAACCAGTTAAACGTAAGCAGACTAAGCTTGAGGCTACTACATGTAGGTAACTAATATGTGTATTCTAAATTACATGTCTTACTTGAAGCTACATGTACATGTATTATGCATATTGTTTGGGATAGTGTCAAAAATTGTTTAAAAAGATGACATGTAAGGGCTAGTTAAAGTCCTTGAAGTAACCTCATTGTTAAGATAATAAACACTGTTTAGATAACTATTAATTGGAACATGTCCGCCTACTAATATCTTTATTCTTTTTCATTTTGTTTTGGTCTGTGGTCAAACTTTTAAACACAGGAATCTCAATTTATGTAAGATCTCTGAAGATGCAACTGCTTGAATTTAATTTTTGATCGCCTGTGCCAAGTGGGTATTCCACCAAGCATTGTCCTGGGTCCGAGCCAGCCACTTACTACAAGGCCTGAATGAACCTTATGGTAACCATACATGTACCTTACCTTCTATGCATTCCGAGAAGGCATGTCCTTCTCTTCAAAACTCCATTCTGTTTTTGGTGCCTTCTTATAGTACTACAGTTCATTATTGGATCATTATCTTTGCATTTATCATGCCATCTTCTACATCAATATCATCAACAGCATTCTCCAATGCATCAGTGTTCATCAGCTTCTCATTTCATTCAAAATTTGACACTACATCTGTGACCAACATTCCTACATGACTTTGAATCAGTCTTCACTTGTTTTGCCACTTCATTTTATTGTTGACACATTTCAGCATTCTCAGTTACCTTCAACTCGTTATCCACGACCATATTAAGGCAAATTTATCTTCACAAAATAATTTTCGTCCGTCTATGCATCATTACATTTATTACACATCCATTAAACTTTAAACTCTTGTATTTAACGGAATCGCCGCTATGACATAAATGTTTTTGCATTCATCTGGTAATGTACAAGCCAGAACTTTTTTCCCAGTGCTGTTTATGCTAGTTCCTTTCCTGTCAAGTCCTTAATTACGATTCAAAAAAGTTTCCAAAATTCGCTATACAATTATTGATCGTCTGTCGCGTAGTGTGGAAATGAAAACATCCAAAGCAAAATAAAGTCAGTTCACAAAAAAGTAAGTTAACCAAAAATGAGATAATATTAAAAAAAACAATAATTTCCAACCACAACATTAACCTAGTCCCATGGTCGTCTCGTCTGCAGATCCCGTTATATCTAAATTGGTCAACTTTATTTTGGTAAATCTTTGGACATCCTGACATACTTCGAACTTCTTTTGAAAAAGTTTCTCCCAGCTGTTTTGCAAATCTGCCCAAATTTATACTTACATTTTTACTAACAGTAACAGCCACCAAATGGTGAGGCGTGAATGGACACCAGTCGAAGAGAAACAGCAATACGAATTTCAACAAACACATCCAATAGAAAAGATAAAGAATGTAATTTAGACTGGTTCCCAAAAGGTTGTTTTGATTTTTTATCGATCCAATTGATCTGTACAGCTTCAAACAAAACAAACAGACTCTTCACCTTTGAGTTTGAACATCGGAATTAAAATTTGTCTATTTAAATGAATTTTAATGCATGGGATGTGTAATAAATACAGAACACGATGTGTGGTTGAATCGGTTGACTGAACCCGACCAAAATATGACGTTCTCATCTAGACATTACTCGTTGGGATGGCATAGTCATATTTCGCTGGAGCTTACGGCTGTCGCGAAATATGACAACGCCATTCCAACTCATTATGTAAAACACCCACCACACATCGCGTTCTCTCTGTTTATGCAGTGGATGATCAGCATACTACAGTTAAAACTAGAAGTCCTGTCACGAACTTACCCGGAAGTCCATTGGCTGAAACATTGCTTGTGCACAGATCGTATGTACAGAATTGAATAGCCTTATTAGGGTTATAATGCGTAGATTAACGCACAGAATGTCAGATCGACGTGCTATTTGTGCGCATTTCATGACAGGACTTCTAGTTTTAACTGTAGTCATCATAAACACCACAACTCATAAGGGTATTTCTTCTTCATGCCATCCTGCTAAATGTCACAAATCTCAAGCAGATCTACATGTGTGCTCTGAGCTTCCATAGCTCAAGCTATATAAGTTCTAACACATCAACCAGCATCTTCTACACACTCCAAAACTGCATCTTCACCTCAACAAGAATATTTGTCAGCTTTTGCTGCTTACAGTAATTGTCAGCAACACTGGGGATTGTTCTCAGGCTTCAACTTCACTTCATTCTGATTCAGGCTCAAAAAAGGAGGACGAATATGACCCAAATCTGTTTAGTCAACATTTGGATATGACAGTTTTTTTCTCGGCATTGGACTACAGTTAAAACTAGAAGTCTTGTCACAAACTGTGCACTTATCTAGGCTTAATTGCACGTAGGAATTGCGAGCAATTGTCATATCGAATGGCATCCAAAACACGGCATGTTCTCCTGGATAGTCATAGCAAACGCAGGCAATGTTTCTGCCAATGGACCTCAGGATTACCCGGAGGTCCATTGGCTGAAACATTGCTTGTGCACAGGCCATATGTACAGAAATGGATAGCCTTATTATGGTCATAACACATAGATTAATGCACAGATCTACATCATTCTATTTGTGTGCATTCATGACAGGACTTCTAGTTTTAACTGTACAGATGCTGTGCTATCTGCTTCATGATCAGCCCTGATGACTAGGGAGGTGTCTGCCCTCAATAGACAGCATTTTCTCAACAACTAAGTTCTAATACATGTAGTTTTCTGATTCGGTCTTCTCATCTCACAGAAGCCTTTTTCTACGATTGATGGTCTTTATAGTGTAGCTGACAAGCCTTCATTGTGTTACGATTAAGCACTCTGGGCTAGAGCTGAAATGGTAAACTGATTAATCGATTAATCGATGATCAACATCTTGATCGATCCAAAAAGTAATTATCGATTGACCCTTACTTTTGAACTACTGTATTATATAGGTTAACAAAGGAACATACTTGCTCCAAAACATGCAAACATTGTCACACTGACTCATATCAATTATATGAGACAGACTAAAGCATGCAAGTTACTTGCTGACATACTTGTTTACTTGCATGATCATCATACTGTATCAGTGGCTGGAAATGGTCATTCTCAACCCTTTACCCATTGCAGGTAGAAAACGATACTTGCAAAATAAATCATGAATTACTAAAAATTTTCATCAATTTTTGTATCTATGAGCTTTTTTCCAATGAGGGGTCATAAGCAATGTTTTTGAGACAAAAATTGAAAACATAAAAAATTGGAATGGAGATTTTTGTATATACATGTAGGCCTAGCCGGTTTTGTTTGTTACGTTGGGTAAAGGGTTCATGCTGTAAATCACCAACAGTATGGCAGTTATTCAGATATCTATTTGGACGGGTGATTAATCGGTTAACCAAGGTTAATCCACATGATTAATTGATCAAGAAAACCCCTTAACCGTTTCAACTCTACTCTGGTCCCTCGTTTGAAGAAGTTAAAGCTTTTCAAACTGTTTGTTTGGGTATTGACTCTTCCTCGTTACTTTTAGGTATCTGTTTACAATATTTCGTCTTTTGTTTGAGATAATTTGAACTCAACTCCCAAGATTCGTACTGAATTGATTTTCCTGGGCAGAACATTTCACATCAGCTTTGCCTTTAACTGGTTGAGTGCCAGAAGCCTTGATATGCAATGTAATGTGGGTGGGGCTTCCCACCCTGGGATATGTGGAACTTCCAGTAAAATATAAATGTAGATGCCCAAAGGACTTTTCAAGTTGATAAATTTTGCCTGGGTGGGCAGGAGTGAGGACATTTGTGTTACCAGATATTTGTACTAGAAGAGCGAATGGCACATCTCCATAACTTTGTACATGTATCTATCCTTACCTGTTTGTTACTTATGCACTCTTACATTTTAGCCTAACTTGACAAAGTCAAGATAAGCTGTTGTCGTCACACTTGCGTAAGTCTGTGAGTCATCAGTCTTTGAGGCTGTTCACATTTTCTTTAGCACAGGTTTACACCTCGTAGTTCTTGTTCAATCATCACAAAATTTCATATGCATGTTTGAGATCATGTCTAGATGAGAAGTCCCGTTTTGGTCATGATCGGTCAACCATGATGGCTCATCAAGCCCGAAAACCTTTAGCACAGTCTACAGGTCATATTTATGAAGGGATTTCATTGTAACAATTCGACAGTGGTAGCCTAGTTACGGAATCAAGGAGGCACACATTCGATTCCCATGTATCGGCTATCTCGGGATCTTCTACTGTTGGCACGGGATGTAAACGCTCGGGTGACCATTCGGCACATTCCCGGGCGTCTCAACATCCTAGCAGACTCCCTGTCCCGATGCGATAGTGTCCTTCCAACCGAATGGATGCTGCATTGGTTGGTGTTTCAGGCGATTTGCGAGCGGTGGGGGCGTCCTCTGGTCGACGGTTTCGCCACTCGCTGGAATCATCAGGTAGAGACCTTTGTCTCTCCTTGTCCAGATCCACTGGCATTTGTGGTAGCCGCTCTGTCTCTGGACTGGACAGGTTGGATTGGCTGTGCCTTCCCTCCTGCACCGATTCTTCCTCAAGTATTGGTGAAGATTCGTGCTTGCAGTTGCAGGATCATTCTGATTGCACCTCTGTCTCCATAGAGGGTGTGGATCAATCTGCTGTGGCCTCTGTTGGCAGATCGGCCGATTCGTCTACCTCTACATTGCGATCTTCTTTCCCAGGGTTGTCCCAGGAAGTATCACAACAACCTGGCAAGCCTGTCCCTTCACGCCTGTCTTTCAACAGGTCCTGTCTCCAACGTAGAGGTTTTTCGAGACGAACAGTGGAATGCATTTCTGCATTGCGGCGATATTCCACTGGCATGACTTATGCTGCTAAGTGGAAGGTTTTCTGCCGCTGGTGTACAGCTCAAAATGTGGATTACCGTAATCCTTCAATCGTTCAAATAGCGGATTTTCTGGTATACCTTTTTGACTCCAAGGGCCTCCAGCCTATTACGATAAAGGGTTATCAGTCTATGATGTCTGATACTTTCTCTTATGTGGGAAAGCGGTGCATCGGTCGTAATCTTTTTATCTCCAAACTCATTCGACATTTTTCTTTGAAGAGGCCTCGAGTTTTGCATCTTACACCCAAGTGGAACTTGGCATGGGTGTTGCACTGTTTGGAGGGGGTGCCATTCGGGCCTTTATCTGAGACCGATATGCGTTTTCTCACCTATAAGACAGCTTTCCTTCTAGCGTTTGCTTCTGCCAGACGTGTCAGTGAGCTTCATGAGCAATCTGTTGATTCTGCTTTCTTCAGAAATGATGCTAACAGTGTCACCTTATCTACTGATTAATCTTTTCTGGCCTAGAATCAACTTCCTGATTCAGTACCTCCTCCCATCTGCATTCGGGCTCTCCTTGCTGTCGATGGCCGGAGGCCTCTTCTTTGTCCTGTTCGTGCGATCAAAACTTACATTAATCGCTCTCAGTTCATTCGGAGGGGTCGGAGGAGATTCTTTCTGTCTCTCATTCCTAGGAAGGAGTCTCTCTCTTTCCATTCTATTTCCAGGTGGATCTGTCTTGCAGTCAAGCTGGCTTATTCCAGCTTGTCTGCATCGGAACTTGTTTCAAACCGGTTTAATGCTCATGAGGTTCGTGCCATTTCTACATCCTGGGCGTTTGCCAATTCTGTTTCACTCCAGGATGTTATGAATGCGGCTAACTGGAGGAATGCTTCTACCTTCTCCTTTTATCTCCGCCACCTACAGCAGCAATCTGATGACCTTTTTAGCTCAACTTTGGCGAAGCCAAATTTGAGGTATTGCCATGGCCCGTTGTCTGTCTGTCCATCCGTCACGCCGTACACACGGCTCGGGCTATAGGCCATATTTATGAACCGATCTTTACGAAACTTCTTGGGTACCTTTGTTATCACCGTGGGATGAGAACAAGTGTTTTGGGGTCTGGTCTGAAATTCAAGAAGGCCACTGGTGGCTATTTTGTACAAAATTAGGTGCAATCAGATTTTTGCGCAGAACTTCCATATGAAAGCGCTGATTTGAATAATTTTCTGTGTGAAAGTTTGGTCCTTCATCAGTTCACATCTGACTGATCTTTGTGCTTGTAAATCTCAGTTTAAATGATGCCAGACACATAAATATTAGAGAAATGGTGGATCTAAAGAGGAAGGAGGAGAGGAAAAATGAGTGGCAGGAAATAATCAGGGCTGTAACTTAAAATTTTTTTATGAAATTATGATAACTTGCCAAATTTCGAGGCATGGGCCTGTTGTTGTCATTCTTGCTATAAAGTTACACTGCTTGTTCAGTGTTTCCTCTCTCCATTTCCTTTAATTCCCCCCTTGCTATTCTCCCATGCTTTTGGCATATTTTCTGTAATATTATTACTAAAATTTCTTGGGAGTTTTAGCTGGGTAACAGAATGAATTCTGTTCTTTTCCCCATGTTTACGTCCTCACCCATGGGTGTTTAGGCGTAGTGTTCTGCATCTACCCTCTGATGTTCTGCAGTTTCTTCCCTGGAAGTCTCTGTTTTGCATCAGATAGTGTGTTATTGGTAACTGATTTCGGGCCATGGTTATCAGTGCCTGGAGTCATGTTTCTGGTGTTTATACACTTCTTGTTTACAGTCTCTGTGGAGGGGGATTTCTTGTCTTTGTATTAGCTTAATCATAACAAGATACATTATTATTATACGTAAGTATTGCATTAATTTTTTAAAATATTTTAAAAATTTTTGTCCACACTTAGGCTTCTTGGGATCCATTGGGGCTCAACGTTACTTTTCAGAAACTTGGGCTTTTCTGAAAAAATATTTTTTTCAAAAAATTTTTTTGAATTCAATTATTTTTTCTATGTTAATGGATCATGTTATTATGTATCTTTGTTTTCAGGGGTTGGTGCGAGTACTAGGACTTCTTGTATTCTTTTCACAATGAAAGGATATTGTTCAAATTGTAATAAGAGGAAATCTTCCTCTGACTTTCATAATCATTGTATTAATTGTAGTCAGTGTACTCGCACTAACTCCTGTTCAGTATGTGTCAATCGGGATGACAAACATTGGAAGCGTGTGTCACGGTATGTTGTTAGCGGGGAAAAGGCCATGCTTTAGTTTAGCAATCTCTATTTCAGAGGAACAAGAACAGGGTGATGTTTCCGTGATGTCTTCCAAAAGTGTGCCATCGTCATCACAGTTAAATAAAGAGCTAGCGGCAACAGTGCTCATGGAAATACGTCAATTGCCTAAGAGGTCCCTAGTAGGATCGACGGCGTTGACGTCCGCTAGCTCGCCCGGTGTAGCATCCATTCATCGAATGGTTCGGCAGCCGGGTTCGTCCGTTGTGGTCCAGGAAGGAGATTTGGGTGATGCGAGCACTATAAATAGACAAAGTGCACACCCAGTGACGACGGATCAGAGGAGAGAACGGAGGAAGCCTATTAGTCCGGTTCCTGGCTCGTCCAGGTCCATCCGGGCTGCGAGCGAGAGAGGTCTCTCTCTCTCGTACAACAACATCTGGGGCCAGATGTTGTGGTACAAAACGTTTTGCATTCGGAGCATATGTCCGCCGCTCGGGACGCTCCGTTATATAGACAGTCCAGAGAGACTGTCGATAAGGCTTCCTCATCCTCACGGCAGCGCACACGACCGCACCTTGGCTACGTGACCACGGATATCCAGCCAGCTTCGCCAATCAGGGATTCCACGGCGACCAGGTCACGCCATCCGGTAGCCAGGGACACGAGGCCTGTAGACTCCGGACATTCGCATAAGAGAAGTATGCAGGAGTCAACGTACACGGAGCTTCCAGCGGCAAAGCAACGTAAGACCGCTACTCCACAGGCCTCAGTGACGGACGTCCTATCCCAAATAGCACAACTTATTGCAGCATCCCAGCAAACGACAGAATCTCTGTCGGATCAGGAATTATCCGACGACGCTGGGTCGGTACGCTCCGCTGAAGCATCAGGTACGGACGACCGAGAACTTCATAGTGTCCGACAGGATGGCGAAAGGGATTCGGAGGATTTGGAGCTATCCCTTTCGGAACAACATAAAGCTGCCGTAGATTTCATCCGGCATTATCTTCCACAAGTTGTTCCGTCGGACCAGAATGCTGCGATGCCGGATAAGAGACTGATAGCGTCATTGGACACAGAATTTTTTGATCGGTTCAGGGACATCGTCCCTGAGTTTCCGACACAGTCCAATAATGTCACAAGAACATTCAAATTATTGAACAACGCTATTTATAAGCTTGCTACCAAAACAGGCAAGTCTGGTTTCTTGTCCGCAAATGCTCTAAATCTGCCTTTCATCAATTCAAGGAATAAATTCGAAACGGAAGGACAGGGCATACCGAGAGTTCCTCTGCGTCTAGACGACGAGGCTGAAGACTTGGAATTGTCTATACCGTCGTCTATGTCAATTCCAACCACGACATTGGAAACGACAATAATGTCTAACAGAGTTAGCTTAGACGCTTTATCATACGCAGACCACCTTACTAAGGCGTTATCATTACATCTTCAAGGGAAAGAATTCCAGGATATACATTCCTCATTAAGACTTCTTTCAAGGGCAGTAGCTTATTCCACATATAACTCCGCCTTTTCAGTGGCAAACCTGGAGTTGGTTTGACATGACGCAGCCCTAGCTACATCCACGCGCGTGGATAGTAAGGTGAAGAACTCTCTCAGAGTCACTTCGGTCTCCGGAGAGCTTCTCTTCGACGGCAAGCTTTCAGCAATCTATGATAAGATAACTAAGAAAGCTTCGGATTCTCTGCTGTTCAAATCCGCTTCCAAAAAGTCGGATACAGCAGAAAAGAGTAAGACAGGCATTTCTGGGACAAGTACGCCCAAGAGAAATTCCTATAGAGGTTCTTATACGTCCTCTAGGTCTTATTCTAGAGACCGTCAAGGCAGCGACTCACGTACGGGACGTTATTCTGGCCGAGACAACCGGTCAGATGTCCCTAGGTCGACGGGACGAGGTGCGGGTCGTGGAGGACGTAGTTTCTCCTTCCGCAAGCCTCGCAGGTCCAGGAGGTGATGGTTTGAACCTCTATCGTGTTCCGGTAGGCGGAAGATTATCGAGTTTTATAAACGAGTGGGCGTCAATTACGGACGCCCCCTGGGTTCGAGGGGTAATTTCGGAAGGACTAGGAATATCCTTCAAACGAAAGCCTCCATTAACTCCAAGTCCAAAATGGACTCTGCTTCCGTAAAATCTGCAGAAAAGAGATGCTCTTTTATCAGAAGTGAACGCGGTAGAGGTCGTAGAAGACCAGGAATCACCGGGTTTCTACAGCCATCTGTTTCTGGTTCCGAAACCAGACGGCTTGTTCCGTCCAGTCATAGATCTGAGCTGGATAAACAAGCTGATCATCGCTCCGAAGTTCTATATGGAAACAATTCGATCAGTCAGAGCGAGTATTCGAGTGAACGACTATGCTACAAGCATAGATCTCAAAGATGCGTACTTTCACGTCATGGTACATCCGACATTCAGAAAGTATTTACGCTTCGCAGTCCTAGGAGTTGTATATCAGTTCCGAGCGATGTGCTTCGGCTTGAACCTAGCACCCTGGACTTTCACTCGAATAATGAACTCGGTAATGATACATTTCCGAGCTCATTCGTCTGCGGTAACGTTGGCCTACCTGGACGACATTCTTCAGAGGTACAGCAACGAGTTAACGCTTCAGAACGATGTGCAGAATCTGCTTCTATTACTCCGACGTCTCGGTTTTATAATAAACGAGGAGAAGTCGGATCTGGTGCCGTCCAAGTCATTCACTCATCTGGGAATGAGCTTCGAGACGCACGACAATCTCGTTCATCTGCCGTTAACCAGAACAAAATTAATCAGTTGTTATGCTCATTATTGTCTTCACTCAGACAAAGTCACAGAGAGAGAGTTCATGAGACTGATAGGTCTGTGCGGAGCCGCTGCGGATCTCATTCCGATGGCACAGTTACGCACTCGTCCTCTCCAAATTTTCTTGACTCAGAATTGGAGTGTAAAGATTCATTCGCTCGATATAGACGTTCTCTTGTCAAATCAAGTGAAACAAGAGATTCAGACTTGGGCAAACATTCAGTGGTTGACTCAGGGAGTCCCACTGCAGTTGCCGGATCCGAGTTTTACGATTATGACGGATGCCAGTCAAACAGGTTGGGGTGCAACATTGATCCCAACGGATTCGAAGTGCCAGGGTCTTTGGGATCCACAGTTTCTAGGCAAGCACATAAACATCAAGGAAATGATGTCAATTTGGCTTGCACTACGTCATTGGATGAACATTATTCAGAAAGCATATGTCCAAATCCTGCCTGACAATACGACAGTAGTAGCGTATATCCGGAACCAGGGAGGCACTCATTCCGCTCCATTATTCAATTTAACGGAAAGAATCCTTCTGTTTGTTCTAGAACACCAAGTTCTGCTTTCGGTCCGTCATATTCCGGGTCGTCTGAATGTATTAGCAGACTCCCTTTCACGGAAGGGTCGCTTGTTGCCGTCAGAATGGACTCTCAACAAACAGGTATTCAATCAGATTTGCTACCAATGGGAGTGGCCAATGATAGACTTATTTGCGACACAACTCAACAATCAGTTGCAGATGTATGTGTCGCCATGTCCGGATCCCCGAGCATATGCAGTAGACGCTCTATCGATCTCGTGGGACGGAATGATAGGATACGCGTATCCTCCAGCGCCGTTGATTCAGCAAATGTTGCTAAGGATAAAACAATCATAATGCAAAATTCTGTTGGTAGCATCTCTGTCTCCACAGAGACCGTGGATAAATCTACTCAGGTGTCTGCTGTGGGACTTACCGCGAAAACTTCCTCCACGAGAGGATCTTCTTTCGCAGGGGAAATCGCGTCAACTTCATCACAACCCGCAAGGTCTCAACCTTCACGTATTTCCGTTGTGCGGTCCTTCTTGCATGGCAAGCATTTTACAGGACGAGCAGTGGACACGATTTCTAACTGTAGGAGGACCTCCTCTTCGCTAAACTATGCGGCTAAGTGGAAGGTCTTTCGTCGTTGGTGTAGGGATCATTCTGTTGATATTTTTGATCCCTCCATACCAGACATTGCAAACGAGACGAGATCAAACTGCAGCCTGTTACTATTAAAGGTTTTTGGTCTATGTTATCTGATACCTATGCACACCATGATAGTTTACAAATTGGATCTAATGTCTCTTTATCTAAATTAGTTAGAAACTTCTCGATAAATAGACCTAGAACCCTTAGATTAATTCCTAAATGGAATTTAGCTTTTGTTATTCTTCATCTAAAAGAAAAGCCATTTGAGCCTCTTGAGACGGTTGATTTCAAATTCTTGTCTTATAAGACAGCATTTCTCTTAGCTTTCTTTTCTGCTAGAAGAGTCAGTGAGCTTCATGCACTATCGGTGGACGATTCTTACTATCGTAGTGTCGGGAACACTATTACCTTTACTACTAATGTTGGATTTTTGGCTAAGAATCAGGCTCCTAATAAATATCCGGAACCTATTATTTTAAAAGCCCTTCCGTCTTCAGACGGGCATAGGCCTTTACTCTGTCCGGTTAGAGCTTTACGTATTTATAAACAAAGATCTCAGTTTATCAGAAAGGGACGAAAACGCTTCTTTCTGTCTCTGATGCCTAATAGAAAGGACATTACGGTCCATTCTATTGCTAGATGGATTCAATTAACTATCCGTACTGCTTATGATAATCTATCTTCAACTCAGCAGTCTGTGCTTAAGATTTCGGCTCATGAAGTAAGAGCTCTTTCTACATCTTGGGCTTACGCAAATAGTGTTGCTATTACAGATTTAATGAAGGCTGCATATTGGTCTCAGCCATCCACATTCACAAATTTTTATCACAGAAATATTGAGTCCATTTCTGGAGACCTGCATTGTTTAGGTCCGTTATCTGTTGCTCAGAATGTTGTCCACTAAACAGTTGCAACTATAGTTATGCAGGCCTTCTGTTCCGGCAGTGACTCCGTCCTGCTGCCCTCTTCGCTCTGGGCTATTTGACCCAGGGCAGGGGGATGTGGGGGGGGGGGTAGGGTGTTCCCTTAGGTCACCTGCTTTATAGTGAAAAGTAAGGGGATACCACCACCGGAGTCAGTAATTCTGAGTCGTTACCGGGATGGTTTTAAAGTGTAAAGTTAATGTTTAAAATTCATTCATGTCATATTTTTTTAAAGTGTAGCTCGGTGTGAAGCATTTGTATATGTCACGTGTCAAACGGGCATTAATATACAATCCTCGGACACTTTTAAAGGAGTATAAAGAGTCTCAATTCTCTGGACTAACTTTATTTATTGGCTTACTTAAAAAATAATTAGTATAAAGGGTTATACTGGATGTTAATAGAGAACATGAATGTTATTATGCTCAATTATGGAGGGTATTGTGTCTTTCTAATTTATCATAAAATAAGAAAGATACATGTAAAGCCTAATACTCCTTTTCTCCTCGAGGGGATGACTCTATTTTATATAGTTGAGCTTATTGGATTTTCCTCTATGTCCTAGGCCCTCCAGCCTTTTTTACTATTCAGCTATGTCTGGGTCATTGGTACAGTATAAAAATGTTAAAAAATTTATAGTAATTTATATATTTTTTATACTTACCAATGACCCAGACGGGGATGGCCCTCCCAGGAGTTGGGAACTCATACCTCCCCGCTGAGTACATAGCGCTGACCAGGCACTGCTTGTAAGAATGATAATTGGCGCCTATTTCGAGACCTCCTTGACACTGCGCATGCGCAGTAGAGGCAAAGTATGGAGGGCCATTCAGGACATGATTTCTTTGGTTTTAGATGCAAATTTTGGGGATTGGGGGGCAAAATTTGTGTTTGGCCCTAGATTTTTAAAAGTTAGCTCCAGCTATGTCTGGGTCATTGGTAAGTATAAAAAATATATAAATTACTATAAATTTTTTAACTTTCTCCATGTTACAACTTACAGGCAGAGAAGTTGGCGTGGGACATGGAGGTATATGCTATACTACCTTGTTATACACTTCACCCCAAAATACTTAACTGATTTCCACTGATTAACTCCCCACCAAATGAATTGGCCACATCCACCCACGTAATTTTCGAATTTAGCAGTTGGAAAAAAATAAAATTTCAACAAAACCATTTCATGTGACCCCCCTTATTGGAACAAGCTAATCAAGCTCATTCCATTGAGTGTGTCACATGATATGGTTTCATTGAAAGTTTTTGAAAAATTTGAAAAAACAATAATTAAAATAATAAATTTTTATATCCTCTGCATTGGGTAAAGGGTTAACCCTTTACCCAACACAGACGATTTAAAAATTTATTATTTTAAATATCATATTTTAAATTTTTTCAAAAAATTTATACAAAACCACATCATGTGACCCCCTCTTTCGAAATCGAGCTCGTTCCAAACTCCAAAGAGGGGTCACATGGTATGGTTTTGTTGAAATTTTTTCGAAAAATAATATTTTTCAGCTGCTGAATTTGCATATTACGTGGGCGGATGCGGACGATTCGTTGGGTAAGGGGTTAAGGAGATACAGTTTCTTACATGTGTAGTCTGAATGGTAAATGGAGGGATTGTTATTGATTTTTGTGTACAAATGGTTGCTTTTGGACATGTTTCACTTCTCGCTTGTTATCTGTACATTGACACAACTATAATATTAACCCTTAAGTCCTCAGATTAATTTTAAAGTATTTATGGCCTTTTTCTGCTTACACAGTTATTGATGACTTGGCTGTGGTTCTACATCACTGCTGGCTGCCTATACAGGCAGCCAGCAGTGATGTAAACCACTGCCAGGGAAAATTCAGTCTACACACAAGAGTAATAAAAAAGATTACACAAGAGAGCAGCTGCTTCAATGCAATATAAAAGTGGCGGTTTGGGGCTATATGGGGGCTTAAGGGTTAATGCAACTGTATCTTTCCTCTTTCATATGAAATCCATGTAATTGATTTTTCCAAAGCAATTGTACTAATCATCCTTACTTATGTATTGTATTTGATTTCAATACATATTATTGGCTTAGAAATACAGACCGTGACAAAATTATTGATGGGAAAATGGAAATTGACAGTTTTTGATTTCTTCATCTTGAACCAGCCTGTAATGGATCAGTGCATGGCATAATTTATTATCCAACACTTACAGTTGGAACATAAGCACTTATCATGCAGACCTTCATTTTAATGGCAATCGAACGCTGTCATGTGCCATTGCTCATGCAATAACAATTTTCAATCCCGCGCATGGAAAAACTAAAAGCAGTTACTTTTTAAGTTTACATCAACGATGTCAGAGTTTCAAAAGCTGAGTATGTAAACACCAGGGCTGTCGCGACTATTTGATCAATCGACTAACCGTCGGAAGGTGCTCTAGTTGACTATCATTTTTCATAGTTGACTATCTTTTTTAGCCATATTCATCATGCCACTGAATGATGATATTGGGTTGTGTCCTTGGGTAAGGCACTTCATCCTGATTGCCCATGTGGGGGCACGTTTGCTCTGTGTACTAAGGCATACTGCACGTCAGTAGTGCTCTTGTCTTCAACCCTTGCTAATCCTGCTTGTATGGAGCCAGTTCGTTGGGAAGTCGGTTAGTTGCTCGCCATTGCTCGTTGGTTCTCTCTGTGTACTCCGGCTTCCTCCACCACAAAAACTGTCCGACTTGAGGTGGTCTTGGCTCTCGAAAGTGTTGTTAAACCCCAATAAATAAATAAATAATGTATCTGGTTGCATAATTTACAAACTGAGTATAGGGCTGCACGGTATTACGGTATATCGGCTGGTACCAGTATTGAAATCGTCACCGGTTGAAAACCGTCCATCAAAAATGAATGCTGGTATACCGTGAGTAACGGTATACAATTTTTGGGCCCTGTGTCATGATTTGAAATTCGCGTTTTCTTGAAATTAAAATATATATAATGCGCGAAAATAGGGAAAACACATATTAAATGCAAGGGATATCATCAATAAAAAATATAAAAAATATATTTTTGGAGTTATAGATAGAAGTATTACTCACTGCCCTGGGGAAATGAGTGATTTGAATGGATTCAGTGGAAGACTAATCCATATCTGAAAAGTTATTGAACCTTTTGTTATGAAAATAAGCCATAAAATTATTAGTCGGTTTACTCGCTTTCATCCGAGAGAAACTCCGATACAAGTAAATTAGTCTTTGTCAGTTTAATTCCTGTAAAAACATGGTCGACCTCTCTTGTCTCGATAAGCGTTTAATGAATGTACCGAATTTCATGAGTTGTATTTTTCATCTCGGACAGTGGGACTCCGATTATGTACCATCGCATTTATCAAGGGCTCACTGAAAAGTAAGGTATTTCAGTTTTATTTTGTTTTCAATCTGAACTGTTTCACGATATACCGCAGTATTGTTTTTAATACCGTCATCGGTACTCAAATCCGAATACTGTGCAGCCCTAACTGAGTAGTCAGAAAAGTCAATAAAATCATATCATGTGACCCCTCATTGGAATTAGCTTGTCAAGATCATTCCATTGAGGGGCCACATGATATGGTTTTATTGAAAAATTTTGATATCATGTGCTTTGAGTAAAGGTTTAAAAAGTCCGGTTTGGTTTTTATGTGTACCCATACTATGTATGGTACACATAATGCCGGCATCCGGGGTGGCCATCCGTCATTCGTCCATCCTTTGTCCGTCTGTCCGTCCGTCCGTCCATCCATCTGTCTGTCTGTCCGTCCGGCGTCCGTATCCATTTCTTTGGCATTCGATACTTGAAAAATATTGCTTGGATTGTCAAGTTACTTTATATTTGTGTTCAGGTTACTGATTTGCTGAGCTGTATAGTTTTTGGTGTAAATCTGATAATTTGACCCTGAGATATTAACCCTTTATCCTTCAAATTGAAAATTCCTCCAATCCCTTTGGCATTCGATAACTTGAAAAATATTGCTTGGATTGTCTAGCTGCTTTATATTTGTGTTCAGGTTTTGCGCAGAACTTCCATATGAAAGTGCTGATTTGAATAATTTTCTGTGTGAAAGTTTAGTACCATGGGATACATCACATGTAATACGTTTTTTTTTCTTGTGCATAAATTATGCCAATTAGACTAACTTTGATCTATTTAATGTTACTTTCAGCACTGTAACTGCAAATGCCAATACGGCTCGGGCTAGAGGCCGTATTTATGAACCGATCTTTACGAAACTTCTTAGGCACCTTTGTTATCACCTTGGGACAAGAACGAGTGTTTTTGAATGCAGTCCGAAGTTCGAGATGGCTGCTGGCGGCCATTTTGTACCAAAATTGGTGCAATCAGTTTTTTATGTGTACCCATACTATGTATGGTACACATAATGCCGGCATCCGGGGTGACCATCCGTCGTTCGTCCATCCTTTGTCCATCCGTCTGTCCATCTGTCCGTCCGTCTGTCCGCCCGGTGTCCCTATCCATTTCTTTGGCATTCGATAACTTGAAAAATATTGCTTGTATTGTCAAGTTACTTTAGGGCAATTCCTTTTGCCCTCGCCCTGGTGCGTTCTCATGGCCGTTTCTTACTCACCCGCGGGTGGTGTGGAACGCTGTCGTTTCGGGAGCCTCCCGACTCGACCTCGTCTGGTGTAAGTTATACCCCCTCCGTGGGGATGTGCAGCTCCTTCCACACCCACGGCGGTGGGGGTGGGGGTGCTGTGGTCCCCAATCTCCCCCCCCCCCACCCCCCGACACGACCACATTGGGTGCGAGTTTTACCCCTCCATGGGGGATGTGCAGCTCCTCCCACTCCTGCGGGGGGTGGGGAATGCGGCCGACTCGACCACGTCTGGTTCCCCCCCCCCCCCCCCCCCCCCATCCCCATGGGGGATGTGCAGCTCCTCCCACACCAGCGGGGGTGTGGGATGCTGTCGTTTTGGGGCTTCCCGACTCGACCATGTCTGGTGAGAGTTATTCCCCTTCCGTGGGGAATGTGCAGTTTTTTTGGGTGAAGAGATGCCTGGTTCTGGGACTATGCACCCTCTCCAGACAACATCTGAGGCTGTCACTAGGGTTGTGATTCCTCCTTTGGAGGTCCAGCTAGGTGGCTCTCTCCGCTTTTCCACCAGTTTCAACAGCTCCCGTCGTATCTGCTGCTACTGCTGTTCCGTCTACAACGTCATTGGGCACTGTTTTTAGCCGGCCTCAGCTTATCTCTGCAAGGGTCTGCAGGGATGTCTGTAGTGTGGTTGTGGGGTATCGGCCTCAGCCTTCCCCGACTTCAGTTAGGCGAAGTCGGGAGTGGCTGCCGACAGAACCCCGTACTGTGTCTTATCAACCGTTGAGCACAGTAGTTTTATACCTGCAGTGGTCTGCTGCGGTGTCTGGGAGTGTAGACGTTGGGGTATTGGCCTCAGCCTTCCCTGACTTCAACTCGGCGAAGTTGGAAGTGGCTGCCGGCCGGACCCTCTACTGTGGTCTCTGTGCTGTTGAGCACCACAGTTGTGTCATTGGATTCGGATGTTCTTAGTGGGGACACTATGAACTCCATGGCATTTCCGTCCACTCATTCTGGCCACACAACCAGTTTTGGGGGACCAACGTCTTTTGTGCAGCCTGGACCTTCTGCCCCACAGAGGTCCGCGGTGTCTCTCATGAATTCCCGCTATGTTGATCCTCGGGGTGTGTCGTACCCCTATACACGTCTGCCTTCAGATGTTTCGGCTGCCTCCTGTCATCCCGGATCGTGACCCTTCGCTGGTTAAGAGAGTCAGAGGTGAAGCCACTTTGCCGGTTTGTTCCCCTGTCGAACCGGCCAGTTCGGGCTGTGAGCTTAGGGAGGCACTCTCCTTACTCACTCAGGTTCTGTCAAAGAGCCTTCCCGTTGCTTCCAGTGAGGCAGCGAGTGGTTTCCAGGCGCTCCCTTTGGCGCCGCCTCCCGGGATTGGAAACAGGCCGCTTTCTGATCCCCTGTTGTTCCGACACCATGGGAGGCGTCGGCTGGTTTGCCTACGATGGGCTATGTGTCTTCCGACTCAGGGGAAGAGTCAGACATGCTTGATGTCGAGAGCCAGCAGTCTTCGGACTTGGGGGCAGCTCTTGATTTTGCGTTTGGGTTCCTTCCGGATCTCAAACCATCAAACCAGCCGACAGTGTCAGCCAGGCAGCGATCATCGGTCGCGTGCCAACAGCCTATGGAGCAACCTGCTTCTGGGCGTCTTCGACCATGCTAGTCGGTACAGGTGGTTGAAGCATTTTCAGCCTTGGACTCTAAGCTGAGGTCCAAGGCTATGAAGGCTCCGTTCTTCACCAGGGTTGACACCTTTTTGCCTCCGACGCGTTATCGCTCCTATGATTCCGCCAGTCCGTCAGTCTGCCAGACTTTGATGGTTTTGGATCAGGACTCCAATTCCCTCGGACGTTCCAAGCCCAAGTCTGCCGTCATTCCGATTACGACTCTGGAGTCCACGTTGGGCTTACTGAGAGAGATGCTTGGTATGCTTTCTCTCTCAGATCACATCGTCTCAGCTTTAGCTGCTTATCTGCCTCCAGATAAGTTTGACGAGGTACAGGCTCCTTTGCGTGTGCGGTCCAAGCGCTCATGCATCTTACTCACACGCATGCCTGTAACACAGCTAATCTGGAATTAGTTCGAAGGGACTCTGTGCTGGACACAGGCTGATCCCTTCCTGAGGAGCAGCGCGCTGCTCTTCGATCTGCTTCTTTGGCAGGTCCGCAACTTTTCCATGGCTCCGTGTCGACGGTCTGGGATGACGTCCTACGTCATTCCAAAGGTCAGCTGCTGTTTTGTCAGCTTGATCAGCCTTCTAAGGGAGGCAGGGGCCATTCCAAGCCTAACAAGTACCCATCTGCTTCCTCTGCGAAGCAAAAGGCTGATCCTTCTGCCACCACTTCTATTTCTTACTCAAGGGGTAAGGGTACGCGTCGGCAGACTAGAGGGAAGTCTCAAGATTCTTCATTCAGTAGAGGAGGTGGTTTCTCCTCTTGCGGGCCTCGTCGGAGCTCAAAATGAAGGTCCTCACCTCGACTCGTCCCAGGTTGGAGGAAGGATAGCAGAGTTCGCAGACCGTTGGGCCACCATCACATCCGTTCCTTGGGTGTTAGATGTTGTTCGGTCCGGTGTTCGGTCCGGGCTGCGAATATCCTTCTGAAGGCACCCCACTCTGTCCAGGGTGCCTTTTCCAACCACAGTTCCTTCAGACGTTTTACGTCGGGAACTTTTGTCCATGGAGATGGACAATCTCCTGACAAAGGGGGCGATCAAGGTCGTCAAGAAATTCAGTCACTGGGGTTCTATTCCCGCCTGTTCTTGGTGCCAAAGAAGGACGACCGACTCCGACCGGTTATCGATCTGAGTATCCTGAACCAGTCTATGATTGCTCCCAAGTGCATCATGGAAACTTTCAGGTCAGCTCGCCGTTCAATTCACCAGGGAGATTTCGCTTCCAGCATCAACCTGCGAGACGCTTACTTTCACGTTCCGATTCATCGGGCGTCACGGAAGTATCTCAGGTTCGCTTTTCTGGGACAAGTTTACCAGTTCAAGGCCATGCCTTTTGGCCTCAACCTGGCTCCTTGGGCCTTCACCAGACTGATGTCGCATGTGATAGCTTTCCATCGCACACAGTCCAGAGTGACTACTTCGGCATATCTGGATGATATCCTCCAAGAGACATTCCAATGCTGCCTTACTGGAGTCGGTTGTCGCCACTCTGTTGAGCTTTCTCACATTGCTAGGATTCAGAGTCAACGAGGAGAAGTCCGACCTGGTCCCTTCTCAGTCGTTTTGTCATCTGGGGATGGCTTTCCACACCCAATTCAATTTGGTGGCGGTTCCCCAGGCCAAGGCTGTGATTCTCTCAGCTTTTGCTCTGACTCTGGCCCAGTCCACATCTGTGACGGCATGGAGTATTCTCCGGCTGATCGGTCTCTGCGGTTCAGTGACGGATCTCATTCCTCTAGGTCGGCTGCATGTCACACCTCTCCAGCACTTTCTGCTCAATCGTTGGAGGCCGAATGTAGATTCTCTGGATCTGGTGCTTCAGTTTCCAGAATCTCTTTATCCTCACCTTCTCCCCTGGATGGATGTCCAGTGGCTTACTCAGGGTGTTCCATTGGACTTACCCATGTCCGATCGCATTCTGACGGCAGATGCCAGCGATCTCGGATGGGGTGCGACGTTGGATCCTCTAGGTCTTTCGTTTCATGGGATGTGGGACCAGGATCAGGCAGCTCTACGCATCAACCAGAAGGAGCTTCTTGCTCTTCTGAGTTTCAGGCAGTGGATCCCTCACCTGTCGAATCGCCAGGTCCTTCTGTTGTCCGACAATTAGACGGTGGTTGCTTACATTCGAAACCAGGGCGGCACGCACTCGGTTCCAATGTACGAATTGGCTCTGGATCTTCTACTGCTCGCCCAGGATGTCCAAGCTGGGGTGGTTCGTCACATTCCCGGTCGTCTGAACGTCCTAGCAGACTCCCTGTCCCGTCGGGGCAGGGTCATTTCCACCGAGTGGATGCTCCACATGGCGGGTTCCATTGATCTCTTTGCGACTCATTGGAGCCATCAGGTGGACACTTTCGTGTCCCCATGTCCAGATGCTCTGGCTTTCGCCGTGGACGCTCTGGCCCTCCCTTGGGACGGTCTTGTCGGCTACGCCTTCCTGACGGTTCCGATTCCACCTCAGGTTCTTGCCTAGATATGAACCTGCAGTCATCGAATCCTTTCGATCACACCCGTCGCCTCGGTGAGTGTGGATCAATCTGCTCCGCTCTCTGTTAGCGGCAGTTCTGGCATGTCTCCCTCTACCTCGCGACTTTCTTTGCCAAAGTCGCCCGAGGAGGTTTCACGTTGACCCGACTTCATTGTGCCTTCGCACATGTCTTTTATCGGGTCCTGTCTCCTCCGTAGTGGTTTTTCGAGACACTCAGTGGAGTTGCTTTTCTTATTCATGGAGGCTTTCAATCCACTGGTTTAGCCTCTCGATGGTGTGCGATCACTCTGTTGCTTCTGTCACTCCTTCGATCACACCGCTTGCAAAGTTTCTGGTATATGTTTGTTTCTGGGGGTCTCCAGCAATGGGTACAAGTCCATGCTTCGGAGACCTTTTTCATATGTGGTACTGCATTGTTTCGACAATCATCCTTGCCTCTCCAAGCTTGTTCAGCTCTTTTCCTTGAAAAGGCCTAGGACTTGGCAGTTTTACTCCAAGATGGTCACTTTCTTGGGCGCTGCTCTGCTTGGGGGTGGGGAGCATTCGCGCCTTTATCCTGGATGGATGTGTGTTTTCTCACATGCCAGATCTCTCCTTCATCCTTTTCTGGATGGCTTTGTCTTGCTCTTCGTGCAGCTTCTGCTCGTCTAGCTACTGGTGATTGTATTACCAATTGTTTTTTCTGCCATGAGGTGCGTGCATTGTCTTCCTCTTTTAATAACTCTGTCATGTTGTCGGATGACGGATGTTATACTGGCAGCCTACTGGAGAAATGCTACATTCTCCTTTTATCTGCGACAGTTGCAGGAGCAGACAGAGGACCTTTGTCCTTGGAGCCCTCTTTCTTTGACTCAGGCTGTTGTCTATCCCAGCCATTCAGCTTTTTTCAGGGTCAGTTCCAGCTCTGTTCTGTTACTGCCCTTTCTGTCTATGCGTCACACTTCACCATACGCCTCATCTTTCATTGTCTTTACTAATGTTTGTGATGCTATGGTTTGATTGGCCTAGGGATCTCTTCCCATGCCCACGGTTTCAGTGCTATTGAGTTATGTGTGGGTTGGTTATGTGATTCCCTCCATCCTATTGTCTATTCAGCCTGTAGTAAACAATTGCAAGGTAGGTTGATAAGAAATATAAATTTTATAGTAAATTTCCTTTCTTATTATACCTACCGCAATTGTTTACATGGAGGCCCTCCCGTCTTCTTATTCGGGTAAGAATCCTTCCTCCCTGCTGATCACATAACTCCTGTGTTGTCGGAATCAAAAGAATGTTGAACTGACGCACTGCGCATTGGTTTACGGAAGCCGTGGATTTGTACTTTGGAAGAGCGTCCCATACTGGGTGTGCGCCGATGGCGCTCGACCCAGTTTTGGCTTATTTTTTCGTGGTGTTTTTACGCCACTTTTCTTTCCCAAATCTCTTGGGAAAGATTAAAATAGAGAGCATTTTATCCGAGTTAGGTTCTTCCACTGCAGTTCAAGCCTGCAGTAAACAATTTCGGTAGGTATAATAAGAAAGGAAATTTGCTATAAAATTTATATTTCTATATGTACCCATACCATATATGGTGTACATAATGTCGACATCCGTGGTGGCCCTCTTTCATACAGCTTTCTACTAGTTGCGCATATGGGTACACATCTGACGATTTCATCGGCCTATTTTTAATTCTCATGTTTGTAATGAAAACGGAATTATGTTTATATATGGTAGACCACCCATCTGATGAAATAACTCTTACCCTGCCCACCTGGGGGAAGCTTTGTTTGGCAAAATAAATTGTTTGATGATGGTAATGGGCCACCCTCAAAGTGGCCGGTTTATTGAAAGAAATATCACTGATGATTTAATAATGAGTTCTGCAGCCATGTGATACCACAGAGTTCCAGAAAGCAGTTAGAAATGAAACAAAGTTTGGATGAATTTTGCCAAAAGGGACGCAGATAATGCCAAAATATCACTGATGATTTAATAATGAGTTCTGCAGCCATGTGATGCCACAGAACTCAAGAAAAAAGTTAGAAATGAAATGAAGTTTGGATGAATTTTGCCAAAAGGGGCCCATAATAATGCTCACCTCTGCAGCCATGGGATGCCACAGAACTACTAGTAAATTAATTAAAAATCTTACCGAGAAACTGGGCTTACAATAATAATGCAAACAATTAACCTGAAAGCTGCATGTCCTTGACTATTGTAATCTTTCAGGCAAAACTGCCCGCAATGTAGGATCCTGTGCTATTCCGAGAAGAAACAATAAGCAATGAAAAACACTGGAGCAAACTGCTGAAAAAAGTTTGACAGTGCCAGGATCCCAGTCTGTAAAGCAGGGATTGGCATTGTATAAGATCACATGTCCTTTGCCTTATAACAGATGGAATAACCCCATTGTTGTAAGGGAGTCATGATCAAATCGCAATCCAATTGCAAAAAAAAAGACTGGCTATGTGATCACAGAATTGTAGAATAATGTTGAATTGAAGGATTCATCTCCATACTCAGCAGGGGGCACAGTGGTGCTGTGTACATGTACTGCAAGAGCAGAGTTAGTATGCTGGAGTCACTGGCAGATGCTTGCTGCTGCTCAGTGGTTCTCTCCAGGTACTCGGGTGTTCTCCACTTGTAAAACTGTCTGATATGATGAGATCCTTTCTGTTGAAAATTGCATTAACCCTTTACCCAACGCAGACGATATCAAAATTTATTATTTTAAATATCATTTTTTCAAATTTTTCGAAAAATTTCAACAAAACCATATCATGTGACCCCTCGTTGGAACGAGCTCGTTCCAACGAGGGGTCACATGATATGGTTTTGTTGAAATTTTTTGAAAAATTAATATTTTTTCAACTTTTGATTTTGAAAATTATTATGGGGGCGGATGCCGTCGATTCGTTGGGTACAGGGTTAAACCCAAATAAATAGCCTATACTGGACAGCACAATGAGCACATCCCAGTCAAACTGCTATTAGTCATCTCTGCTTGGACACTTTCCACCCCCGTTCATAGTGCTGTCTCCTCCAAAATGAAATGCTCCAAAACAGTTGGTGGCATATCATTCACTGTTAATGTTGACAAAATCATCTACAGTGCCACTGCCAACTACTTAAATGGGGAGGTATGGGCAGGTTCTCCATAAGGTGGTACTTGCGTGTGTGAGTTGTGGAAAGTCCATTTTAAAGAGTAGCCATCTGCTCACCTCATGCTCTCTCCATTATAGGGGCCAGCAAATCTCGAATTTTGTGTAGAATTTAATCAGACAGAGCATTTCAAATAACTGAATCTTAATTAAATTTCACCCTTTTCCATGTTGAAGATTTTGTATGTCACCCTCCATCTATTATATTCAAAGGTGTCTCAACTGTTTAAGCAATCAGAAAAGCAGAATATTCCAGAATGAAATCAAATTAATTTCAGAAACGTGACCTCTGGGAAATTTTTTCTTTCATCAGGGATCCTTTTCAGGAGATCTGATGAAAGAAGAAGAGTGCGATAGTGCTGGAAAAGAACAAACTTGATGGGTGCAGTTTTAAGCTCCCGCGAAATTGGAGACGAGAGTAAATTGCACCCGTAAAATGTTAATATATGAATTTTTGAGGGAATACTTTCACCAAACATCAGAAACCTTAACCCTTAGAACCGATGGCCGCGTTTCCAGCCAGGAACATGATAGTCATAACGTCATTAAATAGGATGGCTGTTCAGCAAATATATGGGGTAGACCAATTAGTATTTTCAACGTGCAGCCCTGAGGCTGCACGTTGAAAATATTGATTGGTCTACCACAAATAATGAATATGGACTCTTCTAATTGTTACCCTTGAACTGGCATGGAAGATTCCACTAGTGTTCAAAGGGTTAAATGTATAAGGAACTGCAGAATTATGACAGTAACTCGCCACTGTCCACAGTGTACTGCTTTCTCAAAACAACACAGATTTATATGCCCTCACAGTATATTAGTGCTCAACAATAATTTTCAATGAGTGCATTTTTAGCTTAACTTGACATAGTCGAGGTAAGCTATTGCCATCATGTGTGCGGAAGTCTGTTAGTCTGTGAGTCTGTTCACATTTTCCTTTAGCACAGGCTACACCCTGCAGTTCTTGTCTGATCGTTTCATATGCAGATTTGGGGTCATGTCTAGATGAGAACGTCCCCTTTTGGTTGCGATCGGGCAACCGGTATGGCTGCCCGAGCCCAAAACCCGAAAACCATTAGCACAGTCTAAAGGTCGTATTTATGAAGGGATTTCATGGTAACTTGGTAGGATGCCTCTGTATAATGCCTAGATGAGAACATCCCCTTTTGGGCATGATCTATCAACCGTGATGGCTGCCCAAGCCCGAAACCCAAAAACTTTTAGCACAGTCTGCAGGTCATATTTAATATGGAGGGATTTCATTGTAACTTGGTAGGATGACTCCTTATGATCTCTAGATGAGAATTTCCCCATTTGGGCATGATTTGCCAACTGTGATGACTGCCCGAGCCCAAAACCCGAAAACCTTTAGCACAGTCTACAGGTCATATTTATTGAGGAATTTCATTTTAACTTGGTGAGTTGACTTCATACAATGTCTAGATGAGAAAGTCTCCTTTTGGTCCTGATTGGGCAACTGCGACGGCTACAGGGGCACAAAGCCCGAAAACCTTTAGCACAGTCTACAGGACATATTTATGAAGGGATTTCATTGTAACTTGGTAGGATGACTCCAAATAATGTCTAGATGAGAACGTCCCCTTTTGGTCGCGATCATTCAGCCTTGATGGCTGCCCGAGCCCAAAAACCTTTAGCACAGTCTATAGGTCGTATTTATGGAAGGATTTCATTGTACCTTGTTAGGTTGACTCCATATAATGTCAAGATGATGACATCCCCTTTTGGTCGTGATTGGTCAACTGTGATGGCTACAGGTGCCTGAAGCCCGAAAATCTTTAGCATAGCCTACAGGTCATATTTATGAAGGGATTTCATTGTAACTTCGTAGGATCACTCCAGATGATACCCAGATGAGAATGTCTCCGTTTGGGCTGCCAGAGCCCAAAAACCTTTAGCACAGTCTTCAGTTCATATTTATGAAGGGATTTCATTGTAACTTGGTAGGTTGACTTCATGTAATGTCTAGATGAGAACAGCCCCCTTTTGGACACCATTAGGCAACTGTGACGGCTCCAATCAGGACCAAACTGTGAAGCCCGAAAACCTTTAGCACAGTCTACAGGTGATATTTATGAAGGGATTTCATTGTACCTTGGTAGAATGACTCCAAATAATGTCTACATGAGCACGCCCCCTTTTGGTCACGATCATTCAGCCTTGATGGCTGCCCGAGCCCAAAAACCTTTAGCATAGTCTGTAGGTCATATTTATGGTAGGATTTCATTGTAACCTGTTAGTTTGACTCCATATAATGCCTAGATGATGACACCCCCTTTTGGTCGTGATTGGTCAACTGTTACGGCTTCAGGAGCCCGAAGCCTGAAAACCTTTAGCACAGTCTACAGATCATATTTATGAAGGGATTTCATTGTAACTTTGTAGGATCACTCCAGATGAGAATGTCCCCTTTTGGTCGCGATTGGTCAACTGTGACAGCTACAGGACCCCGAAGCCCAAAATCCTTTAGCACAGTCTACAGGTCATATTTATGAAGGGATTTCTTTGTAACTTTGTAGGATCACTCCAGATGATGCCCAGATGAGAATGCCCTCTTTTGGTTGTGATCATTTAACCATGATGGCTGCCCAATCCCAAAGCCCAAAATCCTTTAGCACAGTCTACAGGTCATATTTATGAAGAGATTTCATTGTAACTTGGTAGGTTGACTTCATATAATGTCTAGATGAACAATTGGGAAGCTGACGGCTCCAGGGGCCCGAAGTCCGAAAACCTTTAGCACAGTCTACAGGCCATATTTATGAGGGGATTTCAATGTAACTTGATAGGATGACTCGTTTTGGAATAATTTCACTGTAACTTGGTAACTTTCGTTGATATACGTTAACTGTGAGGGCCGCATACATTAACTGTGAGGTCATATTAACCCACCCCACAGCTCTTTAGTACAGTGTACACCTGATATTATTTATGCACCAACAGGCAACTTTTCTAGGAAAGCTAGTGGATAGAGGCAAAATAACAAGGGACTGACAAATACAACAAAACCGATTTGAATTGAAAAATTGACTAAAAACTGCTTTTATTTTCAAATTATTTTCATTAATTATGTATACAGCAGTCTAGCCAAAGTATATTTTATGGTAATTGAACATAGGTGGGCGAATAATACGCCTGTTATCGGTATACAGATACAATATAAGTGATGAATAGTTATAAAAATGAGGAACCAGAATGGAGGCGGGGACGGCGGTGGAAATGTTTGACTTGCTTTAACTTCGAAATAATGGATGTAAAAATGGCTGCTGCCCGGCACAAAATGTTGGCAGAACACCGCTTGAAACCCACCGAGAAAATAATCACGGATTTCCATTGGATAATCTTGCAGGATCAAAGGGACCGGTCGAGTGTTCATTCCCATATTCTTGCGTGATTATTTTATGACCTAGAGGGGGTTCCCTAAATGAGTGAATTTGTAGAGTTACCTACTAAAATGGGATTCTGCATGATTAAAATTAAAACTGGACCTGAAAAGGTGGAACCGATACGGCGTCGGGAACAGGCAAGTAATAAATGATTCCCGGACGAAGTTTGTCGATTGCTTTTATGCATTAAACCTGCTGTTGCATAAATACACTTAGTTCCATTAATTTTTATCAAAAACATAGCATGTAGGGAACAGAAACGAACATATTCCCAATTATCACAATTCTTGTCTTATTTCATAATCCTTTCATAAACATTGAACATTATCCTTTTCATCAAACACAACACACAAGTTAAGCTACAGTGTCATTGACACTTTCATTTTAGCTCTTGTAAAATAGAAATCACGGGTGCTGAAGGGAGCAATTGCACCGCCCCCCCCCCCTCCCCCCCCGTCTCATTTCCAGGACTGATGCAAGAGACATATGGTGGGATTTTGAGAACATTTCAAATACTCAAAAATTTTCAAATCGGCATGACTGAAATCTAATTCAGTGGAATTATTAGGTTGATTTTGAATGTAATCCAATTTTGAAAATTCACAACGCTCTATCTGGTGGTACCATTACAGCTAACCTTTCACCACCATCAGATGAAACTTGAAAAAAATATTCATGTTACAAATCACCTTTGTAAAATAATGTAGACCTCTACAGTTGAAACTTGTTGAAGTGTTAAAGAAAAGTT
The DNA here is from genome assembly GCA_031216915.1 of Pictodentalium vernedei. Lineage (NCBI taxonomy): Eukaryota > Metazoa > Mollusca > Scaphopoda > Dentaliida > Dentaliidae > Pictodentalium > Pictodentalium vernedei. The sequence continues at coordinate 436,618,756 of CM062292.1, forward strand.
TGATATTCAATGAAAAGTTACAGCGTATTTGAGAAGATTAAAATGGATTCCAGACATATTTTTTATAAATTTATTTGAACATTTTCAGTTTTGAATTTCATTTAAATAGTCATGAAACAAGATCTGTGGTATTAGAAGTGAATTTATAGAGCTAATGTGCTCCCAGATTGAATACAATTTCCTCTGTATAATTATGTTCTCCATTAACTATAGAGACTATGTTTTACCTGTGATACAAACTCTACCATACACTCTACCAAACTTCTCTCTAACTTCAAGCTTGAAGTAGCTTGTGGGAGGAGTCCCAAGTAAGCTCGTGTTTAGTGTGTGATGTCCATATTTGGTTATACTGCATTATTTATTCATTTCACTTCTGAAGCAGTGAAATTTGTCAGGCTAAGTTCTCTGTCCTCTTTTTTAATCATCATACTGTTCACAGAGTTCTGTTCTAAAGTTTTTGAGTGCCTGACAATAAGTGACTGAATACTTCCTCCAATAGGTTCTCAGGCCTGCAATGTGCAAACTTTGGGGGGTGTGGTGGCTCAGTAGGTGGAGGTGCAGGCTGCAAGCCGAGAGGTCCTCGGTTTGAATCCCACCTGTGGCAACCGCATTGTGTCCTTGGGCAAGACCCTTCACCCCCCATTGCCCATGTGGGGGCACGGTTACGTCGTGTACTAAGGCGTACTGCACGTCGATGGTGCACTTGTCTTAAACCAATGCTAACCCTGCTTGTGTGGAGTTAGTATGTTGTGGAGCTGACAGTTGCTCGCCGTTGCTCGGTGGTTCTCTCCAGGTACTCTGGCTTTCTCCACCCGTAAAACTGTCATGATCACAATTAGTCATTGTGCAGAAATATGTGACCTTAAACACCAATAAATAAATAAATACCATTGTGTCAGCAATGTGGCATTAATAAGACAGGATTCTGGGGATATCTTTAGCAAATGTGACCTACATATTTACATTAGTTTTCCTTTTATATTACTGTCAAAGTTTTTTTTGCAATCCAAATGTTGGAATTACAGGAATATGTTTACAATAGGATAAAGAAAATGAGAGTGCCAAAAGGGAATTTGAATCATAATATGAAAAACTTAAATATGCAATGGGTGTACTTAACCCTTTACCCAACGAATCGCCCGCATCCTCCCGCGTAATATGCAAATTCAGCAGTTGTAAAAATATTCTCCAAAAAATGTCAACAAAACCATATCATGTGACCCCTCATTGGAACGAGCTTGTCAAGCTCGTTCCAACGAGGGGTCACATGATATGGTTTTGTTGAAATTTTTTGAAAAATTTAAAAACTGATATTTAAAATAATAAATTTTGATATCGTCTGCATTGGGTAAAGGGTTAATTTCTTTCTGACCCATTGTGGAATCTTGGCTATAAATGGCAAATATTACTGCACATAAGGCATTTTTGCCTGTGGTGGTGGCGTATAAATGAATATGGGGGAGACCATAAAATGTCAAACAGACTGATGATGCCAGGCATTCTCATATATCCCAGAACCAATACTTTGTTTACTTTAATTTTTCTCTGAAATCTTTGGATCTAAATCCCCCCATATTCAAATGGGATTTATTTCATCTTAACATTGAGGAAGACTTGTGAAATGGATGTCTAAAAGGACTTAATCTCCTTCACTTCAATATAATCAAGATACGGAAGCTCTTCACTTGCACCTCACAGTGACCAGGTGGATAAATACAGTGATCATTCATGCCAGAAGATCTGGGATCAAGCCTCTGTCTGGAAAGTTGTCCAAATTCTCTATGGCAGCATCAGTTGTGGGGTTGATGTCACTTTGCACAATCCTATTGGGTGGGGTACGTAAAATTGCTGTCCTATGTGCAAAAAAAGACACATTCCGTGTAGGCTAAAGATCCTTTTGTAGTAATAGAGATTAGTAAGGCCACAAAGTTTCCACTATACATGTAGAGGTCATCCCACATAACTGCGCCAGTCGTTCAAGGAGTGGCGGTAAAGAAAGTTGAAAAACTTACCATTTCTTGTACAATAGGTAAGCTTAACTCTTAACCCACTGAGTAAAGCAGCCATGACTGGAGTTGATGAAAAATTAATCTAAATATAACAAGAAATCTCTGGTGAAAAAATCCATTCAATTTACAGGGGAAATTATGTTTAAATATGCCCAAATTATACTTATATCAATGACAAGAGAAACTCTATACTGGGCAGGTTTTGATATTTGAAATATGGACAGGTGTCTCATCTTCCCAGTTTCAGATACAGGGTCAGATACAAGTTTGTTAAAATTAAACACCTCGGTTTATATTTGGGCTCATTTCAGGAGTCCAAATTTTAACTTGGTGCAGTATGAGAAGTACTCTTTGAAGAATCACCAGTCAGAATCCTTTGATAATTGGTATAGAACATTGTTACAGGGGTCAGATTCAAGTTTGTTCAAAGCAAGTCCTTCAGATAATATTTGGGCTCCTCGTGGGGACCCAGATTTTTACTTAGTGCATTATGAGGAATAATTTTAAAAATCTTCTTCAGATCAACCAGTCAGATTTTTTTGATATTTGGTATACAGCATCTTTAGGGAGGTCAGATCTATGTTTGTTCAAACAAAGTCTATGGGTTGATAATTGGGCTCCCTATTGGGTCCTGAATTTTAATTAGTCCAAAATGAGGAATAATCTTTAAAACTCTTCTCCAAAACCACTGTTCAGAATCTTTTGATATATGGCATGCAGAATCCTTACAGGTGTTGGATAAATATAGTTTGATGAATGGCGGGAGGGTGGGCATAAACAATTGGTTTCCGGATGATAACTTGATAATGGTTCAACCTATGTTCATGAAAATTCATAGGTAGGTTGCCCTCGGTGAGAGAAAAAAACCTATTTATTTTTGACTCACTAGGTGAAGGTCACAGTGACCTTGAACATACGAAATCATAAAACATTTGGTTTCTGAATGATAACTTGACTATGGTTGAACCCACATTCATGAAACGTCATATGTAGGTTGGCCTTCGTGAGAGGAAGAATCCTATTTATTTTGAACTTGCTAGGTCAAAGATCAAAGTCACAGTGACTCTGAACATAGTGAATCAAAACACTTGGTTTCCGGATGATCATCTTGATAATGGTTTGACCCACGTTCATGAAACGTCATATGTAGGTTGGCATCAGTGAGAGGAATAACCCTATTTATTTTGGACTCGCTAGGTCAAAGGTCAAGGTCACAGTGACCTTGAACATAGTAAATCATAAACAATTGTTTCCGGATGATAACTTGACTATGGTTCAACCCACATTTATGAAACGTCATATGTAGGGTGGCCTTCTTGAGAGGAAGAACTCTATTCTATTATTTTGGTCTTGCTAGGTGAAAGGTCAAGGTCACAGTGGCCTTCAACATAGTAAATTGATAACTTGATAATGGTTTGACCCACATTCATGAAACTTCATAGGTAGGTTGGCCTAGATGAGTGGAAGACCCCTATTTATTTTGAACTCGCTAGGTCAAAGGTCAAGGTCACAGTGACCTTAAACATAATAAATCGTAAACAATTGGTTTCCGGATGATAACTTGATAATGGTTCGACCCACGTTCATGAAACTTCATAGGCAGGTTGGCATTGCATAGTGCAAGAAAGAGCCCTATTTATTTTGGAATCACTAGGTCAAAGGTCAAGGTCACAGTGACCCTTCACATAGTAAATTGTAAACAACTTGTTTCTGGATGATAAGTTGATAATGATTAAACCCACTTTTGTGCTGCCACAACTCGACATTGGATCGATGATCCAATCAGCATTTTTAACTTAGTGCAATATGGGGTGTAATCATTAAAAAGCTTCCGCTTCTGATCCAGCTGGCACAATCTTTTGATAGTTGGTATACAACATCCTTACAGGGTTCATATTCAAGTTTGTGCAAATCAAGTCCCTTGATTAATAATATTTGGGCTCCAAATTTCACATGATGCAATATGAGGAATATTCTTAAAAAATCTTCTCGAATGCGCAAATCAGAATCTTATCATATACCATCCTTAGGGGAGTCAAATTCCAGTTGGTGAAAATCATGTCTCGGGCTGGGTTAATATTTGTGCTCCCTATTGGAGACCAAATTTTCACTTAGTCCAATATGAAGAATAATCTTAAAAAAATCTGCTTGTTAAGATACACAAGCCAGAATCTTTTGATATTTGGTACATGTATACAGCATTAGAGGGTCAGATTCAGTTTGTTCAAATAAAGTCCCTTGATTGATATTTGTGTTCCCAATGCAGGATGTGTTTTAAATTTTAACTTAGTGCTGTATTGGGAATATTCTTGAAGTATTCTTCGAGTTTGTTCAAATAAAGTCTCCAGGTTAATATTTGGGCTCCCTATGGGGGGATTGAATATTAGGGTAGGTCAGCAATTGAGGGATTGTCATCAAAGAAATCCTCTAAAGAAAAAAATGCAACAAATTGTATTGTACCTCCAGTACACATCGCTTAGCGCATCTGACACACGGGGCAATGTACATCTTCAAAGGGCATTACATAATTTTTTGTTTTTTATATTTTTCATTAATGGCGCATTGTCTCTTCAAGGGTGATACCACATGGGTATGCTCACATAAACTATGATATGGATTGTTTATTTTCAATAAATGACAATAAACGATGGAACATGACCTGGCTGCACACAGTTGCCAATTTGTCATTATGGATTTGATTCAAATGCTTTTTGAAAAATTATTTGAAAGTAAAGATTTTTGCTACTTAGTGTAAAAGCGGCCTCACGAAAACTTTGCCATTTTGACATCAGAGTGCAGAGGGTTAACTCTTCACATGCTGCTGGTGGATATTCCTGCCCAGCACAGAGTTTCTCTTGTCTCTGAAATAAGTATAATTTGTGCGTATTTGATCATACTGCCTCCCTGTAAATTGATTGGATTTTTTCACCATGATTCCCCCATGGGAACCCCAGGAAGTGAATCAGTGCCTGTTTACTGTGGTAAACAAGCTCTGTTTCACTGGTAAAATAGGACCCAGTCACCAATGCTTAGGGTGCGAGTCCTCTAAAATAGACATCATGTGGTATAAACGATTGACTGACCATGACTTTATCTCCATGTTGTGGTCATGATTAGCCATTGTGCAGAAGTAGGTGACCTTAAACACCAATAATAAATAAATATCACCAATGATTTCTTGTGTTACATTTAAATCAATTTTTCAACAAATTTAGTCATGGCTGATGTAAATCAGCCATGACTAGATTTGATGAAAAATATCTAGAAAATAGTGGGATAAGAGTTAAGAGGGCTCTATACTGTACCTCTCACCATTAGTCTGCAATTGGAAGCAAAACATTCACTTGGTGGTTAGAAACAATTCAGCAAGGTGTTGGAGGTTATTTGAATATTTCCACTATTCTAGGAATGCAACTAATACACTTCCTACTTAAAAGTAGGTCACACACAGTAAAGTGTGTAAATAGTGAACTGAAGTACATTGGTACCTCTGAGACACACCTGTGAAAGAAATAATTGCTGTTTTGAGAAATTAGACTGGATCCAAATGAAATATATTTAGAAGTAGACAGCAAATGCATTATGTACAAACTTGAATACCTGCAAACTCAATACTTTCGTGTTCACTTACTGAGTGGGATAGCAACTATTGGGTTATAAAATCAATGTATTTTCTGTGTGGTGATGTGTCTGGGTAGGTGGGTCATAATGGCAAGGCTAAAGGTTTTAAGATCTGTTGTTACTGGATATCAATTTGTCAGCACTGATGACCAAGGCAAGTGGTTTTTATAGTATATCTGATTTCCTTTATAATTATTTTAGCAAGCCTGTTGTTTTGAGACAGGTAGTCGATCTCTACCCTTATCCTGTCTGATTTCAAAATAAGGCGAGCGATAAATGCGCTTCTACAAGAGAGTTTCTAAACTTCACATTAACGGAATAAATCAGCTGTAAACACACCTTGTGTCCTTGAACTCTCAATTTTCCAGACTTTTTACGACACCACTGCCTGAGTTTAGAAGCTCAGCACAGAGTGCTGTGGCTCAGTGGTTATTGCATCAGACTTCAAACCAGAAGGTCCACGGTTCGATCTCTGCCAGCAACAACTGCATTGTGTCCTTGCACTTAATCCCAATTGCCCACCTGAGGGCGCGGTGATGCTGTGTCCTAAGGCATACTGCACGTTTCCTTCAACCAATGCTAATCCTGTTTGTGCAGATTTGGTACTTTGAGGAGTCTGACATTACTCACCATTACTCGGTGGGTCTGTCGGGGCCTCCTGCTTCTTCCACCTGTAAAACTGCCTGGCACGAGGTGACTCTGGATGTCAAAAGTGATGTTAAACCCCAATAAATAAATGAATAAATAAATAAATAGAGGCTTGCATATAGCAGTGGTTTCTAGCAAAGTCTTGGCTGCCTGTACAGGTAGCCAAGACTTTGCTAGAAAGTTGAAACAGCTGAAAGATTATTTGACCATTCATCTCCTGAGTTTCAATGTTCTATGTGCCTACTGGCACATAGAACACATTGAAACTCAGGAGACGCCATTGTTTGCAGGATTTTTTGATTTTGTGTTAAAGTACCTGTTCTAAGACCACAATATTTGTCAGTGTCACATGCAGACCTATTAAGGTTAATCGCTTATAAAAATGATCTGTGGCACAAGATGTCCTATCATTGTAAAATGACTGCTGAAACATCGATGCAGTTGCCCCCTTGTACTTTATTCCAGGACCGCGTTAATTCCCCTCGTTAGCTCACCTGACTGCAAGTTAGTGTGAGGTATTGCCATCACTTGGCGTCCGTCGTCCGTTAACTTTTGCAAACCTGGCTTCTTCTCCACAGCCATTCAGCCAAATTCAAACATATATTGCACAAACCATCCCTGGGGTATACCCTTTCAAATTTTGTTCAAATGGAGCGACTGCCATCTTTGGGCTCTGGGCAAAGATGCCAAAGCCTAAAAATCTTTAAAAATCTTCTCATGAACCACCAGAGAGATTGCCTTGATATATGGTATGTAACACTCTTTGGTGTTGAAGATTAAAGTTTGTTCAAGAGAAGTTGGTAGATCAATATTTGGGCTCTCTGTGGGCACATATCCATTTTGGGCTCCACCCAAAATTTCTATTTCAAGAACTGATGGGCCGATTTGAATCAAATTTGGCATGTAGCACAAGTGGGTCCAAAGTACTTGATTGATGCCCCAATTTTTTTTTTTTCGTTGCCCTGTGGGTACCCCAGGGGTTAAAAATAGAAAAAAAATTAAAATGCTCATATTTTCCAAACTACACAACAGAGAACTGTTATTTGGTATGAAGCATCCTTTTGACCGATAGAATGGATTAAAAAAAAAAAGGCCATCGGTTGTGTTTGGGTGTTTTGTAGGGGCGTTTGAAAAAACTGAAAAACAATTTTTCTTCAGAACCGCTGATCAGAATCGTTTGATATTTGGTATACAGCATCCATAGGATGGTCAAATACAAGTGTGTTCAAATCAACTCCCTCGATTCATATTTGGGCTCAACAGAGGAGCCCAAATAATTAACTTAGGGCGCTATGGGGAATAAGCTTTAAAAATCTTCTTCATATCATACACCCATATTCTTTTGATACTTGGTATACAGCGTCTCTACAGGGGTCAGATTGAAGTTTGTTCAAATTGAGTCCCTGGGTTTATATTTGGGCTTCCTGTGGAAGCCCGAATATTAACTTGGTGCAATATGTGGAATGATCTTTAAAAATCTTCTTCTTCAGATCCACCAGTCAGATTCTTTTGATATTTGGTATGCAGCATCTCTGGAGGGGGGGGGGGGGGGGGGATTAGATTCAATTTTGTTCAAATGGGATCCCTGGATGAATATTTCGGCTCTTTATTGGAGCCCAAATTTTAACTTAGTGCAATATGAGAAAATCTCTTAAAAAATCTTCTTTTTCAGACCTGCTATTGAGAATCCTTTCATATTTGGTATTTGCCATCTCTAGAGGTGTAAGATTCAAATTTGTTCAAATCGAGTTCCTGGGTTAATATTTGGGCTTCAGATGCGAGCCTGATTATTAACTTTGTGCAACATGGGTAATAATCTTTAAAAATCTTCTTCTTCAGATCCACGAGTCAGATTCTTTTGATATTTGGTATGCAGCATCTCTAGGGGGGTTAGATTCAATTTTGTTCAAATGGGATCCCTGGATGAATATTTGGGCTCTTTATTGGAGCCCAAATTTTAACTTGGTGCAATATGAGAAAATTTCTTAAAAAATCTTCTTTTCCAGATCCACTATTGAGAATCCTTTCATATTTAGTATGTGACATCTCTAGAGGTGTAAGGTTCAAATTTGTTAAAATCGAGTTCCTGGGTTAATATTTAGGTTCCCCAAGGGAGCCCAAATATTTACTTAGTGCAATATGGGGAATTGTCGTTCAAAATCATCTCCTTCAGATCCAGCAGTCAGATTCTTTTGATATTTGGTGTACAACATCTCTGGGAGGGTTAGATTGAAGGTTGATCAAATCAGGTGCCTGGGTTAATATTTGGCCTTTTTATTGGAGCCCAAAGTTTAACTTAGTGCAATATGAGAAAATTTCTTGAAAATTCTTCTTCTTCAGATCCACCAGTGAGAATCCTTTCATATTTGGTATGTAATATTTCTAGGAGTGTCAAATTCAAGTTTTGTTCAAATCGATTTGCTTATTTTAAATTTTTTTTTTTTTTTATTTTTTTTTTGGGGGGGGGGGGGGGGGGTGGGGGGGAGACGCTAGAGAGAACACAGTAGTTTAAAACAAAACAAAAATTTCTTTCGGGTGTTGTTTTTTAATACTTCACAGAACAGAGTTTGCTAGGAAGCTTTCCTAGGACCTGCAAAACTGAATGGCCAAAAAAGTTGCCTTTGGTTGTGTCATAGCAAATCAAAGGGGAGCGCGGTGGCTTAGTAGGTAGAGGTGCAGGCTGCAAGCCGAGAGGTACTCGGTTCGAATCCCACCTGTGGCAACCGCGTTGTGTCCTTGGGCAAGACACTTTATCACCATTGCCTGTGTGGGGGCACGGTGGCATTGTGTACTAAGGTGTACTGCACGTCGATGGTGCACTTATCTTCAACCAGTGCTAACCCTGCTTGTGTGGAGTTAGTATGTTGGGGTGCTGACAGTTGCTCGCCGTTGCTCGGTGGTTCTCTCTGGGTACTCTGGCTTCCTCCACCCGTAAAACTGTCATGGCCATGATTAGCCATTGTGCATAAATATGTGACCTTAAACACTAGTAAATAAATAGCAAATCAAAAAAATTGCTCTTGCTGCTGATCACATACTGATACACTCATCTGTTTTGATAATTTGAGCCAGGTGAGCGTTTTAGGCTCACTTGAGCCTCTGGTGTTTTACATAACTTCAGACCTGTTTTATTTATATTTATTTATTGGTGTTTAAGGTCAAATATTTCTGCACAATGGCTAATCATGACTACGACAGTTTTACGGGTGAAGGAAGCCGGAGTACCTGGAGAGAACCACCGAGAAACGGCGAGCAACTGTCGGCTCCCCCAACATACTAACTCCGCACAAGCAGGGTTAGCATTGGTTGAAGACAGGTGAACCATTGATGTGCAGTACACATTAGTATACAACTCCACTGTACCCCCACATGGGCAATGGGGGTGAATTGTCTTGCCCAAGGACACAACGCAGTTGCCGCAGGTGGGATTCGAACCGAGGACCTCTCGGCTTGCAGTCTGCACCTCTACCTACTTCCGCGCCCCAGACCTGTTTTAGACGTGAAATCTCTATAAGTTTTATCCCTGTTGGAACCCCGGGAAGTGGAGCAGTTATTGTTTATTACAGTAAACAGGGTCTGCTTTACTTGTAAAATAGGACCCAGAACCAATTCCTGGAATGAAAGTCCTTTAATGTGGGTAGCACACATGTAGATATAAGTGATTGACTGACCTTGACTTCATCCTAATGTTCTTCTATGCTAGAGGTCCCGAGGTCGATCCCTGTCAAGGACGACCCACATTGTGTCCTTGGGCAATGTACTTTATCCCACTTGCCTACAAGGGCGCATTGATGACGCCGTGTAGTAAGGCATACTGCACGTTGATGGTGCACTTGTCTTCAATCGCTGTAACCCTGATTGAGCGAAGTTTGAACAGAGTTAGAATGTTGAGGAGTTGACAGCTGCTCGTTGTTGCTCAGTGGTTCTCTGCGGGTACTCCGGCTTCCCCCATCCGTAAAACTGTCACATTCATGATTAGCCATTGGGCATAAGTATGTGACCTTAAACACCAATAAATAAATAGATCATCCTATTGTTACAGTCATGAGATAGCCAAAGATTCTGAAAGGGCCTTGAACTCCAGTAAATAAATATAAATAGAAAGAAGATGCTTAACTCCGTTACCACAACAGTGATTTGTCTATTGTCAACAGGACCTCCTGAAGATGGCATTGTCAGGGCACATGCTCTGAGATTGCAGATGCCTCAAATAGGCTTTTAAAGGTTAGGTGTGTTTAGAAGAAGTCACAAAATTACTACAGATATGATTTGTGTTCGTAAAAGAGTGCCACTGTCGAGCTCATTGGCAGTGGTATTTGTGGAGCTGTGGTAGAATGATACAAGAACAGCTTATTCTGTAATTTCCTGATGTGAATTCCCCTTTGGTACTACAGTGGAGCCCTGTTAATTGAATAGCCAATTTGCCAATGAAAATTATTCATTTAACAGGAGTATTCAGTTAACAGGGATTGTGACTTTCCTGTATTCTAGAGATAAACTTAGCATTTATTCTATTATATCTTGTTTGACAGAGCTCATGGAGCTCTGTCAAACAAGATATAGATTAAATGCCTGCATTGGATGTACTGAGGCCGAATAGGTCTATAAACAAAGGAAAACTGGGGAGAGTCAGGGTAATTTCTCGACATGTTACAAGATTTTTTATTCAATTAACAGGAGTTTACTCTATAACCTATATTCAATTAACAGGTCAAATTTGTACTGGAGGTATGGTAAATGGTTTTGTGTTGGGAAATTATATTCAATTAACAGGGATATACAATTAAGAGATATCCAATTAAGTGGGCTCCACTGTATCACCAAATCTCAGTCAAGTCAGATACCAAATACCGAACCGATATCGAGGTATACCTCCGTAAAAATACCGAAACCAATACTGAACTCAAAATTCCAATACTGCCCATCTCTAATACCTGGATGAGACAGGTCTATCTTACCCACCTTATGTGACCATGTTCATTTGATGATTTAATGATGGCTGACCATTTCATCATTGTCTACATCTTGTAAACATACATGGTGTCCAACTTTGCTTCAATTGCAAGGTCACACAGCACTCTATACTAAGGATGCAACGATAAATCGTGAAACGAATGTATCGCGATTCATTCTCTGACGATATGTATCACGATTTGCTTGCTCTGTATCACGATACACGTGAACCCAAAATTTCATGACTATTTTGTTAATGAATAATGACAATTCAAAAATGGCCTCATTGTTGACTATTTGCATCCAATCTATGTAGTTTTGCTTTGAAATCGTGATTGTAGAAGTCTGAATTTACACAGCTCTCGAGTATTTGTTAGCATTGAATAGCACAAACTATTAACCTCGCTCTTGAACCTTTATATACTGTGATCCAACAAATAACAAATTCCAAGGAAACAGAAGAGTGTGTCATGATGTTTTGTTGTCAAGAAGTTTGAGAAATCAAATTTTATTGAAATGAATCTGCTTGACCCACAACTGTATGATGATTTGTTATTTGGCCATTGTGTGGGTGGATATTATACTTTTCCCACTACTGATCAGCCCAGTAGAAATGTGAGGGCTCAAGAACCAAATCTGCAGTTATGGACCACCGGGTGACCCATAACTGCAGATTTGCTTTTTGAGTCCTCACTTTTTGATGATTGATGAGTGTATCATGATACATATTAAATCATGGGGACCGTATCATGATATGCTTCGTATCGTAAGAAAACGTATCGTTGCTCTCCATCTCTATACTACAATTTTTCTCCTATCGCACACCACATGGCATCATCAAAATCAATAATTTCAAAAGTCCTGTTGCGTCAATACATTAACCTGTTACTGTTGAGTGCTACAACTTTCGTCATACATGTATTTCCTTGTGGAATATACAGAATATTTTGATGGGTTTTCCAAATATACAATTCATTTTTCCTCTCCAGTCATGAGATTGGTAGAAGAGTAAATTCTAATCACAGTAACAATTTAGCAAAGTATTGATTTTGATGATGTCATGTCATGGGGAAGAGATCCTATGGCAAAACAAATTAACTTGCTTCATCCTTGAATATTCGCAGAGTTTTTTGTCCTTACTTCACTTAGATGATGGTTAAAAATGTACGTCCAGCATATTTAGTTTATCAAGGGCACCCACCAAAAGCATCCGTGGGCTAGGGGTTTCAGAAGTGCACTCGACTCTTGAGTTAAAGCTGAGATTGTACAACGAATCATAAATTGTAATGTGACAATAGTATTGACATTATATATATAGCATCCCTTGCAGGCCTGAAAATAAGCAGTCTGACATTTTAAGAATGAGGTCCCCAGAGGGTGAATTTGATGAGGCTACCCCATACAGTGGGCCAATTTATACTCTGGGTACCTCCTTCTGTTTAGTTTTGAGACCCCGATTCAGATTGAGGTTCACAGAGGGTAAATTTAGTGATGCTACTCTGCTGTGCAGGGTTGCATCACTAAATTCACCCTTTGGGGTCCTCATTTTACAAATGACAGTCTGCTTGTTTTCTGGCTTGATCCCTTGAAAGGACAAAGACGTGTTCCAGATGCATCCTGTTCCACTCAAGGGACGATATAAAGCTGACGTCAACAAGATCTTTTTACTGGTAAAATAGGATCCAGTGCCTGGGGTGGAAGTCCTCAAAAATGGGCAACATGGGTATAAACGATTGGCTGGACTTTACTTTATATCCATGTTGCGGTCAAGATTAGCCATTGTGCAGAAATATGTGACCTCAAACACCAATAAATCAAATAAATAAATTGAAATTACTCTGTTGATTGTATGGCTTCTTTCTTTGATGATCATCGATCAAACTCCCTTTATTATACCTGATACCTCCTACACCCCATTCACACCCCTCCACCTCAGCATTGGTACATGTAAAATAAAATATGTTACAAACAAATACTCAAGAGTTTCTCAGCTACAGTTCTCTGAAACTAAAAATCTTTTCCACTGGTGAAAAAGGGTTGGGGGGGGGGGGGGGGAGAGATTGTGCTTCCCCCTGCTTCTGGTACAGTGGAACCCTGTTAATTGAATAGCCACTTTGCCAATGAAAATTATTCAATTAAAAGGAGTATTCAATTAACAGGGATTGTGTCACTTTCCTGTATTCTGGATATAAACTTGGCATTTTTAGCTGCGACGAGCAGCTCTATATGTGACAATGTCGGTCTTCTGTCGTGGTACTATAAACTGATGAATGGTATCACATGCTGTATCACAGGTTTTTCAACAAAATTTATATTTGTCCACTTGTCATATGCAACATTTCTCAGATACGCCATTCTAGTTTTTCTTTCAGTTTGAGTCAAGTTAGTTCTGCAATATTGTCAAGTCAAGAGTGCGAAAACATGCAGGATTCAGATTTTATTTTATATGTTATAATACGTTGTTGTAACATGTAGTTTGTTCTTGCATTTTACAACTGAAGTTTTACAATTCTAGAGAATCTTGTGGGGGTTCTAACATTTATTTGATTGTTTAAAGTGGATGGTCACTACATTCAGATTGCTTAACTGTTCAGTAAATTATCTAATACACATGTCTTCACAAATAAAAAGCTTGGTTGTTGGTAGCTCAACAGATACATTGTATAGTCTCAGGCCTGACATTCTTAAAATGCAGGAGGGCTAAAAATTGCTCCCCTCGCATGGCCTTTGGGTGCGATTAGCTCTCCTCAAGCTTATAATACTCGAAGTGGCAAAATTAAGTTTTACTATTAATGAATTCTGCCTTGAAATGGCTACACTGCCCTTCCCACACCCCCAGAGGTGTGAGAGGGGCAGTGCGGTCATCTGACATAGCAGAGATCTGAAAAGATGTGGATTTAAGGAATATGCTGTTGTGGTCATCATTTTTTTCTAAGGTCAGGAGGGCTAGTTTTCGCCCTCCTTAATTTTTTTTAAGGCGGGCAGGAGGCGAGCAAATAAAGCGCTCTCCTGAAAATGCCAGGCCTGTTGACTGACTTAGTGTGTTTTGAGAAGAATTTTCATGCTCAACGATGAGGTTAGTTTTTCTTGAGTACTACATTTTAGTTTGTGTTACCAGATTTCGTTAACATGGTAACACATGGGATACCTGAAAATATATGAATTTTCTACCCTGGAACTTATCCTTTGGGGTCCCTAGAATTATGACACAGTTTCTCTTAAACTATTCACGGTTCTGTGGCATTAGTGAAGCCTTCCCAATTTCCATGAATTAAACCCTGAGTTCTACCATTGGAGAGGATTAATTTGTATAGCATGGGTTTTCTTACAGTAGGGTTCGTACAGGTTATGGAAAGGTGTGGAATCTTGGAAAACAGTAAATTGATTTTCCAGGCCCTGGAAAACTATGGAAAATTGGAGTGAGTTTTGGAAAAGTTATGGAAAACGAACAGATTCGTATAACTAGGGTATTTCTCCTGTCTAATGTGACAATTCAAAAAACCTTTGTACTCCCTAATTTTAAGGTTAACTAAGAATCTCTACTTGAGTTATTGGTGTTTGGGGCTTCTTATGCCAGGTGGTGTGTATACATATTTGCCACACTTTGATATGTCAGAGTGTCTGGTGGCCTTGTAGTTGTTTCTGGCAAGTCTTGGCTGCCTGTATAGGCAGCCAAGACTCGCCTTGAAACAAATGCTGAGGTACTTAGAATGTAACTTTAAAGGTTTACCTGAAGCTTGAATGTCCAAGCATCAGTTTTATTAATGTACAAAGTGATGAAAGGTGGAATTGGGGCCTTTTAGGTTCTGAGAGTTGTGCGATTGGGTGAGAAGGGAAAAAAGATTATATATTGAGTCACGTTTAACCTTTGGGGTTATGGAAATTTTATTTCCGGGGTATGGAAATGGTATGGAAAAGTTATGGAAAACCAAATTGCATAGTCTGTATGAACCTTGTTACAGTCCAAGTCAAAATAAGTTGTAGGATAACCAGTATAAACTATGTATCTTTCTCTTCCTACACTGATAAGACCAGAAGCTGGCATCATTTTCTGGAAAGCTCTCAGAGCTTTCCAAAAAATAATGTCAGATTCTGTGCTTATCAGTGCAGGAGCAGCACTATACTTAGTTTATTGCGGTTATGCTACAATGCATTTTGGCTTTACTGTACTTCCAGCACTGAAAAGAACCTTGCCTGAACAGAGCCATTATAACCATTCATCTCACAAGTCATTATACAAGCTATAAAGAAAACCTTGGCCTCACCTCTGTGAACTTGCCATACACTAGTGATGGAACTCCTAAGTGCAGACTCTGTAATGCATTCAATTCTGAACAGTCAAATCTTTCTCATGTTACTCCCTCCAAGTCAATAATGCAGTAAATTTCTTCACTGCTAATCTTCTTCACAGTCAATTGCATGTAACCCTTCATAACACTATTCAGACCTGGAAATAAAGAGCTTACATGTATATCGTAATTCGTTAACAGATTATGTTATATAATAGGGCTGAAACGATTAATCGTGATATGCATGATCAGTGATAAATTGCTCATGATTCTTACAGGTTATGTATATAATAGGGCTGAAACAATTAATCATAACATGCATGAACCGTGATTCAATACGTATCGTTCACTATGCATCGCGATACAATAAATGTAAATATTATCAGGCAAAACATTTCTTTCTTGCATTTTGAAAGCTGGTGCATTGAAACCCTGTTTTTTGCATACAAACATTGACAGTGATAAATATGTCATTAACAGAATTATTCACTTAACCAAAAGTTGGTGAATTACCTCTGATTTACTAAATATTTTTTATCGCCTGCCAAAATGAAGTTTGCGGGGGATATAGAAATGGGGTCCATTCCTCTGCCGTCCATCCATTCATTCGTTTGTTCTTCCATCCATCTGTCCATCCGTCCGTAACAACATTGGACCTTCATATCTCAGTCAGTGGATGTTGGATTTAATTGATCGTTGGTATGCTGATAGACCAAAGGAAAGGATATTTTTTTGTCAATTTTTAGCTCAACTTTGGCGAAGCCAAATTTGAGCTTATGCAATGGCCCGTCGTCCGTCATCCGTCTGTCCGTCAACAATTGGATACGGCTCGGGCTAGAGGCCGTATTTATGAACTGATCTTTACGAAACTTCTTGGGTACCTTTGTTATGACTGTGAGACGAGAACGAGTGTTTTTGGGTGCGGTCCGAAATTTAAGATGGCTGCCAGCCACCATTTTGTACCGACGATGCAGAAATCTGTTTTTTGTACAGAACTTCCGTATGAAAGTTCTGATTTGAATAAATTTTTGTATGAATGTTTAGTAACATGGAATACATCACATATAGTACGTTTTTTTTTCTCGTGCAGAAATTATGCAAATTAGACTAACTTTGATGTTTTTTGGTGTTACTTTCAGCACTGAAAGTGCAAATGCCAATATGGCTCGGGCTAGAGGCCGTATTTATGAACCGATCTTTACGAAACTCCTTGGGTACCTTTGTTATCACCGTGGGACGAGAACGAGTGTTTTGGGGTCCGGTCCGAAATTCAAGATGGCCGATGGCAGCCATTTTGTACAAAATTTGGTGCAATCAGAACTTCCATATGAAAGAGCTGAGATGAATAATTTTTTGTGTGAATGTTTAGTACCATGGGATACATCACATATAATACAGTTTTTTTTCTCGTGCAGAAATTATGCAAATTAGATGAACTTTGATTTTTTCAGTGCTACTAACACACAGTAAGTACACATATCAATACGGCTCGGGCTAGAGTCTGTATTTATGAACCGATTTTCACGAAACGTCTTGGATACCTTTGTTATCACCTTGAGACGAGAACGAGTGTTTCTGGGTGTGGTTCAAAATTCAAGATGGCTGCCAGTGGCCATTTTGTACCGAAATTAGGTCTAATCAGTTTTTTGTACACAACTTCTATACGGCTCAGGCTAGAGGCCGTATTTATGAACCGATCTTTACGAAACTTCTTGGGTACCTTTGTTATCACCGTGGGATGAAAACGAGTGTTTTTGGGTGTGGTCTGAAATTCAAGATGGCCAGCAGCAGCCATTTTGTACCAAAATTTGTGCAATCAGTCTTTTGTACAGAACTTCTGTATGAAAGTTCTGATTTGAATAAATTTTTGTATGAATGTTTAGTAACATGGAATACATCACATATAGTACGGGTTTTTTTTCTCGTGCAGAAATTATGCAAATTAGATGAACTTTGATTTATTCAGTGCTACTTATACACTGTAAGTGCACATGTCAATACGGCTTGGGCTAGAGGCTGTATTTATGAACCGATCTTCACAAAACTTCTTGGGTATCTTTGTTATCACCTTGGGACGAGAACGAGTGTTTCTGAGTGCGGTCCAAAATTCAAGATGGCTGCCAGTGGCCATTTTGTACCGAAATTAGGTCCAATCAGTTTTTTGTCACAACTTCTACACAGCTCATATTTGTGAACTGATCTTCACGAAACTTCGTGGGTACCTTTGTTTTCACCTTGGGACAGGAAGGAGTGTGTTTTGGGGTGCCTTTGTTATCACTGTGCTATGAAAACAAATATTTTGGGGTTCAGTCAGACCCACTCTGGGACTCAAAGATTTTTTTCTAGTTTAGCATCCAGGGCTTGATTTAATCTGAAAATTTTGAATAGCAATTTACTATTCACCCTGGAAAATTGATTAGCAGTTGATCCAAAAGCACTTGAAACTAATAAATCTTGAATAGCAAAATTCAGAAATTGGAGAGCAAAGTGCTATGCTAATCCAGTTAAATCGAGCCCTGGCATCTGACTACAATACTTTATATGTACCTTTGTTATCAGGTCATTACCTAGATGTTTGTCATTGCTGTGTCGCATACTATACATGTACATGTCTTTGTCTTGACAAGTTGAGCTACAGTGTCATTGACACTTTCATTTTATTTCTAGAGTTACCAGTATGGGCCTTTTTCTACTTTTTATCTCACTGAATGGAGCTAAACTTATCACTTGCCGTCCGTCGTCGTCGTCCATCCGGCGTCGTGAACATTTTTCAAACGACTTCTCCTCTGAAACCGCTAGGTCGATTTGCTCGAAACTATATGTCAATTCAAGTTTGTTCAACTGAAATGGACATGCCCACTTAGGGCTCCATAAGGGGCATAACTCCGATAGCACCCTATGTATATTGGAGAAATTACTAAAAAATCTTCTTCTCCCGCACAAGTGGGCAGAATCATTTGATATTTGGTATACAGCATTATGGGGTGAATCTGATTCAAGTCTGTTCAAATCAGCCCCCTGGATTCATATTTGGGCTCATAATAGAAGCCCAAATTCGAACTTCAGGCAAATTTCTTAAAAAATCTTCTCCAGATCCAGCAGGCAGAATCTTTTGATATTTGGTATGGAACATTGTGGGGTGGATCTGCTTCAAGTTTGTTCAAATCGGCCCCTGGATTCACATTTGGGCTCAGTATAGAAGCCCGAATTCGAACTTAGTGCATTTCAGGCAAATTTCTTAAAAAATCTTCTCCAGATCCAGCAGGCAGAATCTTTTGATATTTGGTATGCATCATTGTGGGGTGGATCTGATTCAAGTTTGTTCAAATTGGCCCTCTGGATTCATATTTGGGGGGGGGGGGGGGGGGGAGATTCAAGTTTGTCCAAGCCATGTCCCCAGGTCCTTATTTGGGCACACTGTGGAAGCTTGAATTGTAACTCAGTTCGAAATGAGGAATTTTCTTAAAAAAAACTTCGTCTTCAGATCCAGCAGTCGGAATGTTTTGATATGTGGTGTGTAGCATCCTTAGGGGGGTGAGATTCAAGTTTGTTCAAGCCCAGTCCCTGGGTCCATATTTGGGCTCCCTTTGGGAGCCCGAATTATAACTTAGTTCAATATGAGGAATTTTTCTTTAAAAATCTTCTTCTTCAGATTCAGCAGTCAGAATGTTTTGATATTTGGCATGCTGCATCCATCCTTAGGGGGTGAGATTCAAGTTTGTTCAAGCCATGTCCCTGGGTTCATATTTGGGCTCACTGTTCAAAATGAGGAATTTTCTTTAAAAATCTTCTTCAGATCCAGCAGATGAATGCTTTTGATATTTGGTATGCAGCATCCTTAGGTGGGTAAGATTCAAGTTTGTTCAAGCCATGTCCCTAGTTCCATAACATTTGTCTCTCATGACTTCATTCCTTTGTAGTGTTGATGAACCATGTCTAACTGAATGTGACCCCAAATACTTCTTTGAACCACTTTGGCTGGTGAGTGATTAAGGCTCCTTGGGGCCTCTTGTTTCAGCTTAGAAATCCTTTAAATTAGAAACCCTTGGCAGAGGGTACCAGTGGCATATTTGCACCTTGACTGATTCATCCTTTATATCTTGTTACTCCATAGCTCACTGAACTATGTCAAACAAGATATAAGGGATTAAATGGTTTTAACATATTTTTTTTTTTTTGAGAGAACAAAAGCACTCGTAAATGGGTCATAAAATCGAAACCTTAAATTACTGAATGCCAATCCGGTTGAGAAGTCACATATTGTTTGCAATCGTGCATTGAAAAATTTCTAAAAAAGGAAACTAATGGAAATGATTACACATAGTTCAAAGTATTTGATAGTGTAGTTACATGCCATGAGAGATCATGTGTATCATGATACATATCATATTGTGTTGATTGAATTATGATTCATTTTCTGTCATTTAGGGAAGCATATCATTACAGCCCTACTATGTAACATGGTGGTAACCTACAGGAAAAAGTGTTTTGATGCTTTTCCACCTTCTCTTGTTAGCTTAACTTGACAAAGTCAAGATAAGCTATTGCCATCACTCGTGTGGAAGTCTGTTAGTCTGTTCACATTTTCCTTTAGCTCAGGCTACAACCCGTAGTTCTTGTCCGATTGTCACAAAATTTCATATGCAGGTTTGAGGTCATGTCTTGATGAGAACATCCCCTTTTGGTCGCGATCGGTCAACTATAATGGCTGCCTGATAGGTAAAGGGTTAAATGGGTGTGTGGCAATAAACAAAGCCTATCTGTTGAATTAACACTGTATTAATTTTTTGTGGTCAGATAATAATTGGTCATTCAAGTATTAATCAGACTATTTTCAGCCAATGGCTGCAAATCAGGAAATACATGGCTAGTCATGCAGTCAAAATTTGACATATATATGGAATAATTGATTTATAGGTTTTCATGTCCTTAACCTAGTTTAGATTAATAAGTAGATGTATTATACAGTAGTTGTGCTGATTAGTTTCAGCAGCAGGAAAAAGTCAGTGTTTATTATATGGGTAGGATGTTGAGTGCACAACTCACCAGAGCAAATTAGTGCTTGACTCTTGAATTCTAAGTGAGATTGTACCCAGAGAGATAATTTCACAGTTCAGGTTACACAACAGGGGAATCCAAATAACTCTGCCCTCCCCGTGTGAGCCCCAGGAAGTGAACCAGTCAGTGCTTGATTACTGTGTTCTTCTGGTGAAATAGGACCCAGTCACCAATGCCTGGGGTGGAAGTCATCTAAAATGGGCAACATGAGGATAGATAATTGGCAGGACTTGACTCGGGGCTTATATTTCATATAAATTTGGGAGAATCCATTTGGATTCTCACAAAAATGGTAGTGAAAATCCATACCTGCTCTGGGTGTCCTAGGATCCAATGAGGCCACCATGGTTGAACACCTGTTGTATACTGATAACACACGTTAACCCTTTCTCAACATAACTTTTTAATTTTTAAAGCATAAACTGAATTTGATAATTTAAAAAAAACAAAAACAATATTTTCCTGTAAATCTTACAAATATGGATGTCAATGGAACTGGCTCATTGAGCCGGTTCCAATGACATCCATATTTGTAAAATTGTATTGACAAAGTGTCAGGATATTTCAGGTCATGTTAACCTTGTATTGGTTAATTTGCTGACACTATGTTAGGAAAAGGGTTAAATTGACTCAACTCTTTTCATGCGAATCCTTGCAGAGGTGCAGTGAGAATTTTCACAGATTCTTGTGGGTTTTATTACGCAAATCTGTGAATCGATTCTTGGATTCTTGTTGAAATATAAGTCCTGTGACTTTACATCCATGACTTGGGGGCGCGGTGGCTCAGTTGGTAGAGGTGCAGGCTGCAAGCCGAGAGGTCCTCGGTTCGAATCCCACCTGCGGCAACCGCATTGTGTCCTTGGGCAAGACACTTCACCCCGATTGCCTACATGGGGGCACGATGACGCTGTGTACTGAGGCGTACTGCACGTCGATGGTGCGCATGTCTTCAACCAATCTAACCCTGCTTGTGCTGCAGTGCAGAGTTCAGAGTTACGATGTTGGGGAGCTGACAGCTGCTCGTCGTTGCTCGGTGGTTCTCTTCGGGTACTCTGGCTTCCTCCACCTGTAAAACTGTCATGGTCACGATTAGCCATTGTGCATAAGTATGTGACCTTAAACACCAATAAATAAATAAATAAATACATCCATGACTTGACCAAACATCCGTGTTTGATCTCGATTAGCCTGTTTGCAGAAATTTGACACCTTGAACATAAATAAATAAATACTGATGTTAAAATACTGAATTTCAAGTAGTAAATTTTCCCCATAATGCAACCAACAATTTAACCAATTCAGTCGTGTTTCACAGAGCTGGAATTAAATAGGTTAAATTCCTGGTTTGTATTATGGGAAAAATTTGCAGTATGGAATTTTGATATTTCAACATCTGTGTACAGAGGGTTAATTAAACACTTGTTTGCAAGTGAAAATAAAATTGAGTTAACCAGGACAATTCAATATCAGGAATTTGGTTATTTTCCTAGTGATAAACTGAGCATTTATTCTATTATATCTTCTTTTACAGAGCTCATTGAGAGCTCATATGTGAAACAAGACATAATATACACCTGGAACTTAATTAAGTACCCTGAAATGTTTCCTGACTTCTGTACCGTTGAATCATGATTTACAGCGTTAACCTTTTCCCCAATGGTCAGAACCTTCCAGCACTATATATATATAAAAATCTCCATTCAAATTTTATGTTTTTAATTTTTGTCTCAAAAGTATAGCTTATGACCCCTCATTGGAACAAGCTCAAAGAGCTCGTTCCTATGAGGGGCCATAAGCTACGTTTCATTTTTGTGACAAAAATTGAAATTGTTTTCAGTAATTTAAGATTTTATTTTGCAAATATCGTCTGCTACCCGCATCGAGAAAAGGGTTAATGACCATTTCCAGCTACTGATACAGTATAATGATCATGCAAGTGAATAAGTTTGTCATCACATGATGTCATCACATGACTTGCATGCTTTACTCTGTTTCATATAATTGATGTGAGTCAGTGTGACAATGTTTGCCTGTTTTGGAGCAAGTTTGTTCCTTTGTTAACCCACGTAATACAGTAGTTAAACGCAATGGTCAAACGATCAATTACTTTTTCGATTGATCAAGATTTTTTTTATCTTTGGTTAATTGATTAACCGGTTAACCATTTCATTTCTACCGATCAGCATCAAAGACGATGTAGGAGTGGTGTATGGCACGACAACATTGGAATCTCAGGATGTGGAGGGGAGTCCATTGGTCAGATTTGAGTAAGTTCCTGCATCACCTCACAGATTGTCGCATGAGAGCTTGGAGGCATAGAAATACTGCTTACGTGCCCAGGAACATCAGACCTACTGTTCCTTTTGGTGGAGGTTCAGTAATGATCTGAGGATGCCTCTCTCATGCTTGTAAACTTGATATGGTGACTGTACGTGGGAATCTCAATAGTCATCAGTACATCCGGGACATTCTCAATCTGGTTGTTGTGCCTCATTTTGAGAACCACCCGTAGGCTACACGCCCTGTATTTATGGATGACAGTGCAAGGCCACATTGTTCCCATGCTGTGAGAGCATTCCTTCAGAACAACGCTATTACAACACTACCTTGACATAGAATGAGGAGGGTTCAGGCTGTCATCCGGGCACGTGGTGGATACACTCGCTACTGACATCAGACACTGCCCTTTTTGTCAGTAATTACCGGCATTGTTTCATCATGGACCGTTCCAGCACCATACTTGTCGAGAACATTTTTCCGTCAAAAACATTAACATATATGTGCTTTTACTGCCTTAAAATACTGCATATTTTCATCATTGTGTTGTCTTTCATTTGTCAATAGACCATTCTTTCTGCAAACAATCACTTTTGGTCATCTGAAAGATAGCATGAAAGTAATGTCAGTTTCTATTAATACCACTGCATAAAAAAAAGAGGGGGTGCTTAATTAAGTTCCAGGTGTAGAGATGAAATGCTTTAGTTGGATGCAATGAGGCCATGTACATGTAAGTCAATAAATTTGGAAATTTTGCACCTGTCAGGGTAGTTCTTTGATAGATCCCAAGATTTTTTATTTAATTAACAGAAGTTTACTCTATAAATTATATGCAATTAATAGTTTAAATTGTGCTGAAGGTATAAAATGACTACAAAAGAGGTTTTCGTTACTGATAATCGCTGTTCCAGACACCAGTGTTTGTACAAGTTCAAGTTCTTGAATTTTAAAACTGAAATTTCAGGCCCTTGAATGTGCTTGAAAATCAGACTTTCTTGGAGAAACCCAAGGAATATCCATGAAAGTTCTATTTTAGTCACTGCATGGCTAAATTTGTTTCTGAAAGAAACTGGGAAAATTTTGTTGCTTAAACTGCATTTCTAACCACTGAAGAAAATACCTTCACTGTTGTCAAAACAAGGTGAGTCAAAAATAGTGCATTGAAACTGTTATGAGACACTATTTGGGGAATCAAAATTGTCACCAAAGTGTTCAGGGTTAATGATTTTAAATACACCCTAGGCCTGTCTGACTTTTTATGGTCAAGAAGTTGTTTGGTGAGAACAAGACATTGCCTCCAGTTGACTGCAGTAAGACCTCCTCATCTATTTTACGAATGATCTTTGTAAGGCCACATGTCACCGCTCTAAGCCCAGGTAGGCCTGGCATGTAGCATAGATGATGAATGTTCTACTCTTGGCATTTCAGGTGCTTGAAGAATGATGTACCTCAATTACAAAATAAGGTGTGTCATAGGTGCAAATATCCCCCCCAGAAATGAAGCAATGCAACAGACACTGATCCATAGAAAGCTCAGAGAGATTTTTCCAAAGATCAATGTACTAAACAAACCCTCAGCATTAATTATTTGAAAACTTGATTGGAGTGCTTAACCCTTTAGCCGATGAATCGGCCACATCCGCCCACGTAATATACAAATTTAGCAGCTGAAAAAATATTATTTTTCCAAAAATTTAAACAAAACCATATCATGTGACACCTCTTTGGAACGTGCTTATCCAACTCGTTTCAATGAGGGGTCACATGATATGGTTTGGCTGGAATTGTTTGAAAAATTTAAAAAAATGATACTTAAAACAGTAAATTATGATATCGTCTGCGTTGGGTAAAGGGTTAACCCTTTACCCAACGCAGACGATTTCAAAATATATTTTAAATATCATTTTTTGAAATTTTAAAAAAAATTTCAACAAAACCATATCATGTGACCCCTCTTTGGAACGAGCTCGACGAGCTCGTTCCAAAGAGGGGTCACATGATATGGTTTTGTTGAAAGTTTTCGAAAATTAATATTTTTTCAGCTGCTGAATTTACATATTACAGGGGTGGATGCGGGTGATTCATTGGGTAAAGGGTTAATGAGAATCATTTTCAAAATGGATCAAAATAAGGAGAGATTCAATAACATATTTCCACAGCAATTATAACTCCTTGCATGTTACTGGCAGAATTTATTTTGTCTAGTATAGCAACTCCTATACTTGATTCCATTGTAACGGAATAATCTTTCTAACAAATGCATTCAGTACATGTGAAATGAATTACCACTAACACACCTAATGGGGGCATGGTGGCTCTGTGGTTACAACATTGGACTACAAACTGGATGGTCCATGAATTGATACCCACCAGGAGTAAGTGTATTGTGTCCATGGGCAAGGCACTTAATCCTGATTGCTCACTTGTGGGGCCCGTTGGCATTGTGTGCTGAGGTGTACTGTATGCCTATGATGTTTTTGTTTTGCAGTTTTTGCTTACCAAATCGGTCATGTTCAGAAAACATCCAACTTTAATTAGCAGTTTTTGTTCGATGTTCATTGTGTGACTTTAAATTCCTCCCAAATAGCAGTGGCAAACATTGCCCAAATAAGGTAATTGTACCCAAATTATGCAGTATTTCAAAGATTTGCCAGCATTTGAAGTGTTTCGGCTATATATTGTTTGGCTAACTTTCCCCGATGCTTGCAACATGGCTCAGGGTCTACATGAACCTGTCGAATCAAACAGTGGAACAGACAAATAATTACAAAAACGGAGTGTTCACCAGAGAAAAGCAATCAACGTTGACAGTGTCATATACTGTATGATCATGTACTGAAAGCTTGAGATCTAATATATTTATGTTTGTGGCATTCTCTATTTAATATCATGCATAATTTTTTGCACATAAATAGGACTTTGGCTCAACAATGGGAACCTAAAAAGCCTTCTTGAGTAAACTTTCCCTTTCCTCAAGGAGGGGAACCTCTCTACAGGCATCTTCCACCCATAAAAAAAACGACCAACACGATATGGCTCTGGATTTTGGAGTTGTCATTAAACCCCAGTTGTATAATAATAGTAAATTCAATAATTAAAACATGCATGTAAAAGATAATTATCCAAATCCCAAATCAAGTACAAAAAATGAATAACTGAGAAAGAGAAAAAAAGAACCTTTTAAATCCTTTCTCATCCCACCATACTCCACCCAACCCTTTCCCCAATGAAAAACTAAAAAGGAAAAAAAAGCAACAAAGCCTTGGGAATGAGCTGGACAGCAAACAGTTTTTATTTTAGTATTTGCAGTCCCTGAGACAATACATGTTTGTATGCAGTTGAAATAAAAAAATATTCCAACAATGTGAAATAAATACATGTTTTGAATTCAAAGAAGCAAGTGAAGCAGTGCTTGTTTACTGTAGCAAACAGGCTCAGTTTTACTGGTAAAATGAACCCACTCACCAATGCTTGAGGTGGAAGTCCTCAAAAATTGGCAACATGGATATACACGATTGACTAAACATGATTTTATCTCCATGTTGCGGTCTCAGTTAGCCATTTTGCAGAAATATGTGACCTTAAACACTAATAAATAAATAAATTTATAGAAAACTCCACTGGAAATTTAAAAAAATCTTCTCAGAGAGTTTTTAAAAAATACTTTGCGAGTGCAAGACAGCTGGAAAAAACCCACTGAATTCAAATTTAAATATCTTTGTGCATGCCTTGGGGAAAATACTTGAAAATATTTTCCATGTAGATCACACCTTCTACACCACTGAAGTCATCCCTTCTTTATCCCTTTACGGGCAATATTCTAAAAAATTGCCGATTAATTTTTATTTTTTGTCTCAAAAACATAGGTTGAGCTCGTTCCAATGAGGGGTCATAACCTATGTTTTGGAGATAAAAAATTAAAGTAAATTAGTTATTCAAGAATTTTGTTTGCAAGTGTCGTCTGCTTTTCGTGTTCGGTGAAGGGTTTAAAATAGTAACATAATCATCATCAGCTGAAAGACATCAAAAAATAACGACACAAAGTCAGTTTTGGCCAATGGAAAACACAAACGAAAATAGATATATGATCATCAGTCACAACATGTTGATTTATGCACAGAACTGTATTCAGTGAGTGTTATCTTGAAATTTGTACTGCTCAATCTTTTGCTGAAAGCGTCTTTTGAATTATATTTTCAGAAAATAATACATGTAAGGACAGATTGTATTTGGAGTTGCAGTTTGCCAGTCAATTTTATGGCAATTAATTTTATATCGTAGAAAGCTAATGGCCAATTATTCCCCGTGGAAGTGGACTTCCGGGGAAGTGGAGCAGTGCTTATCTACTGCAGTTAACAAATTCTACTTTATTGGTAAAATAGGACCAGGAACCAATACCCAGGGTGTCAGTTCTCTAAAGTGGGCCTCATAGGTATAAACGATTGTCGACTGGTTAAACTTGACTTCATTTATAGATAGCCAATGATGCTGAAAGTATCCATAAAGACCACTAAATAAATAAACTGCTGATTATTTGTCAGACCAATAAGTAAATAAATGGCACTCCCCCCCCCCCCCCCCCCCCCCATCAATTCCACACACCCTTATTTGTAATGTGTATCAACCAAGTTTATCTGCCTCAGAACAGACAACTGGGTTCTATGCTCTCTATTATATCTAGATGCAGGTGCATATAAATTCATAAATACTGAAAGATCACACATCCGAATCAGTTTCCGTTGTTTCTGTAATTGCGAGTAGGTGTGGGTTTAATAAATGCTGATAACCGGGCACACACACACATGACTTTGAACCTTCTAACTAGTCTTGCATTTGACAAAAGAGGTGAGCCCTTTCGTAATGGGCATTCACAACACGAAGGCTTGAAAAATTTCCAACCAGGTCCTCTCTCAAACTTTGATTTTTCTATGTAAATTCAACTAGGAAGACCGATTCAGGTGACCTTTATGAATGGGGTCACCCGGTTTGTTATGGAAAGCACGGTTGCTAGGTTCAGAGTCTGAAATGTGAGCTTGGTCATCTGTTTTTACTAACGCACACACACATATCACTCTCTTCAGGGCTGTCTAGTGTCTGGCTCTAAAGGATTTTGTACAAGATTTAGTACAGTGAAGCCCACTTAATTGTATATCTCTTTATTGAATAACCTTGTTAATTGAATATAATTTCCAAACACCAAACCATTTACCATGCTTTCAGTGCAAATTTACCCTGTTAAATGCATATGGGTTATAGAGTAAACTCCTGTTAACCCTTTACCCAACGTAACGGCCAAAACCGGCCAGCGCTATTCTCAAAAATCGCCAATTAATTTTCAAAATATTTTCATTTTTTGTCTCAAAAACATAGGTTATGACCCCTCGTTGGAACGAGCTCGTCGAGCTCGTTCCAACGAGGGGTCATAACCTATGTTTTTGAGACAAAAAATGAAAAAAATTAGTTATTCAAGAATTTTTTTTGCAAGTGTCGTCTGCTTTTCATGTTAGGTAAAGGGTTAATTGAATAAAAGTCTTGCAATATGTCATGGAATTACCCCGAGGATGATCAAATTCTACTTGTTTATAGACTTATTTGGTGTCAGTACATCCATTACAGGCACTTAATCTCTTATATCTTGTTTGACAGAGCTCCTTGAGCATTTGTACAGTTAAATCTAGAAGTCCTGTCATGAAATGCGCACAAATAGCACGTTGATATTCGCGTTAATATGCGCGTTATGGCCCAAGTAAAGCTATCAAATTCTGTACATATGGCCTGTGCACAAGCAATGTTTCAGCCAATGGACCTCCGGGTAACCCGGAGGTCCATTTGCAGAAGCATTGCATGTGTTTGCTATGAGTAACCAGTGGAACCTGCCGTGGTTTGGATGCCATTCGATATGGCAACTGCGCGCAATTCCAACGCGCTATTAAGCCTACATAAACGCACTATTCGTGACAGGACTTCTAGTTTTAACTGTAGCTGCACTGTGTAGCAGGAAGCTGCTGTCTGAGTTTTGGAAGGGGATCGAGGTAGAACATGCATATCAATTTACGTACATGTACAAAGATGTGAGTACGTTGGTACTTGATTGTCATTTTATATAAAATCCGGTGTCACAGCCTCTCCACTCTTGCAAATATTGTGAGAGTTGCTGTCGTTTACTGACCTCTGTAATGACCCCTGCAGGTTGATAGTCTGTTCTATGGGGTCTCGGGTGAGACACCTTTTAACACGAACCAAAACATGCACAGACTGAACCATTCTATACAATAACTAGTGGATTTCACGCATTTACTGTTCACCTTACTGTTTAACTGAAAGGCGTGAAATAACCAGAAATACGTTTGATCTTTACCCAACATAATGGTTGAAACCGACCAACACCATATGCAAAAGACAATCTGCAGTTTCATTATTTTTTCAAATATTTCCCCTGAAAAACACAGCCCATAACCCATCACTGGGGCGAGCTCATCACGTTCGCTCCACCGATGGGACAGAGGCTGTGGTCCGGAAGAAAAAATCTGAAAAATTTGTCATTTTCTGTAGGCAACAACTTATTATTAAAACGTTGTGTTAGGTAAATGGTCAATGCGACTCAACCTAAGCAACGCACGGTGCTCATCCAGACTGTGTAACGTCCCTACAAGTAACATATAAACATTTCATGGTGTTGTAAATGCTGATCGCAATCTGCGTTGTCACTACATTATCGTGACAAAACAGTATATACAAAATGAAAAAGTGGTTAACCAGTTAGTAGTGAACTGATTCGAGTATGTATATTTGGACATGAGGTCTAGATTTCTGTAGTGTCTTAGTTGTTCAATAAATCTTGTATAGGTTGGTTGGTTATTTTTCACTTTACAGGAATAAATAAACTTTCTGTAGATCAACATATAGAAGTCTGTTGTGTTATTGGGAGGGGCGTGGGTATTTCTGTAGCCTAAAATAATATATTCCGGGGTGAAGGGAAACTCAACATCACACTTGCCCTTCAAATGTTCCCAAACAATTCAAAAGAACTGTTTTCGCCACAGAACATTCAAAGAACAAGTGAAGTATTGACTCCTTTGTATTGCAACAAAAAGTACATAGTTCCGTTTCAGAGAGTTTGCATTTATAAAGTTTTGAATTCGTATACAAAATTTGGTGGACAATTTTGAAATGCAAACTTTGTAAATATGTATCATCCGTGATTGTAAATGGGATTTTATATATAAACTTCCAGTCATCTGAGTGCAGATTTATATCCAAAACCTCATTCCATTTATTCTGCATATGAATGGAGGGTGTTGCATGCAGTTCTAGAAATTTAAAATAAAAGGATCGGGAGACTTTATTAGTAGATTTTAACGTCTCAATGTTTCTGTGCTGAATATTATTCAGAGGCTTATTGGATTTGGTCACCATTTTCCAAGCTTTGGGTAATGCATATATAATACCCTGAAAAACTGTAAATGGGGTATTGATGTTATACTTGTTGGAGAAGTCGGAGAAGGTTAAGAGGCTGTTGTTGTCAGATACCAGGTCATTTACAAAGTATATGAGAGCTCTGTCAAACTTGATATAAAAGAATAAATGCTACATTTATCTCTAGAATACAGCAAAGTGACAAATCCCGCTTAATTGCATACGCCTGTTAATTGAATAATTTTCACTGAAAAAGTAGTTATTCAATTAACAGGGTTCTACTTTACCTGTATCATACTAGTTTATTTCATCTTACTACAAAAACGTATTTCATCCAATACAAGTAAAAATGTGTAGACAAAATACAAATCTGTATTGAGGGTAGCAACCGCACATGTGATCATTCAATTCAGAAAGAGGATGTTTTTTTTACCTGCATTCAATGGAATTGGCATTGACTTATTATGCCCCTGAACTCCGAAGGAGGATTTGGGGATATCTAGTGAAGCCCTCCGCCTGTCCGTCCATCTGTCTGTACAAACATTTTGCATTGTAATTTCAAAGCTCTTAGTCCGATTTGCATATCCTTTGATATGCTGATAGACCCACATGGGGGGATAGAGATGCACAAGGAACGGGTTCCATCCAATAATGTTTGCCAGAGTTATGGTCCTTTTTCGACTTAGACAGTTTTTCTCAACCTCTGTATTGTATTCACTGCATGTTGGATTTGAAAACCACTTATTTGATCAAAACAAAATTTTAGAGGTTACTTGTGGATGACAGGACAATGCTTCCTTTCGATTTTGGTTTGGCTAACCAGTTCAGTATGGCCGCCATGGCATTATGACACCATCAGGGGCATTTGCTACGCTTTGCATTGCTCTTGTCACACATGTCAAAGCCATTTTTGATATCGGCAATTTGATGATAAATAAATCACTAGCTTATTAAAGTAAATTGGACATAATCATTTTTTGCCTTGATGATATTTTTAGCTTAACTTGACAAAGTCAGGATAAGCTATTGCCATCACGCATGTGGAAGTTTGTTAGTCTGCAAGTCTGTGAGTGTGTTCACATTTTCCTTTAGTACAGGCTACACCCTGTAGTTTTTGTTCGGTCAACACAAAATTTCATATGTAGGTTTGAGGCCATGTCCAGATGAGAACATCCTCTTTTGGTCGCGATCGGTCAACCAAGCCCCAAAACCGGAAACCTTTAGCATAGTCTACAGGTCGAATTTATGAAGGGATTTCATTGTAACTTGGTAGGATGCCTCTGTATAATATCTAGATTAGAAAGTCCCCTTTTGGTCATGATCTGTCAATCCCGACGGCTGCCCAAGCCCGAAACCCAAAAACTTTAGCACAGTCTACAGGTCATATTTAATATGGAGAGATTTCATTGTAACTTGGTAGGATGACTCCATATGATGTCTAGATGAGAACTTCCCCATTTGGTCTCGATCTGTCAACTGTGACGACTACCCAAGCCCAAAACCAGAAAACCTTTGGCACAGCCTACAGGTCGTATTTATTGAGGATTTTATTGTAACTTGGTAGGATGACTCCATATAATGTCTAGATGAGAATGTCCCCTTTTGGTTTCGACCATTCAGCCGTGACAGCTTCCCAAGCCCAAAACCCGAAAAACTTTAGCACAGACTACAGGTTGTATTTATGAAGGGATTTCATTGTAACTTGGTAGGATGACTCAGTATAATGTCTAGATGAGGACGTCCCCTTTTGGTTGCGATTAGTCAATCGTGATGGCTACACAGGCCCGAAAACCTTTAGCACAGTCTGCAGGCCGTATTTATGAAGGGATTTCATTGTAACTTGATAGGATGACTCGTTTTGGAATAATTTCACTGTAACTTGGTAACTTTCATTGACATACATTAACTGTGAAGGCCACATACATCAACTGTGAGGACCACATTAACCCACTCCTCATTTCTTTAGTACAGTCTATACCTCATATTATTTTTATTGAAAACATAGCACATAGGGAACAGAAATTAACATATTCCCAATTATCACAATTCTTGTCTTAATTTCATAATCCTTTCATAAACATTGAATATTATCCTTTTCATCAAACACAACACACAGACAAGTTAAGCTACAGTGTCATTGACACTTTCATTATATAGGCCTAACATGCGTTAAACATGAAAAGCAAAACAAAGAAACACACAGCTGAAACACTACATGTACTATAAACTCAAGTGGTTCTTGTAGAAGTAGAACAATGAATGGGGGTTACGTGCAAGAACACAACATCATGATGTCATGATCTTCATTCTTAAAAATATCAATTCAAAGATGCTGAAAGATTGTCAAAATATATGCAAACAAGTCAAGAAAGGGAGGAATATTGTAAGATAAATTGTTTATTACCATCAAGTGGGTTTCCGAGATGGTCTATTGAAGTATCGACCTCTCCTCAGGGTCATATATCTACTCGTTCTAACATACTCTGCGATATATGACCAGAAACGAGGTCTTAACTTCAATACAACATCTCGGAAACCCACATGGTGATAATAACTAATATATATTTGAAATCATCATTATCAGTTTCTGGGTAAGTCACTGAGGACGGCTCATGGCTTGCCTGGCTTCATGTGCCTAGTGTTGCAGAAAGCAATGATATGAGTAAAAACCAGTTGATCAATCACTAATATGTTGTGTAGAAATAGACCTGTCAATATTCTGCCTGTATCTGTATACATGTCGGCATCTGTCATTAGCAAAAATCAATCCAAAAGAAATAGTAAACTGTATTATATTTCCATCAGTACATGTGCATCTGCCGCTGCAGAAATCTCAGATCATTTGTTAACTGAATAGCCACATTTTAAGTAAAAATATCCAATTAACACAAGTATTCAGTTGATTTAACACTTAAATCCTCAGATTAATCTCACATTAACAGTGGTCAAAATAACGCTTGTCTACTTGTCACCGACAAGTAATTTCTACCAGTGACAATCAAAAAATAAATTCACTTGTCCTGGGCGACAAGTGTATTTTTGCCATGACTTTTTATGTTGTTGAAATCATTCCCAAACATACCAATTCCGATTGCAGAAACAAAATCCGAAACAGTCGGCACAGTTAACAATAATTACATTCCACTTCCATTTTGTTTGTGGGGGAAACTTGTTTCTATTTTGAATCAAACACGTCATAGATATTGAGGGAGATTCTGTGCATACTCATCATCTAGTGTTTTCTGGGGAAACTTGTTTCCATTTTTAACTAAATTTATACATCATTGGTATTGATTGAAGATTAATGCGTACATGTCATGCGATGATGGGGTAACTACACAACAGTTGAAAGACAACGTGTTCAGCGTCATCTGCAAAGAGTTCAGTCCTGGGTAAATTTGTAACGAAAAACCCCTGAATTGACTCGGAAAAATCTGTGGAATGCACAGAGGTGGCCGAATGTGTTGAAAGTCAATTTGTTCAAGTTGGGTTCAAGTTGGTTTCAATGGGTGACAAGTGGGGGCACGGTGGCTCAGTAGGTAGAGGTGCAGGCTGCAAGCCGAGAGGTCCTCGGTTCGAATCCCACCTACGGCAACCGTGTTGTGTCCTTGGGCAAGACACTTCACCCCCATTGCCCACGTGGGAGCACGGTGACGCTGTGTACTAAGGCGTACTGCATGTCTATGGTGCACCTGTCTTCAACCAGTGCTATCCCTGCTTGTGTGGAGTTAGTATGTTGGGGAGCTGACAGTTGGTCGCCGTTGCTCGGTGGTTCTCTCTGGGTACTCCTGCTTCCTCCACCCGTAAAACTGTCGTGGTCATGATTAGCCATCATGCAGAAATATGTGACCTTAAACACCAATAAATAATTGGGTGACAAGTAAAAAAAAAATTTTACTTGTCACAGGTGACAAGTAAATTTTTTTTTAACATTTCGACCCCTGCATTAATAACTACCATTATATACTGTAACATCGCTACAGGTGACGTAAGAGTGTTTTTACATTATTGTTGGCTGCCTGTACAGGCAGCCAACAATGATGTAAAAATACTGTCAAAATAAATGACTCCTATCATTTGAGTCCTTAAGGACAAATACCCTTGGAACAACTTTTTAAGAGCCATATCATTGCTGGAGTGCTAGAGTGTTGTGTGTCTCATAGGGGACATAGAACACTCTAGCACTCAGGCCACGATATTAAAGGGTCAGTTTCTGGCTGTATGGGGACTTAAGGGTTAAGCCTAACAAAATAATTCCAAGAGAGCATGCATTTCCTCTTTTGTTTGTCACTTAGGAATCTTAACCTGCACACAGATGTTAAAATACCGCAATTTCAAGCAGCAAATTGTTTCCATAATGCAACTTGGAATTTAACCACTTCAGTCTTGTTTGACAGAGCTCATTAGTTGATTAAACTCCTAGTTGCATTATGGGAAAACTCTACAGCTTAAAATTTGAATATTTCGCCATCAGTGTGCAGGGTTATAAGTTCTGCCGTGAGAGCTAAAACAGCTTGTTCCAGTGTGGGTTCATAAGCTCTGTTTTGGAAGCAATCATCAAAGTTATTTGTTCAGAAAGAGTATTGTGAATGCTGTATGCTAGTATGAGTCATGTTAGATAAAGGGTCAGCTCTTTACCCAATTGAATTGTTTGAATTGACCCAATGCAATACACAGCTTACATGCATGCCATTCACATTATGCTATTTCTCTCAATTATTTTTTCAAAAAAAAAAGCTTATGCCCCCTTATTGGAGTGAGTAGATTATCCAATGTTTGTTCATAAGTTATGGTTTGGAAGCAAAAAAATAATATTTTTCAGTTATTTACCAAAACAATATTGCAAATTTCATTTCCAGGTTCTGTAAGGTAAATATGATTTAAGGCAAAATGCTGCGTTGTTCATATACACTATCTCGATCAGTAGCCTTCTCTTGGGGCTTAGAAACATAACTGATTTATGTATATGGGCATACCTGTTGGGATCTCTGGGAAGTGGAGCAGTGCTTGCTAACTGTAATAAGTTCTGCTGTACTCATAATGGGTAAAATACGTCTCCCTCTGTGGGAACAGGATCAGTGTTTCTCTCCTGCAGTAAACAAGTTCTGCTTTACTGATAAAATAGGATCCAGACCCAACACCTGAGGTGAAGTCCTCTTAAGTGTGCAGTCTAGGTATAAACAATTGGCTTACCTTGACTTCATACCAATGTTACAGTTATGATATAGCCAAAGATGCTGAATGTGACCTTAAACACCAATAAATAAATAAAATGTGACAGTTTAACCCTTTACCCAATGAATCGCCCGCATCCACCCGGATAATATGCAAATTCAGCAGCTGAAAAAATATTATTTTTCGAAAAATTTCAACAAAACCATATCATGTGACCCCTCTTTGGAAGGAGCTCGAACCATGATGTGGTTTTGTTGAAATTTTTTGAAAAAATTAAAAAAATTATATTTAAAATAATAAATTTTAAAATCGTCTGCATTGGGTAAAGGGTTAAGTGTATGAACAATTGGCGAAACTTGTCTTCATACCTATGTTGTTGCAGTCATGATATAGCCATAGATGCTTAAAGTGGCCTTAAACACCAATAAATAAATAAATAATTACTTGTATATAGCGAGATCCTTTTCTATTTTTACCACAAGGTTAAAATTTATATAGTCGGACACACCCTCCATAGAATGCAGTCAGTTCACTGACATTGTTCCCTGTAATTAAACAATCTGTGGCACATAAAATTTGTCAGATATTCTCAGCTACTCCTGACAATTTAGCATCCTGGTGCAAATGTCTAGGAGAAGTTATGACAACAAACATACACTTAACACACCCTGCATTATTGTTAGATTTCTCGATATATTTCCTCTTTTGTTGGGTTTCTTTGGGTTTAGTGATACTTCTGAGAGCCGGGGTCATATCATGTCAGACCGTTTTTTTATGTGGGGAGGAAGTGGCATTGGAGAATGACTGAGTTGTAGCCTTTCAGACTCATGATCTCACTAGACCAGTGCAGAGTCAGTCAGTCTTGGTTGAAGGTAAATGCACCATCAATGTGCTCTATCCCTAAGCACACTGTGTGAACATACTCCCACCTGAGCAGATCAGGGATAATTTTGGGTATCAACAGGGGCCGTTTATGGGACTCTTTCCCAATGACATTTGGACATTTGCAATTTCGAACCCTAGATTTCCCAATCACAGTTCCCACTCACACAAAAATTCAATGCACAACTGGTGCCCTGAACTTGGTAGTCATAAGGCCTCAGAAAGCCTTTGGTTTTCTGAGGCCTTATGACCACCAAGTTCAGGACACTAATTATACATTAAATTTTAATTGCTTGCCTAACGAAATCCCTGAATTCAAAGACAAATGACGAGATCTTCAGTAGTATAAAAATAATTTAATAGAGCCTGCAGAGACTGGTAAACATGGTTGCATGTGACTGTTTGTTACTAAACTTACTTGTGCTATACATGTAGTTGCTCAGGTATTTGTTTTAGTCTTCTCTGTTAAAAAGTGTTCTCTGTTCAAATGGATGGTAAAATTTCTTAGTCTTTGTTTTTTTTACCCTCCAAAACAAATTCTCAATCGGAACACCCATGATGCAAATTTTCCCAATGGCATGGCCCCTGACCCTTTCCCAAAGAGGGCAGAAAAATCCCTGCAGATAGTCTTAAGTGGTTGATTGCTGCCAGCTGATATTTGTTCTTTATTCTATAGTGCCTGTTCTGTAACTTATCCCTTTTCCCAACAGGAGTAAAATTTCACAAGAAGCACAGAATGAAATTCTGATGGTATTTTGAAAATCTCATAGTGATTCTCACTAATTCATTTCTGAACTGTAGAATAGAATGGGCATCATGTCATTCTGATTCTTGCAAATTTTTTTGAAATTCTCTCCCTGCCCAATGCACGCAATATAAAAACCTGTTATTTTA
Organism: Pictodentalium vernedei; assembly: GCA_031216915.1. Taxonomy (NCBI): domain Eukaryota; kingdom Metazoa; phylum Mollusca; class Scaphopoda; order Dentaliida; family Dentaliidae; genus Pictodentalium; species Pictodentalium vernedei. Next base: position 436,655,978 of record CM062292.1, read on the forward strand.
ATTATTTTTTTTACTTTTCTTTAAATTTCAACTAGTACTGTGCGGTATTGAAATTTCAAGTTCGGTATCGGTATCAGCTGCCTTTACCTAACGAATCGGCCATATCTGCTCGCATAATATACAAAATGAGCTGTTGTATGGGTGTGGTGATTCAGTAGGTAGAGGTGCAGGCTGCAAGCTGAGAGGTATTGGTTCAGATCCCACCTGCGTTGTGTCCTTGGGCAAGACACTTCACCCCCATTGCCCATGTGGGGACACGGTGGTGTTGTGCACTAAGATGTACTGCACGTCGATAGAACACCTGTCTTCAACCAATGCTAACCTTGCTTGGGTGGAGTTAGTATGTTGGGCAGCTGACAGTGGCTTGCCATTGCTTGGTGATTCTCACCGGGTACTACAGATTCTTCCACCCGCATATATATTATATATTGGTGTTTAAGGTCACATACTTATGCACAGTGGTTAATCGTGACCATGACAGTTTTACGGTTGAAGGAAGCCGGAGAGAACCACTGAGCATCGACAAGCAACTGTCAGCTCCGCACCATTTCAACTCTGTTCAAGCTCTGCTCAAGCAGGGTTACAGCGGTTTAAGATATGTGCACCATTGACATGCAGTACGCCTTAGTACATGGTGTCATCGTGCCCCCATGTAGACAACTGGGATAAAGTGCCTTGCCCAAGGACACAACGTGGGTTGTCCTGGACTGGGATCGACCTTGGTACTTCTAGCATAGAAGTCCAACATTCTACCACTGAGCCACTGCGTTCCCTTCCACCCGTAAAACTGTCATGGTCATGATTGGCCATTGTGCAGAAACATTTGACCTTAAACACCAATAAAGAAATAAATGAGCTGTTGTAAAAAGATTATTTTTCAAACAATTTCATCAAAATAATAAATATGTGAACCCTCATTGGAATGAGCGGTCACATGATATGGGTTTTTTAAAAATATTTAAAAAATTTTTTTAAAAATAACAAATTTAAAACAATAAATTTTGATTTTGTGTACATTTGGTATAGGGTTAAGGGGATTAGTGAATTATCTATTGAAGACTCAATGGTCCAGTAACTTTGAATATCTTTACTAGCTGATTTAATGATTTATCACTGGATATGTGCCCTGTGAGTTTATGAAAACAAATTCCTCTGTGCATCTTGATTGTTTACATTCCACAGTGATTGTACATGCTACTTAAACACAATTTCTACAAAAAGTACATTGCTCACATTTTCAAAATACCTTCAGAATTTCATATTTTTTTTTTTAAACTAACTGAATGCCTTATTCGAAGCAGGTCATTTTAACTTTTCTTGTCTTGGTACATGTCCACATACACTGTACTTTGCTATCAGAGATGTGTGCATATTCTCTGTGAGGGATTTTACATGTAAACTTCTTTCAGTGGCCACTGTCAAATCTTGTTGGACACTTGGGGATGGATGAAATGAGTACTAGTGCTCAAACGACTAGTGAATTCCAAAGTCGACTAGTCAATACCCAAAAGTCAAGTCGACTTCGACTAGTCATTGGTGATAACTTGTCTCTTTATAACAGTGTTGGTGTTCCGGTAGAGTGCTGAAGGTCCAAATTTGGCTTCACTTAGGCATTCATATACAGCAACTTACTGGAACATTATTCTGTTAATGTGCTTCAAATTAAGCTAAGAGTGAAATTATATAGTCTTATTTAATTTGCCTTGTTGCGATTTATGGGAGAGTGCCTATAGGCACTCTCCCATAAATTGCAACAAGGCAAATTAATAACATATGATAGCCCAAAATAATTCAGCACTCGACTAGTACCAGTAAAAACAAACTACTGTCACTACTATTAGATGGCAATAGATGTATACATTGATTGCCCAATATTGCTGTTCAAAACTGTCTGACAGTGGCACAGAAGGGATACTATTTACCTAAAAGCTTGAACTCTTCCGACTAGTCGACTGCACAATTGAGAGTCGACTACTGGTTTGCCCAGAGTCGACATCGACTAGTTGACTTATCCTTTGAGTACTAATGTGTACATATTCTCTGTGAGGGGTTTTACATGTTAACTTCTTTCAATGGCCACTGTCAAATCTTGTTGGACACTTGGGGATGGGTGAAATGAGTAATATGAACTACACGCAGTTGACTTTACAACTCATGGTACCTGTTGAAATAGGTTGTAAGGTAATAAAACAAATATGCTGCTCCCCCCCCCCCCCCTTTTTTCATCTGAAATATTATGTCACTCACACCAATTCTGTAAAAGCTTGGCTGTGCCCACTCCATGAATCTCAGGGCTTATATTTCGACGAGAATCTGTGAATCGATTCACCGAAAGATTCGCTCAACAAAACCATAGAGAATCCATGTAGATTCTCGCTGAACCTCTACTAGGATTCGCGTGAAAAGAATTGAGTCAATTTAAAACTTTACCCAACATTGTGGTAGCAAATTAACCAAGACAAGGCTAACATGACCCGAAATATCCTGACTTTGTCAATAGAATTGTACAAATATGGCTGCCATTGGAACCGGCTCAGTGAGCCGGTTCCAGTGACATCCATATGTGTAAGATTTTGTTGGTAAATATCAAATTCAGTTATGTTTTAAAAAATTGGAAGCTTTATTGGGTAAAGGGTTAATATGTGTTACCAGTATACAACAGGGGGTTTAACCATGGTGACACGCATAGCAGGTATGGATTCTCGCAACCATTTGTGTGGGAATCCAAATGGATTCTCCCAAATTTAGATGAAATATAAGCCCTGGAATCTGTTTTTCACCTCTTGTAGAGGAATAGCAGCACATCTCCTGGAATATATAATTTGTGAAACATGGACAGGGAGAAAGAAATACGCATATGTTTGATTGATTCGGGCTACACCGCCCTTTTTAGCTGCGACTAGCAGTTCTATAAGTGGCAATGTTTCTGTCGGTCTGTCGGTCGGTCGGTCGGTCAGTCGGTCTGTAACCAACGAGTTTCAAAACTCAATAACTTTTGAAATACTTGATGGAATGACTTTATATTTGGCATGTAAGTGTATCTTATTGATGTCTAGCCACTGTTCAATGCATGTGTTGTTCCAAATATTTTTCTTTGAGTTAAGGCCCTTGATGGACTTAGAATTTTGTGAAATTGCACCACCCATCGCAGCTACGGCGTCGATGTCGCGATTTTTATTATATTAGCCGATGCTAACAATTAACAAAGCATTAATATAAAAGTACATGTAATCTAAAATCTACCAGCTAGAGAAACTAGCTTTTACTGGATGTCTATATGAGTTGTCTCTTAACATGAAGTCCCTCGTGCACCACAGATGAGGGAGACCTGAGGCCTGGCCCACTGAATGAGTGAGACCTCAGGGCTGACACATCCCGCCATGGGGAGAACATTTGAAAGGAGACAGAGCAGAAATTGTACAGAGCTGGTGAGGTATTATGCCGCACGCGGTCGCCTTACTTAAAGCTGTCTGAGTCAGCTGGGTGACAACAAATGTGAGCCTGGGGAGCTGAATGAACAATCCCAACCACGTAAACATACCGAGAAACAATGGTATGGCATCTGTTTGGGTGCACTGGCAACCCAGACAGGACAAGCCAATTCTGCAGAGAAAGTGATGTTTATGTTTTTAGATTTTCAACTTACCCTGTACCCAAACAGCACACAGAGATTTACAGCTGAAATAATCACAGAGTGGAGTATGGGTGGTATATTCTTGGTTTGAAATCTGATTCTCAGTAATAAACTCATAAACCTCAACAATGAGAATTGTATTGGACTTCTTTCCACTCCAGTGATCAGATCAGGAATTTGGTTTATTTTATTTGTTCAAATATGAGCTGTCAACAAGATCATTGAGACACTACTGTGAACTGCAGTGGATATCTCAGAATTTGATATTTCTTGAGAGAATAACCATGTAAGTTGCATATAATTTTCAATACCAAACTATTCCCCAAACCTCCAGTACAAATTTCCCCTGTTAACCCTTTACCTAATGAATCGGCCTTATACATCTGCATAATTTGAAAAATTGAGGAGTTGAAAAAGAATTATTTTTTCAAAAAATGAAATTTATTTTATTTATATATTATATTTTCAGTAGCAAATTTTGATATCATCTGCATTGGGTAAAGGTTAATTGCAGGTAGACTATGGAGCAAACTCTAGTTAATTGAATAAAAAAAATCTAACAATTTATCAATGAATTACTCACAACAATCATTGAATTTTCTGCTGTCAAATAAGATATAATACAATACATGCTTACTTTTTCCAGTCCTCAAAAAATTCACTGGACCACCTGGCAATTCTGGTAATTTTCCAACTGGTCTGTCCTAGTACTAGGGGTTAACCCTTTACCCAACGTAACTGCCAAAACCGGCCAGCGCTTTTCTAAAACATCGCTAATTAATTTTCATTTTTTGTCTCCAAAACATAGGTTATGACCCCCTCATTGGAACGAGCTCGTCGAGCTCATTCCAATGAGGGGTCATAACCTATGTTTTGGAGACAAAAAATGAAAAAAATTACTTATTCAAGAATTTTTTTTACAAGTGTTGTGTCCTCTTCATGTTAGGTAAAGGGTTAATTGAGTATTTTTCACTGACAAAGTATTCTATTAATTCATTTATGGTCACCCAGCAGGACATGAGACACCAGCAGTGAGCTTGTTTGCTGTGGGTGAAAAAATTGGAACTAGAACATAACACAATATTGCGATTTTGACACACTGCATATTTATTACTAAACTTATCGGAAATATTTACAAAGCTAAAAAAGTAGATTGATAATTGATATGATATGAAATTAAAGAGTTTAGCAGCGTGCCGGAAAAGTAATCAAATTTAGGATAAACTGGGAGAAATTTTTTATCGCTATGCAAAATTGGCTTGAATCTGCTAAATATGGTGCCCACTTATTATTGGCAGTGCTCTGCACCACACAGTGATAGGGGGGGGGGGGGGGCACCATCCTGCCACCCCTGGAAGTGGCATACTGGGCCTGGAACAAATGCAAATTCAGACATCGAGCAAAATTGTGCTTGGAAGGGAAACAAACGGAGGGGTATATGCTTGTGCCCAATATGGAAATAAACAAGCTTCCCATCACTAAAACTTTGTTTGTGGCTCCGGTCTGATCCATGACCGATAATAATTAAGAAATGAAAAACTGTTATGAGGTACAAGACTCACCTCTGTAAATACAGACCCTAAACGCAAAATTGAAAGAACGAAACTGAAATTTATAAATTTTGTGAATATTCTTATGTTGTGCAAAGCCGAAGCTTCAAGTCCCAAAATGGCGAAAAAGGACTCAGCAGGATTGAAATAGTTCTTATATATGACATGTGATTCGATTGACCACGTCTGCCAGATTTGCTGTTAATAGCACCAAAACAATGCTTGAGGTGGACTGGACTTAATTAACGGAAGTATGAGAAGGTATCAATGTTCCGAAAGTCTGGATACCTGAGAATTAGGCAAGTGACTCCGAAAGTAGTACAGCCAATTCGAGAACTGTTCAAGGCCAGGTACTGGGGGCAGTTAACAGGTCACAGATGGAGATGAACTCTGTATACAATTTGTGCTCCAGTGCACATGTATAGGCATCCGCAAAAATTTTGTCTGTGTTAACATAAATGTGGCTGACCACCTGTTGTTGTCAGCCACCTTATTTAAAAAACTGTTGTCCACATATTTCTATAAAGTGGCTGTATACTTATATGATTAGACATATTCTTCAGTGCTAAGACTTGGTGAGTCTGAGCTCACGAGAAAATCCCACTCAGATACCTTTGTGGGCCAATATGAGGGCACTTCTTGGGCTCAGAGAAACAAGGAAACTATTTATGGGGAAAGATTTCCAACCATGGCCCAATGTTTCTATTTTTTCAACTATCTGTATAATTTTTATCTTTGATTCTGGTCAGTTCTTGTAAAGGAAATGCAAATAGATTTAAAGTTGACATTACGGAGGCCTAATGTGTCGACCTGGAATGTACCTCAAAGCTTGAGCAAAACAAACTTTCATCCAACGTATCATTTCAAACTGATTTTTATGTATATATGAGTCACTGTTGCATCATTTTGATTTGAATTTCCACTAGGAAGATTTTACTGACTGTTAGATAAATTTTTATTCATGGCATGTGTCATTTCCAATGACATATTCATTGTTTAACAACATTTTCGGCAGCCCGGATCACCTCGTGTTAGATAGTTTTACGGGTGGAGGATCTGGAGAGAACCACTGAGCAATGGCGATCAACTGACAGACTCCCCAACATACTAGCTCCGCACAAGCAGGGTTAGCATTACTTGAAGACAAGTGCACCTTCGATATGCAGTGGCAATCAGGATTAAGTGCTGTGCCCAGGGACACAACACAGTTGCCCTTGGCAGGGATTGAACCATGACCTTTCGGTTTTAAGTCCAATTCCGTAACCACTGAGCCAACGTGCTCCCCTTTTCCTGTTAACCTCTTATGATATTGTGCAGGTCAGCACAATTTTTCTTATTCGATAATTGTAAACTTTTTTTTCTTTTTCTTTCTTTTAAATTCCATAGAATACACATGTAAGGTAGTGAACATCATGAGAATGGAATCAGCAATGGTATGCATGTCCCCCGCGGGGATCCCCGGGAAGTGAAGCAGTGCTTGTTTACTGTGGTAAACAAGCTCTATTTCATTGGTAATATAGGACCCAGTCACTAATGCTTGGGGTGGGAATCCTCTAAAATAGGCAAAATGGGGGTATAAACGATTGACAGACCTTGACTTTATCTCCATGTTGTGGTCATGATTAGCCATTGTGCAGAAGTATGTGACCTCAAACACCAATAAATAAATTGTATGCATGTACAATGAAACTGACATGTTATGCTATGTGTTTTTTGGCCATGTGATTATTGAAACTTTCAACCCATAATTGGCTGAAGGTAGGATCTCAAAATTTTCTGACATGTTGGAGCGAGAGTTAAAATTGTCCAACAGTGTCTTCATTGCTTCAGACTTGAAACTTACGTCAATATACTTCTTTTAAACCTTTACCCAATGTAACTGCCAAAACTGGCCAGCACTATTTTCAAAATCGCCAATTAATTTTAATTATTTGTCTCAAAAACATAGATTATGACCCCTCTTTGGCACAAGCTCGTTCCAATGAGGGGTCATAACTTATGTTTTTGAGACAAAAAATGAAAAAAATTGATTGTTAATGAATTTTGTTTGCAAGTGTCACCTGCTTTTCATGTTGGGTAAGGAAGGGGTTCAACACTAATAAACAAAACAGGTCTGAAACATTCATTTAATATTATTTTAAAGAATTACTTTTTGTTTAATGAAAGTAATTCTTTATTTTATAATAATACAGCAAATTTATTCATTTACATAACTATTCGATTGTCCTATACTTATAACATGTAGCATGCACTTTCATACAAAGGATATATGAAACATATATAAGGGAATTTTTGCCTAATGAAAATTGTAGTTTCGTCAAATGGTCAACTTTTTCTTTCTAATTTGTGGCCTTCAGAGAAAATCTTGGCATTTGGACGACCAACACTTTTTCTGACTTGTCAACAGAAATTTTTGAACAATTAGGGTAATTGTGAGGGTAAAAACCTATTAGCTTTGGGACTGGATTGATTGTATGAATTAACAGTTTTCAAATTAAGGTTTAACTCTTTACCCAACGTAATGGAAAAAAAAACGGCCAGCGCTATTCACAAAATTCACCATTCAGTTTTTGTTACTTTTTAATTTTTTGTCACAAAAACATAGCTTGTGACCCCTCATTGGAGCGAGCTCAACGAGGGATCATAAGCTATGTTTTTGACGCAAAAATTAGTGCTACAAGTATTTTATTTGCAAGTGTCGTCTGCTTTTTGTGTTAGGTAAAGGTTTAAACTGTAATCGACAGATAACTGTTCTTCATATTATCATTCATTATGATTTTTGAATATAATTTTCATTTGTTCAGAGCATTTTTCTGTTGTGAGCCCCCAGCACATCAGATTTTTGACTGACCATTTGGCCCCTTCAGAAGCAATATTCTATTAAAATCTAATTTAAATTATATGAACATAATAATTAGGACTAATTATTGTGTTGGTCATTAGCTGAATAACTAGTGCATATACATGTACATGTGTCTTGATTAATACCTTTGAAATATGGTTCAACTGAGGGTACACTTTCATTTTTGTTAACACATTGAAGTCTGAAGTGAAGTCTACAGTTAAAACTAGAAGTCCTGTCACGAACTGTGCGCTTATCTAGGCTTAATTGCGCATAGGAATTGCTCGCAATTTCCCATATCGAATGGCATCCAAAGTATGGCAGGTTCTCCTGGTTACTCATAGCAAACACAGGCAAAGTTTTTGCCAATGGACCTCCGGAGGTCCATTGGCTGAAACATTGCTTGTGCACAGGCCATATGTACAGAATTGGATAGCATTATGGTAATAACGCATAGATTAACGCACAGATCAACGTGCTATTTGTGCACATTTCATGGCAGGACTTCTAGTTTTAACTGAACACACATTTTATGAACAATGTATAGCAGGTGCTTTGATGTTTGCAATACTGGTACATATTATGATGGGACGAACAAACTGTGTAACCACTGCGTTTGTGTGTTCTAGTCAAGTGTTGTCTGCCTAAATAAGTGACAGATGATACTGGACCAGAATCAACTGCAGGCCAAAGGTGTTTACAATGTTTTTTATGTCCAATAAATTCACTTTTGTTTTCCTAGCTCCTGGGAATCAGTTGTATATAAAGCACACTGCCAATCTGAATGTTGAAATAATAGAAATATTCCATTGTAAAGTTCTGTTCTTGCATCTGTTCTGATAACAATTGAAAAATATTAATTTTTTTAACTTGTTTGACAGAGCTTGGAATTAAATATTTATTTCTCAGATTTCTAGGCAGAATGGTTTTAAAGCATAAAGACTTCGATATTTTCTAATCTTTATTGGTACAGTACAAGTCAAAATAAGTTGTTGGATGACCACTATAAACTATGTATCTTTCTCTTCCTACACTGATAAGACCAGAAGCTGACATCATTTTCTGGAAAGCTCTCAGCGAGAGCTTTCCAGAAAATGATGTCAGATTCTGATCTTATCAGTGCAAGAGCAGCAATATACTTAGTTTATTGCAGTTATGCTACAAGTTATTTTGACTTGTACTGTAGTCAGTAGGGATTTGCATGCCCCTGGACTGAAGGTGTTTTATTTTCAAACTCTGTACCTGTATGTACCTGATTTAGTCTCGGACTAGAAATAATTGGAGGAAATGTTAATGGACTTGTATAAATGTTATGGACACTGAGAAGATGGATTGAGCTGGCTCATTAGGGATGTACCTTCAAAGTCAACTTCATACATCAAGATTGCGTGATAAACTTAACACAGATTGTGTCTTAGATGTAACTTAGAAACTAGTTAAGTTACATCAGACTTCATACAAATGTTGAGTACAGTCCGAGGGTGTGTCATATATACATGTACACAGAACGTCATGATGTGTGAATGCATGAGTGCCAGTGCAGAAGGATAGAACAAGATGTACAGCCTTGAGTTCTATTCTTCTGCAATGACGTTTTTGTAAAAATTATCCTTTTAATTTATTCAGTGAATACTGTATTGTTCGGGGAATATATTTTTAAGATGGTTCTTTAGATTGAAATTTCCAGCCTTCTGACACAGAAATTTACACACATATCAACTGCACAATGTGTTTGTCCACACCTAATTCATTGTTTGTTTTGATTGTTCTTCAAGGACCCTCCTAATGTTTAAGATTGTGCTGTGAATCATTGTCTAAACAAAAAATTCATTTGCACATTACCAAATAGTACAGAGCTGTGTTGAAATATAAGGGAGTTGGTGATATCCCTCTGTGAGTTCAGTCTTGATCTTTGCCATTTGCATACTTGTCCTCACTCAAGAGACATTTGACCTCACTCACTCAGATTGGAGTGTGGTGGCATAGTATTTATTTTAACCCAATACCTAAAGTTATGTTAAAACTGGCCAGTGCTATTCATAAAAATCACCATTCAAATTGGAATGGTGATTTTTGTCCTTTAAGCCTGTTCTATTCAGGGGTCATAATCTGTGTTTTAAAGGCCAAAAGGGAAATTTTGGGGGTAATAAATTCTTTTGGCAAGTGTCGTATTCTGTTTGTGTTAGGTAAACGATTAACTAAGGTAACCTGAATTTAATTTAATCCTTTATGAATCGACCACATCCGCTGACATAAATTAGTTGAAAAATATATTTTTCAGAACATGTCGACAAAACTGTATCATATGCCCCCTCTCTTTGGAAAGAGCTGATTTGCCAATCCAATGAGAGTCACATGATGGTAACATTATATTGTTTTCTTGAAATTTTTTTTAAAATTTGAAGAAAAAAATTAATAGAAATTATCAATTTAAATAAAAACATTAGATGTCATGTGCATTTGGTAAAGGTTAAGCCTAGTTTGTTATGGGTTAAAATGTTGAAGAATCTGACAGCTGCTTATCGTTTCTTGATAACTAGATATATTGCCAATGGAAAGTACTCTTTTGAGTCCTTTGCAATGGTGTGTCTTCCACGTAGGACCCCCTGGAAGTGAAGCAGTGCTTGTTTACTGTGTTTACCATATTTAAGTGTCTGATGGCTCGTTGGTTAGCACATTGGATGTAATCCTGACTTGCATCATCAGCGATGTGTCCTTGGACAGAATACTTAACTGGTCGAGTGCTAAATTATTTTTCAAAGGTGATTTGTAACATGAGTATTTTTTTCAAAGCTACCTTGCCACCCACATGGGGAAGCTTAATTTTGCAATTTTTGCTTCTTAATAATTGTTTTGTTACAATTTATTGGAGAGTGCCTGCTGGCACTCGCCAATGAGTTGTAACAGCAATTTTAATTTTTTCTTGCTACTTCTTAGAAATAACAAACTAATTCATAAAGTGTAAAGCCACTTCAGCACTTTTCAAGAGAGCCACGATAGTGGCTTCTAACACTCAACCAGTTAACTGGTAGAGTGCTGGAAGCCCATATTTGGGCTTCATTCTGAAGTGCAGGTGCTGCAACTTGATGCCTTCATATTCTGAGGATATGCTTCGTATTAGCTTGGAATTAACATTATTCAGTCTGTGAGGGTTTGCCTAGTTACAATTTATGGGAGAGTGCCGAGTGGCACTCTCCCATAAATTGTAACAAGACAAAGAGACATGAACAAATTTGGATGACCAAAAATAATTTAGCACTCTACCAGTTAATTAATCCCAATTGCATTAATCCCAATTGCATTGTGCTAAAGCATACATCATATTGATGTTACACTTTTCTTCAAACAATAAATACTCAAGGGCATCACTTGCACAGTTGCTCCTTGTGTCAGATTTGTACAGTACAGCCGCTGTAGACTGGTCACTTTCCATGGGCGGGCAATATATCCATGGATGCACAGGCTTGGCAATTTCAGGAGAGCGATTTTTTAGCTCTCCTTACTGCCCCCCTGAAAGAATTAAGGAGAGCGAAAAATTGCCCTCCTAAATATTTTGGTCTGGGATGATTGAGATTACATGTAATATTTTGTATTGTGCTCACATTCAATTTTTGTTGTAAAGCAAAAATGTAATTTAACTTCGAAGTCACATAACATCACGTAATTTCATTTTGAAAGTGGTTTAGTGGTGAAAGGTAATGGCTGCAACCATACCCAAACACAGTTGCAATTATTTGAAGCAAAATGGGTCACAGCAATATTTTTTTTTCTGTCAGTTTCAAGTTCAGCAACTGACATTACAGTTTGAGGGGTAATTATTCAAGGAATATTGACACTATAATATACTACCATTACTACTATCCTGTCACTTGAAGCACTTGCACGAGGATGTGACTGTAGATTCAAGCAGACCTGTTGTCCAAGAAAGTCATACGCCTACTACTACCACCTTCAACCCCCCTTGAGGGTGTTGAAGGTGGTAGTGGTAGGCATATGACTTTCTTGGACAACAGGTCTAGGTACACACACAGGTCTTGTCAAGTGTGTGTTCGGTTGTTGAGTGAGACATCTAGATGTCTAAGAGATTTCGCTTTACCTTAGTAAAGTTAATAAAATCACTGACGTAGTCTGTTGGTTTCAGTTTCAATGAGTTCGTTCAACTGGATACTTAAAATGCTGTGTAAAGCTAATTGCTCTCCTAATTGAGGAGTGCGATTTTTTGCCCTCCTGCATTTTTCAGAATGCCAGGCCTGGATGCAATAACCTAACACTAATTTTAGGAATAATCATCAAATATTTAATTAATGAATAATAATAATAATTAATTTACTGATGAGGATTTTTATTCCTTGGTAAATGCATGTATAGACATCACTGCCCACGCATGAATTATGACCAGTCCACTGTAACTGTAAGGTGGAAAGTCTGTCAGTTATTTGCCACTTGTTTGTGTTTCTCTCTTGGTACGCTGTTTATTCCCACCTGAAAACTATCCAACACGGAATGACTCTGGCTTTTGAAATTGTCATTAAACTCCAATTAACAAATAAACAAACATCACCCTATTTGAGGAATCACCAGAAGCAAGATGGGATATTCTTCGTCAATCAGATCAAACTTGGCGTTAAAACAGTTAAAAGTCAGACATTGTAATTGCCATGGTATGCATTTTTCTAATTTCTGAAAAGTGTTTGCTTTCACATTTGTTAAAAATTGTCTTTGAAATGTCAAGTACTATCCATGTTTGCAGAAGTATAGCCATAGTTCTTTTAAAAGTTCAGCATATTGAAATGTTTTCAGAAGACCTATTGATATACATTTCAGAACACTTCTACTCTTTCTCTTTGTGTTACGAATTAGAATTTCAAACTTTTATTATTGGCAGGTTCGGGGCTCAGTATTTTGTCACTGATATTAACCCTTTACCCAATGCAGACTATATCAAAATTTATTAATTTAAATATCGATTTTCAATTATTTTCGAAAAATTTCAACAAAACCATATCATGTGACCCCTCATTCCAAAGAGGGGTCACATGATATGGTTTTGTTGAAATTTTTCGAAAAATAATATTTTTTCAGCTGCTGAATCTGCATATTACGTGGGCGGATGCGGGCAATTCGTTGGGTAAAGGATTAACCTTCAAGCAGGTTACATGGATTCCACATGGCTAACCCATCGGTCAAGGAAGCAGAATTGTTAACACAACTAACAGAATTACATTTCACAACAAAGGCTCTGCATTTGACAACATGTACCAATATCCATCATACAGTATAAGTCAAAATATGTTGTAGCATAACCGCAATAAACTAAGTATACTGCTGCTCCTGCACCGATAAGATCAGAATCTGGAATCCGAATTGTTAACACAGCTAACATTGAATTACATTTCACAACAAAAGGCTCTGCGTTTCAGAACATGTACCAATACCCATCATACAGTACAAGTCAAAATAAGTTTTAGCATAACCGCAATAAACTAAGTATACTGCAGCTCCTGCACTGATAACATCAAAATCTGACATCATTTTCTGGAAAGCTCTTGGTGAGAGCTTTCCAGAAAATGATGTCAGCTTCTGGTCTTATCAGTATAGAAAGAGAAAGATTCATAGTTGATAGTGGTTATCCTACAACTCCATAGTTGATAGTGGTTATCCTCCATTAGTAAAACTGCGCGAGACAAGGTGGTCCTGGCCGTTGAACGATGTCATTAAATAAATAAATAAATTCTGCTTGTAGAAACTGAGAAAAAAATTTTTTTTATTTACTAATTCCTACTGGTAGAAACCAGAGATGAAGCTTCTATGATAATAAATTGGAATCAACTCCTTGCATGCTACTTGCAGAAATTCCCTTACTCTTTGCATGTTGCTGACAGAAATTCCTTCCGGAACAGAAATACTCTTTATCAAAAGTGCAGGGATAATCCTGCCTCTGATTGGATGAATCATTTCATAACTGAATGCTTGGCTTCATTTGTTGGAATTTTTTTTATCAAATTCAATCATGGCTGCTGCACAGTAGTTGTGACTGATTATGGAAAAATCCAAGAAAATGCTCGGCAGCCAAAAAGACAAATGCCTCATTCTAGTTTTACAGCTGAAGCTAGAATTAAGTTTCTACTGGAAGAATCGCAGATCCTTCCAAAATTTGAATTTCTACAGCAGTATATATTTCCCACATATCTGTTCTGTTTTTTGGTATCACAGGAGTCCATAACCAGTGCCTGAGAGTCCTCTTAAGAGAACAGCATCATTATAGGTATCACAGTACTAAATATTTTCCCATAGGCAACCATTATAACAATTATGTAAACAACATATGATTGTATCACTTAAAATTAGATATCCAAATACCTACATAAAGTACAGGCCTTCACACTATTTTCTCTTGTCAGAAAACAGGGTTCATACAACAAATAAGAGAAAAATTGCAACAGGAAGTAAAGTACCATCCTTGAACCTAATTTTTCTGAGAATTTTCAACAAAAATACACAAAGGTACACAAGGTAACTGCATTTTTTATGCTCTGCAAATACTGTGATCATCTTTTTCTTGCGGCATGTTCGGCGTTAATGTAAAAATGTAATAAAATGCTTCAACAGTTTTCTCAAGCAATAATTTTTTTCTAGGAGCCTTATTTTCGAATATTGCATCATATCCGAGTACAACGTTTCAAGACAGATAACTCTCAACCAAATGTTTAGTACAGTGATACCTATAAATGCGTAGTTCAACTTCACTTTTACTGTTATTGCAGTATAGCAATAGATGCTGAACATGATCTGAAAACCCAATAAAAGCAAACAAATGCAGAGTGGAGATTGCACCCAAGCAATAATTGCAAATTTGTTTCAAAGCATAACAAACCCTGTCCTTGGCAGGAATATCTGCCAGCAGCAGGCACAGTTAATAGTGAACAAAAAAAGTTAAAATAACCTGAGCAGTTATTTTTAGTCAAGTCTTGTCTTCCTATTCAGACATGCACCACTTGGCTAAAAACAACTGCCAGGCCATATGACTTGATAAATTGTACTTTTTAATGTTCTCTCTCATTTTCCAGTCTTTTTTGTCACAGTTAAAACTTTGAACCATTCTTAAAAGCCAAGGACCTTCAGGGCTTTAAAAGCCCATTTTTCAATTCAGGAACATTACTTGAGCAGTTGTTTTTAGAAAAGTCTTGTCTGCCTATTCAGACAAGCAACACTTGATTGAAAACAACTGCCAGGCCATGTCTTCATACAGATTGTAGAGAGTGTATTATCACTAAATCACCTGCAGAGTGGAGATTCCACCCAAGCAATAATTTGCAAATTTGTTTCAAAGCATAACAAGCACAAGCAAAGTTCCAGCCAGTGGGTCACCCGGAGGTCCATTGGCTGAAACATTGCTTATGTTCTTTGTCCACATGTGCAGAATTTGAAAGTGATACTTTGAGTGATAACTCCACTCCCTGGGTGATTTAGTTACAATCCACACTTCACGTACTGTACATTTTTCTTTGCTTTTTAAGCACACCTTCATAATCTCTGACGAAAATCAAATGAACACTTTGCAAGAATCAGAGTTGATTCTCATTGTTTTCTTAGCGAGAATTATTTACGTGAATGGATTCTGAATCTCGGATGAATATGAAGCTTTGAATACTGGTTGGAAAGATGCAATTGACAAGGATAATTATTATTATGGTATCCAATTGAGATGAGTACTCTCCTCAAGGAATTATCTCTTCTGTTGATGATTTCCTTCACGCCGCCTTCTTAACCCTCAAGGTACTGATGTCAAAATACCAAGCAAAATGTTTAAATAATGCAACTTGGAATTTAACCTTTTACCTAACATGAAAAGCAGACGTCACTTGCAAACAAAATTATTGAATAACTCATTTTTTGTCTCAAAAAACAAAGGTTTTGATCCTTCATTGGAACGAACTCAGCGATCTCATCCAAAGAGGGGTCATAACCTATGTTTTTGAGACAGAAAATTAAAAAAATAATGAAAATTAATTGGTGACTATTGTGAATAGCACTGGGTGATTTGGACCGTTATGTTGGGTAAAGGGTTAACCAATTCAGTCTTGTTTGACAGATCTCAGGGAAATCTGTCAAACACAGTTGATTTGGTTGCATTATGCCAAAAATATACGTTTTAAAATTTTTGAATTTTCACATCGGTGTGCAGTAGTAGGTTAAACATATTTGAAAGTCAATGCATTACTGATGTACTGGTGAACTTTTGTAGTTCACAACCCTATATAAAGTAGGTGCCAGTCTACTTAAGTTTGGCAGCTTTGCTTCCTTGACATAATATTATCTCGTGATCTGTGTCTGGCTTGCCAGTCATTTAAAGTAAGGAGCATTGGTATAAAGGAGTATTTTTGAACATTTAAAGAATTTTTTATGTTGTAAAATGAGTGTCTCAGGAAATTGCAGACAATACATGCTTTATTGTTTATTGTTTTCATAATCATCTGATAAATGTAATCAGTTGATACATAGCATGAAGCAATCGGGAAGTATCAAAATCATGAGACAGAATATTCTTAACCTTCTTCACTATCATGCAAAGAAATCAACGTTTTTAAGCACCAACAATTTTCCAAATTAAATTTAACTGTGAATTTAACCCGCTTTATCTCAGTAAGCTCTGTCAAGCATCACATAATTGGTTAGAATTTTAGTTTTAACCCTTTACCTAACCTGAAAAGCAGACGACACTTGCAAAAATAATTCTTGAAGAACTCATTTTTTTGTCTCAAAAACATAGGTTATGACCCCTCGTTGGAACGAGCTCGACGAGCTCGTTCCAACGAGGGGTCATAACCTATGTTTTTGAGACAAAAAATGAAAAAAATAATAAAAATTAAATGGCGATTTTTGAGAATAGCGCTGGCCGGTTTTGGCCGTTACGTTGGGTAAAGGGTTAACAAAATACTTTCGTCTTAGAGATTTCCATTAACCCTTTACCCAGTGTAGAGAATATCAAAATTTATTATTTTTAAAAATTTCAACAAAACCATATCATGTGACCTCCTCAATGGAATGGTGAGCTTGTTCCAATGAAGGGTCACATGATATGGTTTTGTTGAAATATTTTGAAAAATTATTTTTTTTTCAACTGCTCAATTTGCAAGTTACGCGGGTAGATGCGGGCAATTCGTTAGGTAAAGGGTTAAAACTCTGATTTGTATGGGTTGTAGTTAATCACATTATGGTATCTAGTTCTATTGATATTCCTGATAATTCTAAATAATAATTATCAGGTCTTGAATTTCACTTACACTGGTGACCAGTGAGGTTTAACCCTCTCCAATCTGGAGTCAAAATGCCAAAGTTTTCAGCAGCAAATTTTTTCCAAAATGCAACTGAGAATTTAATAAATTATATCTTGTTTGACAGAGCTCATTGAGCTCTGTCAAACAAAATATAATTTGTTAAATTTTTCATACCATATGGTCAATATGGAGTCAATGACGGAAATTTTGAAATACTACCAAAGTGCTGGGAGTTCATACTGGGAACAGGAATTTATCGGCTCTGCGGCTCCAGGTTCTGAAAGTCAGTCACGATACCCAGGAAATTCATAGACTATGTTATCAATGATTGTGTATTATAATTTATGAGATTATGGCGAATATCATTTCTTCCGCGATCAGCATCGCCGTTGGTGCTATGGTTTAATTTCGCGAATGGGAATTTCCTGGATACCTGTTCTGATAATCAATGCTACTGCCTGGGAAATTCATAGACTAGAATCGGGAATCAAAAGTTGCGGAACGTAGCCTTTGATTTCCAGTTCTGTCCTATTAATTCCCCAGGTATTGCGACTGATATTTACAAATGAGAACTGGACTATTCCTAGTATCATGACTGATTTTCAGAAACGAGAACCAGAAAATTCCAGTTCTCAGGATTAAACACTAGTCACCAGTGTGCCTAAATTACAGAAATGCTTTCAAATTAGTAAGCATAACACATTGTTTTGGTTAGTTTTTTATGCATTTTCTCCCAATTTCATAAAACGTTAATGATTTAACCCTGAAAGGACTGGAGAGTCTTATATACTTTTGCAACCCATTGAAAGTCTATGTCCTGTGACTTTGGAGTTGTTTCTAGGCAAGTCTTGGTTGCCTGTATAGGTAGCCAAGACTTGCCTAGAAACAACTGCTATGGTACATATAATGCAACTATTGAGAAACTGTATATTCGAGCACCTGCTCAATAAAAGGAGATCAAAGTTTGAATTGAGCCCTGCAGGGTTAATAGATGTTCTGAGGCATGAATACAGCCATGAGAAGCCAAAAATAGCATTTCAGATAGACAGTATTACAAAAAAATGTTTCTGCACTAGGACGTTTGTCTTGGCAAGCCTCCGATGTCCCCAAATTTGACACATCTGAAGAACAGTAAATAGAAAGTTAGTCAAACAGTTCTATACATCTGTTCATCATAGGATGTATTTAACCCTTTACCCAACGCAGACGATATCAAAATTTATTATTTTAAATATCATTTTTTAAATTTTTTCAAAAAATTTCGACAAAACCATATCATGTGACCCCTCGTTGGAACGAGCTCGTTCCAACGAGGGGTCACATGATATGGTTTTGTTGAAATTTTTTGAAAAATAATATTTTTTCAACTGCTGAATTTGCATATTATGCTGGCGGATGCGGGCGATTCGTTGGGTAAAGGGTTAACCCTTATTCTGACTTTGACAAATTCTTTTGTTTCAGAACAGGTGCCAAAACAGTCCTTCTCAGAGATATTTTTCTGATATCAGTCAAATTGATGCAGCCAGCAAAGGTTTCTAGTTCCCCCTTGAAGGCCTATTTTCGACTTGGATCACATTTTACTGCAACAAAACAGGTGTCCCAATAAGCAGTCTTTGTGTAAACTTTGAAGTTACTTTCTAAGTACCATTGGCAGTTGCTTCTAGCTAGGCAGGTCTTTTTTGCTATCTGGATAGGTAACCAAGACTTGACTTGAAACAACTGCAAGGCCACAGGATGTTGGCTGTAAAAATGCAGCAAAAATGTGTGAAAAATCTCCTTGCTTTTAAGGCTAAAATCTTGGTTTCCTACAATATGTCAAGAAGGGATTATGATAATATTCCCACATATTGATAGTGGAGTTTCCACTTTGACAGTAACTCTCAAATTTTGTGAGAAAGCATATAAAGAGCCAGCTAAGTTTCTGCCAATGGATCTATATGTTCAACCTTGAAGTCCATTGGCTGGAACTGTTTCTTGCACCGTGATTTTCCATGGAATATCAGCCATGTTCTTGTGATGATTCCAAGCCATGAGTGTTTTAGTCCTGATCCATTCTGCAACTATTATTATATATAAGCCAGCCTGCAAACGAGCACCCTGTCATGGTCGGTGATAGGTACAATTTGCATGTTTGATAAGCACCATTTCATTTGTGTCTGACACTGACTTGTACAACTTCTTGAAACTCAATCTGAGTTCATAAGTACATTTCATTTTCTTTCAGACCTCTTTACTATTTGTAATTTGATAAAATGGCCAGTTTTAGTAGGTGTCACCAAATTTTTGACTTATCCAGAGTTTGCATTTTGAAAATTAGTCTGGGCCTAAAAAAAGTCTCTGGGATTTGACGGTCGAGGCCTAGTCGAGGCTGATTTTTATTAAACATACCTTTTTAAGCATATTGAGTGACAAAACATCATGCAAAAATTGTCGAGGCTGAAAAAAGAGTCTTGACGGAAGCACTCTCCGGGCTGATCTCAGGGTCTGGGCTGATCAGCACCAACAAAATTCAAATCCTGCTTATCATTTATTAGAAAGCTGTCTTACAGTAAGCTTTTGAATAAATGTTAAGACAAGATTTTAATCAGATCAGCTACCCGTGGGAACCCTGGGAAGTGGAGCACTGCTTGTTTACTGCAGTACTTAGATTCTGCTTTACTGGTGAAATACAACCAGGAACCAATGCCTGGGGTGGAAGTCCTCTAAGGCGTGCAGCACAGGTATAAACGATTGGCTAAGTTTGACTTCATCCCTATGTTGCGGTTATGAGACAGCCAAAGAGGCTGAAACACCAATAAATAAATAAAGGATCAGATCAACATATGCAATTGAAATGTGGCTAATACGCAATTAACATGCACCCGTTTCCAAGACCATATTCACCATAAACTGCACTACTCTAAAAAATATGTGCTCTTACTTTGAGTAATGGTACACCATGGGGGTGCGGTTGCGTTGCGGTAACCAATGCTCGTCAGATCACTGAAGTTAAGTAATGGGTGACCGTCTGAGCGATCGATTCGGACTCTCGCGTTGTGTCCTTGGGCAAGGCACTTAACCCCGATTGTCCACATGGGGGCACGATGACGCCGTGTGCTAAGGCATACTGCACGTCTGTGGTGCACATGTCTTCAACCAATCTAACCCTGCCTGTGCTGCAGTGCGGAGTTAAGATGTTGGGGAACTGGCAGCTGCTCGTCATTGCTCGGTGGTTCTCTCCGGGTACTCTGGCTTCCTCCACCCGTAAAACTGTCATGGCCATGATTAGCCATTGTGCATAAGTATGTGACTTTCAACACCAATAAATAAAGGGTACACCGTACCTATTCAATTGTAATTCTTGAGTCAGGTACTGAGTATAGGATGCTAATCACAAAAACAGTCTTTCGATTTTGAGGTGATCTGTCACTCACCATTTCACCTGCAGTTTTTATTTTTTGCGAGTAGACAACAGTGTGTCTTGGTTCCACCTACTGAGTAATTAACCCTTTACCCAATGCAGAGAATATCAAAATTTATTA
Organism: Pictodentalium vernedei; assembly: GCA_031216915.1. Classification (NCBI taxonomy): domain Eukaryota; kingdom Metazoa; phylum Mollusca; class Scaphopoda; order Dentaliida; family Dentaliidae; genus Pictodentalium; species Pictodentalium vernedei. Next base: position 436,676,803 of record CM062292.1, read on the forward strand.
TTTTAATTACTATTTTTAAAATTTTTCAAAAAAATTGAGCTCGTTCTAATGAGGGGGTCACATGATTTTGTTTTGTTGAAATATTTTTAAAAATTAATTTTTTTCAAGTGCTCAAACTGCAAATTACGTGGGGCAGATGCGGGCGATTTGTTAGGTAAAGGGTTAACCCTTTCTGTACAAATCTGCTTCATCTGGTGCATAATTGTGCAGCAGAAAAAAATATGGTTTTGTTGAAATTTTTTAAAGAAATGGGTGGGGGGGGGGGGGGGGAATTAGCATGACAAACATTTTTACCTTGTTTGTGTTCTGTGAAGGGTCAAAATCTGTTCATGGAGAAATGGACCAGATAATACAATGCGTATATGAAACAATACCCCATGAATTATGAGCTGTAGCATTCTTGACTTCAAACTTATCAAACTCTTCCATCTGAGAATTGGTACGTAAAGAGCATAATTCGACAAACTACGTTCTCGGAATCATCTGATTGAATTATGATTGCTCCATTGAAGTTGCATTACATATATCATACCAAACTCAAATAAATTTGATTATTGATGCAAAAGGTTTATTTGAAAAATCGGGTAATATTTTTGGTATCCCTACATTCTGTGCACCAGTGGAGTGAATGGTGTGCAGATGATCATTGGTGTTTTTCTTGAAAACATTTTCCCGATGCCAGTACTCAACAGTAGCGAGCGTCACTTCAAATGGTAGGGAGCAGTATACAGTGCAGCTCCCACATTCAAAATCGAAAGACTGCACAAAACTGTTGGTACATGTACAGCCCTTGAAATTAGGAATATTTTACCACGGCAATCAATTGCTGTGGTAAATTCCATTTCCCACGGCACTGCAACAACAATCACAGACAAGAAAATCAATTCTGTACATTTTGTGGAGACGATGAGTTGTAAGCCGCAGGCTTTATGTCTAATCCATGGCCTTGTTTGTATAGTTTAAGATTTGTTCACTTGGCTTCTTGGAAATAAATATGGTTTGAACTAAAGAACATCACAAATCAAGTACTAGGAGTGCATTTAGCCTTCCCTAACTCAAGCATTGAATATCAGGACTGGCAGGTAACTGCCAGTCCTGATATTCAATACTTGAGTTATATAATTAACAGTGTTGCACAAGGGTATTTTGGGTGGGACGTTGCTCATGATTTCTAATACACATTATTGAAATATTATAAATTGAGCATCTGGGGAAAATGTTACCACAGCATTAATGTGCCATGGAAAAACTAATTTACTACAGCATTCACCATGGCAGTGCTGATTGCTGTGGCCAATTTCGAGGGCTGCATGTTCCTCTCACCTTGACAGGCACCAAAAACAGTATTATTTCCAGGCTTGTACATGTAAAAAGGAAATTAGGATTTAACTAAAAATTACACCCTTGCCAGTAGACTTTTAGGTTGTTGAGCAGTGGAAGTGATGGAATATTGTTGCTCTTGTGACACAGGAACATGTCTGTTCATGATTTAAAAAAAAAAAATTCTGTATTTGTAGACATGCCTGCTAAAGAAACTAGGGTTTTTAAAGAGAAGGAGGGCCTGTTGAATAGGCGCCGTGGTGCTATGCGAAGACGTGTTCACCAAGTTAATGGACATAAATTCATGGCAACATTTTTCAGACAACCAACATTTTGCTCATTATGTAGAGATTTCATTTGGTTAGTATATTGTATTTAATTTCATATATTCTTTATTTCACTCTTTATCTTCACTTTTATTATCAGTGTAAATAATATATTGATATGAGAATTTTTACTTTGTACATTGTGAATTAAAATGAGTTGCAGCATATAACCTCAAAGGAATATCTTGTTCTTTTCTTCACTAAAAATTCCAGCCACGGACTTAGATTCTTGGAGTGTTTCTCATAGAGCTTTTCCGAGAAGTGGATATCTGTACATTGCACCAGAAGTACATACAAGATCCTGCTCTTCTATACAGTGGAGACCACTTAATTTGATATCTCTAAATTGAATACCTCTGTTAATGGAATATAATTTTCAAACACCGAGCTGTTGACCTTGCTTTCAATACAAATTTGACCTCTTATTTGCATATGGATTATAGAGTAAACTCCTGTAAATTGAATAAAAAATCTTGTAATATGTTGAGAAATTACCCTGACAGTCACCAAATTCCCTTGTTTATGGACTTATTTGGCTGTAGTACATTTAATATAGGCATTTAATCAATTATATCTTGTTTGACAGAGCTCCAGGAGCTCTGTCAAACAAGATATAATAGAATAGCTATCTAAAATACAGGAAAGTGTCGAAATCCCTGTTAATTGATTACTCATGTTAATTAAAACCATATTCACAGACAAAGTGGCTATTCAATTAAGATGGTTGTCCTTCACAACTCAACAAGACAATTTTCCCTGTGGGAACTCATGGAAATGAAGCAGTGCTTGTTTACTGTGGTAAACAAGCTCTGTTTTGGTGGTAAAATAGGACCAGGTACTGGGGTGGAAGTCCTCTAAAATGGGCAACATGTGTATAAACAATATCCGTGTTGCGGCCACAAGCAACCATTGTGCAGAAATATATGACATTAAACACCAATAAATAAATAAATGATAATTAATTTTTCAAATTGACGCCTTAATTGGTAATGTTTTTTTTTCTAAGTATAATTATAGGGCAATGGATTCATTAACTGGTAGAGTGCTAGAAGCCCATATTTGAGTGCAGGTACAACAATTCAAAGGCTTCAAACTCTGTGTGTGTTCTTTACATTATCTTTGTAGTGAAATTATTTGCTGTATGGAGTTGCCTTGTTGCAATTTATGGGAGAGTGCCTTCTGGCACTCTCCCATAAATTGCAACATGGCAAAGACAGGTAAATAGAGTTGGATGACCAGAAATAATTTAGCACTCTACTCTCACCCTGTACACATGGTATCGAAGTTTGTTATATTAAATTTTTTTTTTTTTTCAAATGTTCAAAAGATGTCGACAAAACCATATCATATAACCCCGCTCATTAGAATGAGATTGATAAGCTCATTCCAATGAGGGGGTCACATGATATTTTTTGTTGAAGCATTTTTATGCACCAACAGGCAACTTTTCTAGGAAAGCTAGTGGATAGAGGCAAAATAACAAGGGAATGACAAATACAACAAAACCGATTTGAATTGAAAAATTGACTAGAAACTGCTTTTATTTTCAAATTATTTTGATTAATTATGTATACAGCAGTCTAGCCAAAGCATATTTTATGGTAATTGAACATAGGTGGGTGGATAATACGCCTGTTATCAGTATACAGATACAATATAAGTGATGAATAGTTATAAAAATGAGAAACCGGAATGGAGGCGGGGACGGCGGTGGAAATGTTTGACTTGCTTTAACTTCGAAAATAATGAATGTTAGAATGACTGCTGCTCGGCACAAAAATTTGTCAGAACACCGCTTGAAACCCACCGAGAAAATAATCTGGATTTCCATTGGATAATCTCGCAGGATCAAAGGGACCGGTCGAGTGGTCATTCTCATATTCTTGCGCGATTATTTTATGATCTAGAGGGGGGTTCCCTAAATGAGTGAATTTGTAGAGTTACCTACTAAAATGGGATTCAGCATGATTAAAATTAAAACTGGACCTGAAAAGGTGGAACCGATACAATGTCTGGAACAGGCAAGTAATGATAACTGATTCCCGGACGAAGTTTGTCGATTGCTTTAATGCATTAAACCTGCTGTTGCAGAAATACAGAAAGTTCCATTAATGAAACTTTCTGGCTATTTTTAAAAAAACCTTTTTTTCAACTGCTCAATATATAAATTACGTGGGCGATGCTTCCCGTTCATTAGATAATGAGTTAATCCAGTGAGATGACTAAGGACTTATCTGTAAGTTTGCTGCTTGACATCAGTACACCACTGAAATAGCAAACCTTAAATTGAAAGAAAACAGAAAAATGAAAGTAACCTATAAATGGTTTGCCAAGAATTACAATTTCAATTTGTACAGGCCTGATCCGCTTGTGGAAACGGTGACAATTTCACATTTGTTTTACACCCTGTAAAAATCAGGAAGGAAGTATTCATTCAAGAGCTAACCTGCTTGCACTAATGTCAAAGTACATGTGACATAGGGTCGCAAAATCTTTTTCGCAGGTGAATCCAACTGTTTGATATGTAAACATACTATATTTATTTTTAAAAATAACATTCACTTACACTATATTAAGTTATTTAAAAATGTTCAAAATGAATTTATATTGTAAACTATTTGTTGAAATTATATATTTATTTATTTATTATAGGGGTTTGTGGAAACAGGGATACCAGTGTCAAGGTAAGTTGAGAATTATTTTTTAACTCTTTGCCTTGCACACATATCTGATGGTAGTGCTGAAGAATTCAAGGAAAAGAACTGCCATTTGTTTGATTTGTGTATTTAACCCTTTACCCAACGCAGACGATATCAAAATTTATTATTTTAAATATTATTTCTTTAAATTTTTCAAAAAATGAGCTCGTTCCAATGAGGGGTCACATCGTATGGTTTTGTTGAAATATTTTGAAAAATTTAATTTTTTCAACTGCTCAATTTGCATATTACGCGGGCGGATACGTTCGATTCGTTGGGTAAAGGGTTAACCCTCTACACACTGATATCAAAATACCAATATTTCAAACTCTAGCTTTTTCCTTAACCCTTTGCCTAACATGAAAGGTCGACGGCACTTCCAAATAAAATCCTTGAATAACTCATTTATAGCTCAACTTGACAATGTCAAGTATGAGCTATTGAGATGGATTGCAATCCGTTGTATGTTCATGCGTTCATCCACAATTCCTTTAGCACACCCTACAGGCCACAGCTCTCACCTGTTCAGTTCCAAATTTCATACGTGGCTTTGGGGCAATGTCTAGATGGGAGCTATCATTTTTTGTCAAATTTTGTTTAAAAACATAGCCACCAGTTGCTATCTTGGATTTGGATATAAATTGTCCAACAATTCCTTTAGCACACCCTTCAGGGCGCAGCTCTCATCCGATCAGTCCCAAATTTCATTCAAGATGGCAGCCAGCCACCATTTTGTACCGACGATGCAGAAATCTGGTTTTTTTGCACAGAACTTCCATATGAAAGCGCTGATTTGAATAATTTTTTGTATGAATGCTTAGTACCATGGGATACATCACATATAATACGGGTTTTTTTCTTGTACGTAAATTATGCAAATTAGACTAACTTTGATGTATTTAGTGTTACTTTCAGCACTGTCAGTGCAAATGCCAATACGGCTCGGGCTAGAGGCCGCATTTATGAACCGATCTTTACGAAACTTCTTGGGTACCTTTGGTATCACTGTGGGACGAGAATGAGTGTTTTTGGGTGCGGTCCGAAATTCAAGATGGCCGCTGGCAGCCATTTTGTTCAAAATTAGAGGCAATCAGATTTTTGCGCAGAACTTCCACATGAAAGCTCTGATTTGAATAATTTTTTGTGTGAATGTTTAGTACCATGGGATACATCACATATAATACAGGGTTTTTTCTCGTGCAGAAATTATGCAAATTAGATGAACTTTGATTTTTTCAGTGCTACTTACACGCAGTAAGTACACATGTCAATACGGCTCGGGCTAGAGGCTGTATTTATCAACCGATCTTCACGAAACGTCTTGGGTACCTCTGCTATCACCTTGGGATGAGAACGAGTGTTTCTGAGTGCGGTCCGAAATTCAGGATGGCTGCCAGTGACCATTTTGTACCGAAATTAGGTCTAATCAGTTTTTTGTACACAACTTCTATACGGCTCAGGCTAGAGGCCGTATTTATGAACCGATCTTTACGAAACGTCTTGGGTACCTTTGTTATCACCGTGGAATGAGAACAGGTGTTTTTGGGTGTGGTCCGAAATTCAACATGGCCACCAGCAGCCATTTTGTACCAAAATTAGAGCAATCAGTCTTTTGTACAGAACTTCTGTATGAAAGTTCTGATTTGAATAATTTTTTGTATGAATGTTTATTAAAATGGATTACATCACATACAGTACAGGTTTTTTTCTCGTGCAGAAATTATGCAAATTAGATGAATTTTGATTTATTTAGTGCCACTTATACACTTGTAAGTGCACATGTCAATACAGCTCGGGTTAGAGGCTGTATTTATCAACCGATCTTCACGAAACTTCTTGGGTACCTTTGTTATCACCTTGGGACGAGAATGAGTGTTTCTGAGTGCGGTCCAAAATTCAAGATGGCTGCCAGTGGCCATTTTGTACTGAAATTAGGTCCAATCAGTTTTTTGTCACAACTCTCTATTTATGAACTGATCTTCACGAAACTTCTTGGGTACCTTTGTTTTCACCTTGGGACAGGAACAAGTGTTTTGGGGTGCCTTTGTTATGACTGTGGTATGAGAACAAATATTTTGGGGTTCAGTCAGACCCACTCTGGGACTCAAAGATTTCTTTTCTAGTTAAGCATCGGACTGTCGCCAACCTTTACAATACTTTCCCTATACATTTGTTACAGGCTACGATCAGTATTTATGTACAGACCGTTACAATTCTTTATATTTACCTTTGTTATCAGGTCATTACCTAGATGTTTGTCATTGCTGTGTCACATACTACACATGTACATGTCTTAACAAGTTGAGCTACAGTGTCATTGACACTTTCATTTATTTTTGTAATTATTTCTTTGCCATCAAAAGTTCATGTTCATGGTTTGTTTTATGTTTTAGGCCTCATAATCTACCAAATAGTATTGGTAGCAGTGTATTTCTTCCCTTGAGTGCAAGCATTGCAAAGCCTTGTTGCACTCAAGGTACAAATTTATCAATTTTATTAAATTTGGGTAAAATTTCAGATATAAACCATTTCACTTTTATTTTTGTAAGTTTGCTTTGGTTATAAAAAGAAAACATTCAGCAGCCAAAAGGACCACATAGGAGGGCCTGAGAAACAGATTTCTAACTTTTCAGGCCTTAACATGTTACCTAATACAAGTTAGAATGACACTTCCAAAACAATTTGTTGAATAACCAAACATTTTCAATTTTTGGTGTCTAAAACATAGCTTATGACCACTCATTCTAACAATTTTGATGAGCTCATTCAGTTAGAGACCATATGCTGTTTTTGAGGAAAAATTTTCAAAAATTTGAATCCTGATTTTGTGTGAATAGTGCTGGCCAGAAATTAGCATTACACTGGGTAAAGGTTATAATTGCCTCATGTAATAGTTCTCTTGGAAGAGTTATTTCTAACTTGTGTTCGGTAACATTCTCGGCTAAAGTTCTTGAGATGTCTGTACACTCAATATCAGCATCAATTGTGAGTTGATGTTGTCACTGTGTACTGACCTATCGGGAGGGGGGGGGGGACGTAAAATGGCTATCCTCTGTGCGGAGAGAGACACACTCTGTGCAGGCTAAAGATCCCTTCGTAGTATTCGAGAAGAGTGAGGCCACAAAGTTGCCGATACGAAGGTCATCCCCTACACCTGCGCCATCGGGCCAAGAGAGGCATTAATATAAGTTGCATAACTTGTTTGCCAATCCTTGTAAAACAAGATTATTTAGTATATGTGAAAATAATGTGTGCATTGTGAAATCATGTAATACAGGTGAAGGGGGGCGCAGTGGCTCAGTTTACCGGTAGAGGTGCAGGCTGCAAGCCGAGAGGTCCTCAGTTCGAATCCCACCTGCGGCAACCGTGTTGTGTCCTTGGGCGAGACACTTCACCCCCATTGCCCACGTGGGGGCGTTGTGACGCTGTATACTACTGCACGTCGATGATGCACCTGTCTTCCACCAATGCTAACCATGTTTGTGTGGAGTTAGTATGTATTGAGCTGACAGTTGCTCGCCGTTGCTCGGTGGTTCTCTCTGGGTACTCCGGCTTCCTCCACCCGTAAAACTGTCGTGGTCATGATTAGCCATTGTTACAGAAATATGTGACCTTAAACACCAATAAATAAATAAATAAATAAATACAGATGAAGATCTTTGTTTAATAATCAGTAAAGTTGCAGACCAAGAGGAGAAGTGATTTTTGCATAACTGAACGACTGTTTTGCCGTGTCAAATTTCAGTAACCAGTCTGTATGTTAACATCAGGCCTGAAAATAAGCGGTCTGACATTTGTATAATGAGATCCCCCAGAGGGTGAATTTGATGATACTATCCCATACTGTGGGGAAATTTATCCTCGGGGTACCTCTTTCTGTTTAGTTTTGAGACCCTGATTCAGATTGAGGTTTACAGAGGGTAAATCTAGATGCAGGGTAGCATCACTAAATTCGCCCTCTGGGGGACCTCATTTTGCAGATGACAGTCTGCTTATTTTCTGGCTTGGTTAACATCAGCTTCAGAATGTTGTGCCATGCAGTGGTGTGACTGAAAACAACAGCCTTTAGATGCTTCAGTTCAAAGAATTTTTTTGTTGTTGAGCATCTGTTAATGTAACGGCCACTTGGTCCTTGAAAATTATTCAATAAACTGAAATATTGAATTAATAAGTATTTTGGTCATTTTATGTATTCTAGTGATAACCTGTGCATTTATCAGTGTTGGAAATGAACAAAATTGACGGATGCACTTTTAATATCCCGTGAAATCAGAGACGGGAGTAATTTGCACCCATAGGGCCTCACAAAGTAGATCTTCTGTTTCTCAGGCCATTATTTGTGAAATTGCATGCGGGCGAGCGTTTTTTTATTTTATTTTTTATTTCTGTAATTATTTCTTTGCCATAAAAAGTTCATGTTCTTGGTTTATGTTTTAGGCCTCATAATCTACAGAATAGCATGGATGGTGGTGTATTTCGTCCCTTGAGAGTAAGAAGGCTTTGCAATGCTAAAGCATTGCAAAGCCTTCTTGCACTCAAGGGATAAAGTTATCAATTTTATTAACTCGGATAAAATAGCAGACATAAACCATTTAATTTTTATTTTTTTTCAAGTTTACATTGGTTATAAAAAGAGAGCATGCGGCAGCCAAAAAGACCATGCAGGAGGGCCTGAGAAACAGATTTTTAATTTTTTTAGGCCTAAAATATTAGTATATGAATTTTTGAGGAAATACTGTCACCAAACACCAGAAACCTTAACCCTTTGAACTCTGGTGGTACCTTCCATGCCGTTTCAATGGCAGCAATTAGAAGAGCCCATATTCATTATTTGGGGTAGACCAATCAATATTTTCATTGTGCAGCCTTGGACTGCACATTGAAAATATTGATTGGTCTACTCCACACATTTACTGAACAGCCACCCTATTTAATGATGTTATGACATACGATGTTCCTGGCTGGAAAAGCCGCCATTCGAGTTCAAAGGGTTAAACGTATAAGGAATTGCTGAATTATGACATTAACTTGCCACTGGCTACAGAGTGCTGCTTTCTCAAAACAACACACATTTTTTGCCCTCACAGATTATTAGTGCTCCACAATATTTTTCAACAAGTGCATTTTTTAATCCCGTAAAATGGAAAACACAGGTGCTGACGGAAGCATTTGCACTCGCACATGTCTCATTTCCAGGACTGTATTTATTCTGTTATTTTCGGTTTAAATCCAGAGTGTCAGGTGAGAGATCCCTTATGTTGAGGCTTTGAACGAGCATATTTTTTGGTCTCTTCTTTTTCTGTGCTCTGTATTGTTTTGTTTTGTAGTCTTGTTCTTCACACAAAATTGATATTCAGAGTTTTTCTAGTAATTTGTTTTATCGGCTCATATATTGCAGTCATACGTAAGGCTATTCACTATTTTTTAGTATTGATGCTATTTTCACACATAGGACTAAAGCTTTAACCCTTTAGCCAACGTAACGGCCAAAACCGGTCAGCGCTTTTCTAAAAAATCACCAATTAATTTTCATTATATTTTCATTTTTTGTCTCAAAAACATAGGTTATGACCACTCATTGGAACGAGCTAGTCGAGCTCGTTCCTATGAGCGGTCATAACCTATGTTTTTGAGACAAAAATGAAAAAAATTAGTTATTCGAGAATTTTTTTTTTGCAAGTGTCGTCTGCTTTTCATGTTAGGTAATGCTTTAACCACCTACAACTTATTTGACAGAGTTGTGCTCTCTGCAACAGATATGGTTGGTAAAATCTGCAACTGCATTATGGAAAATTTTCATTGCTGAACAAAATTGTTTTTTCCACATAATTGTGAAAGGAGTTAAATTTCTACTTCCAAGTATTTTCAGGTCTGGTTTGTGTACTAACCCTTTGATCGTGAATGGCCGCTTTCCGACCCAGGATCGCGATACGACCTGAATTCATCAAGTAGATAGTTGCTCAGTGAATTTGTGTTGTAGACCATTCAATCAAGTCATAAGGCTGCACGTTGAAAATATTGATTGGTCTTTCCCCAAGTAATGAATATAGACTCTTCCGATTGATTGAGAAACGCAGGCCTGGCAATCTAGAAAATCCAGGAGTGCAAAACAATTGCCCTCCTCAGGTTGCTTGGGAGTGCAGTTGCACCTGACATTTTCAATGCAAAAACTGGGATGCTATTTTGGTTATATTCACTTCAAGATATTAATATTGTGACTGAAAAATAGTCCTACATTCAGAAACATAGTAGAAAAACAGGCACACACATCTTCTCATTATTCAAAATGTTGCATTCAATTCTTATGTGACTCTTCTACACTCAAAATGTATCGAAATCTGACATAGAATTGGTCATGACTTATTGCGAATCAATGCAACCTTGACAAATCGTCCCCTGAGTTCCAATGTGTTCTCTGTGCCATTAAAACTCAGGGGACGAAAGGTTAATAAATTTTCAAGGCAGTCCTAAACAGATCCAGAAATCAAGGGTTGCAAAAAATTGCCCTTATTTTTTTCTAGGCATGCAGTAGGCGTGCAGCACTCCTGCACCCCTAAAGAATGCCAGGCCTGGAAACGAGACTTGTTGTTTTAGAGGCCTAAAAGAAATTATTTTTATTAGTTCTTGACCTATCCAAGGACCAGATCATTTTCTGCTGTATCCAAAAATTTATAAAAGAAATTGTAACTTGATTTGTGTAGTCCTATGCTGTTTATTTGGTTGGGATGAATGTAAAGTTCAGTGCTCTAGATAAACCTCATATATTTGTACTGAAATGAGACATTGAGATTATTAACTTGAAAATCTGACTTTCACTTTTTTTCTTTTTCAGTATGTACATGCGTTGTACATAAGCGATGTCATGAGCATGTACTTAGTAAATGTCCTGGCTCAAAAGATACAGCATCTGAGGAGGTACAAGTATGTAGATCAATTACTTAATGTATTTGCATAATAAAGGAGAGAGATTAGTGACATTTACCCTCACAGTCCTGGTAATTCATCTTTGTTTCCTTGGCAAAAAAACTGCTGTGGAAAACTGGTGCTTCTACGACTGTGGAGCCTGTTCGATTGCGTAAAAATCTTCGGGGCTGGGCAGAATCTCATTTGCCATGTATATGTAGTAAGTTGTGAAGTGAAAACTTTCAAATAACTAACATATGAAAGTAGTTCGAGATACATGTGTATATATTCACAATCAACGTGCAGAATCTTTCATTCAATTAGGTCATGCCAATATCATGAACCATGTGAATGCGGAGAAAAAATATTAAGTAAGTAGTGAGTGAAAATAAGATGTAGCATAACCACAAACTAAGTATCTCACTGCTTCTATGTTGATAACACCAGAATCTGACATCAGTTTCTGGAAAGCTCTGTATCAGTATTGTTTATAAAACTTAATGGTACATTTGTTACCCCCCCCCCCTCCCTTTGCTGCCGAAGTTGGGAGGGGAATATTGAAACTTTGTCTGCTTAATTCCTACAGTTTTCAGTGGATTTTTACGAAACTTGGTCTGAAGTATCAGTATCAAGTGTAGATGTGTATGTGGTCAGTAATTTTCAATGCGACAAATTTTGCATGGTTACAGTCCTTGTAAATAGCAAAATTTCCATCACAAAGGCTTGTCTGCTTAACTCCTACATTTTTTATTGTTACAAAACTTAGTCTGAAGTATCAGTATCAAGTATAGACGTGCATGTGGTCAGGAATTTTCGATGCGACAAATATTTGCGTGGTTATGGCCCTAATAGCAAAATTTTCATCACAAATGCTTGTTCCTATCATAACATAAAAGTCGGCGGGAGATATGGATGTCATTAGACTCTCTTGTTATAATTATATTTAATGCTCATTTCCCCAAAATAATATATTTAACCCCTTACCTAATGAATTACCATATCCACTTGAATAATTTGCAAATTGAGTAGTTAAAAAAAGTTATTTATCAAAACATCACAACCAACCCATATCATGTGATCTCTCATTGGGATGAGTTCGTTCCAGCAAGGGGTCACATAACAAATTTGGTTGAAATTTTGTGAAATAAAATAGAAAAAAAATAATTTTTTATATTTTGTGCCTCGGGTACAGGGTGAACCCTTTATTATTTTAATTATTGATTTTTAAAATATTTAAACAAATTTCAATAAAACCATGTCATGTGACATCTCATTGGAATGAGCTCAATGTGCTCGTTCCAATGAGGGGGTCACATGATGTGGTTTTGTTGAAAGTTTTTGAAAAAATGGGTTTTTTTTGACTGCTTAATTTGTAAGTTACATGGGAAGATATGGCCAATTTGTTAGGTAATGGGTTAACCCTAACTGGATCTTACCTGTAGCACAACATTCCCATTAGGATATCATATATTGGCAATTCATCAAATAACATACATGTTGTTCTCTAATTTTCAAGTGTTTGAGTGCTGGAAGCCACCATCATGGTTCTACTGAAAAGTGCTGACAGCCTCTTTTATGGCTCTGCCCGGTATACATTAGCCTGATGTATGCTCAGCACATAGGAAAATAACATGAAATTGTTTTGTTACGGTTTATAGGAGAGTACCAACAGGCACTCTCCAAAAAATTTTTACAGAACAGTTATTTGTGAACAAAATCTTGATAAACTCAGGGTCCCCTTGTTGGTAGCATGGTGACTTTGAAAATATTGGCAAGTTACGCAGATCACCTTTGGAAAATTATTTGCCATTCTACCGTCAACTCTGACTAAGAACAGGTTCCCAAGAATTTTTCGTCGGAAAAGTTATTGTTTACTGGTACTTCATTTTCTCTGAAAGCTGTTACTTTAAAAAAAAAAAATGTTGACCACTTGGTGAAACTACAGTTTTCATTATCCAAAATTTGCAAGAAATTATATATTATATTATTATAAATATGGTACATGAGAACAGGGTTCGCTTGCCTATACTGGAAATTTTGAAAATACTGGAAAACGGGTCCAGTCCTGGAAAAATACTGTAGAAATTCAATTTTCTCTGCCCCTTGCTTCCTATTGTTTTCCCTCAAACAACTCCTACTGGCATGATAAACTGGGGTTGTTGGGAGTAGATGATGCTGAGGACAGCCCTTATGCAGCTCAACTTCTCAAGTTTGGTAATGTAGTGAATTCTAAACTTCCGATCATTATTTATGAACACCAGTTACCATTAGTTATAGCGTTGGCATCGTCCGTCTATCTAGAATTGTTTTCCAGACTTTTTTTCATTATGGATTGACATATTGAGAAAATATTTGGTATACAGCTTTGTTATGGATACTTACAGATCAAGTTTGAATTTCGTTCTGCTCAGTTGATTTTTGGGTGAAGTTACTGCCCTTGAACTTAGTTACTGTTTTCCGGACTTTTTTTCATTATGGATTGACATATTAAGAATTTTTTTAGCTGCGACGAGCAGCTCTATATGTGGCAATGTCGGTCTGTCTGTTGGTCGGTCTGTCACCAACGAGTTTCAAAAACACCATAACTCCTAAAATACTTGATGGAATGACACCATACTTGGTATGCAAGTGTATCTTCATGATGTCTACACCCTCTAAATAGTGCATGTCGTTTGGATAATTTCTGTCACATTTATGGACTTGTCACCAATGAGTTTTTTTTGTCACCAAGTTTTTTTGTCACCAACGAGTTTTAAAACATCATTGGCGTTGCACGAATCGTCTCAGCTTCGGCACTGTGACAGTGTGCTCTAGCTTATATATAGCTTTGTTATGGATACTTACAGATCAAGTTCGAATTTCGTTCCGCTCATTTGATTTTCTGGTGAAGTTACTGCCCTTGAAGTTAGTTACCGTTTTCCAGACTTTTTTTCGTCATGGATTGACATACTTGAATATTGTATCAGTTTCACATATTAGGTATTTGTATAGTCTAGTATTTGGAATACTGGAAATTTCTCAGTGGGTATTGGAAATATACTGGAAAAGTTCAAGAAATTTAACCAAACATTAGTATTTGCACCCTGTGAGAATCAAGTAATTATGTACCTGTAAATTTTTTTGTGTATTATATCAGATATTATTTTCAAGAATTTCTTTCCATAATCAAGAATAAAGTTTGAAATATTAATGATAAACAAACGTTTCCGACCTGTTTCATTCATTATTGTTTTAAAGAAATATATTGAGTTATGTTTCAAGCTCATACCGACAGTAAACAACCAGGGAATACTGTCAGTGAATCACCATGCTGAAAGTTTGAGATCCCAGCTTTTCGTCTCTGAAACTTCCAAGAACCTCAGAGTGAAATCTTGTCATATGCAGTTGGACACTGTCTTGACAAAAATTGTTTATGAATTTATTTATTTAACCATATTAGTGTTGAGGCTGATCTGCTTGACACAGGATATCAAACATTATTGATTACATTTTTTTCCTCCCAAAATTGCCCATTATTAAGCTCCGTAGATAGGACGTCAAACTCAACTGATTTGATGCTGATCTTGGCAGATATGATGCCATTCGCTGCTAATATGAACTAAGCTGGAGTTGTTCCCCTAGGTGTATTACTAGGCAAAAGCAGTTTGTTTACATTGAAATCATTCACTGTTATTTGTCGAATGCTATCAGGAAAGTTGATATTACCAGGCATAATGGTGTAGTTTGAAGCTCAGTTTTCATCTGGTGTGGAATTGATGATGGCAGTAAGTAAGTATACATGGCTGTAGAGAAGAAAGAAAAGAGTTGTACAGAAAATTCAACTCATATTAAGCGGAGATTCGTTGAAGTGGGAGAAGAGAGAGTTCAGCTATCTAAATGTTGTGGCTTCCCCATTGGGGATGCTGAGACATTCACAAACCTGAAATGGAAGAGGAAACTTCAGACTTCATGAAAAGAATGAGAAACAATAACACTGTCTGAAAACTGTAACATATTGAGAACATTTTCTAATTATGTATTTTGGTTTAATAAATAAAGAGGTTATTACTTGAGTCATATCGGCCATGATATTAGTCCTCAGTAACTTCACATCACCCTTCAACCTTCAGTCTCAGGCTGATATGAATTCACCTTGGGCTGACATCATGACCGATATGAAATTAACCATGTAATAACCTTTAAATCATTACTGGAATTTCTTCTATAAAGTCGGTGATACAGTTAAAACTAGAAGTTCTGTCATGAAATGTGAGCATATAGCATGTCGATCTGCACGTTAATCTACGCGTTATGGCCATAGTAAGACTATCAAATTCTGTATATATGGCCTGTGCACAAGCAATGTTTCAGCAAATGGACCTCTGGGTAACCCGGTGGTCCATTGGCGGACACATTGCCTGTGTTTGCTATGAGTAACCAGAAGAACCTGCCGTGCTTTGGTTGCTATTCAATATGGCAATTGCATGCAATTCCTAAGCCAATTTAGCCAAGTTTAGCGAACAGATGATGACGGGACTTAGTTTTAACTGTATGTTATCTGGCACTATATGGAAAGATTCCTGAAAGCACATTCTAACAGTGTGCCATATTCTCATTCTAGAGTAGATCACGACATTCAATCACTGCATTCAGATATCAGTCTGAACACAATAAATGTTTATTATACCCCCACTTTTTTTCAAAAAGTGAGGTATATTGGATTGTGCCTGTCCGTGTGTCTGTACATCCGTCCATATGCCTGTCCGCACACACACTTGACTGCTTATCTAGCTACGAGTTAGTAAAACAGGATACTTATGTGGTTAAAGTCTGTTACGTGGCTAACCACATAACAGAATCTCTTACTGTGGGGGTGGTTGGGGAGGTGGGGGTTTGGATAAATGTAGAGTAGGTTTAGGACATTCTTGGGTGGGGTTTAGGGGTGGGGTGGGGTGGGGGTCAGTGAAGGGGTGTTAGAGTTATGTGGCTAGGGTTAGAGTTAGCTTAGGGGTGGGTTGGGTTAGGGTCAGTAAAGGGTAGGGTTAGGGTTAGCTGACCCCCCCAAAATTTTCCCCCAAAAAACTTGTTTTATTATGTTGGACATGTGTTTTAGGTTAGCCACCTAACATGTCCATAAAATAGCCACATAAGTAGCCATTTGTAAGAACGTCTGTACATCTGTCCATCCGTACTCTGATGTCTTCACATTACAACTTCAACTTTACTGCTCAGATTTCAATGAAATTTCATATATATGTTCACTATCATGAGGTCTTTAACCCTTTACCCATCGAAGGCCTCATCCGCCCGCGTAATATGCAAATTCAGCAGTTGAAAATATATTATTTGTCAAAAAATGTCAACAAAACCATGTCATGTGACCCCTTGTTGGAACGAGCTCATCGGACTCGTTCCAACGAGGGGTCACATGACATGGTTTTGTTGAAATCTTTTGAAAAATTTTAAAAAATGATATTTAAAACAATTAATTTTGATATCATCTGTGTTGGGTAAAGGGTTAAGTAGCATCAGCCATTTTGCTGTTGCAGTATTTTTTCTGTGAGCTCTGGCCCTTTGAATACACAAAAATAGGCTATTTTTTGTCTGTTCACCTTGTATCTCGGGTTTTGCGTATTGGATCTCCATGAAATTTGAAGATTGTTTATGGAAAAGGCTTTCAAATGAGTCTCTAACAATATTTCTTACTTTTCACTTTTTAGTCTTATCCCCCCTTTTTAACTTTCAAAATTCGCTGTTTACCTTGTAAAATAGCCAATTTTTTGTCTGTTCGCCTTATATTTCAGGTTTGGGTTATCAGATTTCAATGAAATTTGGAACGGGATTTGTTTATGGGAAAGGCTTTCAAATGAGCCATGTCCCTGTAGTAAGACAAAGAAATAGTAAGACAAAGAAAAAACATGTAAATCACCTCCCCACATGTGGGAGCGTGGTGGCTCAGTTGGTAGAGGTGCAGGCTGCAAGCCAAGAGGTCCTCGTTTCGAATCCCACCTGCAGCAACCGTGTTGTGTCCTTGGGCAAGACACTTCATCTTCATTGCCCACGTGGGGGCACGATGACGCCGTGTACTAAGGCGTACTGCACGTCGATGGTACGCATGTCTTCAACCAATCTAACCCTGCCTGTGCTGCAGTGTGGAGTTACGATGTTGGGGAGCTTGCTGCTGCTCGTCGTCGTTCGGTGGTTCTCTCCGTGTACTCTGGCTTCCTCCACCCGTAAAACTGTCACGGTCATGATTAGCCATTGTGCATAAATATGTGACCTTAAACATCAATAAAAAAAACCTCCCCACATGTGGCATTAGGACATTGTTCTACAAGGTTTGGGTTATCAGATTTCAGTGAAATTTGGAATGAAGATTGTTTATGGGAAAGGCTTTCAAATGAGACATGTCCCTGCAAAAAATACATGCAAATCACCTTTCCACATGTGGCATTATGTCTTTGTTCTACATCTCTTATGTGGATGGTACGATCATTACTATACTTCACTAACAGGTGTTTCTGGCCTTCACAATTACCTTGCTGTAAAACAAAGACAATAATTTTACTGTTTGCCTCATAAAATAGCCAATTTTTTGTTTGTTTGCCTTGTATCTCTGGTTTGGAGTTAGTGGCTCTCAATGAAATTTGAAATGAAGATTGTTTGTGGGAATAGCTTTCAGAGTATCATGGTTCATTTCTTCTCTTGTCATTGTTTGGCGGTATGCACTATGGGGATATGCCTCTTGTTTATTCAGAGATTGCAGTGACATTCTGTGTTTTTGTTTTCAGGTTGCTGCTGGCACTAGATTTAGTATTAATATTCCTCACAGATTCAGTTCACATAATTATAGACGACCGACATTTTGTGATCATTGTGGATCATTGTTATATGGTATTATTAGGCAGGGTAATCAATGTGAAGGTAAGTTCAATAGAACCTTATTTATTACTTGCCTGTTCTATGTAATCCCCATCTACAACAACACTAAATCATGCGGAAAATGAAAATCTGTTCTGCACATGTGTGGAGCGGAAATCGTTGACTATTTTTAAAATAGTAGTAAAATTTCACTGGGATTTTCTACAAATCGTGTAAGGCAATTAAAATTTGAATCACTAGCGATAGCTGAAAATTGTCCCCTGAACTCCAATGTGTTCTATGTGCCAGTAGACACATAGCACACATTGGAGCTCAGGGGACGAAATAGTAGCACTGGTTCCCCTCGCAAATTGGATTGGCGATAAATTGTGTTGTTTTTGTTGATAGTTGTCAAATGAATTGCCGAGTGTCCTAATAATAATTGGTTTTTAGGCGTGAAAGCAAGTAATAAACATAGAATGACACAGGCCTGTGAATGGGTTAATCAATATGGCACGATTGCCAGCGTGGAAGGATAGAACGAGAGGCCGCAGTCCTCGAGTTTTATCCTTCCGCGATGGAACACGTAAAGGCATGTAATAAAGACAGAATGACACACACATGTGAATGGGTTAATTGATAGGGCACGAGTGTCGACGCGGAAGGATAGAACGAGAGGCTGCCTCTCGTTCTATCCTTCCATGCTGGCACTCGTGCCATATCGATTAACCCATTCACGTGCATGTGTCGTTCTGTGTATTAATGGAATACCTACTTTGCCGATAGCAAAAAAACATTCAGACATCATGAATATTCAATTAACCCTGCAAGGCTCTGTATCCGACTTTCATAAATTTTACTACTTTAGAGAATAGGTATCTCTGAATGATACAAGCATTGACTCGATGGTTAAAAACATCACTGGACTTCAAACCAAAAGGTCCATGGTTTAATCTCCACCAGGGGTAACTGTCGTGTCCTTGGGCAAGAAACTTAATTTTGAGTGCCCATGTGGGGGGCACAGTGGTGCTGTGTACTTAGGTGTACTGCACGTCAATAGTGCACTTGTCTTCAACCATTGCTAACCCTGCTTGTGCGGAGTTAGCTCATTGGGGAGTGTGACAGTTGCTCTCCATTGTTCGGTGTTTCTCTCTGGGTATTCTGGCTTCCTCCACCTGTAAAACTGTCGGACACGAGGTGACCTGGATGTCAAAGTGTTGTTAAACCCCAATATATAAATAACCTCTGAATGAAGTCTTTGGGTAAAAGGTATATTCTAACTGCATGTGCAGTTCTTTCTCGACCGGTCTTCACTGCTTTTTTAGGTTTGCCTAGACACAACTGCAAAGTCACAGAAAATAAACAGTCATAGTGCAACAAATGTATGAATGATCTCCAGCTCTTTAAGAGTTGACCAGAATTTGATCAGTTCCTGGTACTGTGATGGTAAACTGGCAGTCTTAAATTAATCCATTATATCTTGTTGAACAGAGCTCATAGAACTCAGTAAAGCAACATATAAAAAGAATGTGAACACTGATGAAAAAGTATTACAATGTAACATGGTCTGATCCGGCCCATTTTTATAGGCTTTTTTAAAAAAAAAAGGTTGTATTTTGTAAATGGGTTGTCCGTCGGTCGTCTGTCCGTCCAGTAGGCATGTGTGCTTATAGTTTTGATGGGATAAAATTTGCCAGAATTATGCCCCTTCTCAACTTGGGATAATTTGCCTCATCGGTCTGAATTTTGTCTGGTGGTTTTCTCTGAGGTTTATAGACCAATTCTTTCGAAACTTGGTATGAATGTTCACTACCATGGGGACCTGTGCACCTGTGATTATAGTTCCGTTTGGACTATTTTTGCCAGAGTTACGACCTTTTTGACTTAAAATAATTTGCCTCATCAGGAACCTGTTTCTGTGCTGTGTGCAATTACAGTTCCAGTGGAACTATTTTTGCCAGAGTTATGCCCTTTCTCGACTTGGAATAATTTGCCTCATCGGGCTTAGTTTTGTCTTGAGATTTTCTTGGGGGTTTATTTACCAATTCTTCCAACACTTGGTATGCATGTTCACCACCATGTGAACCTGTGCACCTGCAATTATAGTTTCGTTCAGACTATTTTGCCAGAGTTATTCCCCCTTCTGACTTGAATAATTTGCCTCATTGATCTGAATTTTGTCTGGCCATCTTCACGGAGGTTTCTGGACCAAATCTTTCGATACTTGGTATGCATGATCACCACCATGGGAACCCTTGCACCTGCGATTATAGTTCTGGTTGGAGTATTTTTTTTCTAGAGTTATGCCCCTTTTCAGCTTATAATAATCTGCCGCATCAGTCTGAATTTTCTTCTGAGGGTTCCTCTGAGGTTTTTGGACTGATCCTTTCAAAACTTGGTATGCATGTTCACCACCGTAGGAACCTATTCCCCCATGATTATAATTTTGGGCGGACTATTCTTTCTCGAGTTATGCCCCATTTTGACTTTAGAAGTTTTACATTTTTGTCAACATTTTGGATTTTGGACGATAACATGAGTTTGGATTTGTTGATCAGCACCAAACGTGGTATGTGTCTCAGCCATACTAAAATACAAGGTCAGTTCTAATTGGGGTTTTGACTGATGTTATTGTTTGGTCCATGCATCGAAACAATAGTTATATAGAATTCGAAAAAGTCTACCAGGCGTATTATGCAATGCTAGGCAGTGCTCTTATTTTATCCAGTTGACGGGGATTTGCATTCTTACCTCTTCATTCAGAAAAAATTGGAATAACCAGGTTTATCTTTTCCATCCTTGAATTCCAAGTGTTTAAGATTATTGTTTTTGTTTTTTTTTTTCAGTATGTAAAATGAATGTGCATAAAAGATGTCAGAAAAATGTAGCTAATACTTGTGGTATAAACACACGTGATATGGCTCAGATACTACAAGAAATGGGTATTACAGGTGACAAACTTACTAAAAAGCCAAAGAAAGTAAGTGCATAGTTATAAATATCATTTTTTATGCCCACGGCCTCTGTGAGGAGGGGGCATTTTGTTATCACCATGTCCGGCGTCTGTCCGTTAACTTTTTGCATTCTGTCAGTGAACTAAAGTTCTTCCAACCGGATCTTTATGAAACTTCATATGTGGGTTAGGTATTTTGAGTGGAAGAAGCCTATTTATTTTGACCATGGTGTGCCAAAGGTCAAGGGCGTAGTGACCTCTGATGTTAAATACACTTGAAATTGGTTTCTGCTCTGTAACTAAAGTTCTACCAACCGGATCTTTACCAAACTTCACATGTTGGTTAGGTATCATGAGTGGAAGAGGCCTATTTATTTTGACCATGATGTGCCAAAGGTCAAGGTCACAGTGATCTTCAGTGTTAAATACACTTGGAATTGGTTTCTGCTCTATAACTAAAGTTCTGCAAGACTGATCTTGTTTTTTTTTGTAATTCTGTCCATGATATTGCAGGAAGGGGCATATGCCATGCTTCGCGTTGCTCTTGTTATTATATGCTACCTGCCGAGTCATTGGGAAATGTCAACAATTTGTTTTTATATCTATTTCTCTGATAGAGAATATCTCTGGAAGTAAAATGCATTTCACTACAAGTTTAGTTTGATATCATTACAAGGTTTTGACATTTGGGTGTTTATTGTAATTAAAACATTGCATTGCATATAATAAAAAGAATACTTACTGTTCTTGAGTAGGTATTTTCAGCCACATTGAAAACTCAGATTTCTTTGCAGTCACACATGAGATAATTATGACTATCACTCAAAACACTTAATACATATTAAAGATGTACTAAAACATATTTTTTGATATACACCAACTTGAGTATAAATTTATTTTTTTTTAGCTTGTGTGATGTCATGAATTGATTTTTAGCTCACCTGACTTTCAGTCAGGAGAGCTATAGTGATCACTCACCGTCCGTCGTCCGTCGTCCGTCGTCCGTCGTCCGTCGTCCGTGAACATGGTGTTTGCGTCTTCTCCTCCCAAACCGCTGAACCAATTTAATTGATATTTGAGATAATAGTTTGTTATGACATCGCAATTTGATTTTGTTCAAATCAAGTTGCCCCGCCCGTGGGTAGGGCCACACCCAAAAAGTGTGCTGAAATCTTAAAAAATCTTCTTCTCATGAACCAGCAGTAGCAGAGACTTGATATTTGGTGTGCAGCTTCCTTTTGAGGTGTAGACTCAGATTTGTTCAAGAGAAGTTTGTGGGGCTATACTTGGCATCGTTATGGGAGGGGCAAAATTTTTGGCCCCGCCCAAAATTTCTATTTTCCAAACCGAGAGGCTGATTTGAACCAAATTTTATGTGAGGGCTTATTGGGTCATAAGTAACTAATTTATGCTGATTTTTTTTTTCCCGTAGCCCCATGGGAACCGCAGGAGCTAAAAATAGAAAAAAATTAAAACGCCCATATCTCCAAAACTGCACGGCACCGAGAATTTTTATTTGGTGTGAAGCTTCCTTAGGACCAACAGAAAGAATTGGTAAAAAAAAATTGCCATCGGTTTTATCATAGGGTACAGTTTCGGGACATTGAAAAAGTG
Source organism: Pictodentalium vernedei (assembly GCA_031216915.1). NCBI lineage: Eukaryota > Metazoa > Mollusca > Scaphopoda > Dentaliida > Dentaliidae > Pictodentalium > Pictodentalium vernedei. The sequence continues at coordinate 436,699,458 of CM062292.1, forward strand.
CTGAGTCAGCACTTTTTAACACTGTAGGCAATGGGAAAAACATTAAAAAATCTTCTTCTCCAGATCCAGCAGGCAGAATCTTTTGATATTTGGTATGCAACATTGGAGGGTGGATCTGATTCAGGTTTGTTCAAATCGGCCCCCTGGGTTCATATTTGGGCTCAGTATAGGAGCCCAAATTTGAACTTACTGCATTTCAGGCAAATTTCTTTGAAAATCTTCTTCTCCAGATCCAGCAGGCAGAATCTTTTGATATTTGGTATGCAACATTGTGGGGTGGATCTGATTCAAGTTTGTTCAAATCGGCCCCTTGGGTTTATATTTGGGCTCTGTATAGGAGCCCAAATTCGAACTTAGTGCATTTCAGGCAAATTTCTTAAAAAATCTTCTTCTCCAGATCCAGCAGGCAGAATCTTTTGATATTTGGTATGCAACATTGTGGGGTGGATCTGATTCAAGTTTGTTCAAATCGGCCCCCTGGGTTTATATTTGGGCTCAGTATAGGAGCCCCAATTTGAACTTACTGCATTTCAGGCAAATTTCTTTGAAAATCTTCTTCTCCAGATCCAGCAGGCAGAATCTTTTGATATTTGGTATGCAACATTGTGGGGTGGATCTGATTCAAGTTTGTTCAAATCGGCCCCTTGGGTTTATATTTGGGCTCTGTATAGGAGCCCAAATTTGAACTTAGTGCATTTCAGGCAAATTTCTTTGAAAATCTTCTTCTCAAGATCCAGCAGGCAGAATCTTTTGATATTGGGTATGCAACATTGTGGGGTGGATCTGATTCAAGTTTGTTCAAATCGGCCCCTTGGGTTTATATTTGGGCTCAGTGTAGGAGCCAAAATTTGAACTTAGTGCATTTCAGGCAAATTTCTTCAAAAATCTTCTTCTCCAGATCCTGCAGGCAGAATCTTTTGATATTTGGTATGCAACATTGTGGAGTGGATCTGATTCCAGTTTGTTCAAATCGGCCGCCTGGATTCATATTTGGGCTCACTATAGAAGCCCAAATTCGAACTTAGTGCATTTCAGGCAAATTTCTTTGAAAATCTTCTTCTCAAGATCCAGCAGGCAGAATCTTGTGATATTTGGTATGCAGCATCCTTAGGGGGGTGAGATTCAAGTTTGTTCAAGCCATGTCCCTAGGTCCATATTTGGGCTCAATGTGGGAGCTTGAATTGTAACTTTGTTCGAAATGAGGAATTTTCTTAAAAAATCTTCTTCTTCAGATCCAGCAGTCGGAATGGTTTGATATGTGGTGAGTAGCATCCTTGGGGGGAGGGGGGATTCAAGTGTGTTAAAGCCAAGTCCATGGGTCCATATTTGGGCTCCCTGTGGGAGCCCAAATTATAACTTAGTCAATATGAGGAATTTTTCTTTAAAAATCTTCTTCTTCAGATTCAGCAGTTGGAATGTTTTGATATTTGGCATGGAGCAACCTTAGGGGGCTGAGATTCAAGTTTGTTCAAGCCAAGTCCCTTGGTTCATATTTAGGCTCACTATGGGAGCCTGAATGACAACTTAGTTCAAAATGAGGAATTTTATTTAAAAATCTTCAGATCCAGCAGATGAATGCTTTTGATATTTTTTATGCAGCATCCTTAGGGGGGTAAGATTCAAGTTTGTTCAAGCCATGTCCCTAGGTCCATATTTGGGCTGATTGTGGGAGCTCGAATTGTAACTTGGTTCAAAATGAGGAATTTTCTTTAAAAATCTTCTTCTTCAGATCCAGCAGTCGGAATATTTTGATATTTGGTGTGCAGAATCCTTAGGGGTGTGAGATTCAGGTTTGTTAAAGCCAAGTCCCTGGGTTCATATATGGGCTTCCTGTGGGAGCCCGAATTATGACTTAGTTCAGTATGAGGAATATTCTTTAAAAATCTTTTTTTAGATCCACTGGTCAGAATATTTGGATATTTGGTTTCAGCTTTTCTTAGGAGGAGCAGAAGCAACTTGTGGAAATCAATTCTCTGGGTTGCTATTTAGGCTACCATGTCAGGTGAGCGCCCTCAGGCCCCCTGGGGCCTCTTGTTTATTGTTTCTACCCTGAGAGTTTGATTTTAACACTGTTCCCAACATAATGGCCAATAAAGTCCAGTGCTATTTACAAAAAATTTCAATTCAAATGTTTTCAGTTTTTGTCTAAAAAAAATGTAGCTTACAGTCCCTTATTGGAATGGGCTCATTGAGTTTGTTCCAATGAGGGGTCATAAGCTATTTTTTTGAGACCCAAAAAAATATCAAATTTAGTTATTCAATAAATTTTTATGCAAGTGGCGTGTATTTGGGTAGGGTAAAGCGTGAAGAAAATCAAGGTAGCATATACAGACCTTGATTGTTTGAAAATCACTGGGGAGCCATAACAGCTCTCTTCACCTGGTTGAGTGCTAGAATCCATTATCATGGCTCTGTTGAAAAGTGCTGGAAGCCACTTTAGTGGCTTTACACTGTATGTTTCATCTTGATGTTTGCTCAGCAGTAGAAGGAAAAAAAAGTATATAACATTGTTTTGTTGCAATTTGTTGGAGAGTGCCCATTGGCACTTTCCAATATATTGTAATAACACAACTATTTATTACCAGAAACCTTCTAAATTAATGCTTGTCTTGCTGGTAGCATGGTATCTTTAACAAAAAATACCCATGTTTCAAATCACCTTTGAAAAATAATTTAGCGCTGAACCAGTTAAGTCATTCTGGATGAGCCATATTGACTGATTTCTGTGGGCAATTTGATTTTTAATCCAAATTAAGGGTGCTGTGTGCTTTTTAGCTCACCTGAGTGAAGCTCAAGGGGAGCTTTAGTGATAACTTTCCATCTGTTGTCCATACTCTGTTCCTCTCTTCGGTGTGAACATTATCAATTCCTCACAAACTACTGGGCCGAATTTGATATGCATATTCCTGATCATAGGTCAGTTCAAATTTGTTCAAATAAAGTTGGGTGGGGGTTTATCACAAGGGACATAATTCTGCTTGCACCCACAAATTTTTTTTTAACAAATTAAAAAAAAAATCTTCTCCAGAACTACTAATCAGCCTGAATTTTAAGTTGATGCAGTATGAGGAATATTTTTTAAAATCTTCAGATCCATCAGTCAGAATGTTTTGATATTTGGTATGTAACATCCTTAGTGGGGTGAGATTTAAGTTTGTTCAAATCAAGTTCCTGGGATCCTGATTGGGCTCCCTATGGGAACCCAAATTTTAACTCAGTCCAATAATTATGTGGAAATATTTTTTAAAAATCTTCTTCAGATCCACCAGTCAGAATCTGAATGATTGGTATAGAGCATATTTGGGGAGATCAGAATCAAGTTTCTTCAAATCAAGTCCTTGGGATCATATTTGGGTGCCTATGAAAACTCAAACTTTAACTTAGTGCAATAGTGCAGTATGAGGAATATTCTTTTTAACTTAGTGCAGTAGTGCAATATCAGGAATATTCTTTAAAAATCAACTTCAGATCTACTGGTCAGAATGCTTTGATATTTGATATGCAGCATTCTGAGGAGGTTCAGATTCAAATTTATTCAAATCAAGTTATGGTAGCCCAAATTTTAACTTAGTGCTGAATGAGGAATATTCTTTAAAAATCCTCTTCTTCAGATCATCAGTCAGAATCTTTGACTGATCCCAAATTTTAACTCCGTGGGGTATAGGGACTATTCTTTAAAAATTCTTCTTCACATTCACAAGACAGATTGTTTTCTTACATAGTATTGACATCCTCAGTGTGGGGAGATTCAAGTTTGTTCAAATCAAATCCCTGTGCTAATATTTTTGCATTCTGTGGGAGCCTGAATTGCAGCTTAGTGCAGTATGAGGAATATTCTTCAAAGATTTTCTTCTTGAGACCCATCAGACAGAATCTGTTGATATTTGGTATACAACATTACCATGATTCCCAGATTAAAGCTGATTCAAAGTGTTATGCTTGACTGAATTTGGTGAACACCAGAGGGGTTTAAAATTTAACACAGAACACAATGGACAATTAACTATTTGTTTATGTGAATTGTGCCCACACATGACAGATCTAATTGTGGTAAGGCCACACAGAGTAGACCTTCTGTTTCTCAGGCAATTATTTGTAAAATTACATGCGGGCGAGCGGTTTTTTATTTTATTTTTTATTTCAGTAATTACTTCTTTGCCATCAAAAGTTTATGTTCTTGGTTCAAGTTTTAGGCCTCATAATCTACAGAATAGCATGGGTGGTGGTTATTTCATCCCTTGAGTGTAAGAAGGTTTTGCAATGCTAAAGCATTGCAAGCCTTCTTGCACTCAAGGGACAAATTCATTAATTTTTTTAACTTGGGTAAAATATCAGACATAAACCATTTAATTTTTTTTTTTTTTTTTCAAGTTTAAATTGGTTATAAAAAGAGAGCATGCGGCAGCCAAAAGGACCATGCGGGAGGGCCTGAGAAACAGATTTGTTATTTTTTTAGGCCTAAACCTTATTTAGATGAAAATGTGATTACCTAAGATTAACATATGCTCAAATAGGGAGCACCAGGCCACTGGAGGCCCCTGATGGGGGAGGGTCCTTTGAGCAAACTTTCTTTTTTCTTGAAACGATTTGGAAGATTTTGAGTGGTTTTATAAAAAAAAGAATTTTCAGCCTGTTGGGTGTGGGGAGGGGGGTCCACTGGGTGAATTTATTTTTCTCTTTGCACCAAAATGTGTTTTAAAGTAGTTTGAGTGATTTTCTGCAAAAAATATTAAAAAAACATCCAACCGACCCTTCTCCTCCACCCCCACTCCCATTGCTACATTAGATTAACTATATTAACATGTAGATGCAGAACATGACCTTAAATCCTTCTTGTTTTTTAGTCAAGTTTTGACGAAGTCAAACTCAACTTATAGTTTGATGAAGTGACGGGTGGCGAGCGGCGGGCGTAAACAATTGGTTTCCGGGCAATAACTTTAGTTCTATTTGACGCACCCTTACCAAACTTATACCAGAGGTTACCCTATAGGAAGGGAAGACACCTATTGATTTCTGAGTCTGGGACTCCTAGGTCAAGGTCACTGTTACTATAAATAGAATATTTTATGACAAATTGGTATCCATGCAATAACTTTAGTTCTATTTGACGCACCTTTACCAAACTTATACCAGAGGTTACCCTACAGGAAGGGAATACACCTATTGATTTTGGAGTCTGGGACTCCAAGGTCAAGGTCACTGTTACTATAAACAGAATATTTTGTGACAAATTGGTTTCCGGGAAATAACTTTAGTTCTATTTCAAGCACCTTTACCAAACTTATACCAGAGGTTACCCTATAGGAAGGGAAGTCACCTATTGATTTCGGAGTCTGGGACTCCACGGTCAAGGTCACTGTTACTATAAATAGAATATTTTGTGACAGATTGGTTTTCGGGCAATAACTTTAGTTCTATTCCGTGTTTCTTCACCAAACTTATACCACAGGTTACCCTACAGGAAGGGAAGACACCTATCGATTTCGGAGTCTGGGGCCCCCAGGTCAAGGTCACTGTTACTATCAATAGAATATTTTGTGACAAATTGGTTTCTGGGCAATAACTTTAGTTCTATTTGACACACCTTTACCAAACTTATACCAGAGGTTACCTTATAGGAAGGGAAGACACCTATTTATTTTGGAGTCTGGGACTCCAAGGTCAAGGTCACTGTTACTATAAATAGAATATTTTGTGACAAATTGGTTTCCGGGCAATAACTTTAGTTCTATTTCAAGCACCTTTATCAAACTTATACCAGAGGTTACCCTATAGGAAGGGAAGTCACCTATTGATTTCGGAGTCTGGGACTCCAAGGTCAAGGTCACTGTTACTATAAATAGAATATTTTGTGACAAATTGGTTCTGGGCAATAACTTTAGTTCTATTCCGTGTATCTTTACCAAACTTATACCACAGGTTACCCTATAGGAAGGGAAGACACCTATCGCTTTCGGAATCTGGGGCCCCAAGGTCAAGGTCACTGTTGCTACAAATAGCATATTTCTTCAGAATTTAATATCAAAACTCGACTTCTGGATCTGTGATCCTCTTTCTGGATTTTTTTAAGCTTTAGGAGAGCTATTTTGTCTCCCCTTAATTTAGTTTTGCAGGAGTCATACGGAGCTGAAGCAATGGCTCTCCTTGAATTACGAATCCTGCAAATAATAAAAAGAATTTCTACTGTTTTTGAGTGGATACTGGAATTATCGCATTCGAGAGTATGTGGAAATTCAGATTTTCACTAATTTTAGAGCCACTTTGTGATATGAATATGAATGAATGGTTTTGGTCTGCCTTACCCACTCATGAGATAATTCTAGTACAGAGCTCGATTTAACTGGATTCGCATAGCAATTTTCAAATTAATTGTTAGCTCAACTTTGACGAAGTCAAATTTGAGCTATTGTCATGGCCCGTCGTCCGTCTGTCCATCCGTCCGTCTGTCCATCCGTCCATGCCTCCGTCTGTCCGTACGTCAACAATTGGCTATGGCTCGGGCTAGAGGTCGTATTTATTAACCGATCTTCACGAAACTTCTTGTGTACCTTTGTTATGACCCTGGGACGGGAACGAGTGTTTTTAGGTGTGGTCCGAAATTCAAGATGGCTGCCAGCGGCTATTTTGTACCGATGATGCAAAAATCTGTTTTTTGTACAGAACTTCTGTATGAAAGTTCTGATTTGAATAAAGTTTTGTATAAATGTTTAGTACCATGGGATACATCACATATAATACGGGTTTTTTTCTCGTGCGTAAATTATGTAAATTAGACTGACTTTGATTTATTTAGTGTTACTTTCAGAGCTGTAAATGCCAAGCTGCTATGGCTCGGGCTAGAGGCCGTATTTATGAACCGATCTTTATGAAACTTCTTGGGTACCTTTGTTATGACTGTGGGACGAGAACGAGTGTTTTTGGGTGCGGTCCGAAATTCAAGATGGCTGCCAGCTGCCATTTTGTACCGACGATGCAGAAATCTGTTTTTTTGTACAGAACTTCCATATGAAAGCTCTGATTTGAATAATTTTTTGTATGAATGTTTAGTACCATGGGATACATCACATATAATACAGGTTTTTTTCTCGTGCGTAAATTATGCAAATTAGACTAACTTTGATGTTTTTTGGTGTTACTTTCAGCACTGTAAGTGCAAATGCCAATACGGCTCGGGCTAGAGGCCGTATTTATGAACCGATCTTTACGAAACTTCTTGGGTACCTTTGTTATCACTGTGGGACGAGAACGAGTGTTTTGGGGTCCGGTCCGAAATTCAAGATGGCCGATGGCAGCCATTTTGTACGAAATTTGGTGCAATCAGATTTTTGCACAGAACTTCCTTATGAAAGCGCTGATTTGAATAATTTTTTGTGTGAATATTTAGTACCATGGGATACATCACATATAATACGGGTTTTTTTTCTCGTGCAGAAATTATGCAAATTAGATGAACTTTGATTTTTTCAGTGCTGCTTACACACAGTAAGTACACATGTCAATACGGCTCGGGCTAGAGTCTGTATTTATGAACCGATCTTCACAAAACGTCTTGGGTTCCTTTGTTATCACCTTGGGACGAGAACGAGTGTTTCTGGGTGCGGTCCAAAATTTAAGATGGCTGCCAGTGGCCATTTTGTATCGAAATTATATCTAATCAGTTTTTTGTACACAACTTCTATACGGCTCAGGCTAGATGCCGTATTTATGAACCGATCATTACGAAACTTCTTGGGTACCTTTGTTATTACCGTGGGGTGAGAATGAGTGTTTTTGGGTGTGGTCCGAAATTCAAGATGGCCACCAGCAGCCATTTTGTACCAAAATTAGTGCAATCAGTCTTTTGTACAGAACTTCTGTAGGAAAGTTCTGATTTTAATAAATTTTTGTATGAATGTTTAGTAACATGGAATACATCACATATAGTACGGGTTTTTTTCTCGTTCAGAAATTATGCAAATTAGATGAACTTTGATTTATTCAGTGCTACTTATACTCTGTAAGTGCACATGTCAATACGGCTCGGGCTAGAGGCTGTATTTATGAACCGATCTTCACAAAACTTCTTGGGTACCTTTGTTATCACCTTGGGACGAGAACGAGTGTTTCTGGGCGCGGTCCAAAATTCAAGATGGCTGCCAGTGGCCATTTTGTACCGAAATTAGGTCCAATCAGTTTTTTGTCACAACTTCTACACAGCTCATATTTGTGAACTGATCTTCACGAAACTTCTTGGGTACCTTTGTTTTCACCTTGGGACAGGAATGAGTGTGTTTTGGGGTGCCTTTGTTGTCACTGTGCTATGAGAACAAATATTTTGGGGTTCAGTCAGACCCACTCTGGGACTCAAAGATTTTTTCTAGTTTAGCATCTGACTGTCACCCACCTTTTCAATACTTTACCTATACATTTGTTACAGGCTACGGTCAGTATTTATGTACAGACCATTACAATACTTTATATGTACCTTTGTTATCAGGTCATTACCTAGATGTTTGTCATTGCTGTGTCACATACTATACATGTACATGTCTTTGTCTTGACAAGTTGAGCTACAGTGTCATTGACACTTTCATTAATTGTTGCGAATCAATTTCACAAAACAAAAACATAAATAATAGGAAACGCTAATCAAAGTTTATTCAAGTTACTAAACTGCTATTCAATTTTTTAGTCGAGTTTTGACGAAGACAAACTCGACTTATAGTTTGATGAAGTGGCGGGTGGGCGTAAACAATTGGTTTCTGGGCAATAACTTTAGTTCTATTTGATGCACCTTTACCAAAATTATACCAGAGGTTACCCTATACGAAAGGAAGACACCTATCGATTTTAGAGTCTCACATCCCAAGGTCAAGGTCACTGTTACTATAAATAGAATATTTTGTGACAAATTGGTTTCCGGGCAATAACCTTAGTTCTATTTGACCCACATTTACCAAACTTATACCAGAGGTTACCCTATAGGAAGGGAATACACCTATTGATTTCGGAGTCTGGGACTCCCAAGGTCAAGGTCACTGTTACTATAAATAGAATTTTTTTTTCAACGAATTGGTTTCCGGGCAATAACTTTAGTTCTATTTGTCGCACCTTCACCAAATTTACATCAGAGGTTGCTTCATAGGAAAGGAAGACACCTATTGATTTTGGGGTCTGAAGCTTCAAGGTCAAGGTCACTGTTACTATAAATAGAATACTGTAGTTATCACTATTGGCAAAAGTTGCTGTTGCGACAAATAACTTGCTTTTCACGAAATTTAATGTCAGAACTCGACTTGTGGATCCGTGATTCTCTTGCCGGATTTTTTAAAAATTAAATCGAACCGTGTTCTAGCATCCGCTCAAAAAACATAGATAAACTTAATGTTTATTGCTAGTAGGTCACAAATAGGCTTTTTCAACACTCACGTCTCTGTGTTCACCATTCCACCCCCATAACAGATGGCTGCTGCATGTGCCTTGACCCTGTCCTGACCTACTTATAAGAATCACACTGCAAAATCACACTCTAACAACATTGACTGCCGAACAACTACAAGCACGCACATGCAGTCATGCTAGAGTCGATACAGATAGACAATAACAACAAACACAAGCAGCATAAATTCTGCAGGGTCAAAGCTGTCCTTTTGAGGAAAAAAATAAAAATATTTAGGTGTGTAACTTTTGTCTGTTTGTGTTTGGAAAGTAGAGCTGGGCGATTTTAATTTTTCAGATTTGTTTCAGATTTGTTTTGGTTCGGTGTCAGGAAAAAACATCAGTTTCAGTTCAGTTTTTCTATGTTTTAGGAACATGAACACATAATAAACAACACTGAGCTTCTTGGAAAATAAACTGCAATAGCTTGTGTGACACCACTCGCCACAAAAGGCACTGTCTGTAAATACCATCATTGGGTTCAGCCCAACTTCTCTTTGATCATTCTTAGGGGTTCTAGAGGATCAGTTGCTAAGTCTATTGAGACAAAAAAAACCCACGTAATTTAGGGTAACAAATGAATAAAGTTTATCTGTTTTCATCATCACATTTAGGGGGGGGGGGGGGAGGGCGCGGTGGCTCAGTTGGTAGAAGTGCATGCTGCAAGCCGAGAGGTCCTCGATTTGAATCCAACTTGCGGCAACCGCGTTGTGTCCTTGGCCAAGACACTTCACCTCCATTGCCCATGTGGGAGCACGGTGACGCTGTGTACTAAGGCGTACTGCATGTCGATGGTGCACCTGTCTTCAACCAATGCTAACCCTGCTTGTGTGGAGTTGGTATGTTGGGGAGCTGACAGTTGCTCGCCGTTGCTCGGTGGTTCTCGCTGGGTACTCCGGCTTCCTCCACCCGTAAAACTGTCACGGTCATGGTTAGCCATTGTGCAGAAATATGTGACACCAATAAATAATAATAATAAATATATTATCTTGGAAGTGTTATTTCTAACTTGTGTTAGGTGACCTTAAACACCAATAAATAAATAAATAAATCGTCACATTTTCTCCCTTATTGACTTGTCCTATGGACAAGTCAATAAGGGAGCAAATGTGACGATAACACAACGTTTTCATTCCTTTGCCTGATAAACTGAGTGATGTGAGTCCACATTGGCCACTAATCCAAATCGCTCCCAGTAAGGTAGTTTGATCAGTTTATCCACAAACACAATAAAACTGTTTGGTTGTTTTTAGTCGAGTTGTGACGAAGTCAAACTGTACTTATAGTTTGGTGAATGGCAGGCGGGTGGGCCGGCAGGTGGGTGGGCGTAAACAATTGGTTTCCAGACGATAACTTGACCGTGGTTGAACCCACATTCATGAAACTTCATATGTAGGTGGACCTTGGTGAGAGGAAGAATCCTATTTATTTTGGACTTGCTAGGTCAACGGTCAAGGTCACAGTGACCTTGAACATACTAAATCATAAACAATTGGTTTCTAGATGATAACTTGACTATGGTTGAACCCACATTCATGAAATTTCATATGTAGGTTGGCTTTGGTGAGAGGAAGAACCCTATTTATTTTGGACTTGCTAGGTGAAAGGTCAAGGTCACAGTAATCAAAACAATTAGTTTCTGGATGATAACTTGATAATGGTTTGACCCACATTCATGAAACTTCATAGGTAGGTTGGCCTTGGTGGAAGGAAGAACCCTATATATATTGGATGTGCTTGGTCAAAGGGGAAGGTCACAGTGACCCTTCACATAGTAAATCGTAAACAATTTGTTTCCTGATGATAAGTTGATAATTATTAAACCCACTTTTGTGCTGTCACAACTCGACATTGGATCGGTGATTTTTTTTTGGGTCTTTCAGTTTGGTTTCAGGTTTGCAGTCAAAACCAAGACTGAAACAGAACCCCCCCACCAAAAAAAAACAGCTGTATAGGAAAAGGGTTGAATGATTATCTGAATTAGTTAAGCACTGTACCTTTTAATTTTTTTCTCTGATTCACATTTTGAACGTTGTACTCCGATTATCACCAGATTTCCTTTTCGCATGGTGTAAGTATTCACCTAATGAAACAACTAAAACCTTCAACAACATATATGATTAAAAGTTTCAACAGCTTATCCCATCTTTCATAGGTTTCTGTGGTCCATTTTTACCTCCCAGGCTTGAAATCAGAGTGATCTTATGCCATCACTTGGTACCCATTGTCTCTTATCTGTTAGTTTTAACATTTTCATCTTCCACCAGTAGTGCTAAGCCAAATTTAATCAAGCTTGCAACAGAACATACTTGGGTGACAAGCACTCATATTTGTCACGTACAGTTGCTGCGACTAAATGGATTTTGGGCATGTGAACCAGTGCTTGCAGTGACTTGGTACTGATCTTGGAGGAATGAAAAAATGTATTATTGGGTTATTATTTTAGTCTGAGGAGAGGATCAAAATTTATCTAATAAATACGCATGTAATGTATAAAAAAAACAAGTGTGAAATAAATTTTTGCTTTATCCTCATACATGGATAATAAATTTTTCCTTGGGAAAATTTATTATCCAAGTATGGAAATAAATCAAATATTTATCTCATGCGTGTTTTCCATATAGTGGGTGCCTATTGATGGACTAAATTTTGATTCCAGCCTCCACCACCACCATCCAATCCATTCTTACACAGCCACAAGATTATGTTGTATAAAACAGGTATCTCAACAATGTAATTAAGTTTAGTGACGTGTACTAATCCTTTAGAAGAACATTTCTTTATTGTGCTTAGTATTTATAGGAAGTTATTTTTCATTGCTTTTAATTTCTCAATACTGTCATCAAAACTGACTTTTGAAATATTTAATTGAATGATTATGTACTTTTTTCTTCTTAGGCTTCTATAAGTGAATCACCGAACAAAATTCCATCAGCAATCCATGATAGATCACTATCAGCTCCTATTCCTGTTCTTCAAGGTATGTTTGTTGTCAAAAATCCAGATTTAAATTTGGTGCAAAGGGTGTTTACTATGAATCTCTTTTGGGGGAAGATTTATTTTTCTTCTTGCAGATTTTTACAAAATTTAGGCCATACAAAGTAGATCTGTTTTTCAGACCAGTTTTTTTTTATAAAATTGTATGCAGGCGGGCAGTTTTTAATTTTATTTTTTATTTTTGCAAATATTATTTCTTCATGCTTACCTTAATACTCACAGCTAATGTGAAATCTCACAGTTGTTTTTTTTTTACTTCGTAGCCTTGTGTCCCAAACCTATTTACAGAAATGGGTGCATTCTTTATTGAAATAATACTATTGTCACACGTCTGATGAATGGTCAACTTTTATAAAGCAAACCCAAGGTTAATTTTGTCATTCCAAAAGAAGATCATTCTGTTTAACCCTTTGAGACTTGTATTATTCTGATGTTCAAACGCCACTGGGAATTCAGTTTCTACAACGCTATTCAAAATGCTACGTCAAACGACGGAAAGTACAAATAACAAGATATTTTTCACATTAGTGATTATCTGGTTGAGGGCTAGATTATTTTTGGTGGTCTGAATTTGTTATTCAAAACTTGTTTTATTACAAATTATTGGAGAGTGCCCACATGCACTCTCCAATAATTTGTAATTTAACAAATTATATAAAAATTATATATAATTATTTAAAAATATTATTTATGTTTGACTGAAGATGAAAAATAAGCAAGGGAAGTGTTGACTTTTGCTCTGGTATCCTCATTTTTTGAAAGACCAGATGCACTTAACCAGTTAAGTCTTGACAGCAGAATTATATTAGTATTTTAAGCTGCGATAACATTTGGCTCAACAGTTGTCACTGAGCACTATTTGGGAGAAAATAGGAATTGAGGTTAAAACTTTGAAAAATCGAAAAATAATAAAATAAATGACCCCTAGTATCAAGGTGCTGTTTGATTTCGTACATCATAAGATGTACAAAAGTGTCAATGCGCTGTTTGATTTCGTACATCATAAAACATACAAAAGTATCAAAGGGTTAACCCTTTACCCAATGCAGACGATTTCAAAATTTATTATTTTAAATATCATTTTTAAAAATTTTTTCAAAAAATATCAATAAAACCATATCATGTGACCCCTCTTTGGAACGAGCTCAACGAGCTCGTTTCAAAGAGGGGTCACATGATATGGTTTTGTTGAAATTTTTCGAAAAATAATATTTTTTCAGCTACTGAATTTGCATATTACGCGGGCGGATGTGGGCAATTCGTTGGGTAAAGGGTTAATCAATTTTAAAATGTTTTTATCTCATTACTCTTTGCATGGTATTGCGGTGGCTGTGTTTTGTACTTGGGCAAAGCACCTAATCCTCATTGCCCTTGTGGGGGCATGGTGGCACTGTATACTAAGGAATACAGTATATGATGGAGCACTTGCTCTCAAGCATTGCGAGCCCAGCTTGTGCGGAGTTAGTACGTTGTGGAATCTGACAGTTGCTGGCCACTGCTCGGTGGTTCTGTCTGGGTACTCCAGCTTATTCTATCCTTAAAACTGTTCGACACAAGTTGACCCTGGCTGTTGAGAGTGTTGTTAAACCCCAATAAATAAATAACTCTTTGCAGGCTGATGGCAGATATTTCTGCCAGGACAGCAGAGCTCTTGTCACCAGAATAGGTATAAATTTGATGTTGTTTAACAAAATTGATCCATGTAAATTGGATTTATCATTTCATGGATGATTTCTCAGTTAATTTCTTTTGAATTTTTCCTAAAATCTAGCCATGGCTACTTTTAAGTAGCCATGTGTAGATTTTACAGGGTTTTTTGGGGGTGTCTGCAGTGGTCAAATATGGGACCCTTTCCCAATGTCAATTAGGCACTATTTTTCCCAACTCCAATCCCCAAATTTCCCAATCACTCTGCCCACTTATACAAAAATTTAATGCAGAATTGGTGCCCAAAACTGGGAAGGCATAATAAATGAGGCCTTGATCCTGACACCATTGTACATTAAATTTAAATTGCTTGTCTAATGAAGTGTATAATTTCTTTGTCTTTGTGTGCTTCTTCCCCTCCAAAACAAATTCCTAATTGGAGCCCCCACAAATTTTTCCAATGGCATGAGCCCTGAACCATTTCCCAAAGAGGGAAGAAAAATCCCTGTTTTTATGTTTTTTTTTAAAAAGATACTCTGCAGGTTAAGAGTTAAACCACTTCTTATCTTCACTTCTCATGTAAACAAGTTGATTCGAAATTATTTTTATTGATTTGTCACCATTGATGTCATTACTTATTAACTCACCTGACTGAAAGTCAGGGGGAGATTAAGTGATCACTTTCTGTCCATCGTCCGGCCGGCCTGGTACTTTATACTATCGACTTCTCATAAACCACTGGGCCGAATTGAACCAAATTTGATATGCATGTTCCTTATCATATGTCAATTCAAGTTTGTTCAAATAAAGTTGCCACGCTCCATAGGGAGGGAGTGGGGGAAATGCACCAAAATTTTGTAAAAATCTTCTCATGAACCATGGGTACAATGACTTGATATTTGGTATGGAGCGTCCCTTTGAGAAGCAGAATCAAGTCTGTTCAAACGAAGTTCGTGGAGCAATATTTGTCCTTGTAATTGGAGGTTGCAAGATTTTATATTTTCTGAAGCGATGGTCCGATTTGAACTAGGGGGAGAGGGGATCAGATTCAGGTTTGTTCAAATCGAGTCCCTGGGTTAATATTTGGACTCCCTATGGGAGCCCGGATTTTTTAACTTAGTGCAGTATGAGGGAATTTCTTTAAAAATCTTCTTCTTTAGATCCACCAGTCAGAATCCTTTCATATTTGTTATGTGACATCTTTAGTGGTGTCAGATTCAAGTTTGTTCAAATCAAGTCCCAGGATTAATATTTGGGATCTCTGTGGGAGCCAAAAGATTAACTTAGTGCATTATGAGGAATATTCTTTAAAAATCTTTTTCATCAGATCCACCATTGAAAATATTTTGATATTTTGCATGCATCGTTTCTAGGGGGTCAGGTTCAAGTTTGTTCAAATCCCCCCCCCCCCCCCCCCCCCCCCCCGGGTTAATATTTTGGCTCTCTATTGGTGCCCAGAGTTTAACTTAGTGCAATATGAGGAAATTTCTTATAAAATCATCTTCTTCAGATCCACCAGTCAGAATCCTTTCATATTTGGTATGAAACATTTTTAGTGAGGGTCAGATTCAAGTTTGTTCAAATCGAGCCCCTGGGTTAATATTTGGACTCTCTAAGAGGGGTAGGTTAGGTTCAAGTTTGTTCAAATCCATTCCTTAGTGTTTTTCCATAAAATTTGCCTTTCAAACTGCAGTGACATAACAACCCATGGAAGTTTGGCTGTGCTTGTCTACAGCTGATAGAATTGGTAGCAGTCAGGAAGACCTATAATAATAATCATCTGACATGGTCACCAGAGTTATGAATAATTTCATTACTTCATTCCTCTGTAGAATTGATGAACCATGACTAACTGAATTGGATCCAAAATACTTCTTTGAACCACTTTGTCAGGTGAGTGATTAAGACCTCTTGGGACCTCTTGTTTTTAGCTCACTTGACTGAAAGTCAGTGGGAGCTATTGCCATCACTTGGCATCTGTTCATTATCCGTTAATTTTTGAAACTTGTCTTCTTTTCATACCACCTGTTTTTCCTCCATAATGGTCTTGAGTTCTGATTTGGGAACAAGCACCATTAAAAACTAAATAAATACATTATCAATACCATTTTCAAAATATAAAACTATTTGTAGGTCTCATAACCACTGTTTGATGTTTTTCCCTGGTACTCTAGGTTCCTGCCCCTGCATAACTGTGTGTCCTAACATGACCTTGGCTGTTGAAAATGTTGTTAAACACAGATAAAAAAAATGAGGGCCTATACCTAAATTCAAAGATATCCAAGGCCTCTTTCCACTAAAATTATCTTACTCAAAATTTATCTGCTAAAGTATCAAAATTTTTATAGCAAAGAATTTGTTTCTGATTTAGGTGAAGAAAACTCTGATTTGGAAGGTGGTGAATGTACTGCCGATAACCTCATGTCAATACCAGAAAATTTGCGGAGGGACCGTAGTCCATCATCAGAGCGACAGAGGAAGAAAGATCGAATGAATCGGAAAGATCGAACAAATCTAACTGATTTTGTATTTATTAAAGTATTAGGAAAAGGAAGTTTTGGAAAGGTGAGTTTCGTGTTATTTTAGTTCAGTCATCAAAATTTACAAATTTTGAATTTCTGAAAGCTCAGACTACTTTGTGTCTCTCGCTTTCAGATTTCCAAAAGACACCTATTGCAGACTTCACTTAATACCATGGAGCCATGCTAATTGCACACCGTCTTTTCAAGTGCAAATTATGTTCAGTTAAAGGTACAATGGAGCCCACTTAATTGGATATCTCTTAACTGAATAACCCTGTTAATTGAATATAATTTCCCAACACAAAACCATTTACCATACCTCCAGTACAAATTTGACCTGTTAATTAAATATAGGTTATACAGTAAACTCCTGTTAATAGAATAAAAATCTTGTAACCTGTCGAGAAATTACCCTGACTCTCCCCAGTTTTCCTTTGTTTATAGACTTATTTGGCCTCAGTACATCCAATACATGCATTTAATCTATTATATCTTGTTTGACAGAGCTCAGGAAAGCTCTGTCAAACAAGATATAATAGAATAAATGCTAAGTTCATCTCAAGAATACAGCAAAGTGACACAATCCCTGTTGATTGATTACTACTGTTAATTGAATAATTGTCATTGACAAAGTGGCTATTCAATTAACAGGGTTCCACTGTATTAAAAAAAATTCTTGTTTCTCAGGCACCTCTCTCATAATTGAAAATTTGTCACTTGACTTTTTTTTCACCTGGAAATCTCTTCAGTGATACTATTTTGCACTTGAAGGACTAAACGTTTAACCAACTAGTTCTTGTTAGACAGAACTCACTGAGTTCTGTTAACCCTTAAGGGCTTGGAGAACATTTCTTGAATCCCCACTAGAACTCCACCTGCACACTGCCAGTAGCTAAGCAGTGACTTCGAGTCTTGCCTGCCCATTTAGGCAGCCAAGACTTGACTAGAATCCACTGCCAAGGTAATATGTCTATTTTTATCAAGAGCTCCTTATGATTGCATATTAAGAGCACCTGTTATGAGGTTGTAAAAGTTGGAATTGGGCCGTTAAGGGTTGAACAAGATATAGTCAGTTAAATTTGAAACTTCAGTATGGGAAACTTTCAGCTAAAAACTTCTTTTTTTTCCACAAACCAGTTGGTATACAGAGTTATTTTAATAATTCCACCCATTTTCAGGAAAAAAAATGCTTTCCTCCTTCATAAAATTTAGAGAAATTTGAGAAACAAGAAATTGTTTTTAATAAGCCGAACCAGAACTTGGTAATTATTGGGCTGCATGTTGAAAATATTGATTGGTCTACCCCATACAGTCACTTAGCAGCTAACCCCCATAATTGAAATTATGGCATATCAGTTGCCTGACTGGAATGGCAGCCTCCCTGTTTTGGGGGTTAATAAAGTATTTGAAGATAGTGTTTTTCCTAGATGGTGTTTGAAAGTTCTTGTATTTTTCTGTTACCACTGTTAAAAGTACATTAAAATTTAATTTGAATTACCTGTAATGAAAAGTCCATATTACCTGTAATAAAAAGTCCATCGGGTAAATGCACATTTTCTTTGGAACTGTTGTTGCTGTGCATCAGCCTTCGCTTGCCATACTACCATCAACATTATAAAAAGAGAAGATTAGCTGATTTGACCAAGTTCAAAGACTGTTAAGCTACGATCAGTCAGTGATGGTCTTAATGGTTAAAAAATCGGTTTGTTTCTTATCAACTTGCTCCAACTAACACAAGTTAGATTTTTTTGTGTGAACATAAGATATTTAGAATATCTTCATCATTGATAAGGCTGCAGAAATTATTTGCACACTGAAAAACATAGGATTACATAATTAACCAAGTCACCTAAGGTTCGGTAAGATAAATGATTGCAACTATGGAATTTAAAATTTATTATTGCAAACTTTTTATTTATTTTAGATTTATCTAAACTAGGATATTAACAAAAAAAATATTTATTGTTTCTTTTGCTCCACAGGTGATGTTAGCAGAAAAAAAGGGCACAGAAGAAGTTTATGCTGTGAAGGTGCTGAAAAAAGATGTGATAATTCAGGATGATGATGTTGAGTGTACAATGACAGAAAAACGCATTCTTGCATTGTCAGCAAGACATCCATTCTTAACAGCACTTCACAGTTGTTTTCAAACAGAGGTAAGATTTATGGATCCTCTTTTTGTAACCGTTGTTAACTGTAAATAAAATTCAGATGTTAAAAAGAAGTTGAAGTAAGTATTTTGTTACATTTTACAAGGTAAATTTTAATCAAAGTGCCTTCAGGCCAAAAAAAATTCTCAATCTTTTTTTTTAAAGAAATGAGGGTGGGCGGGTTTTATTTTTAATTTTTATTCCTGATCGAATGGTCGCCGATGCCTAAAATCCAGTTGTGAAAGCCTAAAATTAAATACTAGAGCTTCCATGTTTATTTCACTGATAGTTTTTTTTTTGTAACAGTGATCATACAACACAAAATCAATATAGAACAACTAAATTGGAGATAAAAATTAATGAGGCATTTTTTAACTGGTTGAGTGCTAGAAGCAACAATCAGGCCTTTCAAAAAAAATAAGGGTACCAGTGCAAAAGCCAACATTTTCCTTGCCCATGTTTCGTATTCAGTCAAACATAAATAATAATAATATTATGAATGGTATTTGCACAGTTCAAAACAGAATTATGAATTACGGATGATAAGAAAAAATCTCTATCCCCAAAGGCCGAAATGTCCCCTCACAGAAATTGGTGCATAAAAAGAAACACCCCAAACAAAACTAAATAAGGGGAAGTTGGATTAAATAGCAAGTGTCATGAAAAATGGAATTACACTTTATTGCCCATTCCAGCCTACAATTTGGTGAAATTGTATCCACTGGTGGTGGTGGCGGGTGGATGGGTGGGTGGGTGGAGGGGAGCAGGGAATGGGAGAGGGGTTGAAAAGAAAAGAGGGAGATGAAGTATTCAAATCAATGATTTTTTAACATGGCATAAAGAGCATCAGCAAATCTTTAGCCTATGAACCACTGGGTGCATCCTGGTGTCAGTGGTGGTCCAACAGCTGAATGTTTTTAGTTCTTAGCTATATTGTTCACACACACGTTTCCCTGAATTTCATCCAATTTCCCTGAAAACCACCTCAAGTTCCTTGAAAAATTTTTCTAAGGTTAACATGTCTGGTCTCCTGCAGGGGAAATACTGAAACAATCTCAACTCAAATCTTTACACAAGGTAATGACTACATTCAGCACCCACTATTCACAGTAAGCTCTAACAAGCAACAGGAAGGATAGCCTGTGTTAATCAGTACATATCTACCAAGTACTTTTTAACTTCAGCACATAGTTTAACAAGGATCTTGTGCAACAATTAAAATATGTTTCTCCCCGCTTACCTAGCATCAGTATTAACGATATGGTGTAAAAACATTATCTTTGAAATAATTAGTAAAGTGGACATTTTTTGTGAACATATTGGATACACTTCATCATTCTGTGGTATACATAATTGTTAAGGCCAAATAAAAAAAATGAATTCTTTCTCAGGCAATTTTTTATTCAAATCAGTGAGGGAGGGAGGATTTTATTTTTATTTTTAGCTCAACTTTGGCGAAGCCAAATTTGAGCTTTTGTCATGGCCCGTCTGTCCGTATGTCAACAACTGGATACGGCTCAGGCTAGAGGCTGTATTTGGGAGCGCGGTGGCTCAGTAGGTAGAGGTGCAGGCTGCAAGCCGAGAGGTCCTCGGTTCGAATCCCACCTGCGGCAACCGCGTTGTGTCCTTGGGCAAGACACTTCATCTCCATTGCCCGCGTGGGGGCACGATGACGCTGTGTCCTAAGGCGTACTGCACGTCGATGGTACGCATGTCTTCAACCAATCTAACCCTGCCTGTGCTGCAGTGCGGAGTTACGATGTTGGGGAGCTGGCAGCTGCTCGTCGTTGCTCGGTGGTTCTCTCCGGGTACTCCGGCTTCCTCCACCCTTAAAACTGTCACGGTCATGATTAGCCATTGTGCATAAATATGTGCCCTCAAACATCAATAAATAAATAGAGGCCGTATTTATGAACCAATCTTTACGATGGCTGCCAGTGGCCATTTTGTACCGAAATTAGGTCCAATCAGTTTTTTGTCACAAGTTCTATACAGCTCGTATTTATGAACTGATCTTCACAAAACTTATTGGGTACCTTTGTTTTCACCTTGGGACAGGAACGAGTGTGTTTTGGGGTGCCTTTGTTATCACTGTGCTATGAGAACAAATATTTTGGGGTTCAGTCAGACCCACTATGGGACTCAAAAGATTTTTTTCTAGTTTAGCATCTGACTGTCACCCACCTTTACAATACTTTACCTATACATTTGTTACAGGCAACTGTCAGTATTTATGTACAGACCGTTAAATACTTTATATGTACCTTTGTTATCAGGTCATTACCTAGATGTTTGTCATTGCTGTGTCACATACTATACATGTACATGTCTTTGTCTTGACAAGTTGAGCTACAGTGTCATTGACACTTCCATTTTTTTTATTTTTTTTTTTTTTGTGTAGAGGGTTGAGTATACTCAGTAAATCTATTTGCTATCTTTCCACTTGAAAAAGAGAAAAGGTTGTATTTTAGTGTAATTATAGTATACCGTTTATAACTAACTGCAGTAACAACAGCTAAAAGGGTTTGTATTTTATTGTTCTTTTTAATGGTATAGATCTGTCAAACATTTGAATAGGCCCCAGTAACCAATGCTTGGGGTAGGAGTCCTTTAAAATGGGAAACATGGCTCTAAATGATTGGTTAAACTTGAGTTTATATCGGTGTTGCAGCCATTATTAGCCATTGTGCAGAAATATATGACCTTAAACACCAGCAAATAAATAAATAATTAAATCATGATCCAGTATATCAGACTTTCTTTGTTACAGTTTATGGGAGAGTGCCTCTGGGCACTCTCCCATAAACTGCAACAAGAAAAAACAATTTACTGCAAACACAGCTAAATAATTATATGTCGAGAAATGTGAAAAAAAATGACCATTCCAAGTTTTCACAAATTCTTAAAAAAAAACATAAAAAAAACATGACATAATAAAAATGTCTAATGTGGAGGTTGAAATCCAATGAGGGAAGGCCTGAGAATCAAAACATTATTTTTTTTTTTTTTTTTTTTTTTTTTTTTTTTAGCCTAAGAGCTTGTATCAGCCTTGAAGGCCAAATAAGTGGAAGTCTTGCTTGCATTTGTTATCCTGACTTGTTCAGTGACTTGTACTTTAACCCTTTAATTAACGAATAGGCTGGGAGTGCGGTGGCTCAGTAGGTAGAGGTGCAGACTGCAAGCCGAGAGGTCCTCGGTTCGAATCCCACCTGCAGCAACCGCATTGTGTCCTTGGGCAAGACACTTCATCTCCATTGCCCGCGTGGGGGCACAATGACGGCGTGTACTAAGGCGTACGGCACGTCTATGGTACGCATGTCTTCAACCAGTCTAACCCTGCCTGCGCTGCAGTGCGGGAGTTACGATGTTGGGGAGCTGGCAACTGCTCGTCGTTGCTCGGTGGTTCTCTCCGGGTACTCCAGCTTCCTCCACCCATAAAACTGTCACGGTCATGATTAGCCATTGTCCATAAATATGTGACCTTAAACATCAATAAATAAATAAATAATAACGAATAGGCCACCTCAGCCCACATAATTCATAACTTAAGCAGTTGAAATTTTTTTATTTTTTTTTAAATATCTTAAAATTATATCATGTGACTCCTCATTGATGTGACATTGTTCCAGGGAGGGGTCAAATGATATGATTTTGTTGAAATTTTGGTAAAAAACGGTAATTGAAATAACAAATTTTGCTTGCTTGTGTGTTGGTTGGGTAAAGGGTTATAAAATGTCTGGAATTCATCCACATTGGTTATTTGCCATTCTTTGCATTTAAATTACCTCCACCAATTTTATTAATAATTCATGACTTATTCTGACTTTATCCCCGTGGGAACCCCGGGAAGTAAGCAGCACTTGTTTACTGTGGTAAACGAGTTCCGCTTTACTAGTAAAATAGGACCCAGTCACCAATGCTTGGGGTGAAAGTCCTCTAAAATGGGCAACATGTTGATCAACGATTGACTAAACTTCATCTCCATGTTGTGTCACGATTAGCCATGGTGCATAAATATGTGACGTTAACCACCAACAAACAAATATTCTGACTTTAACAGTTACCATTGATGCTTCTCATGCTTTCAAAAATTTCAAAATTCAAAAATAGTTTGAGAACTTGATGACAGATGAATTTATTTTTTATACATTTGTTGCAATACAATTGCATATTTTAAAGTGATTGTGCAAACAAATAATCAGACTGGTCTGTGTGTGTCTCTCTCCAAGTTTTGGCTCATCCTGTTTTCTGTCAAAAGTTCAGATGTTATCGTTGAATGAAAAAATCCAGTTGTCAAACATATTTATGTGGACAGCAACCTAATCCAAAATTGGCTTTTAATTTTCTTTTTTTGCTTCCAAAATTAATCTTCTAATTTCTCATTAGAATGGGCTTACTCTAATGAGGTGTGTAGTGTTCAACCGATGATCGGAACCATCCACCACAATTGCCCGATTGTGGGCAATCGGATGACAATTGCAATGGCTCATGGAACATCAGTTCCAGGCATTTTGTGAAGATTCATTAACCGCATTTTATTATCTTCTGCAATTGTTAATGTACAATGATGTCAATGATACCATTCAATAAAGTTGAGAAATAAACACAATGTGTATTCTTTATCTCTCTAGACATCCCTTTATGGGATATAATTGTAAAGCTTAAAATTGAGCATACTTGGGCAATCGCCCGTTCATACTGGAAAAGTGGAGGTTGCACTCCCCGTTTACTGCCCAAGTGTGCACGACTGGTAATTTTACAGCGACCACAGTCAACGAAGTTTAACACTGAAAAATGTTAAGTTTAATGCAGTTCTTTTGAGCCTCGACTTTCCAGTAGTGCACGGTATTACAATCGGCATCAGAATCGGCCGATTGTGAGCTCAAATAACTGGTAATTGTCCAGCAATCATTTTTGGTAATTGGTTGAACACAAGAGGTGTGAACAAATGAAAAAATATTGGACACTGGATCTGTTGTGTATTATTTCCTTGAATTCTTTTCCCTTTTCAGGACAGATTATTTTTTGTTATGGAGTATGTCAATGGAGGAGATTTAATGTTCCAGATACAAAGAGCACGGAAGTTTGATGAACCACGAGCTCGATTTTATGCAGCAGAAGTGACGTTAGCATTAATGTTCCTACATAGGCATGGTATTATATATAGGTATGTATGAATTCAATCCTAAATATTTTGTTTAACCCTTTACCTAACATGAAAAGCAGACGACACTTGCCAAAAAAATTCTTGAATAACTAATTTTTTTCATTTTTTGTCTCAAAAACATAGGTTATGACCCCTCATTGGAACGAGACAAAAAATGAAAAAATAATGAAAATTAATTTGCAATTTTTGAGAATCGCACTGGCCGGTTTTGGCCGTTACGTTGGGTAAAGGGTTAATTACTGCTTCCTACTTGTTTAGTTGAAGAATGCAAAAACTTGGTGTGTTGCATAACATTTCCGTCATGATAATTATCACAGAAAATTATATTCTTTTGAAATTTATTCTTTTGTTTATTAATTTGTTTCTAAAGATATATATGAATGAGTTGTTCTTTAGTTAACCCTTTACCTAACATGAAAAGCAGACGACACTTGCAAAAAGAATTCTTGAATAAATAATTTTTTAGCTCAACTTTGGCGAAGCCAAATTTGAGCTTTTGTCATGGCCCGTCGTCCGTCTGTCCGTACATCAACAATTGGATACGGCTCGGGCTAGAGGCCGTATTTATGAACCGATCTTTACGAAACTTCTTGGGTACCTTTGTTATGACTGTGGGACGAGAACGAGTGTTTTTGGGTGCGGTCCGAAATTCAAGATGGCTGCCAGCCGCCATTCTGTACCGACGATGCAGAAATCTGTTTTTTATACAGAACTCCCATTTGAAAGCTCTGATTTGAATAATTTTTTGTATGAATGTTTAGTACCATGAGATACATCACATATCATACAGGTTTTTTTCCTCGTGCTTAAATTATGCAAATTAGACTAACTTTGATTTATTTAGTGTTACTTTCAGCACTGTCAGTGCAAATGCCAATACAGCTCGGGCTAGAGGCCGCATTTATGAACCGATCTTTACGAAAATTCTTGGGTACTTTTGTTATCACCGTGGGACGAGAACGAGTGTTTTTGGGTCCGGTCCGAAATTCAAGATGGCCGATGACAGCCATTTTGTACAAAATTAGGGGCAATCAGATTTTTGCGCAGAACTTCCACATGAAAGCGCTGATTTGAATAATTTTTTGTATGAATGTTTAGTACCATGGGATACATCACATACAATACAGGTTTTTTTCTCGTGCAGAAATTATGCAAATTAGATGAACTTTGATGATTTTTTCAGTGCAACTTACACACAGTAAGTACACATGTTAATACGGCTCGGGCTAGAGTCTGTATTTATGAACCGATCTTCATTAAACGTCTTGGGTACCTTTGTTATAACCTAGCTAGTGTTTCTGGGTGCGGTCCAAAATTCAAGATGGCTGCCAGTGGCCATTTTGTACCGAAGTTAGGTCTAATCACCTTTGTGTACACAACTTCCATATGGCTCAGGCTAGAGGCCGTATTTATGAACCGATCTTTACGAAACTTCTTGGGTCCCTTTGTTATCACCGTGGGATGAGAACAAGTGTTTTGGGGTGTGGTCCACAATTCAAGATGGCCACCAGCAGCCATTTTGTACCAAAATTAGTGCAATCAGTCTTTTGTACAGAACTTCTATATGAAAGTTCTGATTTGAATAAATTTTTGTATGAATATTTAGTAACATGGAATACATCACATATAATGCGGGTTTTTTTCTCGTGCAGAAATTATGCAAATTAGATGAACACTGTAAGTGCACATGTCAATACAGCTCGGGCTAGAGACTGTATTTATCAACCGATTTTCACGAAACTTCTTGGGTACCTTTGTTATCACCTTTGGACGAGAACAAGTGTTTCTGTGTGCGGTCCAAAATTCAAGATGGCTGCCAGTGGCCATTTTGTACCGAAATTAGGTCCAATCAATTTTTTTGTTACAATTATTATATAGCCCGTATTTATGAACTGATCTTCACAAAACTTCTTGGGCACCTTTGTTTTCACCTTTGGACAGGAGCGAGTGTGTTTTGGGGTGCCTTTGTTATCACTCTGCTAAGAGAACAAATATTTTGGGGTTCAGTTGGCCCACTCTGGGACTCAAGATTTCTTTTCTAGTTTAGCATCTGACTGTCACCCACCTTTACAATACTTTACTTATACATTTGTTACAGGCTACAGTCAGTATTCATATACAGACCGTTACGATACTTTATATGTACCTTTGTTATCAGGTCATTACCTAGATGTTTGTCATTGCTGTGTCACATACTATACATGTACATGTCTTAACAAGTTGAGCTACAGTGTTATTGACACTTTCATTTCATTCTTAGCTCAACTTTGGCGAAGCCAAAGTTGAGCTTTTGTCATGGCCTGTTGTCCTTCTGGCCGTCTGTCTGCCTGTCCGTACATCAACAATTGGATACGGCTCGGGCTAGAGGCCATATTTATGAACTGATCTTTACGAAACTTCTTGGGTACCTTTGTTATGACCGTGGGACGAGAACAAGTGTTTTTGGTTGCGGTCCGAAATTCAAGATGGCTTCCTGCCGCCATTTTGTACCGACGATGCAGAAATCTGTTTTTTGCACAGAACTTCCATATGAAAGCTCTGATTTGAATAATTTTTTGTATGAATGTTTAGTACCATGGAATACATCACATATAATACGGGTTTTTTTCTCGTGCATAAATTGTGCAAATTAGACTTAATTTTGATGTTTTTTGGTGTTACTTTCAGCACTATAAGTGCAAATGCCAATACGGCTTGGGCTAGAGTCCGTATTTATGAACCGATCTTTATGAAACTTCTTGGGTACCTTTGGTATCACCGTGGGACGAGAACGAGTGTTTTTGGGTGCGGTCCGAAATTCAAGATGGCCGATGGCAGCCATTTTGTACAAAATTAGGTGCAATCAGATTTTTGCACAGAACTTCCATATGAAAGCGCTGATTTGAATAATTTTTTGTGTGAATGTTTAGTACCATGGGATACATCACATATAATACGGGTTTTTTTCTCGTGCAGAACTTATGCAAATTAGATGAACTTTGATTTTTTCAGTGCTACTTACACACAGTAAGTACACATGTCAATACGGCTCAGACTAGAGTCTGTATTTATGAACTGATCTTCACGAAATGTCTTGGGTACCTTTGTTATCACCTTGGGACGAGAACGAGTGTTTCTGGGTGCGGTCTAAAATTCAAGATGGCTGCCAGTGGCCATTTTGTACCGAAATTAGGTCTAATCAGTTTTTTGTACACAACTTCTATACAGCTCAGACTAGAGGCCATATTTATGAACCAATCTTTACGAAACTTCTTGGGTACCTTTGTTATCACCGTGGGATGAGAGCGAGTGTTTTTGGGTGTGGTCCGAAATTCAAGATGGCCACCAGCAGCCATTTTGTACCAAAATTAGTGCAATCAGTCTTTTGTACAGAACTTCTGTATGAAAGTTCTGATTTGAATAAATTTTTGTATGAATGTTTAGTAACATGGAATACATCACATATTGTAAGGGTTTTTTTCATTTAGAAATTATGCAAATTAGATGAACTTTGATTTATTCAGTGCTACTTACACAATGTAAGCACACATGTCAATACGGATCAGGGTAGAGGCTGTATTTATGAACCGATCTTCACAAAACTTCTTGGGTACCTTTGTTATCACCTTGGGACGAGAATGAGTGTTTCTGGATATGGTCCGAAATTCAAGGTGGCTGCCAGTGGCCATTTTGTACCAAAATTAGGTCCAATCAGTTTTTTGTCACAAGTTCTATACAGCTCGTATTTATGAACTGATCTTCACAAAACTTCTTGGGTACCTTTGTTTTCACCTTGGGACAGGAACGAGTGTGTTTTGGGGTGCCTTTGTTATCACTGTGCTATGAGAACAAATATTTTGGGGTTCAGTCAGACCCACTCTGGGACTCAAAGATTTTTTTCTAGTTTAGCATCTGACTGTCACCCACCTTTACAATACTTTACCTATACATTTGTTACAGGCAACGGTCAGTGTTTATGTACAGACCGTTACAATACTTCATATGTACCTTTGTTATCAGGTCATTACCTAGATGTTTGTCTTTGCTGTGTCACATACTATACATGTACATGTCTTTGTCTTGACAAGTTGAGCTACAGTGTCATTGACACTTTCATTTGTCTCAAAAACCTAGGTTATGACCCCTCATTGTAACAAGCTCAACAAGCTCGTTCCAATGAGGGTGTAATAACGTAGGTTTTTGAGACAAAAAATGAAAGAATAAGTAAAATTAATTGGTGATTTTTGTGAATAGCACTGGCCGGTTTTGGCCATTACATTGGGTAAAGGGTTAACCCCACACATCTTGATGTCAGGTATCAAGGATCCCACTGGAAAATGTTTCCCATCGTTCTGTTCTGAAATTTAACCATTGATATCATTGTTCACTCATATATAGATGCTCTCCAGTTTATAGTGAAACATTGGCACATGCAGACCTAATTTACTGGACAAGTTTTGTAAATTTCCCTACAAGCTAGGCACAAGTTGAAGATTCTGTTATCTCTTAAACCAAAACTTGTTAGAAGCCAAAGTGGATCCACGCTTCCAACAGTGCTCTGAATTACAATGTTGAAAACAATTCATTGTTTGGCAGGGTGTCTGCACCAAAATAATAGACTACCAGCGAAATAGATATTTTGGATTGAAACATTCCATTAAAAACTTTAATTTTTTTTTACCTGGAAATCTCAACTGGGAAGTATACTCTTCTCTTTCCAGTTTGTGTTTTTTTGCAGAAAAAGTTGCTTCTTTCATTGGGTTAAGTGTTATGCTCCCAAAGCCTAAAATTCTTTAGAATGCTTTAATATTTTGAGTCCAACACAAATTTTCTCTTCTCAGAACCAATGGGCCGATTGGAACCAAATTTAGTAATCTGTATTATTGGGTCATATGTACTTGACTCATGCAAAAAAAAACCAAAACAATTCATGCATCACCTTGGAAACCCAAAAAGCTGAAAATAGAAACATTTTTAAATGCCTATATTTTGCATTGTCACCATGTCCAAATACTCTGATATTTGCATTTAATATCCTTATCATTATTCACAAATTCCATTTTAAAATTTTATTACTTTGTACCATCAGGACTTGCCTGAAAATTAGCTGTGTTCATAATTGGGCCTGTCTTGTAGTTGGAATCTCATCATTCAGGTAAGCACCTGAGGCCTTCTGAGACCTTTTGTTTCTGTTTAAACCATCTGTTGTAAAACAAATAAATCAAGAGCACCAAGGTAAAGGTTGTGAGTGAAATTTTAAGCCGATGGTTTTGATGTGTTCTTTTTTTTTTTTTCTTTTTCAGAGATCTGAAATTAGATAATATTTTATTAGATGCAGAAGGTCATTGTAAAATAGCTGATTTTGGAATGTGTAAAGAAGGAATGGCAGAAGGAAAAACAACACAAACATTTTGTGGTACCCCTGATTATATTGCTCCCGAAGTGAGTATTCAGTTTTTTAGTGAAGATATTGCTGTCAGTTATTGTCCATCATTGATTTGTTGTCTTTTCATGTATTATTATTATGTCACACTTTCAATCAACTTTTTTATCCTCTCCTAAAATCTTTCAGTGGAGCATATAGTAGCCACTTTGTCCATCCATATGTCTTTCTGTTCGTCTGTCCATTCGTGTGTTTGTCTGTCTGTCAAACTTACCACAGTGATTACTTAGGACTCAATGGTGTGTCATGACCTTGACCCAAGGACATAACTCCAAGGTCAAGGTCACACAGCATTCGTTTCTTTGTTCATCCATTCTCTCTGTCCAGTGTGTAAAACTTTATTCAACGGACCGATCTTGTTCAAACTTCAAACAATGATTACTTACCGGTATGACCAGAGGTATTTTGTGACCTTGACCCAAGGTCACACTGTTCTTTGTTTGTTTCTCCATTCTTAGTCTGGTCCACAAAAGGGTGTATCATGACCTTGACTTAATTATTCAATGGACCGATCTTGTTGAAACTTCACACAATAATTGCTTATTACTCAAGTGTGTGTCACAGTCAAAAATGGTCTGTTTGTTCCCCTTTCTAACTGCCAGATCATAAAAAATTATTCAATGCATCAATCTTGTTCAAACTTCACACAATGATTTCTTACATCTGAAGTGTATGTCATGACCTTGACTCAAGGTCATAATTTCCAAAGCAAGGTCACAGACTGTTCATAGGTTTGTCCATTCAACTTTGGTCCATACAAAATTATTCAGTAGAGTACTCTTGTTTAAACATAACACAATGATTGCTTATGACTCAATGGTGTCATGACATTGACCCAAGATCATAGCTCCAAGATCAAGGTCACAGACCATTTGTTCTTTCTTTTAACTTTGTCAGGTTCATAAAAAATATTCAGTTTACCGATCTTGTATATGCTTCACAAAATGATTACTTATGACTCAAGGGTGTGTCGTGATCTTGAACCAATATCATAGCTACAAGGTCAAGGTCATAGGCAATTCCTGTTTTCATTTGTCCTTTCTAACTTTGGTCCATAAAAACTTATTCACTGAACTGATGTTCATACTTCACACAATGAATGCTTAAGACTGAAGGTCATAACTCCAAGGTCAAGGTTACAGATCGTTAATTCATTCAATATGTCTGTTTATAAAAAAAATGATTCATTGGGCAGATGTTGTTCATACTGTTCACTCATGACTTGACGTGTGCTGTATCCTTGATCCAAGATCACTGCAACGTCAAGGGTGCTGGTCCTGCATATGCTCTAACTTTATCCGGTCTCACAAATTGTTTGAACGGACAGATTTTGTTCATACTTCAAACAGTGCTTGTTTATGACTCAAGTGTGTGGCATGGCATTGACTCAGGGTTATAATTCAAGGTCACTGACCGTTAACTGTCATGACATTCACCCAAACAAATAAGTATTTTCAGGTTTGTGCTGACTGAAATTTTGACAACTACACTTGTTTGATTGGCTTTCTCTCCATTGTATTACAAACAATCACTCTTATGATGTATACTTTTGGGCTCATATTTGGGGAACATCCATCAACTCTGTTGATATTGTCTTGTTTAAAAACTGTTGGGACAGATTTTCATAGAATATTGTGGGACTTAACTTTATGTGTAGCCAATTTATTGTTCAGCCTCTGCCTTTGTCAGGATATTGACCTGGAGCACATTGAGGTGGGTACAGTCCAGCCACATGACTTGAAAACTCCTTCACCGTTGAATTCAGAAATAAGTTAGATTCTTTAATGGAACCAGTCATGGAATGTCCATGAAAAATTGCCCGGCTCATCTTTATCATCTTTTAGGCTGTGGCAGGTCTTAACCCCTTACCTAACACAAAAGACAGACGATATTTGCAAACAAAATTCTTGGATAACTATTTTTTTTTCATCTTGTGCGTCAAAAACATAGCTGCTTATGATCCCTCATTGGAATGAACTAGTTCCAATGAGGGGTCATAAGCTATGCTTTTTCAAGACTGAATGTAATTCATAAGAGAATCTGAAATGCATTATGATTTATATCAAATTTCTGATACTCATTACTAAATTACAGGGTTCGTACGCCATACTGGAAAACTGAAAAATACAGGGATAATAGTATTGCATTTTATCACACACCCATTAATGTAAAACACAGGATTTTCACTGTTCTGCCTGTATGATAAAAAAAAAGTCGCATCACACATGTGGTGATACAAAACACGTTCGATTTCATTTTCAACGTAAACGGAGAAGGAACCCGTCTAAATAAATCACGTCAATCATTGGTCGAAATGCACCGGAGTTGAAATGGCTTGGAAATTCCAAGTTCCTCATTTAGATTTGTTTACCCAGGATATTTAAACAATCAGATTCGAGTCAAAACTTTACAAAATAAAAATAACATTCTGGCTGTTTGATACTTTCCACAACTGGCCATATAATGATGGAGTGTGCTAAACTCATTAGCTATTTAAACACTTTTTGTTGTGTTATTTCACGCAGTTTAATCAATGTTTGAAGTTCGATCATCATGACCGTGACACTGATCACTGTCAATTGGTTTCCACCAATGGAATGCCGTAAAAATCAAAAAGCAAATTAGGGTTGGTACCCCGCCAAATAACTATGATGCCTTGTTGGCAGTGAAGGAAACACAGCGATTATCCAGTTAAAAAGTGCTTTAGTTCTATTTTCGTGTAGACTGGTTGTTACATGGGAGGTGTGTGATAAATACAGGACCGCACATACATTTGAATGGGTTAAGAATTATCGCTCTTGATTGCTTCAGCCCAGGATATCACCCGAGCCTTCGGCTCTCGCAATATCCTCAGCCAAAACAAGCTTGTGCGATAAATCTTAACCCATTCAAACATATGTGCGGTTCTGTATATTTCCAGTCCTGAAGAAATGATGTCAAGTTGGTAAATACTGAAAATATACTTAAATTGTAATTTTAGCTACCCCTACACTAATTTACCACCCCAAACAAACTCTTACCAATATAATAAATTGAAGTTGTTTGGTGTAGATATTGCTCTGTACTAGATGCCGTACAGGTGGCTTCAATTTCTCATTGAATTTTGAAGACCTGTTCATCAGGCTTGTCATTTTGAGATGGGCAATTGCCCTGGGCCGCAGTCACCCACCTGGGTTAAAAATTCTGTGGACGGTACATGTCCGCCTAACCCCGATTTCTGCAGCCCATTAATTCAATTGAAGGCTCTGCAAAATCGGCTGCCTCAAACGGCAATTTTCGTGGTTATCCCTTAGATAAAGTTAGATTAACATGTCGATGCTGAATGTGACCTTAAATCCTTCTTATATAACTTTCTCAGGTGAGTGATTAAGCCCCTTAGGTTCTTTTGCTCTTTATAGGCCTTACTTGAAGTATGTTATGTAGACCTGGTCACTTGAAGTCACAAATCTATTTTTATTTCAGATATTACAAGAATTAGAATATGATGCATCAGTTGACTGGTGGGCTTTAGGTGTATTAATGTATGAAATGATGGCAGGTCAGCCACCATTTGAAGCTGATAATGAAGACGATTTATTTGAATCAATTTTACATGATGATGTACTTTATCCTGTTTGGCTTAGTAAAGAGGCTGTGTCAATACTTAAAGGAGTAAGTAACTTATTTTACTGTTTTGATTTCATAGAAAATTCCCATTGCATTGTTATACCCCCACTTTCGAAGAAATGAGGGGAGGGGGGGAAGGTATACTGGATTACATGCGTCTGTCCGTCTCTGTGTCCAGCCATCTGTCTGTCTGTATGTCCATGTGCGAGTCCGTCCGAGGATATTCCTAACTTTCATAATTTTTTTTTTTTATTATTATTACTTGTTTCTTCTCTTGTCATTGTTTGGTGGTATGCCCTGTGGGGGTATGCCCAGGGCGTGCCCACCCCCCTCTTGTTCATACATGTCTGAAAAATGCATATATTTTAAAATTGAAATACCAGGCCCCTGAAAGTGCAGCAGTTCAGACCTTCTGGAACCAGTCATGGAACATCCATGAAAAATTGCATGGCTCACCTTTATCAATAATAGCACTTTTAGGCTATGGCAGGTCTTAACATTTGTTCTAACTCATGACAATTGGTTTTAATTCTCCCGAACACCTGCTGCGAGAATCAGTTTTCAGTCTTAAATAATTTAGAATTTGAGAGTACTGTTATACCCTTGTGAGTTCAAACAGTTCATATTCAATAGAAAAAAAACAAACCTTTTATTTATATATTTACTGGAGTTTAATCCTTGAGGGCCTAATTCCAAGTTTGGTGAGTTTCTTATCTTACCAGGCCTTAACATTTGTCTGGATTCACAAGAATCGATTCTGATTCTCACGAACTCCTGCTGCAAAAATCAGTTTACAGTTCTAAAATAATTTAGAATTTGAGAGTACCATTATACCTTTGTGAGTGTAACCAGCACATAATATTTAATACGAACCAAACCTTGAATTTATAGATTTACTAGTGTTCAACTGGTAGAGTGCTGGAAGCCCATATTTGCTTTTTATTCTGAGGGGCTATAGCTTAACACTGAGGTGCCTAATTCCAACTTTGATAAGTTTTTAATGCAAAGGCACCCCAACATGCAATGTTTGGATAAACTCAAAACCTTTTTTCTTAGTACCTTATCAGTTGTTTCTATGCAGGTCTTGGTTTCCTCTGTAGGCGGCCAAGACTTGACTAGAAACAACTGCAATGCCACTGGAGGTAAGCTTTCAAAGTATAGCAAAATGTATACAAATCTCCAGACCCTTTAAGGGTTAATGGTTTCATATTCTGTGGATGTGCTTCCTATTACCTTTGAAATGAAATTACTTATTCTGCATGGATTTGCCAGGTTATAATGTATGGGATAAGACTGTCACGAATGATCGAAAAATCGATCAACCGTCGATTGAGGACATAATCGACGATTTATTTCAATGATCGATTATTTGACTGGACATGTGCTGTCATACTACCTTTTTGTTAAACAAAGGGGAAATATTGATTCACATGCTATTGTTTCACATAAAGGACCTATTTCGACAACAAATGTGTGTGTGAACAGGGTTAAAACATAAAACCAATATATAGCTTCAAGTCGCGGCACCATGCGAGTTAAAGTTAGCCGAAACCCAGTCATCATTGTATGCGCGATCGCTCAGTTGAATTTGACCCTAGCTTTCAAAGTGTTCAAGGATCAAACACCAATAAATAAATGTGTAAATAAATAAAATAAACCCCTGGAAAGATTGAGCCTCCAAGGGAAAGCATTTTCACACTGAACAGGGGCTGAATCATAATCATTCATGGGCCGAACTTTCCGGTTCCAGCATCACTGGCTCACTGCCCTTGGCGGTAATAACAATTTAACAAAAATAACATAACACTCAATGATGCCTTACTGTCAATGGCTACATTGCATTCCTTCCCAATAAGACATCGTCAAGTGCTGAGTTGTTTTTGTTTTTATCAATTTGATACTTGATCATCAATTTTAACTTACAGAAAGTAAAGAGGGAAAAACTTCGAAATGCCATGTTATTTTTAAAGTATGATGATTTATTTTGTTCTCCGACATATCGCAACCGGAAGTGTCATTTCCACGTGTAAAGCTTTGTTGACTTGACATTCCTTAAGGCCAAATTCATAATCATTACACATTGAGCGCAGATGGAGCCATTAGTGAGTTTAGTATGCATTTTTCTATGATTTGAAATTTGAATCTATGCGATGTAGATTCTGTTTTGTCAAATTTTTCAAGGTTTGATGTTCGTTTGCTTCATTTACGATTAGGATATTTTAATTTTTAACCCCTCCCAAGTTATATCATAGACGAAGTTCTAGGAAACAAGACAGAAATATTAACCATAAATAATCAAATAACCGTCGATTTTTATGACAAAATAATCGATTATGAAAATTCATAATCGTGACAGCCTTAGTATGGGAGAGTGCCTATAAAGGCACTCTCCCATACATTTTGACAAGGCAAAGACACATGAAAATAATTTTGACAGACAAAAATAATTTATCACTCTACTAGTTAACCCTTAAGAGCCTTGTTCCAAGTTTTGCGAGTTTCTACAGTACTACCCTAGTGTGAATTATCCAGGCCTTTAACTCTTTTCCCAACATAACAGCCAAAACCGGCCAGCGAAACATGAAAATAATTTTGACGGTCAAAAATAATTTAGCTCTCTACCAGTTAACCCTTAGATCCAAGTGAAACTCAAACCTCATATCTATATATTTATTTTGATTGAGTTTCTTGCCTTACATGCATATGTAGAACACATGTTCCAAGATACAGGCATCTGGTGGTCTCGCTGATGAAGGTTACAGTACTTTGGCAGTGGGTTGCAGTAAAGTCTTGGCTGCCTGTATGGGCTAGACACCACTCCTATGTTATTATGAGGAAGTAAAAAATACATGTAAGCAGGATTTCCCAGGCCTTTAAACTTTTAGACCAACGCACAGGATATTAAAATTTATTATTTGGTATGGAACATCATTTGGTATTGAAGATTAAAGTTTGTTCAAGGGAAGTTGGAGGGGAGGGGGGGGGGGGGGTCAATATTTGGGCTCTCTGTGTGGGCATATCCATTTTGGGCTCTGCCCCAAATTTCTACTTCAATAACTGGTGAGCCAATTTCAACCAAATTTGGCTTGTAGTATAAGTGGGTCCTAAGTAATTGATTGATGCCAGAAAAAAAAATCTTCACAGCCCCTTGGCAACCCCAGGGGCTAAAAACAAAAAAAAATTCAAAAGCCTATATTTCCCAAACCACACGGAACAGAGAACTGTTATTTGGTGTGAAACATCCTTAGGACCAGTTGAATGGAATGGTTAAAAAACATTGCCCTTGGTTATGTTAGGGTGTGCGGTAGGAGGCAATGAAAAAATGATGAGTCAGCATTTTTGCAGTGATATTTTTCCCAGTACAAATTGTTCAAAGTTCTTCAGACTGTTTACTATTATCATCACTTATGTCAACAAGAGAGAGGAGAGACTCCTGCCACCTGTCAAACCTGTCAAATGTTCTCTTATATTATTTTAACTATTCAGTGCTTAACCCCATAAGACTTCTGTAAGTGGCAGAGGAAAAATTTGTCTGATTCCTGTATGAATACCTTTAATTTAACCCTCTCAAGACTTCAATGTGTTTTCCAAATAT
The DNA here is from genome assembly GCA_031216915.1 of Pictodentalium vernedei. NCBI lineage: Eukaryota > Metazoa > Mollusca > Scaphopoda > Dentaliida > Dentaliidae > Pictodentalium > Pictodentalium vernedei. The sequence continues at coordinate 436,735,981 of CM062292.1, forward strand.
TTTATTTTATGTTGAACCCTTTCAATGTTCTGCACATACATGTTTTTTTCTGGTTTCTTGGAAACATTTATCTGATTCCTGTATGAATATCTTTAATTTAACGCTCTCAAGATTTCACTGTGAGTTCGAAAGATTTTATTGATGCCTTGATCAAACCCTTTCAATGCTGTACACATAGATGTTTTTTCTGGCTCCTTCAGTCCTGGTATTGAGACGGGTGTGAGTACAATTTCTCCTGTCAGCAACCGTGCATTCTATTTTACGGGCACTGAAAAATGCACTTGTTGAAAAATATTGTGGAGCACTAATATACTGTTAGGGCATATACATGTGTGTTGTTTTGAGCCAGTGGCAAGTTACTATTGTAGTTCAGCAGGTCTTTTTTCATTTAAAGTTTCTGGTGTTTGGTGACAGGATTCTCTCAAAATTCATGTACTAACATTTTACGGATGCAATTAACTCCCATCTCTGATTTCACAGGAGCTTATAATGTAACCTGTTAATTGTGTTCAGCTCAGGTTCCTTGGAAAAAAATTGATCTGGTTCCTGTTTGAATATCTTTAACTTAACCCTCTCATGACTTCAGGGTGTTTTCCAAAGAGTTTATTTCATGTTGAACCCTTTCAGTACTGTGCACATATGTTTTTTTCTGGTTTCTTGGAAACATTTATCTGATTCCTATATACATCTCTTCAATTTAACCCTCTCAAGACTGTAGTGTGCGTTCCAAAGATTTTATTGATGCCATGATCAAACCCTTTCAACCCTGTGCTCATATGTTTTTTTCTTGTTTCTTGGAAAATTCTCATCTGTTTCCTTCATGAATATCATTAATTTAACCCTCTCAAGACTTCAATGTGGGTTCCATAGATTTTGTTTCATGTAGTACTGTTGATGAAAACCTTTTTCTGATTTTTTTAAAAATATTTTACCCCCAAAAATAAGCCTCCATAGATTCTCTTTCTGTTTTGTTTATAGTTGATGCTTTAACTATTTTTACACAGACTTGAATTTACTTGTGACAGTAAAATTTCTCTAGTTTGAAATTTTTCTTATTCTTTAAAACCACTTGGCCAAATTCATTCATTTATGGCACAGATCATCTTTGCAGTAAACCTTTTCTCCTTTGTTCAAATGAAGCTGCTGCCATTTTCAGGCTGGTGGAATTTACTCTTCTGATTTTTTCTTCCCAAAAGTACTAGATCCCTTGGGGTGGGGTTAATGCTCCATAAGCCTGAAATGCTTTTAAAATCTTTTTATAAGCCACTTGCAATAATGCTTAGATTTCTTGTTTGGAACTTACTTTAGTGATGCAGATTCACCTTTTTTCCGAAGAAACCTCATAAGTCAAAATTTGGACTCCCAAATTTGGGCTACACTCAGTATTTCTATTTTCAGATCCTGTGGGCAGATGTGAACCAAATTTGTCATGTACTATATAATTGGGTCATAAGTATTTCATTTTTAGCTTAACTAGACAAAGTCAAGATAAGCTATTGCCATCACGTGTGTGGAAGTCTGTTAGTCTTTGAGTCTGTTTTTTTCTTTTTTCCTTTAGCACAGGCTACACCACGTAGTTTTCATCCGATCGTCATGAAATTTCATATGCAGGTTTGAGGTCATGTCTAGATGAGAACATCCCCTTTTGGTCGTGATCGGTCAACCGTGGTGGCTGCCTGAGCCCCAAAACCATTAGCACAGTCAGCAGGTCATATTTATGAAGGGATTTCATTATAACTTGGTAGGATGCCTCTGTATAATATCTAGATGAGAACATCCCCTTTTGGTCATGATCTGTCAACCGTGACGGCTGCCCAAGCCCGAAACCCAAAAACTTTTAGCACAGTCCACAGGTCATCTTTAATATGGAAGGATTTCATTGTAACTTGATAGGATGACTCCGTATGATGTCTAGATGAGAACTTCCCCATTTGGTCGCGATCTGTCAACCATGACAACTGCCCAAGCCAAAAACCCGAAAACCTTTATCACAGACTACAGGTCATATTTATGGAGGGATTTCATTGTAACTTGGTAGGTTGACTCCATATAATGCCTAGATGAGAACATCTCCTTTTGGTCGCGATTGGTCAACTGTGACAGCTACAGGGCCTGAAGTCCGAAAACCTTTAGCACAGTCTACAGGTCATATTTTTATACTGTACCAATGACCCAGACTTAGCTGGTGCTAACTCTAACAAAACCAGGGCCAAACACAAATTTTGCCCCCCAATCCCCAAAATTTGCATCCAAAACAAAAAGAAATCATGTCCTAAAGGACCTCCATACTACGCCTCCACTGCGCATGCGCAGTGACACGGACGTCCCGAAATTGGCGCCAATTATCATTCTCTGTTTGGCCCTTCATCAGTCAACATCTCACTGATCTTTGTGCTTGTAAATCTCAGTTTAAAGGATGCCAGACACGTAATTTTTGGAGAAATGGTGATTCTAAGGAGGATAGAAGGAGGAGAGGAAAAAGAAGTGACAAAAAAAATAATCAGGGCTGTACTTAAAATTTTTTGATGAAATTATGTTAAGTTGCCTATTTTCGAGGCATGGGCCTCTTGTTGTCATTCTTGCTAAATGTTGCACTGCTTATTCAGTGTTTTCTCTCCCCTAGCCTTCTAAAGTCCCCCCTTGCAATTCTCCCATGCTTTTGGCATATTTTTGAGAAAGTTCATTTCTAAAATTTCCCTGGGAGAGTTGCTTGGATACAGAATGTTTTCTGTTATTTTCCCCATAGTTACGTTTTCACCCATGGGTGTATAAACGTTGTGTTCTGCATCTTCCATCTGATGTTCTGCAGATTCTCCCCTGGGAGTCTCTGTTTTGCATCAGATAGAGTGTAATTTTGATGACTGATTCCAGGCCAGTTTTTGCAGTGCCTGGAGTCATGTTTTCTGGTGTTTTACACTGTTTGTTTACATTGGCAACAGCCTTTTTTGAGGGGGGCTGTTTGCCTTTGCTGTAGTTTATCTCACTATAAGATACATTTATATTATCCGTAAGTGTCTCATTAATTATTTAATATAAATTTAAAATTTTTGACCACACTTTGCCATCGGATCCATCGGTGCTCAACGTTACTTTTCAGCAACTTGGGCTTCGCTGAAAAAATATTTTTTCAAAATTATTTTGATTTGCAATTGTTTTTTCATTTATTAATGGATCATGTTATTATGTATCTTTGTGTCAGGGTTTGTGCGAGTAACTAGGACTTGTTGACTTTTCACAATGAAAGGATATTGTTCAAATTGTAATGGGAAGAAATCTTCCTCTGACTTTCATGATCATTGTATTAATTGTAGTCAGTGTTCTCGCACTAATCCCTGTCCTATATGTCAATATTGGGATGATAAACATTGGAAACGGGTGTCACGGTATGTTGTTTCTGGAGAAAGGGCTATGCCGGCTCTTTCTCCGCAAGGTCACTCTACTCTCTCAGTTTCTATTTCAGAGGAACAAGAACAGGGTGATGTTTCCATGTTATCTTCTACAAGTGTGCGTCCGACGTCACAAATGAATTCAGAGCTAGCGGCAAAAGTGCTCATGGAGATTAGACAAATGTCGTCCGCTAGCTCGCCTGGTGTAGCGTCCATTCACCGAATGGTTCGGCAGCCGGGTTCGTCCGATGCGGTCCAGGAGGAAATTTTGGGTGATGCGAGTACTATAAACATACAAGGTGCACACCCAGTGACGGCGGATAGTAAGCGAGAATGGAGGAAGCCTTTGAGTCCGGTTCCTAGCTCGTCCAGGTCCAGCCGGGCCGCGAGCGAGAGAGGCCCCTCTCTCGTACAACAACATCTGGGACCAGATGTTGTGGTACAAAATGTGTCGCAAGCGGAGCATACGTCCGTCGCTCGGGACGCTCCATTGTATAGGCAGTCCGTGGAGACTGCTAAGGCTTCTTCTTCTCGTCAGCGCACACGACCGCACCTTGGCTGCGTGACCGCCGATATTTTACCAGCTTTGCCGATCAAGGATTCTTCGGCGACCAGGTCACACCATCCGGCAGCCAGGGATTCGAGACCGATGGACTCCGGACGTTCGCATAGAAAAAGTATGTGGGAGCCATCTGATGCGGAGCTGCCCTCGGCGAAGCAGCGAAAGACTGCGCCTCCGCAGGTCTCGACGCCGGATATTCTTGTGCAGATAGCACAGCTTATCGCAGCATCCCAGCAGCTGACAGAAACGGTGTCGGATCGAGAATTATCCGACGGCGCTGGGTCGGTACGCTCCGCCGAAGCATCGGGGGTGGACGACCGGGAACATCATGAGGTCCGACCGGATGGTGAAAGGGATACGGATGATTTGGAGCTATCCCTTTCGGAACAACATAAAGCTGCCGTGGACTTCATCCGGCACTTTCTCCCTCAAGTTGTTCCGTCGGGCCAGACTGCTGCGGTTCCGGACAAGAGGATTATAGCGTCATTGGACTCTGAATTTTTTGAGCGGTTCAGGGACATCGCTCCCGAGTTTCCGTCGCAGTCCAATAATGTTGCAAGAACATTTGAATTATTGAACGACGCTATATTTAAACTTGCTTCCAAGACGGGGAAAGCAGGTTTCTTGTCCGCTAATACTCTCAACCTGCCTTTCATTAATGCAAGGAATAAATTCGATACGGCAGGACAGGGTATCCCGAGAGTTCCTCTGCGTATGGACGACGAGGCGGAAGACTTAGAGCTATCATTACCGTCGTCGGCTTCTATTCCAACCGCTGTGTTGGAAACAGCTATTGCGTCTAACAGAGCCAATTTAGATGCCTTATCTTACGCAGATCACCTTACTAAGGCGTTATCACTGCGCCTTCAAGGGAAAGAGTTTCAGGATATACAATCCTCTTTAAGACTTCTTTCAAGGGCAGTAGCTTATTCCACGTGTAACTCCGCCCTTTCAGTGGCAAATCTGGAGTTGGTTAGACGTGACGCAGCCCTAGCTACATCCACACTTGTGGATTCTAAGGTGAAGAACTCTCTTAGAGTCGCTTCGGTCTCCGGAGATCTTCTCTTTGACGGCAAGCTTTCTGCTATTTATGATAAAATTACTAAGAAAGCTACGGACTCTGTTGTTCAAATCTGCTTCTAAGAAGCCGGATACAGCAGACAAGAATAAGACAGGCACTTCTGGGTCTAATGTGCCCAAGAGAGGTTCCTATAGAGGTTCCGGTGCGTCCTCTTGGTCTTATTCGAGAGACCGTCAGGGTAGCGACTCTCGTTCGGGACGTCCTTCGGGCCGGGACAATCGGTCGGACGCCCCGAGGTCGACGGGGCGAGGTGCGGGTCGTGGAGGACGTGGTTTCTCCTACCGCAGGCCTCGCAGGTCCAGGAGGTGATGGCTCAAACCTCTATCGCGTACCGGTTGGCGGAAGGTTGTCGAGCTTTTCTCAAGAATGGGCGTCAATTACGGATGACCCTTGGGTGAGAGGAGTGACTTCGGAAGGTCTAAAGATATCCTTCAAACGAAAGCCTCCATTGACTCGAAGTCCAAAGTGGACTCAACTTCCGTCAAATCCGCAGAAAAGAGACGCTCTGTTATCAGAGGTGCAGTCTCTTTTAATGAAGAACGCGGTAGAGGTCGTAGAAAACCAGGAAACTCCGGGATTCTACAGCCATCTGTTTCTGGTTCCGAAACCAGACGGCTCGTTCCGTCCAGTCATAGATTTGAGCTGGATAAACAAGCTGATCGTCGCTCCGAAATTTTATATGGAGACGATTCGGTCGGTCAGAGCGAGTATTCGGGTGAATGATTATGCAACAAGCATAGATCTCAAAGATGCGTACTTTCACGTCATGGTACATCCGACATTCCGAAAGTATCTACGCTTCGCAGTCCTAGGAGTGGTGTATCAATTCCGGGCAATGTGCTTCGGATTGAATCTAGCACCCTGGGCTTTCACTCGGGTAATGAACTCGGTAATGATCTATTTCCGAGCTCATTCGTCTGCGGTAACGTCGGCCTACCTGGACGACATTCTTCAGAGATACGGCAACGAGTTAACGCTTCAGAACGATGTTCAGAATCTACTTCTATTGCTCTGACGTCTCGGTTTTATAGTAAACGAGGAGAAGTCGGATCTGGTGCCGTCCAAGTCATTCACTTATCTGGGAATGAGCTTCGAGACGCACAACAATCTCGTTCGTCTGCCGTGAACCAGAGCGAAATTAGTCAGTTGTTACGCTCGCTATTGTCTGCACGCAGACAAAGTCACAGCGAGAGAATTTATGAGACTGATAGGTCTGTGCGGAGCCGCTGCGGATCTCATTCCGATGGGGCGGTTACGCACACGTCCTCTCCAAATTTTCTTGACTCAGAATTGGAGTGTGAAAATTCATTCGCTCGACAAAGACATTCTCTTGTCAGATCAAGTGAAACAAGAGATTCAGACTTGGGCAAACATTCAGTGGTTAACTCAGGGAGTTCCGCTGCTGCAGTTGCCAGATCCGAGTTTTACCATTATGACGGATGCCAGTCAAACAGGTTGGGGTGCATCATTAATCCCAACGTATTCGAGATGCCAGGGTCTTTGGGATCCGCAATTCCTGTGCAAGCACATAAACATCAAGGAAATGATGTCAATCTGGCTTGCGTTACGTCACTGGATGGACATTATTCACAATGCTCATGTCCAAATCTTATCCGACAATATGACAGTAGTGGCGTATATACGGAATCAGGGAGGCACTCATTCAGTTCCGTTGTTCAATCTAACGGAAAGAATCCTTCTGTTTGCGCTAGAACATCACGTTCTTCTTTCGGTCCGTCACATACCGGGTCGTCTGAATGTGCTAGCAGACTCCCTTTCACGAAAGGGTCGCTTGTTGCCGTCGGAATGGACTCTCAACAAACAAGTATTCAGATTTGCTACCAATGGGAACGGCCAATGATAGACTTATTTGCGACACATCTCAACAATCAGTTGCAGACGTATGTGTCTCCTTGTCCGGATCCAAGAGCATTTGCAGTAGATGCTCTGTCGATCCCTTGGGACGGAATGATAGGATATGTGTATCCTCCAGCACCGTTAATTCAACAAGTATTGCTAAAGATAAAACAATCTCAATGCAAGATTCTGTTGGTAGCATCTCTGTCGCCACAGAGACCGTGGATAAATCTACTCAGGTGTCTGTTGTGGGACCTACCGCAAAAGCTTCCTCCACGGGAGGATCTTCTTTCGCAGGGGAAATCGCGCCAACTCCATCACAACCCGCAAGGTCTCAACCTTCACGTTTTTCCGTTCGGTCCTTCTTGCATGGCAAGCACTTTACAGGACGAGCAGTGGACGCGATTTCTAACTGCAGGAGGACCTCCTCTTCGCTAAACTATGCGGCTCAGTGGAAGGTTTTTCGTCGTTGGTGTAGGGATCATTCTGTAGATATATTCGATCCCTCTATACCAGACATTGCAAACTTTCTAGTATACTTGTTTGACGAAATCAAACTGCAGCCTGTTACTATTAAGGGTTATAGGTCTATGTTAACTGATACCTATGCACATCATGATAGTTTACAAATTGGATCTAATGTCTCTTTATCTAAGTTGGTTAGAAACTTTTCGATAAATAGACCCAGAACTCTTAGATTAATTCCTAAATGGAATTTAGCTTGGGTTCTTCTTAAATTGAAGGAAAAGCCATTTGAACCTCTTGGGACAGTAGATTTCAAATTCTTATCTTATAAGACAGCTTTTCTCTCAGCTTTCTCTTCTGCTAGAAGAGTCAGTGAGCTTCATGCACTGTCGGTGGATGATTCTCACTATCGTAGTGTCGGGAACACTATCACCTTCACTACTAATGTGGGTTTTTTAGCTAAGAATCAGGCTCCTAATAAATATCTGGAACCTATTGTTATTAAGGCTCTTCCATCTTCAGACGTGCGTAGGCCTTTACTCTGTCCTGTTAGAGCGTTATGTATCTATAAACAGAGATCTCAGTTTATCAGAAAGGGACGGAAACGTTTCTTTCTGTCTTTGATGCCTAATAGAAAGGACATTTCGGTCCATTCTATTGCTAGATGGATTCAATTAACTATCCGTACTGCTTATGAGAGTTTATCTTCTTCTCAGCAGTCTGTGCTTAAGATTTCCGCTCATGAAGTAAGAGCTCTTGCTACTTCTTGGGCTTATGCTAATAGTGTTGCTATTACAGATTTAATGAAGGCTGCTTATTGGTCTCAGCCATCCACATTTACGAATTTTTATCTCAGAAATATTGAGTCCATTTCTGGAGACCTGCATTGTTTAGGTCCGTTATCTGTTGCTCAGAATGTCGTCCACTAAACAGTTGCAACTATAGTTATGCAGGCTTTCTGTTCCGGCAGTGACTCCGTCCGGCTGCCCTCTTCGATCTGGGCTATTTGACCCAGGGCAAGGGGAAGGGGGGGTGGGGGGGGGGGGGGGTGTTCCCTTAGGTCACCTGCTTTATAGTGAAAAGCAAGGGAATGCCTCCTCCAAGTCAGTATTTCTGAGTCGCTTCCGGGATGGTTTTAAAGTGTAATATTAATGTTAAAATTTGTTCATGTCTTATTTTTAAAGTGTAGCTCGGTGTGAAGCATTTGTATATGTCAAGTGTCAAACGGGCTTTAATATACAATACTCGGACACTTTTAAATGACTATAAAGAGTCTCAATTCTCTGGACTACTTTATTTATTGGCTTACTTTAAAAGTAATTAGTATAAGGGATATACTGGATGTTAATAGAGAACATGAATGTTATTGTGCTCAATTATTAAGGGTAGTGTATCTTTCTAATTTAATATTAAATAAGAAAGATACATGTAAAGCCTAATACTCCTTTTCTCCTTAAGGGGTTACCTCTTTACTATATAGTTGAGCTTACTGGATTTTCCTCTATGTCCTAGGCCCTCCAGCCTGTTTACTATTCAGCTAAGTCTGGGTCATTGATACAGTATAAAAATGTTAAAAAATTTATAGTAATTTATATATTTTTTATACTTACCAATGACCCAGACGGGGATGGCCCTCCCTGGAGTTGGGAACTGTTGCCTCCCCGCTGAGTACATAGCGCTGACCAGGCACTGCCAGTAAGAATGATAATTGGCGCCAATTTCGGGACGTCCGTGTCACTGCGCATGCGCAGTGGGGGCGTAGTATGGAGGTCCTTTAGGACATGATTTCTTTTTGTTTTGGATGCAAATTTTGGGGATTGGGGGGCAAAATTTGTGTTTGGCCCTGGTTTTGTTAGAGTTAGCACCAGCTAAGTCTGGGTCATTGGTAAGTATAAAAAATATATAAATTACTATAAATTTTTTAACATTTATGGAGGGATTTCATTGTAACTTGGTAGGTTGACTCCATATAATGCCCAGATGAGAACATCTCCTTTTGGTCGCGATTGGTCAATCATGATGGCTACACAGGCCTGAAGTCCAAAAACCTTTAGCACAGTCAACAGGCTGTATTTATGAAGGGATTGCATTGTAACTTGAAAGGATGACTCGTTTTGGAATAAATTCACTGTAACTCGGTAACTTTCGTTGACATACATCAACTGTGAGGGCCACATACATTAACTGAGAGGGACACATTAACCCACCCCTCACTTCTTTAGTACAGTCTGTCTACACCTCATATTATTTTTTAGCCGAGTTGTGACGAAGACAAACTCGACTTATAGTTTGATGAATGGCGGGCGGGCAGATGGGCGGGCGTAAACAATTGGTTTCCGGATGATAACTTGATAGTGCTTCAACCCATGTTCTTGAAACTTCATAGGTAGATTGGTATTGGTGAGAGGAAGAACCCTATTAATTTTGGACTTGCTTGGTCGAAGGTCAAGGTCACAGTGACCTTCAACATAGTAAATTGTAAACAATTGGTTTCCGGATGATAACTTGACTTTGGTTCAACCCACATTCATGAAACTTCAGATGTAGGTTGCCTTCGTGAGAGAAAGAACCCTATTTATTTTGGACTCACTAGGTCAAAGGTCAAGGTCACAGTGACCCTAAACATAAGTAAATCAAAACAATTGGTTTCCGAATGATAACTTGATAATGGTTCAACCCATGTTCATGAAACTTCATAGTTAGGTTGGCATCAGTGAGAGGAAGAACCCTATTTGTTCTGGACTCACTAAGTGATAGGTCAAGGTCACAGTGACCTTTAACATAGTAAATCGTAAACAATTGGTTTCCGGATGATAACTTGATAATGTTTCGACCCACGTTCATGAAACTTCATAGGTAGGTTGGCATCAGTGAGAGGAAGAACCCTATTTATTTTGGACTTGCTAGGTGTAAGGTCAAGGTCACAGTGGCCTTCAACATAGTAAATCATAAATGATTGGTTTACGGACGATAACTTGATAATGGTTTGACCCACATTCATGAAACTTCATTAGGTAGGTTGGCCTAGGTGAGTGGAAGACCCCTATTTATTTTGGACTCACTAGGTCAAAGGCCAAGGTCACAGTGACCTTGAACATAATAAATCGTAAACAATTGGTTTCCAGATGATAATTTGACAATGGTTCCACCTACGTTCATGAAACTTCATAGGTAGGTTGGCATTGGTGCAAGAAAGAGCCCTATGTATTTCGGAATCACTAGGTCAAAGGTCAAGGTCACAGTGACCCTTCACATAGTAAATTGTAAACAATTGGTTTCCGGATGATAAGTTCATAATTATTAAACCCACTTTTGTGCTGTCACAACTCGACATTGGATCGGTGATCCTGTCGGCATTTTATTGAAAACAGCATACAGGGAACAGAAATTAATGTTCTCTCAAGTATCACAAGTCTTGTCTTATTTCATGATCCTTTCATAAACATTGAACATTATCCTTTTCATCAAACACAACCATGCCTGAAAATAAGCAGTCTGACACTTGCAGAATGAGGTCCCCAGAGGGTGAATTTGATGATGCTATCCCATACAGTGGGCTGATTTATCCTCTGGGTACCACTTTCTGTTATAGTTTTGAGACCCTGATTCAGATTGAGGTTCACAAAGGGTAAATTTAGTGATGCTACCCTGCTGTGCAGGGTAGCATCACTGAATTCACCCTCTGGGGACCTCATTTTGCAGATGACAGTCTGCTTATTTTCTGGCTTGAACACAACACAGACAAGTTAAGCTACTGTGTCATTGACACTTTCATTTGTTTGGGGAGGGAGGGGGGAGGGAGGGGGGAGTAGAGAGAACCACAGTAGTGGAAACAGAACAAAACCTTTTGTTCGGTTGTTGTTTTTTAATACTTCACACAACAGAGCTTGCTAGGAAGCTTTCCGAGGACCAGTAGAAATCGATGGCCAAAAAAGTTGCCTTTGGTTGTGTCAGAGCAAAATCAAATAATTGCTGTTGCTGCTGATCAGTTATCTCTTTTGACAACTTGAGCCAGGTGAGCATTTTAGGCTCACTTGAGCATCTGGTTTCATTTTAGTTAACCTATATGTGACCCTCAAATCGCCTCAAATCGACTGGCCTGAACTAAACTGAATTGGTTGCATTATTGGTTTCCAGACCTGGAGGACTATTGAATTGAGTGCATCTGAGGTTTTGGTACCCTTGCAGTGTAATCCGCTCACCAGAGGGAGCTTAACTAATCGCTTGTCCTCATCCATCTTGAAGTTGATATTATTAACTTCTCCAAAACTGCTGAACCAAATTTAATATGCATTTTCCTTATCATATGTGAATTCAAATTTGTTCAAATAAGATTGCCATGTTCACATAACTGTTTGCACCCACACATTTAAAAAAAAAAAATTTTTTTTAATCTTCTCCAGAACAATTAACAGGACACTTGATATTTTGTAATGAATATCCTTAGTGGGGTCAGATTCTAATTTGTTCAAATCAAATACCCATAGGAGCCCAAATTTTAATCTAGTGCAATATGACAAAAACTTTGTGCAATATGGGGAAAACTCCTTAAAAATCTTTTTTCAGATCAGCCAGTCGGAATCTTATATTTGGTATTCAGCACCCTAAGTTGGGTCAAATTTTAGTTTGTTCAAATCAGGTCCCCAGGTTCGTATTTGGGCTCCATTTGAAAGCCTGAATTTAATTTAGTGCACTATGAGGGCAATTCTTTAAAATTCTTCTTCAAATCCACCAGTCACAATCTTCTGATATATGGTATTCAAAATCTAATGGGGGATCGCATCAAGTTTGTTCAAATCATGAGTCAGGGTTCATATTTAGTCTCCCTGATAACCGGTATTTTAACTCATTGCAATGAGAAAAATTCTTTGAAAATCTTCTTTGCATCCACCAGTCAGAACCTGTGGATATTTGGTATTCAGCATCCTGATGAGGATCAGATTCAAGTTTTTTTAACAAAAGTCAAGCTGAGCTATTGCCATCACTTTTTGTCCATCGGCGTACGTACGTACGTACGTACGTACGTACGTACGTACGTACGTACGTACGTACGTACATACGTACGTTAGTACGTACGTCCACAATTTCCTTTGGCACACCTCACAGGTCGCATTTATGATCAGATTACTTTGAAACTTCTTATGCTTGTTTGGGGTGACCTCTAGATGGGAGCTATCGATTTTCTTCAATTTCCGTCAAAAAATGTTGCCGCGGTCAACGTTCTTAGAACTTCGTTTAGTCAAACCACAATATTTCCCTTTGGCACACCCTACAGGGCACATTTATGATTTGATTGCTTTGAAACCTGATACTCTTATTTAGGGTGACCTCTAGATGGGAGCTATCGATTTTCTTCAATTTCCGGCAAAAAATGTTGCCACGGCCAACGTTCGTAGAACTTAGTTTAGTCAAACCTCAATATTTCCCTTTGGCACACCCTACAGGGCACATTTACAATCAGATTGCTTTGAAACCTGGTATGCTTGTTTGGGGAGACCTCTAGATGGGAGCTATCGATTTTCGTCAATTTCTGTCAAAAAATGTTGCCGCGGCCAACGTTCTTAGAACTTAGTTTAGTCAGAAGACTCAATATTTCCCTTTGGCACACCCTACAGGGTACATTTATGATTGGATTGCTTTGAAACCTGGCATGCTTGTTTGGGGTGACCTCTAGATGGGAGCTATCGATTTTCTTCAATTTCTGTCAGAAAATATTGCCGCGGCCAACGTTCTTAGAACTTAGTTTAGTCAAACCATAATATTTCCCTTTGGCACACCCTACAGGGCACATTTATGATTTGATTGCTTTGAAACCTGGTATGCTTATTTAGGGTGACCTCTAGATGGGAGCTATCGATTTTCTTCAATTTCCGGCAAAAAATGTTGCCACGGCCAACGTTCGTAGAACTTAGTTCAGTCAGACCTCAATATTTCCCTTTGGCACACCCTACAGGGCCCATTTATGATCAGATTGCTTTGAAACCTGGTATGCTTGTTTGGGGAGACCTCTAGATGGGAGCTATCGATTATCGATTTTCTTCAATTTTTGTCAAAAAATGTTGCCGCGGCCAACGTTCTTAGAACTTAGTTTAGTCAGAAGACTCAATATTTCTCTTTGGCACACCCTACAGGGTACATTTATGATCGGATTGCTTTGAAACCTTTCATGCTTGTTTGGGGTGACCTCTAGATGGGAGCTATCGATTTTCTTCAATTTCCATCAAAAAATGTTGCCGCAGCCAACATTCTTAGAACTTAGTTTAGTCAGACCACAATATTTCCCTTTGGCTCACCCTACAGGGCTCATTTATGATTAGATTGCTTTGAAACCTGGTATGCTTATTTACGGTGACCTCTAGATGGGAGCTATCGATTTTCTTCCATTTCCGTCAAAAAATGTTGCCACGGCCAACGTTCTTAGAATTTAGTCTAGTCAGACCACAATATTTCCCTTTTGTATACCCTACAGGGCACATTTATGATCGGATTGCTTTGAAACCTGGCATGCTTGTTTGGGGAGGCCTCTAGATGGGAGCTCTCGATTTTCTTCGGTTTCTGTCAAAAAATGTTGCCACTGGCAAAAAAACTGACATTGGTCCCAATGATCTTCAATTTTGCCATTTCAAATTCATTTATAACTTACCAAGTTCAAGTTTTCAAGTTGAGCTACAGTGTCATTGACACTTTCATTTCTAGTTTAGCATCTGACTGTCACCCACCTTTACAATACTTTACCAACACATTTGTTACAGGCAACGCTCAGTATTTATGTACAGACCGTTACAATACTTTATATGTACCTTTGTTATCAGGTCATTACCTAGATGTTTGTCATTGCTGTGTCACATACTATACATGTACATGTCTTTGTCTTGACAAGTTGAGCTACAGTGTCATTGACACTTTCATTTTAAATCAGGTCCATGGGGTGGGATCCATTCGATGAAATTTTCACTCTACTGAACCCGCACCTCGGTCAATTGGGTGAATATTTGAAGGGGGGGGGGGGGGGGGGGGGGCATTAAATCAATTCAAAACTCGATTTAAAGTAAAAGAAGAAATCTCTCAGTGGACTGGAGGCTTTGTTGCCTTTTTGACCATTACTGTAATTCTGGGCATGTAAATCCTCTGACATGGATAACAGATTTACAGATAATTACATAATTTGTTTCGTCTGTAGTGTTAATCTTAGATGATGAATGGAATCTTAACTCTTAGAAGCCGGGAGTCAAGTTTTCTTACCTGTGATGTAATACAGCAGGTAATCTGGCTGTGACAGTTCGGCTATCTTTGGGCTGGGGGAGAATTAAACTCTGAGCAGGTGCTTCTAGTCGAGTGTCGTCTGCTTGAATAGGCAGACGACACTTGACTAGAAGCACCTGTTTTACTGTAAGTTTTTCGCGGTATGTCATGTTCAATAAATTCATTCTGATTCCCCAACTTCTAAAAGTTAAATCCCTCTTTAAACAGGTGAGTACCTCAGACCCCCTGGGGACTCGTGTTAATGTATAGATTTGAAACTTTTGGACATTGTTACCACATATTGAAGGTGTGCAAAGAGTTTTAAGATGATAGAATAAAATAATTTTGGCAGAGTTATTGTCCTTTATTGAATTAGAAAATTTTGAATGCCTACAAGTTGAGTGCTTTCTTGGGGTAATCAACCTCTGCTACTGTTGTGATATAGAGAATTGAAATGTTAGAACATGGTTATACACATTGAAGATATGCAACATGTGTACAGAATATTTGCCCTTCTTGACACTATGTTTTTAATACTTCAAATTTGTTAGTGAATGTTTTGTCTGTGACCTTTTATGGTATTTTTACAATGTGCAGAGGGTTAATCTAGCATTTTTTAATTGTATTTTTTCAGTTTATGACCAAGAATCCTGTGAAACGATTGGGCTGTGTGAAATCTCATGGATGTGAAAAAGCAATTTTATCTCACCCTTTCTTCCTTGAAAAGGTAGATTGGGAAGGTTTAGAACAAAGAAAAGTAAAAGCACCTTTCAAACCAAAAATAGTGAGTATTAGTATTATCACACCGTTAAATAGGTTATTTAATTTTGTTCAATTTTAACTGCATACCTGATGTTTATGAGTTCTGTTTCAGCAAAGATGCAATCAATAAGATCAATGGAGTTGTAATTCTCAAATATCATTTTAATTTGTGTTTTATTGGAAAAAATAATTTTTTTCATATTACTCTCTAATACAGTTGGTGGCCTGCCCTAGTTTAAATAATAGAAACAAACCCAGAAATAATGCTCTATTAATTGAAAATAGAATATGTTTTCATTTTTGGAATTCACTTTAAAAAAGTTTCCATAATCCTGTTTAAGTATTTCCATTAATTCCTTAAATCCTGCATCCTATGTAGCAACATATAACCAATTAACCCTGTGCATTTTTACAGCCATAGTCAGTGTATATTTTCATGTAGCGTGTGATATGGAAGTTACAAATTTTTTTATAACCAGAAAATGTGACTAACCCTATGCAATGCACAGGGTTAGTCACACTTTCTGGTTATAAAAAAATTGCATTTTTAACTGAGTAACTAACCTTTTGCACTGTACAGCCTTGGAGTAAATCACCTCCAAATCAACTCTTTCCCCAAAGTAATTGCCGAAACCAGCCAGTACTATTCAAACACAGCTTAAGACCTCTCATTTTTAGCTCAACTTTGGCGAAGCCAAATTTGAGCTCATGCCATGGCCAGTCGTCCATTGTCCGTCTGTCCATCTGGCCGTCTGTCCATCAACAATTCAATATGGCTCGGGCTAGAGGCCGTATTTATGAACCGATCTTTACGAAACTTCTTTGGTACCTTTGTTATGACCGTGGGACGAGAACGAGTGTTTTGGGTCCGATCCGAAATTCAAGTTGGCCGCTGGTGGCCATTTTGTACAGACTTAGGTGAAATCAGATTTTTACGCAGAACTTCCATATGAAAGCGCTGATTTGAATAATTTTTTGTATAAATGGGATACATCACATATAATGCGGGTTTTTTTCTCATATGTAAATTATGCAAATTAGACTAACTTTGATGTATTTAGTGTTACTTTCAGCACTGTAAGTGCAAATGCCAATACGGCTCGGGCTAGAGGCCGTATTTATAAACCGATCTTTAGGAAACTTCTTGGGTACCTTTGGTATTACCGTGGGACGAGAACGAGTGTTTTTGGGTGCGGTCCAAAATTCAAGATGGCCGATGGCAGCCATTTTGTACAAAATTAGGTGCAATCAGATTTTTGCACAGAACTTCCATATGAAAGCGCTGATTTGAAAATTTTTTTGTGTGAATGTTTAGTACCATGGGATACATCACATACAAGGCCATACAAAGTTGATTGTTTGTTTTCTCAGGCCATTTTTTCTAAAAAAGCATGCGGGCGGTCTTTTTTTTCTTCTTTTTATTTTCTCCCCGAGAGGTTGTTTATGGTAATTCGACCCCCACCCAAACGCCTGCTGCACCACGCCAAATTTCGCAAATATATTGGTTATTCACCGTAGGGGTGTTGGGTCATAAATGAAGTGGGGTTTGAATGTTTGTTTTTTCAGTGAAAAGTGAAAATTATGACACAGGACGAAACGCCTCGTGGGTGAAACGTCTCTGGATGAAACGTTTCTGGGACAAATCAAACGTCGAAGTGCCAACTTTCACAGATTTATTTTACCAAAAAAAAAAAAATCCTTTCACAACCTGCCTAATAAAATTGTGAATCGCAATTTTTCCCCATTATATTCAAAATTATCACAACCCATTTGAACGGGCAGTTCATCCATAAATCATATATTTTTATACTGTACCAATGACCCAGACTTAGCTGGTGCTAACTCTAACAAAACCAGGGCCAAACACAAATTTTGCCCCCCAATCCCCAAAATTTGCATCCAAAACAAAAAGAAATCATGTCCTAAAGGACCTCCATACTACGCCTCTACTGCGCATGCGCAGTGACGCAGTCGTCCCGAAATTGGCGCCAATTATCATTCTCTGTTTGGCCCTTCATCAGTCAACATCTCACTGATCTTTGTGCTTGTAAATCTCAGTTTAAAGGATGCCAGACACGTAATTTTTGGAGAAAATGTGATTCTAAGGAGGATTGAAGGAGGAGAGGAAAAAGAAGTGACAAAAAATAATCAGGGCTGTACTTAAAATTTTTTGATGAAATTATGTTAAGTTGCCTATTTTCGAGGCATGGGCCTCTTGTTGTCATTCTTGCTAATTGTTGCACTGCTTATTCAGTGTTTCCTCTCCCCTAGCCTTCTAAAGTCCCCCCTTGCAATTCTCCCATGCTTTTGGCATATTTTTGAGAAATTTCATTTCTAAAATTTCTTGGGAGAGATGCTTGGTTACAGAATGTTTTCTGTTATTTTCCCCATAGTTACGTTTTCACCCATGGGTGTATAACGTTTGTGTTCTGCATCTTCCATCTGATGTTCTACAGAAGATATCCTTCAAACGAAAGCCTCCATTAACTCGAAGTCCAAAGTGGACTCATCTTCCGTCAAATCCACAGAAAAGAGACGCTCTGTTATCAGAGGTGCAGTCTCTTTTAATGAAGAACGCGGTAGAGGTCGTAGAAAACCAGGAATCTCTGGGATTCTACAGACATCTGTTTCTGGTTCCGAAACCAGACGGCTCGTTCCGTCCAGTCATAGATTTGAGCTGGATAAACAAGCTGATCGTCGCTCCGAAGTTTTATATGGAGACGATTTGATCGGTCAGAGCGAGTATTCGGGTGAACGATTATGCAACGAGCATAGATCTCAAAGATGCGTACTTTCACGTCATGGTACATCCGACATTCCGAAAGTATCTACGCTTCGCAGTCCTTGGAGTGGTGTATCAATTCCGGGCGATGTGCATGAATAAGACAGGCACTTCTGGGTCTAATGCGCCCAAGAGAGGTTCCTATAGAGGTTCTGGTGCGTCCTCTTGGTCTTATTCGAGAGACCGTCAGGATAGCGACTCTCGTTCGGGACGTCCTTCAGGCCGGGACAATCGGTCGGACGCCCCGAGGTCGACGAGGCGAGGTGCGGGTCGTGGAAGACGTGGTTTCTCCTACCGCAGGCCTCGCAGGTCCAGGAGGTGATGGCTTAAACCTCTATCGCATTCCGGTTGGCGGAAGGTTGTCGAGCTTTTCACAAGAGTGGGCGTCGATTACGGACGACCCTTGGGTGAGAGGAGTGACTTCGGAAGGTCTGAAGATATCCTTCAAACGAAAGCCTCCATTAACTCGAAGTCCAAAGTGGACTCATCTTCCGTCAAATCCACAGAAAAGAGACGCTCTGTTATCAGAGGTGCAGTCTCTTTTAATGAAGAACGCGGTAGAGGTCGTAGAAAACCAGGAATCTCTGGGATTCTACAGACATCTGTTTCTGGTTCCGAAACCAGACGGCTCGTTCCGTCCAGTCATAGATTTGAGCTGGATAAACAAGCTGATCGTCGCTCCGAAGTTTTATATGGAGACGATTTGATCGGTCAGAGCGAGTATTCGGGTGAACGATTATGCAACGAGCATAGATCTCAAAGATGCGTACTTTCACGTCATGGTACATCCGACATTCCGAAAGTATCTACGCTTCGCAGTCCTTGGAGTGGTGTATCAATTCCGGGCGATGTGCTTCGGATTGAATCTAGCACCCTGGGCTTTCACTCGGGTAATGAACTCGGTAATGATCTACTTCCGAGCTCATTCGTCTGCGGTAACGTCGGCCTACCTGGACGACATTCTTCAGAGGTACGGCAACGAGTTAACGCTTCAGAACGATGTTCAGAATCTTCTTCTATTGCTCCGACGTCTCGGTTTTATAGTAAACGAGGAGAAGTCGGATCTGGTGCCGTCCAAGTCATTCACTCATCTGGGAATGAGCTTCGAGACGCACAACAATCTCGTTCGTCTGCCGTTAACCAGAGCGAAATTAGTCAGTTGTTACACTCGCTATTGTCTGCACGCAGACAAAGTCACGGCGAGAGAATTTATGAGACTGATAGGTCTGTGCGGAGCCGCCGCGGATCTCATTCCGTTGGGGCGGTTACGCACACGTCCTCTTCAAATTTTCCTGACTCAGAATTGGAGTGTGAAAATTCATTCGCTCGATGTAGACGTTCTCTTGTCAGATCAAGTGAAACAAGAGATTCAGACTTGGGCAAACATTCAGTGGTTAACTCAAGGAGTTCCGCTGCAGTTGCCGGATCCGAGTTTTACCGTTATGACGGATGCCAGTCAAACAGGTTGGGGTGCATCATTAATCCCAACGGATTCGAGATGCCAGGGTCTTTGGGATCTGCAATTCCTGTGCAAGCACATAAACATCAAGGAAATGATGTCAATTTGGCTTGCGTTACGTCACTGGATGGACATTATTCACAATGCTCATGTCCAAATCTTATCCGACAATATGACAGTAGTGGCGTATATACGGAATCAGGGAGGCACTCATTCAGTTCCGTTGTTCAATCTAACGGAAAGAATCCTTCTGTTTGCGCTAGAACATCACGCTCTTCTTTCGGTCCGTCACATACCGGGTCGTCTGAATGTGCTAGCAGACTCCCTTTCACGAAAGGGTCGTTTGTTGCCGTCGGAGTGGACTCTCAACAAACAAGTATTCAATCAGATTTGCTACCAATGGGAACGGCCAATGATAGACTTATTTGTGACACATCTCAACAATCAGTTGCAGACGTATGTGTCTCCGTGTCCGGATCCAAGAGCATTTGCAGTAGACGCTCTGTCGATCCCTTGGGACGGAATGATAGGATATGCGTATCCTCCAGTGCCGTTAATTCAACAAGTATTGCTAAAGATAAAACAATCTCAATGCAAGATTCTGTTGGTAGCATCTCTGTCGCCACAGAGACCGTGGATAAATCTACTCAGGTGTCTGTTGTGGGACCTACCGCGGAAGCTTCCTCCACGGGAGGATCTTCTTTCGCAGGGGAAATCGCGCCAACTCCATCACAACCCGCAAGGTCTCAACCTTCACGTTTTTCCGCTGTGCGGTCCTTCTTGCATGGCAAGCACTTTACAGGACGAGCAGTGGACGCGATTTCTAACTGTAGGAGGACCTCCTCTTCGCTAAACTATGCGGCTAAGTGGAAGGTTTTTTGTCGTTGGTGTAGGGATCATTCTGTAGATATATTTGATCCCTCTATACCAGACATTGCAAACTTTCTAGTATACTTGTTTGACGAAATCAAACTGCAGCCTGTTACTATAAAAGGTTATAGATCTATGTTATCTGATACCTATGCACATCATGATAGTTTACAAATTGGATCTAATGTCTCTTTATCGAAGTTGGTTAGAAACTTTTCGATAAATAGACCCAGAACTCTTAGATTAATTCCTAAGTGGAATTTAGCTTGTCCTTAAATTGAAGGAAAAGCCATTTGAACCTCTTGGGACAGTAGATTTCAAATTCTTATCTTATAAGACAGCTTTTCTCTTAGCTTTCTCTTCTGCCAGAAGAGTCAGTGAGCTTCATGCACTATCGGTGGATGATTCTCATTATCGTAGTGTTGGGAACACTATCACCTTCACTACTAATGTGGGTTTTTTAGCTAAGAACAGGCTCCTAATAAATATCCGGAACCTATTGTTATTAAGGCTCTTCCGTCTTCAGACGGGCGTAGGCCTTTACTCTGTTCTGTTAGAGCACTACGTATCTATAAACAGAGATCTCAGTTTATCAGAAAGGGACGGAAACGTTTCTTTCTGTCTTTGATGCCTAATAGAAAGGACATTTCAGTCCATTCTATTGCTAGATGGATTCAGTTAACTATCCGTACTGCTTATGAAGATTTATCTTCTTCTCAGCAGTCTGTGCTTAAGATTTCTGCTCATGAAGTAAGAGCTCTTTCTACTTCCTGGGCTTATGCTAATAGTGTTGCTATTACAGATTTAATGAAGGCTGCTTATTGGTCTCAGCCATCCACATTTACGAATTTTTATCTCAGAAATATTGAGTCCATTTCTGGAGACCTGCATTGTTTAGGTCCGTTATCTGTTGCTCAGAATGTCGTCCACTAAACAGTTGCAACTATAGTTATGCAGGCTTTCTGTTCCGGCAGTGACTCCGTCCGGCTGCCCTCTTCGCTCTGGGCTATTTGACCCAGGGCAAGGGGAAGGGGGGGGGGGGGTGTTCCCTTAGGTCACCTGCTTTATAGTGAAAAGCAAGGGAATGCCTCCTCCAAGTCAGTATTTCTGAGTCGCTTCCGGGATGGTTTTAAAGTGTAATATTAATGTTTAAATTCATTCATGTCTTATTTTTAAAGTGTAGCTCGGTGTGAAGCATTTGTATATGTCAAGTGTCCCCGCTGAGTACATAGCGCTGACCAGGCACTGCCAGTAAGAATGATAATTGGCGCCAATTTCGGGACGACTGCGTCACTGCGCATGCGCAGTAGAGGCGTAGTATGGAGGTCCTTTAGGACATGATTTCTTTTTGTTTTGGATGCAAATTTTGGGGATTGGGGGGCAAAATTTGTGTTTGGCCCTGGTTTTGTTAGAGTTAGCACCAGCTAAGTCTGGCTTATTGGTAAGTATAAAAAATATATAAATTACTATAAATTTTTTAACTTTTCGGAAATCTGAAAATGAAATACAAAACGAATGTTTGCGTGTTTTTATTAACCAATTCGACCGCACATACCTGCTTATATGCGATTTATTTTCAGCTATGACTGTTACTTTTATATCAAGCAACGGTTACTATTAGTTATCCAATTATCCTGCATCTCAAATGCATTTATTTAAATTAACTGGGAAACTCGTGTAACGGTTTCAAATAACAGTACACAAATTCCCATTGACGGCCATTTACAATACAAATGTTACTAAAAATAAATGCCAGGAGACTGTGTTCCATTCAACATAGCACCTTACTTTGCAGACTTTCTGAGGGTTGGTGTGAATCAAACGTGGTGCGAATCGACCATTCCCCTTTGTGACTGTTGTCAGACTGAAAGACACCTTCCTTCTTGCTGTCATTATGACTTACCTTTTACAGAATAAAGCACTTTCTGTCGTGAATATTGCTAAAACCCACCCACTTTATTAAAGTATGATGTAGAAAAAGCTTGAAGTGTGTTAATTTAAAATTTGCGAACGCATCGATATCGATTTACCGAAATGAGCACAATATCTCAAATTTTTTTTAAAGATTTTTTGGTGTCATAAAAAGGTTGCATACGCACCAAAAATGACCATGCGCACGGGCCTGAGAAACAGAGGTTCTTTTTTTATGGCCTAATATAGGTTGTTTTCTCCTGCAGAAATTATGCAAATTAGATGAACTTTGATTTTTTCAGTGCTACTTACACACAGTAAGTACACATGTCAATACGGCTCGGGCAAGAGGCTGTATTTATCAACTGATCTTCACGAAACTTCTTGGGTACCTCTGTTATCACCTTGGCACGAGAATGAGTGTTTCTGAGTGCCGTCCAAAATTCAAGATGGCTGCCAGTGTCCATTTTGTACCGAAATTAGGTCTAATCAGTTTTTTGTACTTAACTTCTATATGGCTCAGGCTAGAGGCCTTATATATGAACCGATCTTTACGAAACTTCTTGGGTACCTTTGTTATTACCGTGCGATGAGAACGGGTGTTTTGGGGTGTGGTCCGAAATTCAAGATGGCCACCAGCAGCCATTTTGTACCAAAATTAGTGCAATCAGTCTTTTGTACAGAACTTCTGTATGAAAGTTCTGATTTGAATAAATTTGTGTATGAATGTTTAGTAAAATGGAATACATCACATACAGTACGGGTTTTTTTCTTGTGCAGAAATTATGCAAATTAGATGAATTTTGATTTATTTAGTGCTACTTATACACTGTAAGTTCACATGTCAATACGGCTCGGGCTAGAGGCTGTATTTATCAACCGATCTTCACGAAACTTCTTGGGTACCTTTGTTATCACCTATGGACGAGAATGAGTGTTTCTGAGTGCGGTCCAAAATTCAAGATGGCTGCCAATGGCCATTTTGTACCGAAATTAGGTCCAATCAGTTTTTTGTCACAACTTCTATACAGCTCGTATTTATGAACTGATCTTCACGAAACTTCTTGGGTACCTTTGTTTTCACCTTGGGTCAAGAATGAGTGTGTTTTGGGGTGCCTTTGTTATCACTGTGCTATGAGAACAAATATTTTGGGGTTCAGTCAGACCCACTCTGGGACTCAAAGTTTTCTTTTCTAGTTTAGCATCTGACTGTCACCCACCTTTACAATACTTTACCTATACATTTGTTACAGGCTACGGTCAGTATTTATGTACAGACCGTTACAATACTTTATATGTACCTTTGTTATCAGGTCATTACCTAGATGTTTGTCATTGCTGCGTCACATACTATACATGTACATGTCTTGACAAGTTGAGTTACAGTGTCATTGACACTTTCATTTTTTAGTGAATTCCAACAATGAAAACATATTCTATTATCAATTAATAGCTTGTTAAATGTTGAAGTAATAAGCATTGGATTGTTAATTACTGATTATTTATGTCAGACCCAATGATTAGATTTTTGCATCTGAGGGAGTCCACAGTAGCAGATTCTCGGTCTACAACACATTGTTACTCATTGTAGGAGGTTTCACAAATTAAAACATTAGAAAAAGAAAAAATACATTTGCTGATCTATCATATTACCCAAAACTAAACTTTTTCTGAAGGGCCCACGGTAGTATTCCAGGATTTTTACAACATGACAACATATACATGTAGTGGCTTAGTGATTTCTTTTCTGTTGAGATATTAATAGGATAATTTGTTTTTTTTCTTTTTCAGAAATCAAAGACTGATGCAAATAATTTTGATAAAGATTTTACGTCTGAAGAGCCAAATTTAACTCCAGTCGACACAGCAGTCATGAAAGCTATCAATCCAGATGAATTCTCCGGCTTCTCATTCACAAACCCAGACTATGGAAAATGGGATTATGACATGATGACTGTTGCACATTGACGCGACTCAAACTGTTATATATGGTTATAAATAATATTCTTGGCTGTGTTAAAATTATTTGCCATAGAAGTTTTATTCAACAACATGCAAGACTCTTGTTGATCATGTTTATGCCTGGTTGAAGAGAGACACTTTTTTGAAAAAATTTATTCCCTCTGATAGTTGTTTTATTCCAGGACGAGAAAGTGCGGAATTCTCACAGTGCGGAAATAATAGTGTTTTTAAATGGACAAATGTTCCAAAATGAGTGTCTGTAACCATTCACTTAGTAATCTAACGTAAGGCTTCAGTCTATTTTATTTAGTTTTTCAAGGCTTGGACAGTTTTTTAGATGCATAACATCAAATGAGAAGCCCTCAGGCCACCAATCAAATTCTGTAAGGAATTTGAAGCTATTATGGCCTGGAACCAGTCTAGTTGTTGAATAGTCCATTGCCTATGTTTAGATTCATTCATCATTAGAGGACCACAATGAAATCAGCGGAAGGCCAAGGAATTATTATCTAGAATATTTCAGTTGGAGAGAAAATCGAACCTATCGTTCACTTTTCCAACGAACTGAAATATTCCAGACAATTAAATTCAACCATTAAGGGCCTGGAGATATTTATACATTTCCCATATACTTTGCCTACAGAGGCGGCCAAGACTTGCCTAGAAACAACTAAGATACTTAGAAAACAAGTTTGTAGTTACTCAAACACTACATGTTGGGACACATGTTCCTTTGCATTAAAAAGTTATCAAAGTCGGAATTGGGGGGCATGGTGGCTCAGTAGGTAGAGGTGCAGGCTGCAAGCCAAGAGGTCCTTGGTTCGAATCCCACCTGTGGCTATCGCGTTGTCTCCTTGGGCAAAACACTTCACCCCCATTGCCCACATGGGGGCACAGTGACGCTGTGTACTAAGGCGTACTGCACGTCGATGGTGCACCTGTCTTCAACCAATGCTAACCCTGCATGTGTGGAGTTAGTATGTTGGGGAGCTGACAGTTGCTCACCATTGCTCGGTGGTTCTCTCCGGGTACTCCGGCTTCCTCCACCCGTCAAACTGTCGTGGTCATGATTAGCCATTGTGCAGAAATATGTGACCTTAAACACCAATAAATAAATAAATAATAATAAAGTCGGAATTAGGCCCTTAAGGGTAAAAGACTTCCACAAACATCAATCAAGACGTGATTTGGCGGAATCTTTGTTTAGGTTTAGATTCACTCATTTGAATATTCCAGATGATTCAATCTAAAAAATACTGCAAACCTCATTAAAGATATGATTTGACCAAATGTTTGATGATATTAACATGATTAATGAAGACTCATCACAGCTAAAGTTTTATGATTATGCCGTGTAGTTCCACCAACTGTTTTAATATCGCGATGCTTTCAGGATGAATTAACTGATTGAGTCCTAAATTATTTTTTAAAGGTGATTTGAAACGTGGGTATATTTTCAAAGATATGCTACCAGCAATAGGAGCCTTAGTTTAGCAAGATTTTGTTCATAAATATATTTTTTGGTTACAATTTATTGGAGAGTGCCAATAGCACTCTCCAATAAATTGCAACCAAACAATTTTATATAAGAAATTTTTCTTCTGCTGAGCGAACATCAAGCAAATGCATACTGTGTAAAGCCACTAAAGTGGCTTCCAGCACTTTTCAATAGAGCCATGATAGCGGCTTCTTGCACTCGACCAGTTACATGATGATGGAATATCTATAAGGCCACACAAAGTAGATCTTCTGTTTCTCAGGCCATTATTTGTAAAATTTCATGCAGACGAGCGGGTTTTAATTTTATTTGTTATTTCTGTAATTATTTCTTTGCCACCAAAAGTTCATGTCCTTGGTATGTTTTAGGGATCATAATCTACGGAATAGCATGGGTGCTGGTGTATTTCATCCTTTGAGAGCAAGAAGGCTTTGCAATGCTAAAGCATTGCAAAGCCTTCTTGCACTCAAGGGAAAAATTTATCAATTTTTTTTAACTTGGGTAAAATATCAGACATGAACCATTTAATTTTATTTTTTTTTAAGTTGGCATTGGTTATAAAAAGAGAGCATGCAGCAGCCAAAAGGCCATGCGGGAAGGCCTGAGAAACAGATTGTTAATTTTTTAGGCCTAACAGGATCACAAAAAAATGTATCTCTTTGTGAGTGAAGGGATGTCACATAACATTAACAGTAGTCTACATACAAACTCCACGAAAAGTGCGTAAACAATTAGCCCATAAAAGTATCAGATTTTTTACATCATGAGACTGGTGGCCTGAGAACTTGATCAAATTATTCCTGCATGTCTAAAAGTAGTCAAGGTTTGGCTTGTTATATAAGCAGCCAGAACTTGATTAAACATAACTAAGAAAAGGTAATTTGACTATTGACAGGAAGACTTCTGAATGAGCACTTGTTAGGGCACCTATTCTGAGACAAAAACATTTAACCCTAAGGAACTCAGCAGTTTTTGAAAAATGCCTTTACAGCACTTTTTACTGCAACAGAGCAAGTGCCATAACATGCAGTCTATGGGGAAATTTGCATGTTACATTGTAAGTACCTTGATAGCTGTTTCTGGACAAGCGGTGGGTGCCTGCAGAAGCAGCTAAGACTTCCCTAGAAATAACCACTAAACCACGAGACATAGAATGTCAAGTTGCATCAGAAATGTATAAAAATGTCCTGGCCCTTTAGGGTTAAGGATAGGTAATGAGTACTAGTCTTGGATGCTTGTACAAGAAAGATCGCAGAGTTCATCTGAGTCAGACCTCAGGCTTTATGAGTTAGCCTGAACTCCTTAAGATATTTTAATGAATGTTCAAATTACAAGATAAGATTTCAGGCATATTAAATTGTAAATTACAGTCGCCTGCAAAGGGGGTGGGGAGGGGGGGGGGTAGAGGGTATGAAGATAACCCTTCTAATATGTGGGAAAAGGCAGTGTGATACTGATAAGTTTACCAGTTTTAGTGTGGTAGTAGAGATGAGTAACCTACAAATAGTAGATTATTTCATGTTTCCTTAACTCATAAATCCTGGACATTTTTACATCCTGTGTTTGAATGTCTACATCCTGTGACATTGCTTGGAACAAAATAGGCAGCCAAGATTTTTCCCAGAGAAAACTATCAAGTTACTTAGAATGTAACTTGCAAGTTTACCTAAAGGCAGTCTGTTTGGGCACCTGTTTTGTTGCAGTAAAAAGTGTTCAAAGTTATAATTTAGCCTTCAAGGGTTAGGGCAGTGATATGCTGTGAAGTGCATGGCCATTTCCAACACTATGTCATATCCCAATCAAAAAATGTTATACACTTATTGACTTATATTCAGGTTGATACATCATTATACCGATTTGACCAAATTTTGGTTCACCATTGAGAGCATATGTGACCAAAACATGCTTTGGTCATTATAAACTGATATTAACTTTTCATTCTGATGACCCCCCCACCCCCACCACAGTGTAGCCCGCTTAACTGGATATCTCTTAACTGAATAACCCTGTTAAATATAATTTAAATAAATACAAATACAAAGTTTGTCATTCTATTTATTTTGAGCCTTAACTGGTAGAGTGCTAAATTATTTTTGGCCACCAAAATTTGTTCATATGTTTGCATTGTATGTTAAAGATTTAGGGGACGAACTAATTCAGAGTGCGGAGGGGGTAAATGTTGGAGACATAAAGATACCAGGCTTATTCTTTGCGGACGACATGGTGTTAATGTCTAGAACTGAACAGGGGCTAGAGAAATTGCTGGAAATTGTTGGTAGATATGGGAACACTTGGCAGCTCGAACTAAATGAAAATAAAAGCAAGGTAATACCCGTTGGACGCAAGGTAGATATGACGAAGAGATGGAGAGTGGGGGAGTTCTCAATCCCCGAAGGGGAAAGCAAACAAATCACTGTAGGAGAAACGGGAGAGTATGAGTATCTAGGGGTAAGCATAAATATAACGGGAAGAGGGGTGTACAGAAATTACTCAGCCAAACTGATTCTGAAGGGGAAAAGAATTCTGAACCAACTAAAACTTTTAGGGAAAAATAGTTTCAACAAGGTCTTTGTGGGGAAAACACTGTGGGAGAGGGTGGGTTTACCAAGTATAACGTATGGCACGGACGTGATTCCATTAAACCAAACCATTATTAAGAAGTTGGAAAGTACTCAGAATGATGCCGGCAGATGGATAACAGGGTCGAGTAATACTGCAGCTTTGGAAGCAGTAAGGGGGGAGCTTGGGTGAATGAAAATCAAGGACAGGGTAGATTTGGGAAAACTGTGTTACTTTAACTACTTGAGAAACCTGCCTGACAACCGGTGGTGCAAATTGATGCTCGATACCATTTGGAAATCTAATATAGAAACGGGGTGGTCAAAACATGTGAGGGAACTAATGGACAATTACTCTATAGAGGTCACAAACATAGAAGTAGGAATGAAAGAAGGCAAAAGGTTTGTCAAAGAGAGAGTCATGGAAGATTGCAATCGAAACTGGCGAGCAGGGGTTAGCGTGAAAAGATCACTGCAGGGGTTACAATATAAAGAAAAGCCAGCTTTTGAGAAGTACCTAGATGGCACCTTTGGAGGGTCACTGCTGTTCAAACTGAGATCAAGATCACTGGAGCTTCGGGGAAAAATTGGGAGAGATGGGGAAAAGGGATGCCAAATGTGCCACTCTGGAGTAGTGGAGACCCTGGAACATTTTCTCTTGGAATGCCCACAGTATATACCTCATAGAATAAAATTTACTGGAAGAATAATGCAGAAGTGGGGTGAAGAAACAAAGGATAGATGACTGAAGGGGGACACGAGGGAGAGAGTAGGAATGCTTATTGAAGAAATTGAAAAAGAGGAAGTGAGGGACACTATTAAGCAGTTTATATCTGAATGCTGGGAGGAGAGGAGGGGAAGAGGGGGTGGGGTGCAGGGGGAATGATGGCCTTCTCTTATGATGACCGCGACAAATCAGCGGCTGGCCAAAGAGTTATTATTATTATGTCTTTGCCTTGTTGCAATTTATGGGAGAGTGCCAAAAGGCACTCTCCCATAAATTGTAACAAGGCAAATCGATGCAGATTAAATAATTTCATTTCACTTCACTTCAAATACGAAGTGCATCCACTGGGTATGAAGTCTTTACAATACGGCACCTGCATTTCAGAGCGAAGCCCAAATATGGGCTTCCAGCACTCCACCAGTTAAAGGTCCAATTCCAACTTTGAATAAGCTTGTAAGTTATATTCTAAGTACCTAAGCAGTTGTTTCTAGGCAAGTCTTTGCTGTATATATAGGTAGCCAAGACTTATCTACCAACAACTACAAAGCCACAGAATGTCGACTGGAAGTGTTTGCCCAATTTATAAAAGCCTGCTTTTAACCCTTTACCTAATGAATCGCCTATTTATTCAAAAAATTTCAACAAAACCGTATCATGTGACTCCTCATTAGAACAAGCTTAGCAAGCTCGTTCCAATGAGGGGTCACATAATATGTGTTTTCTTTAATTTTTGAAAAATTTGAAAAAAAAATATTTAAAATAATAAATTTTTACATTGTGCACATTGGGTAAAGGATTAAGTCCCATTTTTATGAATCCTCACAAATAAACTAAGGCAGTGGAAGTGTTTGATGTTAAAGGATTTTAATTTTGACTTTCATTATTGGCTTTGTGCACTTCTGCAGCTTTCTTTTCTGATGGCATTGAAAATGAAATGTTCAAAAAGCCAACATGAAAAGTCAAGGAGAAATAATACTTTTTATTATATGTTTCTTCATATGATAATGGTCTCAAACTGAAAGCAATACAGTTTAATTTAGTCAAGAAATTTTAAAACAAATATGCAAGTGTTGAGCCAGATTAGATTTCAACCATTGTCACGTCACGTTTGTAGCTTTTTTTTCGTTTATTTGATAAATATTCTTGAAATGATTCTGCCTTTTTTTTCCTTCCAAAACACAGCTTATGATTTCTCTTTATAACAGTATCATTTCACTGAGGGAAATAAGCTATGTTTTTGAAGAAAAATTAAGTTAACGTTTGAGAAAATTGGAGGGGCCTTTTAATATGTGTTGTCCAGGTTTAGCTATTTTATTGTTGGGTAAAGAATCAAGAGAGTCTGTCCTAATCATTCGCAAAATAATGATTTTAAGCTCGAATACTTGGAAAGAAATAAGTATTCATGTGGAACTATGTTGAAGCAATAATACTGCAATGAAAAAAAGTTTAAAAAATTACATGTAAAAGTTCCAAGCTTCAAGTCTGTGGACTTTTTCAATCTCTTTTGGTTCACAAGTCGAGTGACATTTCTATTCTCATCTGATGATTAGTATTGATTCACTTGACAGCATGTGATTTTTGTGCTGAAATAATGTAAAATTAGATATTTGTTCTAAATATATGTTTTTGATCTTGAGCAAATTTTGCAAAATGTTTTAAAAGAAAGCAAGTTTAGAAGAAATTTTTTTATCTTTCAAAGTAGATATTCTAACTGGGCATTACATTTTTTTATCTTTCTTTTTTAAATTTTTTTCTCTACCCAATGAAGTGACCAGAGCTGACAAACATGTGAACAAAAATTGTAAATGAACCTTCTGCCCATTGATGTCGAAATATCAAAAATTCAATTTGCAGTTTTTTCCCATAATTCAACCATGGATTTAACCAACTCAGTCTTGTTTGACAGAGTTCAGGCTTTATCAAACAAGACTGAATTGGTGAAATTCTGAATTGCATTACGTCAAAATTGCTTCTTGAATGAAATTTGGGTATTTTGTCAGTATTCAGAAGGTTGCTTTTGATTTTAAGTTATTTCCAGCATACCTTAATCACTAGACAAAATTTAGGTCCAGTGCAAAGGGTATTTTCCCATCGACTTTTTTTTTACACTGAGTGTTTTTACGCTTTAAAAATGTTTGGCAGAATATTATATACAATTTTTATAGGTCCTTTTATCCATTCAAGTGTGGCAATATAATATGGGATCAGCTGGAATTTACCACAAGTGCTCTGAACAAGTTCAGAAGTCAAAAAGTCTATTGATAACATTTTATGATAGATTCTGTATAGAATTGTTGAAAAAATTGTTATCAAATATCATTTTCTGACTTCTACAGGTCGTGGAGAGTGTATTATCACTAAATCACCCATAGAGTGGAGATTCCACCCAAGCAATAATTGCAAATTTGTTTCAAAGCTTAACAAGCACAAGCAAAGTTCCAGCCAATGGACCTCCATGTTATACCTGGAGGTCCATTGGCTGAAACATTGCTTGTGTTTTTTGTTCACATGTACAGAATTTGAGAGTGATATTTTGGGTGGTAACTCCACTCCCCAGGTGATTTAGTTACAATCCACTCTCCACCTACTGTAAATGTTTGTCAGACATCTGTGATTGCAGAAATGGATGCATTCTTGCACAAAACAATGGTTTTAATGTATGTGAGAGGTTATGTGTTTTTTTAAATTTCAAAGCATTTTTGTATACCCCCATGTTATTTCAAATGCGCTTTTTCTAAAATCAATGTTTTAATGCCTAAACTCATATTATCCGGAGTTTTGAATTCTTTGGGAGGAGCTTATTGTGCTTTGTGCTTGTTCCAATAAGGGAACATAGGATATGGTTTAGAAAGCAACATAAAATTTCCAAATTCTTTAGGAAAAAGTTGTATCTACTTGTTTTAGATTTAATGCTAGTCAGTTACAAGCCAGAAAATAAGCATACTGTCATCCTGCAAAATGAGGTCCCCAGAGGGTGAATTTAGTGATGCTACCCTACATAACAGGGAAGCATCACTAAATTTACCTACTGTGAACCTCAATCTGAATCAGGGTCTCAAAACTAAACAGAAAGAGGTACCCAGGGGATAAATTAGCCCATTGTATGGGTTAACGTCATCAAATTCACCCTATGGGGACCTCATTCTGCAAATATCAGACTGCTTATTTTCAAGCTTGGTCAGTTGAGATCTGTTTGAGGAAAAGAATCTTCACAGGTAGTTAGAATCTCTTTGAAGTCAATTGTTCTTAAAGAATGGGTTGATGGACACTCATTTTGGTTAGTTGTAGCTTGCGTTCACGGTAATATTGTTGTGTTTTGATAAGTTATTTTTTCATTGATGGGAAATTTCTTTATATTTTCTGCTCTAAATGAAATTTCTCTTAGAGGGACAATCATTTCATTGGTGTCCCTTTGAAAATGTTACTTGTTTATGTGTCTCATTTTATTTCATTATTCTCATAATGTGACGTTTGATAAATTATCATTTCTAAATGGTCGCTATCTTTTTATCATTATTTTAATTATTCACATGTGAAAAACTATGGCAGTTTTAAATTATTAAAATCATGTAGCGACAACACTGTGAAGAAGCA
The DNA here is from genome assembly GCA_031216915.1 of Pictodentalium vernedei. Lineage (NCBI taxonomy): Eukaryota > Metazoa > Mollusca > Scaphopoda > Dentaliida > Dentaliidae > Pictodentalium > Pictodentalium vernedei. The sequence continues at coordinate 436,768,697 of CM062292.1, forward strand.
ATTTTTAACCCTTTGAACACTGTTGTTATCTTCCATGTCAGTTCCATGGCATCTGTTAGAAGAGTCCATATTCATTATTTGAGATTAGACCAAGCCTAAGCTGCACATTAAAAATATTGATGGGTCTATCATACAAATTCACTGAGCAGCCATTTAACTGGTAGAGTGCTGAATTATTTTTGATCATCAAAATTTGTTCACATATGTTTGCCTTGTTACAATTTATGGGAGAGTGCAATAGGCAAAATCCTAACAGACTAAATAATTTCACTTCAAAGGTGGTATGAACAACATCCCCAAAATATGAAGCCTTTAAGTGCTGGTACTGACACTCAGAGTAAAGCCCAAATATGGTTTTCCAGCACTCTTCCAGTTAATTTATGAATTCAGGTCATATCACAATTCTGGACCAGAAAAACAGACTTTCAGGTTCAAAGAGTTAAATGTTGATTCTCATATTTTTAATGTTTATGTGTAAGCTTTTTGTGATAGATGGATATGACAAAATACATAGATACTGAGTTAGACCAGTCTAAATTGAACGATTGGGCTCGGCAATCATACCAGAGTCTGTTCAGATTTTGGCTGAGTCTGATCGTAGAATACTCATTATTTTCAAGATAATATTGAAGTGTGCTTTCAAAGATATAAGTGAGCATTTAACCCTTTGCTTACATGAAAGGCAGGCAACGCTTGCAAACATAATTCCTGAATACCGTATTTACTCTATGTATTGGGACAGGTAAAAAGAATTATCTTCACAGGTGTCCCAATTGTTAGAAAATGGGAAAAGAACACTGCCTGGTCTTGATTTGATGCTGAATAAAGTTGTGTGTGATTCGTTTTCCATCACTATATACGAAAATCGCCATCCAATTTTTTTTTATATTTTCATTTTTTGCTTCGAAAACATACCTTATGATCCCTCATTGGAGCGAGCGCATTGTGCTCGTTCCAATGAGGGATCATAAGCTATGTTTTTGAAGCAAAAAATGAAAATTTTTAGTTACTCAAGAATTTTTTTATGAGTGTCGTCTGCTACTAGCGACAGGCCAACTGGAAACAAATCTCCTGAATGTCCCAAACTTTGGAGCATAAAAAAAATAAAGTTTTCTGGAAAAATGTGTGTCCCAAATCATAGAATGTCCCAATACATAGAGTAAATACAGTAAGTAATTTTTTCCATTTTTTTGTGTCAAAAACATGGCGTATGACTCCTCATTGGAACGAGCTCAATGAGCCCGTTCCAATGAGGGGTCATAAACTATGTTTTTGAGACAAAATTTTTTTTAAAAATAAGGAAAATTAATTGATGATTTTTGTGATTAGCACTGGTCGGGTTTGACCATTATGTTGGGTAAAGGGTTAACCAGAGATACTACTGTAGGAAAGTTTTTGGAAACTCACTCATTTCAATTCAAGTTCGGTATTATCATTGATTGACCCAGACTGCCTAACATTTTTTGTAGCTTTTGCATAGTATATAACTTCATAGAATTTTTTTTTTTTCAAGTTCTTGGAAAAACTGCGGAGTTGGGAGAACACTTTTTATTCCTAAAACTCCTGGAAAATTACCCACATGGAAATTTGGGAATGGTATATATCTTTTTCTGAAAAATCATTGATTTTTTTTACTGTTTTGATATTTCATCTACTTAAAATTATGGAATTTTTATAGTGCAGTATATCTGTGATTTTTTAGAAACATGATTTGGCTTTGTCTTTGCTTACTGAACGCAATCATATGACACTCCATCCGAAAGGACTCTGATCCATTTCCAACATTATATCACATACTATAATCATATTGGCTCAATCTTTCACTTAACATTGCTTCATTTCTGTCCGAACAAGGCAAGTAAAATATGGTGCACCTAAAAATATTAAGATTTGCTGTTTAGAAGCAAAAATTGTCTTCTCGGATGTTCAAGGCAAAGTGTGTGTTTTTTACTACTTATAAATGTATTTTATACTTGTAGTATCAATAGGCTAGGCCTAAAAAGTTAAAAATCCATTTCTCAGGCCCTCCCACATGGTCCTTTTGGCTGCCTCATGCGTTCTTTTTATAACCAATGCAAACTTTAAAAAAATAAAAATTAAATTATTTATTTATTGGTGTTTAAGGTCATATACTTATGCACAGTGGCTAATCATGTCTGTGACACTTTGATGGGTGGAGGAAGCCGGAGTACCCAGAGAGAACCACCGAGCAACGACGAGCAGCTACCAATCTCCAACATCGTAACTCCGCACTGCAGCACAGGCAGGGTTAGATTGGTTGAAGACATGCGCACCATCGACATGCAGTACGCCTTAGTACACGGCATCATCATGCCCCCATGTGGACAATCAGGGTTAAGTGCCTTGCCCAAGGACACAATGCAAGAGTACAAATTGATTGCTCAGACGGTCACCCATCCAGTGATTAACCGGGCTCGATGTTGCTTAACTTTGGTGATCTGACGAGAACCGGCTACCGCAATGCCACCAATTAAATTAAATGGTTTATGTCTGATATTTTACCCAAGTTAATAATAATGAATTTGTCCCTTGAGTGCAACAATGCTCAAGCTTTGCAAAGCCTTCTTGCTCTCAAGGGTTGAAATACACCACCACCCATGCTATTCTGTAGATTATGAGGCCTAACATATAAAACAAACCAAAAGTATGAACTTATGCAGGCAAAGAAATAATTACAAAAATAAAATAAAAAACCGCCCACCTGCATGCAATTTTACCAAAAATGGCCTGAGAAGCAGAGGATCTACTTTGTGGGGCTTTACTGATGCATATAAACTTTTTTGTGAGTAGCTGTTACACACCGCACTTACAGCCTGTGTAGGCTGGTGGCCCAGATGTGGTCTATAAATTATTAGATATATCCTACTGCTGTTAATTTAGGAGTGTGAAAAAAATGTGTACCACTCTTGCAGATAGTGAGTGTCACAGGTGTGTGAATGCGATAGTGCACCTCATAAATTAAATGAAATACTGACTTAATATATATTGGGGTCAGAGTGGTGTGCATGTTTTAGTACAGTTTTGCATTTGGGATGGAGGAAACTCTTTGGTGTTGGGTCACACTTCATGCTATTTCATTTGCAATGTACTCAGCATCTGCATCTTTTCTTGATTCAGCAGCACTTTGGAAATAGTAAAAAAAAGGATATCACTGATTTCCATTGAAGTGTAATGCGCAGAATTAAATGATGCAATCTTCTATAATCCATGAGAAATTACTCTGTTGTACATTCAACCCTTTTCCCAAAGCAGACGATATCAAGTTTTATTATTTTAAATAGCATTTTTTAAAAAGTTAAAAATGACGAGCTTGTTCCAAAGAAGGGTCACATGATATAGTTTGGTTGGAATTTTTTGAAAAATAATATTTTTTAAGCTGCTGAATTTACATATTACACGGGTGGTAATTTGTTGGGTAAAGGGTTAAAGGGCCAACATATTGCATATTTAACACTGTCAAGCATGAATAACAATTGCCCCCATTGGGATCCCCAGGAAGAGAATTAGTAAACAAGGTGTGTTCTACATAAAATAAAATAGGACCCCGTCACCAATGCTTGGGGTGGCAGTTCTCTAAAATGGACCAAATGGGTATACACAATTTATTAAACTTTACTTTATCTCCATGTTGCAGTCGAGATTAGCCATTGTGCAGAAGGATGTGCCATTAACCCTTTACCTAACGAATCTCCTGCATCTGCCCGCTTAATATGCAAATTGGCAGTTGAAAAAATTAAATTTTTCAAAATATTTCAACAAAACCATATCATGTGACCCCCTCATTGGAACGAGCTCATTGAGCTCGTTCCAATAAGGGGTCACATGATATGGTTTTGTTGAAAAAAAAATTAAAATTTAAAAAAATTATATTTAAAATAATAAGTTTTGATATCATCTACGTTGGATAAAGGGTTAAATGCAAATAAATAAATAATAGCAAATGACATTTGCCAAACAATTTTTCAGCAAGTAAAAGTTTTCATTTTGGCATGAAAAAGCACAGCTTAATACCTCTCATTGGAATGAGCTCTGACCTCATTCCACAGAGGAGTCATAAGCTTTGTTTTTCTGGCAAAAACTGAAATAATGTTTGAATGGCAATTTTGGGGATTCTCGCTGCCAGTTATGGTTATGTTTTGTTCAGGTTTAAAACAAGAAATGACGCTATGTTGATTAAACCAGTAAACTATGTTCCTAAAAATACATTTATGTTTCACACATTGGGAACACTGGATCATTGGTGAGTGCCTTTGACTTTAAACCAAAAGGCTGATGAATTGATCCTGATATTCACCATGTGTGCTGTGTTCTTGGGCAAGACACTTAAACCTAATTGACCAATTACTTTAAACTGTAGTTATTCCAAAAATAGAAAAGTAAAACTTGAACAGTACAATAGAAGCATACCAGAAATAAGGAGATGAATTCAGCATCAAGCTCAATTCATTACTAGAATATAGGAAAATGACTATGTTAATTGACTATCCTTGTTAATTGAATATTTTTTGTTGGCAAATTGGATATTCATTATTCAATTAATAAGGTTCTGCTGTACCTTATCAGATTACACCCATTTACAACATATGTATAATTTACTTACCCAGTATTAGGGTGCGATGTACAGGATCAATTTAGGCTGGTTCCACCACAACTCTGCAGTTTACTTGGCTTATATTAGTTTCAAATAAAGATTAATTTAGACTGGTCTTATCTCAGTTGTACAATTTATTCAGCCAATATTCCTTATCATACTATTTTCAAAAAAATGTGGAGAATCTGTACTTGATATGAGTGAGTGTCTGACATTGTAGAATTTTTGTTATGTTTGTTCCCTTTTCAACTATTTTTTTCTCCTGCATTCTGTTTGTGCAATGTTGACTCTTTGCGTGCTGCTGGCATATTTTTTTGGATCAGTACAACAAAACTCAATTAACCTTTTGCCTGACAAGTTGACTAAATCCGACCAGCGTTTCACAACAATAAGTAGTTAAATTTTATTACTTTTTCATTTTTTTGTTTCCAAAACAAAGGAATGACCTTGACAGGTTCTGTCTAATGAGGAATCTTATCTCCCAGCACTCTGATGTCAAAACCCAAAGTTTTCAGCAAAAACATTTTCCCACAATGCAACTCAGAATTTAGCCAATTACATTTTGTTTGAGAGAGTTGAGTGAACTCGGTCAAATAAGAAAAAATTGATTAAATAATTGGTCTCACTTAAACAAATTACTGACAAATGAGAAACTACTTCAGAGCTGCCAGAGCATAGATTGCAGAAGAAAACATAAAAGATAATTAGTTTTGATAATGCCATCTTCTAAGATCGTGAGGAATGTCTAGCAAATACTTTTTGGTATCTCTTGCCATGATATGCATAAGAGAATACCTCTCTGGATGTGATGCACATTACGCAATAAGCTAAGGTCAATATCACTGCATGTTTTTGGAGTTTGGGTGTTCTGATTAGGCCTAAAAAAATTAAAAATCTGTTTCTTAGGCCCTCCCGCATGGTCCTTTTGGCTGCCGCATGCTCTCTTTTTATAACCAATGTAATATTTAAAAAATAAAAATTAAATGGTTTATGCCTGATATTTTACTCAAGTTAAAAAAATTCAAAAATTTGTCCCTTGAGTGTAAGAAGGCTTTGTAATGCTTTAGCATTGCAAAGCCTTCTTGCTCTTAAGGGACAAAATACACCACCACCCATGCTATTCTGTAGATTATGAGGCCTAAAACATAAACCAAGAACATGAATGTTTGATGGCAAAGATATAATTACAGAAATAAAAATAAAATAAAAAATTGCTTACCCGCATACAATTTTACAAATAATGGCCTGAGAAACAGAAGATCTACTTTGTGTGGCCTTACAATCAAATTGTTTTTAGTAGGTACTAGAGTTATCGTATTAACCCTTTACCCAATGCAGACAATATCAAAATTTATTAATTTAAATATCATTTTTTAATTTTTTTCGAAAAATTTCAACGAAACCATATCATGTGGCCCCTCATTGGAACGAGCTCAACGAGCTCATTCCAAAGAGGGGTCACATGATATGGTTTTGTTGACATTTTTCGAAAAATAATATTTTTTCAGCTGCTGAATCTGCATATTACGTGGGCGGATGTGGGCGATACATTGGGTAAAGGGTTAACTGGTAGAGTGTTGGATGCCTGTATTTGGGCTTTATTCTGAAGTGCCAGTTCCGTAATTTAAAGGCTTCATATTCTTTGGATGTGCTCCATATTATCTATCTTTGAAGTGATATTATTATCCCCCTCCAAAACGAAGTTTGCAGGGGATATAAAAATGCTGTCAGTTCGTTTGTTCATCCATCCATTTGCCTGTCCCTCCATCTGTAACAACTTTGGACCTTCATATCTCAGTCAGTGAATGTTGGATTTAAATGATCTTTGGTATGCTGATAGACCACCTTGGGGGAAATAATATTCCAGAGTTATGAACTGTTTTCCACTTTTTTAGCTCACCTGAGCGAAGCTCAAGGGGAGCTTTACTAATCACTTTCTGTCCGGCGTCCGTCGTCCGGCGTCCGTCGTCCGGCGTCCGTCGTCCGGCGTCCGTCGTCCGTCGTCGTCCGTCCGGCGTTAACTTTACATTATCGACTTCTCCTCCTAAACCACTAGCCCAATTTTATTCAAATGTTGGCTAAATGTTTATTACCTAATGCCAATTCAGATTTGTTCAAATGAAGTTGCCCCTCCTCCTGGGTGGTGCCACGCCCCCAAGGGGCACCAAAATCTTTGTAAATCTTCTTCTCATGAACCAGCAGTAGCAGAGACTTGATATTTGGTGTGCAGCTTCCTTTTGAGGTGTAGACTCAGATTTGTTCAAGAGAAGTTTGTGGGGCTACACTTGGCGTTGTTATGAGAGGGGCAAAATTTTTTGCCCCGCCCAAAATTTCTATTTTCCAAACCGAGAGGCTGATTTGAACCAAATTTTATGTGAGGGCTTATTGGGTCATGAGTACTTGATTTATGCAAAAAAAATTTTTCCCGCAGCCCCGTGGGAACCGCAGGAGCTAAAAATAGAAAAAATTTAAAACGCCCATATCTCCAAAACTGCACGGCACTGAGAATTTTTATTTGGTGTGCAGCTTCCTTAGGACCAACAGAAAGGATTGGTAAAAAAAAATTGCCATCGGTTTTATCATAGGGTACAGTTTCGGGACTTTGAAAAAGTGCTGAGTCAGCACTTTTTAACACTGTAGGCAATGGGAAAAACATTAAAAAATCTTCTTCTCCAGATCCAGCAGGCAGAATCTTTTGATATTTGGTATGCAACATTGTAGGGTGGATCTGATTCAAGTTTGTTCAAATCGGCCCCCTGGGTTCATATTTGGGCTCAGTATAGGAGCCCGATTTCGAACTTAGTGCATTTCAGGCAAATTTCTTAAAAAATCTTCTTCTCCAGATCCAGCAGGCAGAATCTTTTGATATTTGGTATGCAACATTGTGGGGTGGATCTGATTCAAGTTTGTTCAAATCGGCCCCCTGGGTTTATATTTGGGCTCAGTATAGGAGCCCAAATTTGAACTTACTGCATTTCAGGCAAATTTCTTTGAAAATCTTCTTCTCCAGATCCAGCAGGCAGAATCTTTTGATATTTGGTATGCAACATTGTAGGGTGGATCTGATTCAAGTTTGTTCAAATCGGCTCCCTAGATTCATATTTGGGCTCACTATAGGAGCTCGAATTCGAATTTAGTGCATTTCAGGCAAATTTCTTCAAAAATCTTCTTCTCCAGATCCAGCAGGCAGAATCTTTTGATATTTGGTATGCAATCTTGCGGGGTAGATCTGATTCAAGTTTGTTCAAATCGGCCCCCTGGATACATATTTGGGCTTACTATAGAAGCCCGAATTCGAACTTAGTGCATTTCAGGCAAATTTCTTAAAAAATCTTCTTCTCCAGATCCAGCTTCAGAATCTTTTCATATTTGGTAAGCAACATTGTGGGGTGGATCTGATTCAAGATTGTTCAAATCGGCCCCCTGGGTTAATATTTGGGCTCAGTATAGGAGCCTGATTTCGAACTTAGTGCATTTCAGGCAAATTTCTTAAAAAATCTTCTTCTCCAGATCCAGCAGGCAGAATCTTTTGATATTTGGTATGCAACATTGTAGGGTGGATCTGATTCAAGTTTGTTCAAATCGGCCCCCTGGGTTCATATTTGGGCTCAGTATAGGAGCCCGATTTCGAACTTAGTGCATTTAGGCAAATTTCTTTAAAAATCTTCTTCTCCAGATCCAGAAGGCAGAATCTTTTGATATTTGGTATGCAACATTGTGGGGTGGATCTGATTCAAGTTTGTTCAAATCGGCTTCCTAGATTCATATTTGGGCTCACTATAGAAGCTCGAATTTGAACTTAGTGCATTTCATGCAAATTTCTTAAAAAATCTTCTTCTCCAGATCCAGCAGGCAGAATCTTTTGATATTTGGTATGCAACATTGTGGGGTGGATCTGATTCAAGTTTGTTCAAATCGGCTTCCTAGATTCATATTTGGGCTCACTATAGAAGCTCGAATTCGAACTTAGTGCATTTCAGGCAAATTTCTTAAAAAATTTTCTTCTCCAGATCCAGCAGGCAGAATCTTTTGATATTTGGTATGCAACATTGTGGGATGGATCTGATGCAAATTTGTTTAAATCGGCTCCCTAGATTCATATTTGAGCTTACTATAGAAGCTCGAATTCGAACTTAGTGCATTTCAGGCAAATTTCTTGATTTTAAAAAATCATCTTCTCCAGATCCAGCAGGCAGAATCTTTTGATATTTGGTATGCAACATTGCGGGGTGGATCTGATTCAAGTTTGTTCAAATCGGCCCCCTGGATTCATATTTGGGCTCACTATAGAAGCTCAAATTCAAACTTAGTGCATTTCGGGCAAATTTCTTCAAAAATCTTCTTCTCCAGATCCAGCAGGCAGAATCTTTTGATATTTGGTATGCAACATTGCGGGGTGGATCTGATTCAAGTTTGTTCAAATCGGCCCCCTGGATTCATATTTGGGTTTAATATAGAAGCCTGAATTCGGACTTCGTGCATTTCGGGCAAATTTATTAAAAAATCTTCTTCTCCAGATCCAGCAGGCAGAATCTTTTGATATTTGGTATGCAACATTGTGGGGTGGATCTGATTCAAGTTTGTTCAAATCGGCTTCCTAGATTCATATTTGGGCTCACTATAGAAGCTCGAATTCGAACTTAGTGCATTTCAGGCAAATTTCTTAAAAAATCATCTTCTCCAGATCCAGCAGGCAGAATCTTTTGATATTTGGTCTGCAACATTGCGGGGTGGATCTGATTCAAGTTTGTTCAAATCGGCCCCCTGGATTCATATTTGGGCTCACTATAGAAGCTCGAATTCAAACTTAGTGCATTTCGGGCAAATTTCTTCAAAAATCTTCTTCTCCAGATCCAGCAGGCAGAATCTTTTGATATTTGGTATGCAACATTGCGGGGTGGATCTGATTCAAGTTTGTTCAAATCGGCCCCCTGGATTCATATTTGGGCTTAATATAGAAGCCCGAATTCGCACTTAGTGCATTTCAGGCAAATTTCTTCAAAAATCTTCTTCTCCAGATCCAGCAGGCAGAATCTTTTGATATTTGGTATGCAACATTGCGGGATGGATCTGATTCAAGTTTGTTCAAATCGGCCCCCTGGATTCATATTTGGGCTTAATATAGAAGCCCGAATTCGCACTTAGTGCATTTCGGGCAAATTTATTAATAAATCTTCTTCTCCAGATCCAGCAGGCAGAATCTTTTGATATTTGGTATGCAACATTGTGGGGTGGATCTGATTCAAGTTTGTTCAAATCGGCTTCCTAGTTTCATATTTGGGCTCACTATAGAAGCTCGAACTCGAACTTAGTGCATTTCAGGCAAATTTCTTAAAAAATCTTCTTCTCCAGATCCAGCTTCAGAATCTTTTCATATTTGGTAAGCAACATTGTGGGGTGGATCTGATTCAAGTTTGTTCAAATCGGCCCCCTGGGTTTATATTTGGGCTCCGTATAGGAGCCCAAATTTTAACTTAGTGCATTTCAGGCATATTTCTTAAAAAATCTTCTTCTCCAGATCCAGCAGGCAGAATCTTTTGATATTTGGTATGCAAGATTGTAGGGTGGATCTGATTGTGATTCATGAACGTATTTATTTGTAAAGTTGATAGAATCTTAGACAAAATTTGCAGAAAAGATCTACTATAGAAGGGGTGGTATCCAGGGTGAACCGTTTACCCAAATCTAGCAGTACTAATGCATTATTCACACAAATCTTCGTTCAAATTTTATGACCCCTCATTGGAACACACGCATTCAGCTCATTCCAACAAAGGTCATATGCCATGTTTTCGAGACAAAGGAATAAAAATTTTAGTTATTCATGAAATTTTTAGGCAACTGTTGTCTGTTATTCACATTGCTTCATGAAATTTCAGTACTTTTAGAAGTTACCTCAGTAATCAAGGGTTAATTCCCCTTAATTAAATGTCGCCTCTAAAAAACAACCACTTTGCATATCTTACCTTTTTACTAGCATAACTGCCAAAACTTGTCAGCATTCTTCGCAGAAATCGCTATTCAAATTTTAATTTTTGTCTCTTAAACATACATGTACTTATCGCTTGTAAATACCCCATTGGAATGAGCTTTTTGAGCTCATTCCAATGAGAGGTCGCACACCATGCTTTTTGAGTCAAAAAAGCAATTTTTTTAGTTATTCCAGAATTTCGTACGTAAAACACAGCTTTATGACTTCACATTAAAATGAGCTCTCTAAGCTTGTTCCAATCAACATTCACGCACTATGTCTTTCACACAAAAAATAAAATTTTCCATTTATTCAGGAATTTTGTTTGCAAGAACACTCTTACCCCCCCCCCCCCCCCCCCCCCCCCCCACACACACACACACACACACACAAACACACACACACACAAATACAGACACACGCATCTAAAAGTTCGTCAGCAAAAAAACAGTTACTTCAATTTTTAAATGCATTATAGAACAACTTGCCTAATCAAATTTAAATACTTTTGCATCATTCTGTATCTAGAACAAACCATTTACCATATCTTTACGCAAAATTCTCCAGCATCATTCACAAAAAAACACCATTATTTATATATTCACATTTCTGTCTCAAAAATATACATGATCTTCCCATACCCCTATTGGAATAAGCTGTTTGAGCTTGTTCCAATGATGATAAAAAAAAATAAAATTTGTGAAAATTTTTGTTTTCTTGCATGCAAATATATACATGTAGCACATGGAAGATATCCACAGTTGGGGAGAGATGTCCAAGGCTATCTCTTCACATTCCTTGTTTGTGCTTCATGCTAAACCAGTTTGTCTGCAGAGATAAATTTGCTTTATTAAAAATCATTGGAGATTGGCCACACACCAATGATTTTAAATAAAACTAATTTTAGGTAACAAATGTTGAACTTCAAACAAAATCTATCACTCAACCAGTTAATGTTGATGAGGCATGACATGGTGAAGGTGACCTAAAATACTTCTTAGAGTCACTTTGTCAGGTGAGCGATTAAGGCCACGTGGGGCCTCTTGTTTAACTTAGAAACCCTTGGCAGATGATATCGGTGGCTTTGCACCTTGTTTTATCTGTTACACAATTAGCCACTATGCAGAAATATGTGACCTTTAACACCAGTAAATAAATAAATATATGATCAGTCTCTTTGTCAATGAAAAAATAGGGACATTCCTGGCATTTTCTTGTGAAATATACCTCTGTAAATTTGATCCATTTTTTAACAGCCATTTCTCTGTCAGTTAATCAACCCTCTGCACACTGAAAGCAGACAGGCGATTTTGACCAGATTGCAACTCCTTCACAATCAGGTCGAATACTCTGTAATTACAGTACTGTTGAAAACAAGACCTTGTTTTGGAAAACACATTCAAGAAAATTCTCGGTTAAATCTTTTTTATCTTTAACTAAAAAAATGTCATTCTACGTCATTATTATGGCTCATGATTATTGGACAGGAGTATTTTTGTGTCTGTACTGATAGTGATCCCATGAGAGGGCTCAATAATTATGTGTTACCCACTCCTGGTAATTTATCCTTGTTTCCTCGGCAAAAAAATTGCTGTGGAAAACTGGTGCTTCTACGGCAATTGCTGTGAAGCCTGTTCGATTGCGTAAAAATCATCAGGGGGCAGGGCATAGTCTCAGTTGCCATGTACATGTACATATAGTGTGCAGTGAAAACTTTCAAGTAACTTTAACATGTGAAAGTAGTTCGAGATACATGTGTATATAATCACAGTCAATGTGCAGAATCTTTCACTTAATCAGAGTGAAAATAAGATGCATCATAACGACGAACTAAGTATCTCACTGCTTCTATGTTGATAACACCAGAACCTGATGTCAGATTCTGGTGTTATCAACATAGAAGAAGCAGAACACATAGTTTCTAGTGGTTATGCTGCAACTTGTACTGTAAATTATAAGATTAGCAATACAGCATAGTGCAACACACATGGTTTGATTCTTTGAATAACCTGGAAATTGTACAATTTCTGCCACCACAAGGCTTTCTGAAGAAGCCATCCTCGGCAGTATTTTTGCTGTGGATATTTTTTTGTTTCCTCAGCATTTTCCTCGGCACTGCTGATTGCTGAGGGTGAATTACCAGGGCTGGTTACCAAGTGGAAATATATTATTTGTTCGTGCACACAAATGAGGTGATTGTCAGTATCAGTGCAAAAACTCGAGATTCTCTTTATTATGTGCACTTCAGAAAATTCCAATGTTTTCGACAGAACCACCAGCAAATCATTCAAGATTCTTTATCATTGCCTAACCATTTTTCTATGGCATCTAATGAACTCTCACAGCAAAATATAGTTCCTCAGTATTTTTACACACTGTTTGTAGGTTGAAATTGTTTTAAAATAAGAGGAAAAAACCCCTAGAACAACATTTTCAATTTAAAGTTAACTAGTTTTTAGAATTATCAAAGGCAAAAACCATGGATAACTTCGTCTCATGTATGGAAGGAGTACTTTCATTATTGTGAATGTTTTCTCAATAATTTATAGTCAAGTCTAAAATAAAAATGTTTAGCTACATTATGATAATTAAACTAATTTTTCATCTATCTCATATGGTTTTAACTGGTATGATTTTTATTCTCTCAAAGGATTAAGGAGATTAATCTGCCTTGAAATAATTGTAATGTATCTCAGTGCTTCACCTCTCAACCTTTCATGCAATTTGTATTTTAATGCCAGGGATCGTTTTGGGTGTCTACAGGGTCCGAATATGGGACCCTTTCCCAATGGAATTTTGGCATGATTTTTTTCCAATTGAAACCCAATATTTCCCAATCTCAGTCCTCATTGAGATAAAAATTTAATTCTTTTTACTCTCAAAGGCCTTATTTTGACTTTAATCATTTTTTACTGCAACAAAACAGGTGCCTCCACGGGTAGTTTTTAGATACATTTGCAAGTTACATCTCATGAACCTTGTCAGTTGTTTCTAGGCAAGTCTTGGCTGCCTATATAGGCAGCCAAGTCTTGCCTAGACACAACTGCTAAGCCACGTAATGTAGACTGTTCATGTGAAGCAAATCCAACAATTTTCAATAGCCTGATCATAATTTCATGTGACTGTTTGTTATAAAACTTACTACGTGTAATATACATGTAGTAGCTTCTGTACTAATGTTCTCAGCTCAATATGAAGGTAATATTTCTTACTCTTTGTGTGTTTCTTCTTCCAAACAAATTCCCAATTGGAGCCTTCATGACAGGAATTTTCCCAATTGTATGGACCCCTTTCCCAAAGAGGGTAGAAGAACCCCTGAATGCTCACAAACTTTTACATAATATATTTTAAAAAAAACGGAATTAAATAGCATCTATGGCTATTAAACACTACAGAGGAATGAAGTCATGTAATTATTCAAAACTCCATTGTCCAGTAAGATGATTTTTTCTGGTATTGAGATGCTACCACACAAACAGTGCCCAACTTTAAGGAATGGAAAATAGGGAGCCCAAATATCAACAAAAGGACTTAATTTGAACAAACTTGAACTGGCTAAGCACCCCCCACCACCACCAAATCAGGATTCTGACCATTGAATCTGAGGAAGAAGATTTTCAAAGATTATTCCTCATATTGGACTAAGTTAAAGAGCAAGGATGAGGAGTGCTTAGTCAGTTTAAGTTTGTTCAAGTTAAGTCCCTAGGCTGATATTTGGGCATTCCCTCCCCCTCCTCTGGGATGTCAGTATTGGTGATGTTTGATGAGGTTTTTTTTACACTCACAACAATCAAGCATACTAACTTTCACATCATCATACATTAGCCTATTGCAAAAACTATAAATGCAAGATCAACTTTCCAATATTATAAGTTATTGTGATGAATTGATGGTAACATGGTCTGAGGCTCAAAGCTTATGTTCAACCGAGATGCAAAGCATCTCGGTTGAACATACACTCCAAGCTGTAAACCTCAGACCATGTTACCATCAATTCATCACAATAACATATATGTTCCAATAGACTGTACCCATAGCCCAAAACCTACGTCGTGAAACACAAGAGGTTTATTTATTAAACTTGTGATCGTTAAAAGTTGCATTGTTCAAGGCAACTTATAACGATCACAGGTTTAGTAAATAAACCTCTTGTGTATTCACAACGGCACTGGATAAATAATCAATAAACCAGATAAACTCATTCCATCTTAGTTCAAATCGTAAATCGTAAATCGTTTTGTAATTTAAACAACACTTCATCCGGAACACCGTCTGCTGCACATGTGAAACATCCAGAAAAATGAAGCGGCTTGCTAGTCACTCCGTTGATGAAGCAGTTACAAAACGGACGTCATTGCAAATATTTCACGTTGTGACGTCAGTCAATAACATTTGCCACTTGAGCCATAAACATAGAATATACCATGTGAGCAGTTCCCATCCAATTAGAGGAGGAGAATTTTAGTCTTATTGGAACATCAGCATCTGTTTTGTCAGTAAAAACTAAAATAAACCCTGAGAAAATTCAATTTGCATAGTCGTGAAAAATGTGGGCATAAACATATTCATTTTTTGCAGAATTAAACTATTCTTTAAAAAGCAATTGGCGATTGTGAGGTGGCAGAAAATGAGCACAATAGAGAAAAAAGTATTGTCCATTCATGAAAACAACCCCCTCCTCTCTCTCCTCCCCCTCAAGATGTTGGAAGCTGGGATGCTTTCTGTTTGACCATTCAGCATTCCAGCAATCCAGTTGTATGGAGATCAGTTGCCCAATTGAGATCAATTGCCCAGATGCATTGCACTGAATAACAATCATACCTAAATCAAACCATTTAAGCACTGTCTTAGTATTCAACTCCACCATTCTATCCACACAGTTTCAGAATTCAACCAGCTATATGTTTGATGGATCTTTGTGTGTGAGCTTTCTTGAGGAAAATACATATGATTGGTTGTTTTTCTGATAAGCGAAGAAATCGACTTTGTTGAGAATGGGAGAAATTTAACATCAGTGTGAAGGGAGAAGAGAAACTTTCTATTACACATTTTATTCAACGTTTTGTTTTTTTTATCAGTAGCTTGACAAACTGTTTACATAAGAGTTGTCTGATGTTTGGGAAGTGCAATATCTTTTTAACCCTCAAGGCCTAGGAGAGTTTTATAAGAAACCTGTTACAGAACAGCCTGTCAGTCAAGACATTGGCAGTGATTTCTAGTTTAGTCTTGTGTACCTATACACCAAATGATGACTAGAAACCACTGACATGATAATGTAACAGTTGAATATTGGAGCCCACTTAATTGTACATCTTTTAATTGAATAACTGTGTTGATCATATATTAATTACATACACCAAACCATTTCCCATACCTTCATTACAAATTTCACCAGATAATTGCACATAGGTTCTAGAGTAAACTCCTGTTACCAGTAATTGAATAAAATATCTTTTCGAGGAATTACGCCAACATCCTCTCACATCTACTGAGTCCACTACATTTATTCATATTTTTTGGCCTCAGTACATCCAATACAGGCATTAATTAATCTATTATATCTTGTTTGACAGAGCTCAATGAGCTCTGTCAAACAAGATACAATTGAATAAATTCTCAGTTCATAGATGGAAGATAAGAAAAACATCCAATTCCTGTTAATTGTATACTCCTGTTAATTGAATATTTTTCTCTGGCAAAGTGGCTATTCAATTAAAAGGTTCCACTGTTCTGAGGCTACTTAGTTTGTCAAAAAAGACGTGTTAGGCATTAAGGGTTGAAGCAGTTGTTAAAATTTTACTCAAATATTGTAAATTTTTTGTACATTTACTAGAATCAAGATACCATTCTTTTTCAAAACATGAGTGATGGATGAAAACAAATGTCACAGCACTTCATTTTAAATCATGCATACATGTACATGAAAACAGTCAACAAATGAGCTTCGACAATGCTCTCATATTATTATCCTAGCTCATGTGTTTACACACTTAATTGCTAGTTATTTTACATGCCTTCCTTACTACCAGAGAACTTTTTGAGTTGGTGATTATTAGTCAGTGTTGGCAGTATAGTAGGTAGTGGCTAGTGACCACCCCAGTAGTGTGTCTTTTGTGTGATGTGGGTGATTTTAGGGAATTAGGGAACTACTGGAACCTGGTTTGTGCCAGAGTTGCCCACTAATGCCCTAAAACCACCCAGATCACTTCTTCGTTCACAAATTTTTACATGATGTTCTCGGCATGGAGCCCAGAACTTGGTTTACCTTTTAGTGATGCCCCTGTACCATTCCCGGCACAACATTCGAAGTTGCTCTGTGGCCTATGTAATCCATGATCAAAGGGAATGATAACACAACCAATGTTACTTCAAATATAAAATTACCCGAATGTGAAAAATTTGAGCTTTGTATTTTCAGAAATGCCCAAATGTATAGCCCTCAAAGAGACAGATATATGTGCACAGATATAGAGGGTCTCTGATGAGTTAAATTTCATATGATATTTCTGTACCGAGTCACTAAAATAGATCTGATTTAAAGTTTACCAAGGCCCAGATTGATATAGTGAAGGAGGAATTTTATGTCAAATCATGAGGAATATATTAACATTCTTTTTTATCACATGATGTGCAATTAACCTTTTAGCTAACATAATGACTAAAGCTTGCCAGCACTGTTTACACAAATCACCAGTCAAATTTGATTTTTTCAGGTTGTGCCTCAAAAACACAGTGTATGACCGACCCCTCACTGGAATAGCTCACTGAGTTCAGTCTAATGATGGTCGTAAGCTATGTATTTGAAACAAGAAATGAAAATATTCAATTATTCAGGAAATGTCGTCGGCAATCTGTATTAATGAAAAAGAAGAGAAGATTAATTCAATTGTACTTTGGAGACCAACTCACTCACAGTGTTACCACGTCGACGTTGATTTCTGACTTGATTCCCATATTAGAAGTATTATCAACAATATTTTCTGTAATGAGAGTTATTTTATCATGATTATGTGATAAAACAAGTTCTGTTCAGCCAGTAAACAAGCCTGGAAATAAGCAACCTGTTATTTGCAGAATGAGGTCCCCAGGGGGTGAATTTTCTGATGCTGTCTAATGATATGTATTTGGATGGGCCGGGAGCATGGTGACTCAGTAGGTAGAGGTGCAGGCTGCAAGCCAAGAGGTCCTCGGTTTGAATCCCACCTGCGGTAACCTCGTTGTATCCTTGGGCAAGACACTTCATCTCCATTGCCCGCGTGGGGGCACAGTGGTGTCGTGCACTAAGGCGTACTGCACATCGATGGTGCACTTGTCTTCAACCAATGCTAACCCTGCTTGTGTGGAGTTCGTACGTTGGAGAGCTGACAGTTGCTCGCCGTTGCTCGGTGGTTCTCTCCGGGTACTCTGGCTTCCTCCACCCGTGAAACTGTCGTGGTCATGATTAGCCATTGTGCAGAAATATGTGACCTTAAACACCAATAAATAAATAAATATAATTAATATTTGAATGGGCAATAACATCAAATATAACTTCATTACTCATAGGACTTTCACAACTGAAAAGGGCTAAATAATTCTCCTGCAAATCATTGCTAAATCTATCGCTGTGCATGCTCTAAGCAATTTTTCTTGCCCAGAGTGAAACTACTCTGTTACCCAGTAGAAGGTGTCATGGTTCTTGTAAACTGGTTAAGTGTTAGAAGGTAGCCACTATCATGATTCTATTGAAAAAAATGCTGAAAGCCTCTTTATTGATTTGAACTGTTTCATTGGCTTGTTGAGAAAAGGACAAAAATATTGATACAAATTTGTTTTGTTACAATTCATTGGAGAGTGCCAGCTGGCACTCTCTAATAAATTGTAAGAAAACAACTATTTAAGAACAAAATCTTGGTAAACAAAGGATCCACTTTCTGATAATGTTGTGTCTTTAAAAAAATTCTCATGTTACAAATCACATCGGAAAACTGAACTACCAGTTATTAAACTATACAGGGGCATGGTAGCATTGCGGTAACCGGTTCTCGTCAGATCACCGAAGGTAAGCAATGTTGATCCCGGTTAGTCCTCAGATGGGTGACGTCTGAGCGATCGATTCGGAAACCCACGTTGTGTTCTTGGGCAAGGCACTTAACCCTGATTGTCCACATGTGGGCACTATGGCGCTGTGTACTAAGGTGTACTGCACGTCGATGGTGCGCATATCTTCAACCAATCTAAACCTGCCTGTGCTGCAGTGCAGAGTTACGATGTTGGGGAGCTGGCAGCTGCTCATCGTTGCTCGGTTCTCTCTGGGTACTCCGGCTTCCTCCACCCATAAAACTGTCATGGTCATGTTTAGCCATTGTGCATAAGTATGTGACCTTAAACACCAATAAATAAATTAAACTATACCCCTATAAATAGTCTTCTTAACAATAATCTTCTCTTGCCAGACTCTGTTGAATTTTTCATCAAATAAAACTGGATTCCCGCTCAAATGAAAAGTACTTTAAAAAAATTTTCTACCGCCCTCCTTGAAAAGTACTTAAATTTAGTTTTAACCATACCCCTATCTTCTTAACAATAATCTTCTCATGCCAGACTCACCTCCATGTGATATCACAAAATTGGTCAAGAATCACATCTCTTTGATCTCATTATTGTCCCATGTGTGCTTCAAAGTGCCATCCGCGATGTTTTAGCACCTTATTGCACTCAGGAGACAATATATATCTAGCTAGTTGACTTTTCCAGAAATCAGATTCTCAAAGCTGAAATTCTTTGTGTTCATGTTGTAAGTTTATATGAAAATTATAATAGTCATCGTAAAAAAAATGGTGTTTTGAGCCCTGAATAGAGCTCAACTGGTAGAGTGCTGGAAGCCCATATTTGGGCTTTATTGTCAAGTACAGGTACCCCAAATTATAGGTTTCATACTTGGTGGATTTATTTTTTATATCTTAGAAGCAAAATGTTTTAGTCTGTAAGAATATGCCTTGTTACAATCTGTGGGAGAGTGCCTTCTGGCACTCTCTTATAGATTGTAACAAGACAAAGACACTTGAACTTACTGAGATGACTTAAAATAATTCAGCTCTCTACCAGTAACCCTTTACCCAACGTAACGGCCAAAACCTGCCATCGCTATTCTAAAAAATCGCCAATTAATTTTCATTATTTTTTCATTTTTTGTCTTAAAAAATAGGTTATGACCCCTCGTTGGAATGAGCTCATCGAGTTCATTCCAATGAGGGGTCATAACCTGTGTTTTTGAGACAAAAAATGAAAAAAATTAGTTATTCAAGAATTTTTTGCAAGTGTTGTCTGCTTTTCATGTTATTTAAAATAGGGTTAAAAAGTGCTTGAATTTGATTCTCTAATGTCAGTCAGAAACCCTGCAGTCATAGCTGCTTTGCAGCAGCCATGACTTGGATTTTATGAAAAATTTAAGAAAATACTCGGCAAGTTAAAAGTTAACAGTGCAGGTTAATTCTACGAACAGCAGACAAGAGGATTTTGCTTTATATAACATTGCATTTCCATTATTTTTTTCTCCTATAGGCAAACAGTTTTTCTCTTCTAATTCTTCTAAATCATAGCTTATGACTTCTGTTTGGAAAGAGATTTGTGAACAATCACTCTTTTACTGGTAAAATAGGACCCAGTCACCAATGCTTTGGGTGGTAGTCCTCTAAAATTGGCAACATGGGTGTAACCGATTGGCTAATCTTTACTTTCTATCCATGTTGGGCTGTGTTGTGTCCTTGGGCAAGACACTTCATCTCCATTGCCCACGTGGGGGCACGATGACGCCGTGTACTAAGGCATACTGCACGTCGCTGGTACGCATGTCTTCAACCAGTCTAACCCTGCCTGTGCTGCAGTGCGGAGTTACGATGTTGGGGAGCTGGCAGCTGCTCGGTGGTTCTCTCCGGGTAGTTCGGCTTCCTCCACCCGTAAAACTGTCCTGGTCATGATTAGCCATTGTGCATAAATATATGACCTTAAACATCAATAAATAATAATAATAACAAATAAATAATCCATTTTGGGGAGGGGGGCACGGTAGCTCCGTAGGTAGAGGTGCAGGATGCAAGCCGAGAGGTCCTCGGTTCGAACCCCACCTGCGGCAACCACGTTGTGTCCTTGGACAAGACACTTCCCCCCCCCCCCCCATTGCCCACGTGGGGGTACAGTGTCGTTGTGTACTAAGGCGTACTGCACATCGATGGTGCACTTGTCTTCAACCAATGATAACCCTGCTTGTGTGGAGTTAGTATGTTGGGGAGCTGACAGTTGCTCGGTGGTTCTCTCCGGGTACTCCGGCTTCCTCCGCCCGTAAAATTGTCACGGTCATGATTAGCCATTGTGCAGAATTATGCGACCTTAAACACCAATAAATAAATAATCCATGTTGTGGTCACGATTAGCCGTTGTGCATAAACATGTGACTTTAAACATCAATAAATGGGCATCTGTTGGCAGATTGCTCAGAGGGATAAATGGCCACTAACTTCCCAAGATATTTATTTAAACAGCTGGGTTCAGTTTTTGTCAAGGTTTAATAATGATCAGTTTGGTCAGAAACAAGCCTGGATATAAGCAACCCGTCACTTGCAGAATGAGGTCCCCAGATGGTGAATTTTCTGATGCTATCCCATACTGTGGGCTAGAATCTACCAATTTATTCTCTGGGTTCCTCTTTCTAATTAGGCCTGAGCCCTTCATTCAGATTCAGTTTCACAGAGGGTAAATTTAGTAATGCTACCCTGCCATGCAGGGTAGCATCACCAAATTCTCCCGCTGGGGACATCATTCTGCTGATGACAGTCTACTTATTTCCACGCTTGGTCAGAAAAAAGAAGCTTAGCAAAACAAATTATTTTTTACACTTCTATTTTTATTACCTTTTGTGATGGCAAACATGAGCTGTCTGATCTGTTTTATACCACGATTGCTGAGTGTGTTCAACATTACCCGATACAATACAGACATAGTGAAAAATGTACTGGGTACATCACACTTGGAATCTGGTCTACTTGTAAGAACGTCGTATAAGAATGCATCTGGGAAATGCATCTGGGCGACATTATAACGTGAATTAAATGCTTCGGCACTATACAGACCCTTGAAGGTGATATTTTTCTTTGAACATATTGGCCTCAAGCCTAGAAATAAGCAGACTATCATGTCCTGAGTGAGGACCCTAGAGGGCGAATTCTGTGATGACTGAATTTACCCTCTTAGGACCACAGTCTGAACCGAGGCCTACCTAATCGAGGTACCCAGAGGATAAATTGGCCCTGTATGGATAGCATTAGCAAATTCACCCTCTGAGGATTCCATTCGGCATGACAAATTGCTTATTTCCAGGCTTGGTGAGAAATATGCTAGGTACACCACACATGGAATCTGGCCTTCATGTAAGAATGTCATGTAAGAATGCATCTGGCTTATGCATCTGGGTGACGTTATAACATGAATTGAATGCTTCGCCACAAAACAGACCCCTGAAGGTGATATTTTTCTTTAACCCTTTACCTAACACAAAAAACAGACGACACAAATAAAATTCTTGAATAACTATTTTTTTTTATAACTTTTGTGTCAAAACCATAGCTTATGACCCCCCTCTTTGGAATGAGCTCAATGAGTTTGTTCCAATAAGGGGTCATAAGCTGTGGTTTTGAGAAAAATGAAACAAATAATGAAAATTAAATGGTGATTTTTGTGAATAGCGCTGGCCGGTTTTAGCCATTACATTGTGTAAAGGGTTAAACATATCTGCCTCATTCACTAAAATCAAGTTGATTTGTGGTATAAATACGTAACACAATTCGGGTGGAGTACATGGGACAGGAATCAATGACCCTTGTTAGAGTTTTTCCTGTATATCATGCATGCGGTCTGCACCTGTGCAATGCAGGAAAAACTCCAACTCAGGTCCTTGTTTCCAGTCCCCCATAATCCATCTCGTGTTCTGTCTTATTCATCCGCTTAATTCTCTATAACCTAAACTGTCTGAGCTTGTTTTCATCCACTGAATTCTCTATAACCTAAACATCTGAACTTGTGCTTGACCATTGAATTCTGTATAACCTAAACCGTCTGATCTTGTATTTTCATACACTGAATTCTCTCTTAACTGAACTGTCTGATCTTGTGTTTTCATCCACTGATTTATCTGCAAACTAAACTGTCTAATCTTGTGTTTTCATCCACTGAATTCTCTGTAACCTAAACTGTCTGAGCTTGTGTTTTCATCCACTGAATTCTCTGTAATACTACTAGGCAGTGATAAAATAAATATATCCGATGTGTATTCAATGTCGGAGACCTCATAATCATATACAATTAGTGTTGTCATTTTTTTTTTTATCCACCAGCAGTCTTGTTAACATTCTTCACACTGATGTTGAAATACCAAAATTTATTACTTTCCAAAGTGTGATTTACTGGGATTTCCGGGTTTGATTATAAACGATAACTTCACAAGTGAATTTTGCAATCAACTGGGTCATGTATCCGTGCGCTTTGCCGTGGGTGTAATGGGGACTTCATTGTTTTTTGTTTTTTTAACCCTTTACCTAACATGAAAAGCAGACGACACTTGCAAAAACAATTCTTGAATAACTATTATTTTCATTTTTTGTCTCAAAAACATAGGTTATGACCCCTCATTGGAACGAGCTCAAGACAAAAAATGAAAAAATGATGGACATTAATTGGCAATTTTTGAGAATAGCACTGGCCTGTTTTTGCTGTTACGTTAGGTAAAGAGTTAAATAATATAATTATTGTTAATAATGAAAAGTAATAAACAGAGTAATCGCTTGACTGGACTGGTTACGTGAAATAATTCATTCGAGGCAAGGGACTATACTCATGCGCATTCGTGCAATTGTGTTTGTACAACGACCCTCGCCTCTCATGAATTATTCCGCGTAACGAATCCTGTCAAGCGATTACTCTCTATTTGATTATTTTTCGTGGTCAGAATTTGTTATTCAAAATTTGTTTTATTACACATCACACAGGCACTTTTCAATAATTTGTAATAGAACAAATTTATATAAACAAAATATTATTTGCGTTTGACTGAATATGAAATATCAGCAAGGAAAACGTTTACTATTGGTCCAGTACCCTCATTTTTTTGAAAGCCTTGATAGTGGCTTCTAGCACTCAACCAGTTAGCTGCAAATTTTTCCAATAATGCAACTAGGAATGTAACCAATTCGATCTTGTTTGACAGAGCTCTTGAAGCTGTGTCAAACAAGACTGAATTCGTTAAATTCCTAGTTGCATTATGGGAAAAAAATGCTGCTTGAAATTTCGGTGTTTTGACATCAGTGTGCAGAGAGCTAATTCAGACTACTCAGAAATCTCCTGACCCTGTAAACAACATTTACATCTTGATGTCATATAACTGATGGTCATTACAGTAATGACCCTCGGAAGGTATGGAATATGACTAATGATTCCCCAGCCAGCCCTGTGGGATTCTGCTGCACCCTGTGCTTTAAAGTAGGACCCAGTTATGCCTGGGGAGGACGTCCTGTAACCTGTGCAGCATAGTATGAATGATGATGTAGCCATTACTGCTGAGAGTGGCTTTAGAACACAAATTAATAATGAATTTTTCAGGTGGAGGTCTTTCAAAATTGAGCAGTGCTTGTTACTGCAGTAGACAAGTTTTCTTTTGCTCGTATTATTAATGATTGTAATTTTTCATTTTATTGCATCCCAAACTGCTTGTGACCTTTGACAAGCTCATTCCAATGAGGGTTCATAACTACAAAAATTTATAAAAATAGAATTGTGTTTTGCTGGGAGTGCATCATCAGAGATACCCTATTATTTAACTGTTGAAGTACTCAATTAATTTTAGAAAATTTGTGTCATGTCTTTGCCTTTTTACTATTTATGGGAGAGTGCCTTGGGACACTCTCCCATAAACTGTAACAAGGCAAATACTTACATACTAAATAACTACACTTCAGAGATAATATGAAGCACTTTCACTGAATATGAGGCCTTTACGTTGTAGTTCCTGTACTTCAGTATAAAGCCCAAATATGGGCTTCCAGCACTCAACCAGTTAATTATTCATCATATAACTGCATCACCTAATTCTACATATTGCTTCACATGGGAATCAGTGAGAATGTCTCTTTTTTAAATTTCTTGAGTGCCATAGAATCAAGAAAGAATGTTGTTTATATTTTCAATAGCATAGCAGGGGTTCAAACTCGGAGAGAGTTTCCTTCAGCACCGACTGCCTTGCGAAACCATACTAAACCACGCATGCCACTCAGCCTCCGACAGTCCCTAAAAAAGGAAATGCTAGTTAACCAAGGATATACATGGCCAGTAAAGAACACATGGAAGACTATTTTTTATTTAATTGTTCTTCATATAATTGCATTACTTAATTCTATTTATTGCACTACATGGAAATTGGCAAGAATTTCTCTTTTTCAAATTTCCAGAGAGCCGCAGAATCGGGAAAGGATGCTGGTTATATTTACAATGGAAAAAATAGTTTGATGAAGGCCCGCATCCAGGTGACAGGCAGGTGTGCAGGTTGTTGTAAGCAATGGGTTTCCAGGCATTAACTTTTTGGTGTCTGAGTGATAATATTAGTTCTATTTAGTTAGTTCTAAACATGCAGAAAGTAATCATAAATGGATGAAGTAGAACACTTTAGATTTTGAAATCGGTACCCACAAGTTCAAAGGTCACTAGACTGATACTTTAACCCCCTGCACACTGATGTCAAAATATCCAGATTTCAAGTAGCCATTTTTCCCATAATGCAACTGGGAATTTAACCAATTCAATCTTGTTTGACAGAGCTAAATGAGCTCTGTCAAACAAGATTGAATTGGTTAAATTTCTGGTTGCATTATGAGAAAAATTTGCACCCTGAACTTTAGATATTTCGACATCAGTGTGCAGGGGGCTAAAGACAACTTCATTGAAAATTGGTTTCTGACTAATAACTTTTGTTTTATATGTCACATATCAACTAGATTTACAGATTTTGCACCTCTATGGAAGGGGGAGAATTCTATCAAATTTAAAATCTGCTTGCCCCCGTAGGAACCCCGGGAAGTTAGGCAGTGCTTGTTTACAGTGGTAAACAGGCATCGTTTTACTGGTAAAATAGGACCCGGTTACTAATGCTTGGGGAGCAAGTCCTCTAAAATAGTCAACATGGGGTATAAACGATTGACTGACCTTGACTTTTTCTCCATGTTGTGGTCACAATTAGCCGTTGTGCAGAAGTATGTGACCTTAAACACCAATAAATAAATAAATGAAATCTTCTTGTGTTAGCTCAAAGGACTTGCTATAAATAGAACTTTGTCAAAAATTGGTCTCCGGCAATAACTTTTGTTCCACATGGCACAAGCCCACCAAAGTTTCAAGGTTAGTATCCTTGTCGAAGGAGAAGTATCCTATCAATTTTTCAGGATTGTTGACCAGGTTAAGGTCATTGTTACTAAAAAATAGGATATTTTTTTGTTTCTGGGCAATAACTTTTGTTCTATAGATCACAATTCAACCATACTTGCAGAAAGCATTTACATATGGAAAGAGGAAAAACCCTATCAAGTTTGTAGTCTGTAGCTGCAAGGTCAAAGTTGACCATAACTATAAACAGAATTTTGTTGAAAATTGGTTTCTGGCCAATAATTTACGTCTTATATGCCACATATTGACCAGATTTATTGATTTTGTACCCATATGGGAGGGGAATAATGCTGTCAATCATCATATCTGCAACCATAAGGTTGAAGGTCATCGGACTATTTCTATAAATTAAACTTGGTCAAAAATTGGTTTCTTGGCTATAACTATCATTACACATAATGTAGGTCCACCATACTTCTGTCTGTCTCTTACTGGAGACGGACCATATTAATTTTTAGATTTGTTGGCCAAAGGTCAAGGTTATTTAATTATTTATTAACTGGTAGAGTGCTAAATTATTTTTGGTCATCAGAATTTGTTCACATGTCTTTGCCTTGTTACAATTTATGGGAGAGTGCCAATGGGCACTCTCCCATAAATTGTAACAAGGAAAATCCACACAGACTAAATAATTTCACTTTTAAGATAATATGAAGCACATTCACAGAATATGACGCTCTTATGTTACAGTACCTGCCCTTCAGAATAAAACCCAAATATGGGCTTTTAGCACTCTACCAGTTAAGGTTTAACAACACTGTAACAGCCAAGGTCATATTGTGTTGGTGACAGTTTAACTGATGGAGGAAGCCGGAGTATCCAGAGAGAACCACCAAGCAACGACAAGCAACTGCCAACTCCTCAACACCTTAACTCCGCACTGCAGCACAGACAGGGTTAGATTGGTTGAAGACATGCACACCATTGACATGCAGTACGCCTTAGTACACAGCGTCATCGTGCCCCCATGTGGACAATCAGTGTGATGTGCCTTACCCAAGGACACAACATGGGAGTCCGAATCGATCGCTGAGACGGTCACACATCCAAGGACTAATTGGGCTCGACGTTGCTTAACTTTGGTGATCTAATGAGAAGTGATTACTGCAATGCCACCATGCCCCCTAAAGGTAGCTGTAACTGTAGCAATTTTCAGTTTCCAAATGATAATATTAGTTCTATTTATCACAGTTTAACCAAACATGCAGAAAGTAATCGCATAAGGAAAGAGAATAACCCTATCAATTTTGAAGTCTTTAGCCGTAAGGTAGAAGATCAAAGAATTGTTACTACAGTGGAACCCCATTAATTGAATAGCCACTTTACCAATGAAAATTATTCAATTAACAGGAGTATTCAGTTAACAGGGATTGTGCACTTTCCTATATTCTAGAGATAAACTAAGCGTTTACTCCATTATATCTAGTTTGACAGAGCTCCATGAGTGCTGTCAAACAAGATATAACAAGATTAAATGCCTGTATTGGATGTACTGAGGTCAAATAGATCTATAAACAAAGAAAATAAACAAAGAAAAACTGGGGAGAGTCAGGATAATTTCTCGACAGGTTACAAGATTTCTTATTCAATTAACAGGAGTTTACTCTATAACCTGTATTCAATTAACAGTTCAAATTTGTACTTAGTAAAGAGATATCCAATTAAGTGCACTCCATTGTATAAATAAAACTTTGACAAAAATTTGTTTCCAGGCAGTATCATAACTTGTGGATTTGTGATCAGTGTTCATGCTGGCCAGAAATTATTTGGTGTCAAATGAATTTTTGGGGTGCCAAATGAAAGATTTATTACCAAATGGAATTTGATTGCAAAATAAGAACAAATTAATCCTGTATTGTCCTTTGACTGCAACAAGGCACCATCTGTAAAGCATTACAAATGGTGCTTTGTTGCTCTCAAAAGTACGATATTTTATTTATTGGTGTTTAAGGTCACATACTTATGCACAATGGCTAATCGTGACCGGGACAGTTTTACAAGTGGAGGAAGCCGGAGTACCCGAAGAGAACTACCGAGCATCGACGAGCAACTGTCAGCTCTTCAACATTCTAACTCTGTTCAAGCTCCGCTCAAGCAGGGTTACAGTGGTTGAAGACGTGCACCATCGACGTACAGTACGCCTTAGTACACGGCGTCATCGTGCCCCCATGTAGGCAACTGGGATAAAGTGCCTTGCCCAAGGACACAACGCAGGCCGTCCCAGATGGGGATCGAACTCGGAACCTCTAGCACAGAAGTACAACAGTCTACCACTGAGCCACCACACTCCCATTTAGGAGATAAACATCTCTTGTTGAGTTAGATATTCGGGAATTTGACTATGGAAAGCCATTTGTTAACCACCCCCGAAGGGGCGAGTTAAGAAATGGTTTTCCATAGTCAAATTCCCCTGAATGTCTAACGAAACAAGAGTTGTTTATCTCCATTGTAATTCCTGTTATCATTAGAAGTGAAAAAATTCTCCAAACCCATTTTATTTGAAGAAAAACAATAAAAAAAAAACGACGACACTTGCAAAAAAAATTCTTGAATAACTATTATTTTCATTTTTTTGTCTCAAAAACATAGGTTATGACTCGTCATTAGAACGAGCTCAGCGAGCTCGTTCCAATGAGGGGTCATAACCTATATTTTAGAGACAAAAAATGAAAAAATAATGAAAATTAATTGGCAATTTTTTAGAATAGCGCTGGCCAGTTTTGGCCATTATGTTAGGTAAAGGGTTAAATAATATAATTATTGATAATGAAAAGGATTAAACAAAGTAATCGCTTGACTGGACTGGTTACGTGAAATAATTCATTCGAGGTGAGGGACTATATTGTTAAACACTCGTGCGCATTCGTGCACAAGTATTTGTACAACTTCCCTCACCTCTCATGAATTATTTTGTGGAGCGCGGTGGCTCAGTAGGTAGAGGTGCAGACTGCAAGCCGAGAGGTCCTCGGTTCGAATCCCACCTGCGGCAACTGCGTTGTGTCCTTGGGCAAGACACTTCATCCCCATTGCCCGCGTGGGGGCACGATGATGCCGCGTACTAAGGCATACTGCACGTCGATGGTACGCATGTCTTCAACCAATCTAACCCTGCCTGTTCTGCAGTGCGGAGTTACGATGTTGGGGAGCTGGCAGCTGCTCGTCGTTGCTCGGTGGTTCTCTCTGGGTACTCCGGCTTCCTCCACCCATAAAACTGTCACGGTCATGATTAGCCATTGTGCATAAAAATGTGACCTTAAACATCAATAAATAAATAAATAAATAAATACATGAATTATTTCACGTAACCAGTCCAGTCAAGCAATTACTCTCTTTTTCTTCCAGAAGGCTTATAAAAAAAATGAAGCAAGATGAAAAAGATTTAACAACAAAGAAATGTTTTCATAAGAAATAGCTCAAATGGATAAACTGTTAATTCATTTGACCCATAACAAAGCGGCTTAATTATACATGTTACCCATAGATTAATTGACAGGAGTGAATTCTATCTCGACTGTGTCATCAGACAGTGATTTTATCGAAGATGACGCAATGAAATAATAAACCACAAAGTCTTTGAGAGCTACCACAAGTGTATTTTTGGTGCCAAATTGTGTTGCCAAATGCTGTTTTTTTGGTGCAAAACAAACTTTTTACTGCATTTTTCACCATTGGCACCTAACAGCGTGAACACTGTCTGTGATTCTCATTGGAATTTTCTACTCTTCAGCATATTCACACAAAAACTAAAAAATGTCGCTTGACCACACGTTCCCCGGAAAAAAATTGAATTTTTCGATGTCGAAAAGGGACATAACTCTGGCAAAAAATGTCAGACCAAACCCCAATTTGAACTTGACCTGTATTTTATGTTGATACATCTACATAACAAATTTTATTTGATTTGGTCAATTACAGCTTAAGTTATTGGTTGGAAACTAAAAAATACAGATTTCAAAGTTGAAAAGGAGAATAACTATGGCAAAACTTGTTGGACCACACTCCAATTCGAACTTGACCTGTATTTTATGTCGATACACCTACATACTAAATTTCATTTGTTTTGGTCAACTATAACTAAAGTTATCATCGGGGAACCAAAGTGGGACACACATACTGACACCAGCTATTTTAATAGTCTTGGGGGGAGGGGCGGGGGTGGCATTGTGGTAATGGGTTCTCATCAGATCACCGAAGTTAAGTAATGTCAAGCCTGGTTAGTCCTCAGATGGGTGACCGTCTGAGCGATCGATTCAGACTCCTGCATTGTGTCCTTGGACAAGGCACTTAACCCAGATTGTCCACATGGGGGCACGATGACGCCATGTACTAAGGCGTACTGTACGTCAATGGTGCGCATGTCTTCAACCAATCTAACCCTGCCTGTGCTGCAGTGCAGAGTTATGATGTTGGAGAGCTGGCAGCTGCTCGTCGTTGCTCTGTGGTTCTCTCCAGGTACTCCGGCTTCCTCCACCCATAAAACTGTCACAGTCATGATTAGCCATTGTGCATAATTTATTTATTTATTGGTGTTTAAGGTCACATATTTTTGCACAATGGCTAATCATGCCCACCATTGTGCATAAGTATGTGACATTAAACACCAATAAATAAATAATAAATAGTCTTTCAGGGGGACAATTATAGAATGTTACCAGGTGTGCAGGGAAGTCACATGGTCTGATGAACCATATGAATTGGAACATTCTTGTTTTCTGTGGCAAACCAATGTCTAGGGTGTAAGTTAACCCTTTACCTAACCTGAAAAGCAGACGACACTTGCAAAAATAATTCTTGAGTAACTAATTTTTTTCATTTTTTGTCTCAAAAACATAGGTTATGACCCCTCGTTGGAACGAGCTCGACGAGCTCGTTCCAACGAGGGGTCATAACCTATGTTTTTGAGACAAAAAATGAAAAAAATAATGAAAATTAATTGGCGATTTTTGAGAATAGCGCTGGCCGGTTTTGGCCGTTACGTTGGGTAAAGGGTTAAATCAAGTAGCAGTGTAGATATGAACAAGTGGTTATACTTTACTTTATACTCTCATTGCAGTCATGTCATACAGTGGACCAATTTAATCTCTGGGTACCTCTCTCTGTTTAGGCTTGAGACCTTGATTGAGATTGAGGTTCACAGAGGGTAAATTTAGTGATGCTCCCCTGCTGTGCATGGTAGCTCACAAGCCAGAAAATAAGCAGACTGTCATCTGCAAAATGAGGTCCCCAGAGGGTGAATTTAGTGATGCTACCCTGCACAGCAGGGTAGCATCACTAAATTTACCCTCTGTGAACCTAAATCTGAATCAGGGTCTCAAAACTAAACAGAATGAAGTACCCAGAGGATAAATTGGCCCACTGTATGGGATAGCATCATCAAATTCACCCTCTGGGGACCTCATTCTCCAGATGTCAGACAGCTTATTTTCAGGCCTGGTAGCTCACCAAATCCACCCTCTGGGGACATTCTGCAGATGACATTTGCTTATTTCCAGACTTGGTCATGATATAGCCATAGATGCTGAAAGTGACCTCAAATACCAGTAAATAAATAAATACGTGGTCAGATTTGAAATCTTTAATCCCAAAATGTATAGTTAGATGGAAATCACACATAAATAATATTGAAATAAAATACGGAATGTAACTTCCGCTACATTAACCCTTTACCTAACATGAAAAGCAGACGACACTTGCAAAAAAAATTCTTGACTAATTTGTTTCATTTTTTGTCTTAAAAACATAGGTTATGACCTCTTATTTGAACGAGCTCAACAAGCTCATTCCAACGAGGGATCATAACCTATGTTTTTGAGACAAAAAACGAAAAAATAATGAAAATAAATTGGAGATTTTTTAGAATAGTGCTGGCCGGTTTTGGATGTTATGTTGGGTAAAGGGTTAACACAATAACATCTGTACTTATGCCATGCTAATTCCAATATCACTAGTCCTACCATAAATTTAAGGCTTCTCAGCAATCTCGATGATAAACTATAATCCTTACAGGGTAATAATCCAACTACAACATCAACAAGGCCTGCCTTGGATGAAGGTGTGCCTTGTTGATGTAGTTGGATTATTTTATCAGTCTGGACTTGAGCCATCACAGTCAGAACAAATCGTGGGTTTATTGCATCCCAACCCCAACCCCCATCGATCATCTAAAGGATGCCAATGTTTTGATTTGAGGTTTGATTCAATTTTGAATAATAGACTTGATTCGAATTAAATATGTGTGATTCCCTTACTGGAAAAATCCCAATTTACTAAGGATCTCGTGGGATTTAATCTATGGTTTGTGAAATCAATATGCAGTAAATTCATGGCACACTGATGTTAAAATTAGAGTTTCACAGGGGTTTTGCAGGAATAAAATAAAGTTGTGCTGCAGAGGAAGAAATTTATCTTACATTACCTGAGTGCTAAAAGATACCCTCATTGGTGAAAAATAAGCAATTTTCAATTTATTTTTCAAAACTAACTTGGAAATATCAGTTTTATAAAATTATTGGATGGTGTTTTTAATCCCTGAGCAACAAGTAGCAAATTAGTCCCATAAGGCAACTAAAAATTTAACTGATTCATTCTTGTTTGACAGACCTCAATGAGCACTGTCAAACAAGATCCCACTGGTTACATTTCTAGTTGCATTATGGGAAAAATTTGTGGCTTGAAATTTAAATATTTTGACATTATTCCCTGGGGGAACCCTGCAAAGCGAAGCCATGTTTGTTTACTGTGGTGCACGAGCTCAGTTTTACTGGTAAAATAGGACCCAGTCACCAATGCTTGGGGTAGAAGCCCTCTAAAATGGGCAACATGGGAATAAACAATTGACTAAATTTGACTTTATCTCCATGTTGCGGTCACAATTAGCCATTGTGCAGAAATATGGGTCCTTAAACACCAATAAATAAATAAATAAATTTGACATTAGAGCACATAGTTGAAGATTTCATTTCCTGTGGACATGCTTCAGATCTTTGAATTGATTTTATTTCGTATGTAGGGGTTTGCATTGCTACAATTTATGGGAGAGTGCCTGTAGGCACACACCCATAAATTGTGATGAGGCAAAGGTATGTGAATATATTTTTAGAACCATATATTTTAGCTCTCCTCAAGTTAACCCTTTCAACACTGGTGGTATCTTCCATGCCAGTTAAATGGCAGAAAATGGAAGAGTCCATATCCATTATTTGGGGGTAGAGCAATTAATATTTTCAAAATGCAGCCTTCAGGCTGCGCGCTGAAAATATTAATTGTTCTACCACACACATTCACTTAGTAGCCATCCTACTTAATGAAATTATGATGTATCGTATTCCTGGACCAGAAAAACAACCTTTTGTGTTGAAAGAGTTAAGTCGAAATGTTAGTGCAGGCTGGATGTGTTTGTGGATACTAGCCCCTGTGGCAACCCCAGGAAGTGGATCAGTGCTTGTTTACTGCAGTAAACCAGTTCTGCTTTACTGGTCAAATAGGACCCCGGAAGCAATGCCTGGAGTTGTCGTCCTCTAACGTGGGCAGCATAGGTATCACCAATTGACTAAACTTGACTTCATACATATGTTGCAGTCATGAGATGAGCCAAAGATGCTTAACCTTTGGACCCAAGAGGCCGCTTTTCTAGCCCAGGAACATGATACGTCATAATTTCATTTAATAGGATAGCTGGGAAGTGAATGTGTGGGATAGACCAATCAATACTTTCAATGTGCAGCCCCAAGATATTAATGGGTCTACCCCCATATAATGAATATGAGCCCTTCTAATTGCTGCCATTGAACTGACATGGGTGATACCATCGGGTTCAAAGGGTTAAAATGTTCTTCAACACTAAAAAATAAATAAGGGATATGCAGGCTACTAATGCAAACGTTCTATGCTCATTGCATGCAACCTTTTATGCTGCAGAGATTCAATATCTTGAGACAATAAACAATGTGGTTGTAGTGTTCTTCTGTACTGATTGATAATGATGAACAGAAATGCTAAGTGACAAAACAATTAATTTTTAAATATACCTCATCAGTTTGTTCAGTCTTGTGACATCTCGGTCTGTTCTTTCTCAGGTTTTGTTTTTCAGATTTGGAAAATTCAGTTTTTGAATCTCAAAATACCATTTTGTTTGTAGCAGTATATTTTAATTTTAATATATTACTGTATGGTTGGAACATTTTATTTTAAGTTTTCTCTTTATTGAATACATATTTGACAGGCTGGGTTCTATAATTTTTCCCTCGAAAAATTCTATAATTAGGTTTTATCTTCTTTTTTCATTCTCACAGCTGATGCTACTTTTTTGGAAGAAGCACTGTGGGAACCCCCGGGAAGTGGTGTGGTGCTTGTTACTGAAATGAAAAAACTAGTTATTCAAGAATTTTGTTTGCAAGTGTCATCTTCCTTTTGTGTTACGTAAAGGGTTAACCTTATGTATGAATACTTAACAATTGAGCTCTGGCAAACAAGACTGAATTTTTTAAATTCATGTTTACATGATTAGAAAAGTTTTCTGCTTGAAATTTTAGTACACATGCACAGAGGGCTAAAGATACAAAGTAAAGGCACTAACAAGGGTGCGCGGTGGCTCAGTGGTAGAGTGTTGGACTTCCTTTATCCCGGTTGCCTACATGGGGGTATGATGACGCCGTGTACTAAGGCATACTGCACGTCGATGGTGCACATGTTTTCAACCGCTGTGACCCTGCTTGAGTGGAGCTTGAACAGAGTTAGAACGTTGAGGAGCTGACAGTTGCTCGTTAATGATCGGTGGTTCTCTCCGGGTACTCGGGCTTCCTCCACCCATAGAACTGTCACGGTCACGATTATCCATTGTGCATAAGTATGTGACCTTAAGCACCAACAAATAAATAAATAATACTTTAGAACAATCTCTCAATCATACAGTACAGTTGCCATGGACTTGTCGTAATCCACATGTGGCCAGTAATGTCCACACATGCGTTTACCAGGTAATAAAAATCATCATCAGCAAAATTTTAATTAATGAAGCACCGGGTTGTAGCCGGTGCTTCATCAATTATATTTTTGATGATTATTCCTCTTGCAATCTAATTTTATTGCATCAGTGGAAATATTGCATACCCCATGGAAAGTGATCAGTCCATTTATTTTGGGATGAATTCAAAACTTTAATGTACCCTTTACATAATCAAACAATTTAATTGAACAGCACTATTCACAGAAACTGGCATTCAGATTTCATTATTTTTTATCTATTTTTTTGGTTGTGACTTCCCACGGGAACCCCGGGAAGTGAAGCTGTGCCTGTTCACTGCAGTAAACAGGCTCTGTTTTACTGGTAAAGTAGGACCAAGTCACCAATCCTAGGGAGGTGCAAATCCTCTCTAAAATGGGCAACATGGCTTATTAACGCTCACCCCTGGTCTTGAGTTGATACTCATGTTGTGGTCATGATTAGCCATTGTGCAAAATGTGTGACCTTAAACACCAATAAATAATAATAATAATAATTTGGCTGTGACCCCCTCAATGGAATGTGCTCAGTGAACTCATTCCAGCAAGGACTCATAAGCTGTGTGTTTGAGGCAGAAAATGAAAAGTTATTCCAGACATTATTTGAATGGGTTGTCTGCTATTTGTTCTGAGGGAAGGGTTAACTCTTTGCATGCTGCTGGCGGATATTCCTGCCCAGCACAGGGTTTCTCTTGTCACTGATGTAAGTATAATTTGGGCATATTTAAACATATTTTCCCCTGTAAATTGAATGGATTTTTTCACCAATGATTTCTTGTTATATTTAGATTAATTTTTCGTCAACTTCTAGTCATGGCTGCTTTACAGCATGGCTGCTTGGCAGAGCGGTGGCATTGCAGTAACCGGTTCTCGTCAGATCACCGAAGTTAAGCAACGTCCTCGGATGGGTGACCGTCTGAGCGATCAATTTCAAATTCCTGCGTTGTGTGCTTGGGCAAGGCATTTAACACTGATTGTCCACATGGGGGCACGATGTAACCATGAACTAAGGCATACTGCACATCGATGGTGCGCATGTCTTCAATCAATCTAACCGTGCCTGTGCTGCAGTGCGGAGTTGGGGAGCTGGCAGCTGCTCAGTGGTTCTCTCTGGGTACTCCGGCTTACTCCACCCGTAAAACTATCTCGGTCATGCCATTGTGCATAAGTATGTGACTTTAAACACCAATAAATAAATATCGGACCCAGTCACCACTGCTTGGAGGGGAAGTTCCCTAGAATGGGCAACATGGATTTAAACAGTTGACAAAACTTGTCTTTATCCCCATGTTGTGGTTATGATTAACCATTGTGCAGAAATATATGACCTTAAACAACAATGAATAAATAAATAAATAAATAAATAAATAAATAAATAAATAAATAAATAAATAAATACTGCAGTTCAACAATTGATAGAATTCTAAGTTTCCATCCAGGAGTTTCCAGAACATGGAGCCTTGGAAACTGTTGTCAGACAATCTAAACTATCAACACAGCCTTAACTAGCAACACAGCCTGAACTGTCAACCACAAGTTGCATGTGAGAACCCCAGGAAGTGGAGCAGTGCTTGATTACACTGTAAACAAGTTCTGTTTTACTGGAATAATAGGATCCAGTATCCAATGCCCGGTTCTCACAGAGTTCTCTAAAGTTGAATGGCCATTTTATCAAATAAAAATATTCAGTTAACAGGAGTATACAATTAACAAGCATGGATATAAGCAATCGTTCATTTGCAGAATGAGGTCCCCAGAGGGGAAATTTGCTGATACTATCCCATACAGTGGGCCATTTTATCCTTTGGGTATCTCTTTCTCTTATCTAACACTGCCTGTGCCACGGTGCAGAGTTCAGAGTTACGACAGCTGATCGTCGTTGCTTGGTGGTTCTCTCCGGGTACACCGGCTTCCTCCACCCGTAAAACTGTTGCCGACATGATATGACCCTGGCTGTTAATGTGTCATTAAACCCTAATAAAAAAAAAATCTCTTTCTCTTCAGATTTGAGACTGTGATTCAGATTGATGTTCACAGATGGTAAATTCAGTGATGCAGGGTAGCATCACCAAATTCACCCTCTGGGGACCTCATTCTGCAGATGACAGTCTGCTTATTTCCAGGCTTGACAATTAACAGGAACTGTGTTATTTCCTATCTTCTAGTTAGAAACTGAGCAGACATCCTATTTTATTACATACATGTAATTACCACAAAATAACTCATTACAGAAAAATATCATTCAGATCATATCTAATACCAGAATACCAGAATGACGTCAGAAGTCAACTTCGAATCATTGTGAGTTGGTTTCGGGACTAGAACCGAATTTATCAACCCTTATTTTTCATTAACTGTTTACCAAATGCAAATAGAAGACAAGAATTGCAAAAAAAACCCAACATTTCCTAAATAACTAAACATTTTCTTTTTTTGCCTCGGAAACATACTTCAAATTGGAATGAGCTAGTTCCAGTGAGGCACCATAAGCTATGTTTACAAGGCAAAAGTTGAATAAAATAATAAAATTTGTTAATAGCACTGGCCAGTTTAGTCTTTACTTTAGGTAGGTACAAGGTTAAATTACTACGGTGGCTGATTTAGGCCACCCTCAATACTTTTTTTATCTCGAGATCTCGACATAGTTTCTCGAGATCACGAGATATTATCTCATAAGATCTCAAGAAACTATCTCAAGATCTCGAGATAATATCTCAAGATCTCGAGATAATATCTCACGATCTCGGGATAATATCTCGAGATAAGCATATATAATCAGTGTCACCCTTTGATCATAAGCATGAATTCACTCCTGCCACACAAACTGTTTGTTTACTTGTCGCATCTTTTCCGACTGCGACATATTCATGCCTCCCATGACAATTACACGAATCAACTCCTGTCCCTCAGAAAAGTGAATAACTTATCAACCAACCACTTTGTTGCGTATCAGTTGTGAGAGCCCACCAAATCTCAATCCAGCTTTAATATAAACCGAGTCCCATCATCCGAGCTTGCACTTGCTGGTGTCTTGTTCCCACTCCAATCTGAAAGTGTCAACCCAGCACCCGGTACCTTCCCAATACCTACTGTAGTGCCTTTTACCCTAAAACACAACGTTTTGTCACTACTTTACAAGATGAAAAGTTTGTGTCTGTCTAACACTCCAAATCCAAAGTGTTGATCCAGTATCCGATACCTCCTTGTGCTACTGTAGTGTTTTTTTCTACCCTAAAACTCAACGTTTTCCTCACTTCTTTTCCTTCCAGTCCCATGCTGGTTGTAGTGATGTTTACCCTAAAACACAAAGTTTACTCACTACTTTACAAGACACACACCCATAAATACCAAATATTTCCTTCCAGCTCCACAGCCAATGAAGTGATTTTTTACTACAACTCAAAAAGTGTACTCACTACTTTGTAAGAAACACAGACCCGTAAATACCAAATAGCCCCCCACCCCCCCCCCCCCCACCACCACCACCACCCCAGCTCCACGCTGAAAGGTTTCATTCCCACAGTGAAATCAATCACCCACTCCCTCGGTGGATTTTTCAACCTACTTTCCACTTTGGTGACTGAGACACCATCGTCTCTTGACACGCTGTTATTCGACCGGACACCGTCATACAGAATAACTTTAACCCCATCCGCGCTTGCATTTTGATCGAGCAATCGATGGTGCTACTCGGTGTATAATAACCTTACACCAGCGACAGCTGTAAACATACCGTCGGATTCCCTTTCCTCTCGTTGGTTTGAATAGTTTGAATAGTCTGGATTAGGCGTAACTAGTTACGCCCTGTGAATACTGCTTTCCGGACGAGTGATTAAGGCCCTCCACGTATAGTCCTTTTCTAAAACTGACGTTGGTAATATATTACCAACGTCAGTTTCAGAAAAGGGCTTGCCCAGTACAAGGCCGCAGATGCTAGACAAAATCGTGAACTTATAGTCAATACTCAGCAATCTCCTGACCCCCAGGACCAAATTGACACCAGTAACCCAGAGCCCAGGAGGCGAATGGAATCCCCCCCCCCCCACTCTCCCCGGTGAATCTGAAACGTGGCAGGATGGGCATGACTAACATTGTTTTCCACACAAAACCCAATTACATGTAGTAATGAAAAGATTGACCTGTCACCCGACAAGTCTCAACGGTCCATACACCTTTCACACTTATCCGAAAGTGACAACTCCAACAGTGAAGTATCCAGTCCCACGCATATAAA
This sequence comes from Pictodentalium vernedei, assembly GCA_031216915.1. Classification (NCBI taxonomy): domain Eukaryota; kingdom Metazoa; phylum Mollusca; class Scaphopoda; order Dentaliida; family Dentaliidae; genus Pictodentalium; species Pictodentalium vernedei. The sequence goes on from CM062292.1 coordinate 436,807,976, forward strand.
GACAGACAACGTGAACCCGATTCCCAGTATGTCCGAACAAGATGAAGCCCCCTCAACATCATTTACTGCCACCCTTAACCAGCTACAACATGGCACCCCAATCAACAATACGTTCCTCCATGATCCCATACTCTCACCCGGTCACGGGAGAACTCCCATACTTGTGACCCCCACCTTCAACGTCAACTCATGAACCGAATGTAATACAGAACATCCCGTATCATAAGATTAATTGGACCTGGGGGAGCCGTGGCTGAGTAGGTATAGGTGCAAGCTACAAGCCGAGATTTTCTTGGTTCGGCAACCATGTTGTGTCCTTGGGCAAGACACTTCACCCTCATAGCCTACGTGGGGGCACGTGGCGTTGTGTACTAAGGCGTACTGCACGTCGATGGTGCACCTGTCTTCAACCAATGCTACCCCTGCTTGTGTGGAGTTAGTATGTTAGGGAGCTGACAGTTCCTCGCCGTTGCTCGGTGGTTCTCTCTGGGTACTGCGGCTTCCTCCATCCGTAAAACTGTCACGGTCATGGTTAGCCATTGTGCAGAAATATGTGACCTTAAACACCAATAAATAAATAAATAAATAAATAAATAATCACTCGTCCGGAAGCAGTATCCTCAGGAGGTAACTAGTTACGCCTAATGCAGACTTTTCAAACCAACGAGAGGAAAGGGAATCCTCGGGTAGGTTTATAGCTGTCGCTGGTGTAGGGTTATTATACATCGGGTAGCACCGTCGATTTGCTCGGTCAAAATGGACGCGGGGATGGGGTTAAAGTTATGCTGTATGTCTCCGTCAGCAAAATGGAAAGTGGGTGAAAAATCTACCAAGGGAGTGGGGATGAACTCGTTGAGCGTGGGGATGAGGGAGCTATTTGGTATTTACGGGTCTGTGTCTTGTAAAGTAGTAAGTAAACTTTCTGAGTGGTGGTAAAAAATCGCTCCATTCAATGTGGAGCTGGAAGGAAATATTTGATATTTACGGGTGTGTGTCTTGTAAAGTAGTGAGTAGACTTTGTGTTTTAGGGTAAACATCATTACAATCAGCATGGGGCTGGGAGGAAAATAAATGAGAAAATGTTGAGTTTTACAGGGAGGGGGGGGGGGGGGGAGGTCGCAAAAAAAAATGCCAGGATACAAGGTCCGGGTGGGTGGGTGGGTGAGCCCCAAAGTGCAGTTTTTGCCGGTGTCAAGCAATTTGTTGTCAAATATTTTACAGACAAGTAATTACAACCAAAGTGAATTCAAGTGCTTAGATTCATAACTTAGAACAGAATAGAGCATTGATATGTGTTGGGGGTTCCATGTTAGAATTTTTTCCCCATGTTTTACACTTCATTAGGGGGTGGTTCCTGTTCTGGGTCTGGAAAAAAATTGCAAAACACAAAAGTGATTCCCAGCTATTTGGTCATGATTTTCACTCCTTTATATTTGTACTAAGGCAGTCTGCTTCTTATAAGTGTTTTGCGGCTCCTATTATTTGATTCTTCTGTAAGCCTCAGGGTGCCTCATGCCATTGGTCTAGTGTGCTTCCATGTATGGAATAATTGGAAAGATTGATAGAATAAAAATCTTGATTGTGGAAAACGTGTATAATTTCAAGCAAGGTAAATATGATTCTAGTGACACTAACAAAAAAATAAATAAGAGGCAATTCATCTCAGACAAGCCACCCTGGCATGGGTCAAAGAACTTCAGTATTAGGTCTCTCTCAGACCAGCTGTACAAACTAAACATTTAACCGAAAAGTAATGAAATGAAAAACAACTATTTCTTGTAGACAGTTGAAGATATCCAGGTGAGAACAATATATTTTGGGCAGGGCTTCTTGGTGATGGGATTCGACTGGTGTCTGAACAGCATATACATGTTGTACATCGGGGTAAGGGTTGTGTTGCTTGGAACATGAATGGGTGTATATCTGCAATTCAATTGGTGGAGGCGGGTTCCAGTGGTTACCTGGGGGTCTGATGCTGCATTTCCGTTGTGGCTTTATAAGCAGAGAGATTGTTTTGGGGCCATCTGTGGCTAGGGGTGCCTTGGATGCCCAAGAGCAGGGCTGGGATATCGGACAAGTTGGTTTGCAGCACCTTTCATGTTTGGGAAAAGTATTTATTTATTTATTTTTTTTATTTTTTGATTTAGGTAGTTTGAATACTTCGTTAAACAGATTTTATAAATTGGGGTGGGTCCCCAATTGTCTTTGAGGAAAAACTGTGCGGGAGGGTTGGGTGTCCAAGACATGACTGACAAAAATTTGTATTCCGGGGGTGGTGGCTCCCAAAAAAAAATTTCCACCTTGTATCCGTAATTTTGTGCCTGACCCCCCCCCCCCCCCCCCCCTGAGTTTTAGGGTAAAAAACACTACAGTATGCACTAGGAGGTACCGGGTACTGGATCAACACTTTGGATTTGGAGTGGAGTGTCAGACAGACACAAACTTTTCATCTTGTAAAGTAGTGAGAAAACGTCCTGTTTTGGGATAAAAGGTACTACAGTACGTACTGGGAGGTACCGGGTGCTAGGTTGACACTTTGGGATTGGATTGGGAACAAGACACCAGCAAGTGCAAGTTCGAGTGACAGGACTCTGTTTATAATAGTGCTGGGCTGAGATTTGGTGGGCTCTCATAACTTCGCTACAAGGTGATTGGTTGATAAGTTTTCTGAGTGGCAGGAGTGGATTCGTGGTATTGTCATGGGGGCACGAATATGTTGCAGTCGGAAAAGATGCGACAAGTGAATAAACAGTTTGAGTGAATTCATGCTGATGATCAAATGGTGACACCGATTATATATGCTTATCTAGAGATCTCGAGATATTATCTCGAGATCTTGAGATATTATCTCAAGATCTTGAGATAGTTTCTAGAGATCTTGAGATATTATCTCGAGATCTCGAGATAGTTTCTCGAGATCTTGAGATATTATCTCGAGATCTCGAGATATTTTCTCGAGATCCTGAGATATTTTCTCGAGTTCTTGAGATATTATCTCGAGATCTTGAGATAGTTTCTCGAGATCTTGAGATATTATCTCGAGATCTCGAGATAGTTTCTCGAGATCTTGAGATATTATCTCGAGATATTATCTCGAGATCCTGAGATATTATCTCGAGATCTTGAAATACTATCTCGAGATCTTGAGATAGTTTCTCAAGATCTTGAGATAGTTTCTCGAGATCTTGAGATATTATCTCGAGATAAAAAAAAGTATTGAGGGTGGCCTAAATCAGCCACCGTAAATTACACATTATGTGATAAAAGGAATTGCAAATTCATCACGATTTGACATGAAATTTCATAACCTTGTTCACTAAAATTGATCTTAGCCTTGAACCTTGGCTGAGGTTCACTAATTTCATATTAAATTGTGACTCAATAGAGATCCTCTATATATCTTGTTTGACAGAGCTCATTGATTTAATATACACAATAACAGTTTGGGGGCAGTTACGGTTTATTAACAGCCTGAGAGGGATGAATAACAGCCCGAGGGTTTATTACCAGCCTGAGATAAAGTCGAGGGCCGTTAATAAGCTAGAGGGCTGTTATTCAGTCCTCGAGGGCTGTTAATAAACCAGGACGCCTGACAATGTTATTACTATTATTACCATGACCAGAAGCGGGTAGCAGGCTGTTAATGAATTTTATTTTTTTTAAAGCCCACCGCACACTTCTATTTGCATGACGTTGTGAATTACTGAATTTTACCACCCCGCTAAACTTTAATACTTTAATATACCAGAGAATGCCTGCTAAAGTGGTAATAATAGAGAGCTTTTTTTAACATTTTACAAGATTTTTTATTAAATTAATATGAGTTTCCCCTGTGGGAACCCCAGGAAGTGAAGCAGTGCTTGTTTACAAGCTCTGTTTTACTGGTAAAATAGGACCCAGTCACCAATGCTTGGGGTGGAAGTCCTCTAAAATGGGCAACATATTTATAAATGATAGAATTAACTTGACTTTATCTCCATATTGTGGTCACAATTAACCATTGTACAGAAGTGTGTGACCTTAAACTCCTGTAAATGAATAAACAGAAGTTTACTGTACAACTTATATGCAATTCACTGGTTGAGTGCTGGAAGCCCATGTTTGGGCTTTCTTCCAAAATGCAGGTTCTGTACTCAAAGGCTTCATATTCTGGTGATATGCTTCATATCTTTGAAGTGAAATTATTTAGTCTCTTGGCAACCACGTTGTGTCCTTGGACAAGACTTTTAATCCTGATTGCCCATGTGGAGGCACGGTGGCGTTGTGTACTGAGGCATACTGCACATCGCTAATGCACTTGTCTTCAACCAATGCTAACCCTGCTTGTGTGGAGGTAGTACATTGGGGAGCCTGACAGTTGCTAACCATTGCTCGGAGGTTCTCTGGCTTCCTCCACCCATGAAACTGTCCGACACGAGGTGACCCTGGCTGTCGAAAGTGTCATTAAACCCCAATAAATAAATAGATTTAGTCTCTATGGACCAAGCCTAAATATAAGCAACCTGTCATTTACAAAATGAGGTCCCCAGAGGGTGAATTTGCTGATGCTATCCCATACAGTGGGCCAATTTATCCTCTAGGTACCTCTTTCTGTTTTGGCTTGATACCTTGATTCAGACTGAGGTTCACAGAGGGTAAATCTTGTGATGCTATCCTGCTGTGCAGGGTAGCATCACCAAATTCACCCTCTGGGGACCTCATTTTGAAGATGATAGTCTGCTTATTTTCAGGCTTGCTATGGACTTGCCTTGTCATAATTTATGGAGAGTGCCAACAGGCACTCTCCATTAATTGTAACAAGGCAAAGATATGTAAACAAATTTTGACCACCAAACATAGTCTATCAGTCAAGCAATTAACAGATGAAATTTGTACTGAGGTATGGTAAATGGTTTGGTGTTTGTAAGTTATATACAGTTAAGATGGTTATTCAGGGGTGCGGTGGCTCAATGGGTAGAGGTGCGGGCTGCAAGCCGTGAGGTCCTCGGTTCGAATCCCACCTGCGGCAACCGCGTTGTGTCCTTGGGCAAGACACTTCACCCCCGTTGCCCATGTGGGGGCATGGTGACGCTGTGCACTAAGGCGTACTGCACGTCGATGGTGCACCTGTCTTCAACTAATGCTAACCCTGCTTGTGTGGAGTTAGTATGTTGGGGAGCTGACAGTTGCTCGCCATTGCTCGGTGGTTCTCTCTGGGTACTTCGGCTTCCTCCATCTGTAAAACTGTTGTGGTCATGATTAGCCATTGTGCAGAAATATGTGACCTTAAACACCAATAAATAAATAAATAAATAAGATGGTTATTCAAATAAAAGATTAAAAATTATACTGTTAAGTTGGTTCCACTCTGTAAACGATCAGATAAACTTGACTTCATGCTTATGTTGTGGTCATGATGTAGCCATGGATGCTGAAATGACCTTAAACATTGATAAACAAACATCACCGGCAAGTACTCTTGGAAGATCAAGCTTAAAATAATCCACAAAATAGTGTAACAATTGTCAGAGATTTCAATTGACCATCTGGGAGTTCTGTTGAAACTCTTTGCCCTACTGGGATAAAAACAACTACAAGCAAATTTGCTAATTTCGACGAATTCATGCCCAAAATACTGAAATTTTATTTCTATAAATGCATGTGAAAAAGGTCTTGAAAAAACGTTTTCATGGGAATTTACAGAAATGAAATATCTGTCAACCATCAGATTCACTCAGTGTTCTTTTCGTTGAGCTTGTTCCAAAGAGGGGTCACATGATATGGTTTTGTTGAAAGTTTTTGAAAAAAGTGATATTTAAAATAATAAATTTTGAAATCGTCTGCATTGGGTAAAGGGTTAAGGCAGACAGCATGTCAAACGTCGATGATGCACTTGAACCTCAAACACTGCTAACCCTGCATGTGCAGAGTTGGTATGTTGGGGAGTCTGACAGTTGCTCGCCACTGGTCAGGGGTTCTCTCTTGGTACTCCAGCTTCCTCCACCCATATTTTGAATACTGATCTATCACAGTCTTTATGTTAGGTGAAGGGTGACAGAACAATTTTGTTGTCTATTGTACAAGTCCAATAAAATCAATCATCAGTAATAAAAAATTGGCTAAACATCAGCATTGTTGAGTTGTTATATAACTTCTGTTACTTGGTGAACCATTAACCCCTTGAGGCCAAACTCTCTGGATGGTATCACCGTTTATCATGCCACCTGTTTAATTTGACCAATCAATGTGGTCTAATAGCATCGGTAGACTATGCAATACTAGGTTATTCAATGGGGAACCTGTTATCGGATTGAGCCCATACACTGCCAGTAATTGTGTATAAGCACATACACCCCCTTTACTGGGCGCCATTTTGTTTCCGAATTAATTTTCTCTCAAGTTTTCACCTATTTTCGAGCAAATAAAAGAAAATTTCCTGATATATATTCAAAATGAAGTGATAGATTTAGCAATGATTTGCAGGAGAATTATTTAGCCCTTTTCAGTTGTGACAAATGAGTCGTGCCCAAAGTTCTATGAGTAATGAAGTGATATTGGATGTTATGGCCCATCCACATACATATTATTAGACAGCATCAGAAAATTCACCCTCTGGGGACCTCATTCTGCAAATGACAGGTTGCTTATTTCCAGGCTTGTTTACTAGAATAAAAAATCTTGTAACTTGTCGGTGAAATTACCCTAACTCTCACCAGTTTTTCTTTGTAGACCTATTTGGCCTCAGTACATCTAATACAGGCATTTAATCTATTATACCTTGTTTGACAGAGCTCATGGATCACTGTCAAACAAGATATAATAGAATAAATGCAAAGTTTTTCTGTGGAATACAGGAAAGTGACACAATCCTTGTTAATTGAATACCCCTGTTAACTGAATAATTTTCCTTGGCAAATTGGGTATTCAATTAACAGGATTTCACTGTACCTGCTAATGTTTGCTGTATGCAAAATTTGATGCCACCAAGTTAAAAGGGTTAACTACTTTTTTGCTGTGATTTGTTCAAGAATTGGGTCAGTAACTTTGGTGCCGTTGGAAAGAGGAGACTTCATGCTTTAACCCTTTACCCAACGTAACGGCCAAAACCGGCCAACGCTTATTCTCAAAAATCGCCAATTAATTTTCATTATTTTTTTTATTTTTTGTTTCAAAAACATAGGTTATGACCCCTCGTTGGAACGAGCTCGTTGAGCTCGTTCCAACGAGAGGTCATAACTTATGTTTTTGAGACAAAAAATAAAAAAAATTAGTTATTCAAGAATTCTGATTGCAAGTGTCGTCTGCTTTTCATGTTAGGTAAAGGGTTAACATAAAACCTGCTGAAATCCATTTTGGGGAATATTTTTATAGAGGTTTGAAAATGGGTGGTATTTTTTTCAAGTGTCACACCAGAGCAGGGTGAATGAGATGGAAATAAACAATTCCTTATGATTTACTTGGAAGAACCTGTGCATACTTTGACCAACTTGAGCTATGCTAAGTTTATGGAAATGGTTTCATCATATAAGACAGAAATAGAACCGCAAAAACTTCCATCATTCGAGCAAGCAGCATAATTTCACAGCCTGAATGTAGGTCCCGGCAAATCCTAATTTTTGGCTCAAATCGAATACCGAATTGCATCTTAAGGAAGATTCAAATCTGAATCAAACCCAAATCAAATCTGAATCGAATCCAACGTGTTAAATACCAAATAAAGTCAGCGAACTGCATAATTTTTCATGACGGCAATGAAAAACGAATGTAATATTTGGAGTGCCAGTGTAAATATATCATTATAAGATGGTTGATATGTTTACAAGCATGTGAGTATTATACAATCAATGATAATTGTGAATCCAACTGGAGCACGTCGCAACAAAATGATAAGTAGTTTAACTGTACATTCTCACTCTCATTATATTGATGCAGCAAAGAGAACACAATCGCGCCGAACATTGTTTACATACATATTTTTTGTCAACCTCACGTGTATCGAAAAGAGAACAAATTCCCACCATTTTAACTTTTGTATTTTGGATTAGTTGCATTCTATGGGGCTTTCAATTAATAGTCACGGCGTGTGAGCACATGTTCATACCATGACGTAATATTAATATAAACAAATTGAGCCACGCGTAAAGGCATGTGAGTTCCAATAGAAGAAACTGTGAGTCACATTTGCTGTTATTATTATATTGTAATTCTGCATCAATTTAAAGATAACAGTCGCCAACTCAACGAGTACAGATTAAAATTCTATCAAGATGAACAAAAAGTTCTTGTACCTGGTTATTATATTACGATCGTATATTAGTTTTTGACAACTGTATTGGAGGGAATTCATCAATAAAACATCGCAGTAATAACTATAACAAAACTGCGCCATGGATTCTCACGGAAGATTCTAATCCAAATCGAATCTCGAAGCCTCGCAGGGACCTACCCGAATGCAGGCCAGAAAATAAGCAGTCTGACATTTGCAGAATGAGGTCCCTAGAGGGTGAATTTGATGATGCTATCCCATACAGTGGGCCAATTTATCCTCTGGGTACCTCCTCCTGTTTAGTTTTGAGACTCCGATTCAGATAGAGGTTCACAGAGGGTGAATTTAGTGATGCTACCCTGCTGTGCAGGGTAGCATCACTAAATTCACCCTCTGGGGGGCCTCATTTTTCAGATGTCAGTCTGCTTATTTTCTGGCTTACCCGAATGTCCATCTAAAAGTTGTGATCTTGAAACAATTTAGGGCTTTTGAACTCCAGATGAGAAACTGAGATTGAAGACTCAGCAGATCAGGAATCACACCTGTCATTATTTTGGCATCCATCTCAGATCCAGTACATTCATGTGGCCATCCTTGTATCAAATGGATTATTAACCCTTTGAACTCTAGTGGTACCTTCCATGCCAGTTCAATGGAAGCACTTGGAAGAGTCCATATTCATTATTTTGGGTAGACCAATCAATATTTTCAATGTGCAGCCTCGAGGCTGCACGTTGAAAATATTGATTGGTCTACCCCACACATTTACTGAGCAGCCATCCTATTTAATGACGTTATGACGTATCATGTTCCTGGCCAGAAAAGCTGCCGCTAGGGTTCAAGGGGTTAAGGCCTCCAAAACCAAAACATGAATTAATATACTGGGTCAAATATTCTGGCATTCTGGGGGTTAATTAGGGAATCAAAGCGACTAATTGCAAAATTTGTTGAATTTGCATCCATCTTCGTCTCCATCATGAATAAAAAAATTTCTCCAAAGCAGGTTTCAGCAAATTTGGGATATGTTGTTCTATGATTATTTCCTCTTCGAATGGCATCAAAATCAGGTTGTTACAAATTTTTTCTGGGTCAAGACCTTCAACAACCAGACTAAAATGAATCTGTTCAGATCGACACTACTAAACAGTTAACCAGTATGCAATGTATTGTCTAAGTTGCCCGGAAATATATACAAAATTGTCTATTAAATTTTGGTTATTTAATCAATTTTTCTTCCAAAACATAGCTATGACCCCTCATTGAAACAAGATCATCAAGCTGATTCAACTGATTGGTCATAAGCTATTTTTTGGAAGCAAAATTGTATATCTGACCATAACTTTTTACGTAACGAATCAACTGCATCTGCCTGTGTAATCTACAAATTAAGCAGTTGAAAGCAAAATTTTTTTGAAATATTTCAACAAAACCATATCATGTGACCCCTAATTGGAATGAGCTCAGTGAGCTCATTCCAATGAGGTGTCACATGATATAGTTTGTTGAAATTTTTTTTAAATATTTGACAAAACAAAAATTAAAGTAATAAATTTTGATATCCTCTGTATTGGGTAAAGGGTTAAACACCAACAAATGAATAATGAGTTATCTTTTATGTTTGTCCTTTTATCACTATGTGACTCTTTATTTTGCTGACTATTTCTGATATACTAACAAGTAGATTGCGGTGATACTTACTAGGAGATAGTGCCATGAAGTTTTGTTAACCCTTCAGTCCTCAGATTAATTTTAAAGTATTTATGGCCTTTTTCTGTTTATGTAGTTATTGATGACTTGGCAATGGTTCTACATCACTGCTGGCTGCCTATACAGGCAGCCAGCAGTGATGTAGAACCATTGCCAGGGAAAATTCAGTCTACACACAAGAGTAATAAAAAAGATTACACAAGGGAGTACCTGCTTCAATGCAATATAAAAGTGGCGGTTTGGGGCAATATGGGGGCCTAAGGGTTAATGTGTATCATCACCTCACAACTGTTTAGTTCTTTGAGCTTTGGTGGCAGAGTGGTGTCCCTTTAGTGATTTCTTATGATTAAATCTTGTTCATCTTATTCTTTAACTACCTAATATTTAATATTCATTTATTTGGGTTTAATGACAAATTCAACAGCCATGGTCACCTCATGTCGAGCAGTTTTATGGGTGGAGGAAGCCAGAATACGCGGAGAGAACCCAACAACTGTTAGACTCCCCCAACATACTAACTCCACATAAGTAAGGTTAGAACTGGTTGACGACAAATGCACCATCAATGTGCAGTATGCCACAGTACACAGTGCCATCGTGCCCCCATGTGGGCAACCAGTATGAAGTGCCTTGCCCAAGGACACAATGCAGTTGGTGAGGATAGAACCGTGGACCTTTCGGTTTGAAGTTCAATGCCATAACCACTGAGCCATCTAACTTGCTAATAGACTGTGTGCAAGCCTGATTATAAGCAACCTGTCATTTGCAAAATGAGGTCACCAGAGGGTGAATTTGCTGATGCTATCCCATACAGTCGGCCAATTTATCCTCTAGGTACATCTTTCTGTTTTGGCTTGGGACCTTGATTCAGACTGAGATTCACAGAGGGTAAATTTTGTGATGCTACCCTGCTGTACAGGGTATCATCACCAAATTCACCCTCTGGGGACCTCATTTTTCAGATGACAGGCTGCTTTTTTCAGGGTTGATTGTGTGGATACTCTGGTAGGAAGTACTGGTATCAAGTTTATTTGCTCAGGTCATTGTGGAATTCTGGTTCATTAATCTTAAGGTAGAATGGCCCCAAACCTAAATATAAGCAACCTGTCATTTGCAAAATGGGGTCCCCAGAGGGTGAATTTGCTGATGCTATCCCATACATTGGGCCAATTTATACTCTAGGTACATCTTTCTGTTTGGGCTTGAGACCTTGATTCAGACTGAGGTTCACAGAGGGTAAATTTATGATGCTTCCCTGCTGTGCAGGTTAGCATCACCAAATTCGCCCTCTGGGACCTCATTTTGCGGATAACAGTCTGCTTATTTTCAGGCTTGAATGGCACATCAATGATTTTAATGTTTCAGTCTTTGAACTACTCCTAACTTCTGCTACATAATAGTGTGAAGATGAGTTGTGAAGCTCACTGTGGCTTTCTGGCCTTCTGACCACTGGTAGAGTTAGAGCCATTTAATGATTTTTGATGATTAAATTTTCTCAACAACTTGTGGGAATACTCCTAATCTAAGAGCATGAGGTCTATTCAAGTCATCGTGTTATTCTGATTCTTTTACTGTTGATGAAGTTATGACATTTTAATGATTTTTATGTTCCCCATTTCTTATCATCATTCAACATATTTTTCCAAATTTGAAATTATAATGATTTTGGGTGATAATATCATGAATGGGATTGTGAACCAACTGTTCCAAGTATTTCTTCAAGAGTTGATGCCCTCACTGGACTTGGACTTTCTTGTCATCACATTATCATTTCTTGTCATCATATTTAAAATAAAACCATTCAAGATTTTTTTTTAATTCAATATATAGCTTTTTGGTGATAAATTGTGAGTTGTGATTGCAAACTAGCTGTGTCCAATAATCTTTTTCTTAGAGTTATGACCCTTGTTGGACTTGGGTGGCAGGAGATTGGCTATCTCATGACATTGCACTTGTTTCTCCACAGGGAATGCATGTAAGAGCTTTGTTTATCATCTGTTGATTTGTTGGTCTGTCCATTCATCTGCCCCCCCCCCCCCCTCCCCCCAGTGGGAACTCCAGGAAGTTGAGCGGCACTTGTTTGCTGTTTACCATGTTCTGCTTTACTGGTAAAATAGGATAAGGTTACCAATGCCAGGGCTTGAAATCCTCAACAGTGTGCAGCATAGTTCTAAACAATTGCCTAAACTTGACAGCATACCTAGGTTGCTGCCATGATATAGCCAAAGACCCTGAAACATCCATTCACTTTGTTCCTTGACACCTTGAACAATAGTTATGGGATTTTGATAAATTTTGGTGTACTATTTTATACATGCAACAATCAGTGCACTTGGAAAAGTTTGATAGACCTCTACTATTTGATGAAAATCAAGAGCTTTTGCTTGGCAAGTAAAAACAACATGGTAATTTTCATTAAGGCCACATAAAGTAGATGTTCTGTTTCTCAGGCCAAGTTTTGTAAAATTGCATGTGGGCGGGCGGTTTTTTATTTTATATTTTATTTTTGTAATTATTTCTTTGCCATCAGAAGTTCATATTCTTGGTTTATTTTATGTTTTAGGCCTCATAATCTACAGAATAGCATGGGTGGTGGTGTATTTCATCCCTTGTGTGCAACAAGGCTTTGCAATGCTAAAGCATTGCAAAGCCTTGTTGTACTCAAGGAACAAATTTATCAATTTTATTAACTTGTGTAAAATATCCGACATAAACCATTTAATTTTTATTTTTTCAAGTTTGCATTGGTCATAAAAAGAGAGCATGCAGCAGCCAAAAGGACCATGCGGGAGGGCCTGAGAAACAGATTTTTAATTTTATTAACCCTAAATGAGGGATTTATTACCCCTTGTTTATTCTAATTTACTTGAACTCCCTGCACACTGTTGTGAAAATATCAAATTTTGAACCTGTACATCTTTCTCATAATACAACTAAGAATTTAACTAATTCAATCTTGTTTGTTTGACAGATCTCATTGTGCTCTGTCAAACTCAATTGAATTGGTTCAATTGCTAGTTGCATTATGGGTAAAATTTACTGCCTGAAATTTTGCTATTTTGACATCAATATGTAAATATCTAACGCTAATGTGATAACTTGCAAAGTAATTATTAAACTTCAATATTTATGCTTTATTATCTTCCTGAAAAGAAGGGATACAGTAAAGAACTCGTGCCAGAAAATAAGCAGACTGTCATCTGCAAAATGAGGTCTCCAGAGGGTGATTTTAGTAGCATCACTAAATTTAACCTCTGTGAACCTCAATCTGAATCAGGGTCTCAAAACTAAACAGAAAGGGATAGCATCATCAAATTCACTATCTGGGGACCTCATTCTGCAAATGTCAGACTGCTTATTTTCAGGCCTGAAATAACTCCATCCATCCATCTTTCCAAAAGATTGTTTATGTGTTAACTTGTGCGACAGTTACTGGGTTTCAATTAATTAATCCAGGGTCTTGATTTGAATAAACTTGAATCTGAACCCACCCACCTCTTCCCCCACCCCACCCCATAAGGATGCTGTATAACAGATATCAAAAGATTTATGACTGATGGATCTGAAGAATATTTTTAAAGAATATTCCTCATGTTGCACTATGTTGAAATTCAGACTCCAACGGGGTGCCCAAATATTAACCCAGGGTCTTGATTCGAACATGCTTTCATCTGAACCTCCTAAGGATGCTGTATACCAAATATCAAAAGATTCTGATCGGTGGTTCTGGAGAATATGTTAAAAAAAAATTTCATATGATGAGGAACATGCATCTCAGTTTGGCCCAGTAGTTTATGAGAAGTCGATAATATAAAGTTCAAGCCAGACAGACAATGGATGGATGGACGATGGACAACAGATGACAGATGGAAAGTGATGACTAAATCTTGTCCTGAGCTTCGCTAGGGGAAGCTAAAAAGCCTGAGTCTTTGAGTATCATATCATGTCACAGGAAAATCTGTTTTGTTATCATAGCAATATCTTTAAGACAACCTGATACATTCCAAATTGAAACCTTCATCCCCAAGGCCATAAGTTATTGTGAAGTACATTCTTAAGGATGCATCAGCCCCTCCAACTCTGTAACTACACACAAGCAGGGCTTCATGGGTTCAGGGCATGTGTACATTGATGTGCAGTATCCCTTAACACATTGCGCCACCATGCTCATACTTGGGCAATTTGAATTAAATGTCTTGCACAAGGGCATAATAGAGATGATGTGGGTCAGGAATAAAATATGGATCTTGCGGAAAGAGGCATATTACACCAGTTCCCCACGAGGATATAATTAACCCTTCACCTAACGAATCACCCACATCCGCCCACGTAATATGCAAATTGAGCAGTTGAAAAAATTAAATTTTTCAAAATATTTCAACAAAACCATATCATGTGACCCCTCATTGGAACGAGCTCATTGAGCTCATTCCAATGAGGGATCACATGATATGGTTTTGTTGAAATGTTTTGAAAGATTAAAAAAAATGATATTTAAAATAATACATTTTGATATCCTCTCCGTTGGGTAAAGGGTTAATAAGAAACTTATTCCACATTTTGTTCTGATAACCTGGAATAACGATAAACAAAAATTAACTAACCATGGCCTAAACAAACTCTACATGTGACAGGCTCTGTGATGTGGGAAGCTCAAATTCCTCATGATGGCTAACCCATGTTCCTTTGCAACAAGCAAGTTATTGATTTGGGACAAAAAATTTCATGTTAATAATTATGACATCACGACCTGGAATTCTGCTAGGACTTCTTTAACCCTTTACCTAACGTTACGGTCAAAACCGGCCAGCACTATTCTAAAAAATCGCCAATTAATTCTCATTATTTTTTTCATTTTTTGTCTCAAAAACATAGGTTATCACCCCTCGTTCCAACAAGGGTTCATAACCTATGTTTTTGAGACAAAAAATGAAAAAAATTAGTAATTCAAGAATTATTTTTGCAAGTGTCATCTGCTTTTCAAGTTAGGTAAAGGGTTAAAGACAATGGTGAAGGCTTTTGGACAGTGTCAGTCTAGACACTGCTTGCTTACTTTTTCTTAAACAAGTCAACTGAAAAATATGTGGTCTCAATCACAGTTTGTGAACTGGTATCTTTCATTTCTGCTTTTGATTTAATTAATTGATCTGACTGTTTTGTTTGGAATTTTAAAGTGCAGATCCTGAATAATACCAACAATTCTGCTCAACTTTCTGGTGTGCTACAAATTGCTCTCATGGAAAGATTTTAGGTGGGCATTAGCTTGCAAACATCCTTTTAAAATGCCATCCAGGCTTGTGCACTTCTACACTGTATAAGTAGTGTGAACAGTTTTTCATCAGCCAGCATGCCAGGAATAAAATTTGGAAAGAAATGTTTACCCTTTACTCAATGTACACAATATCGAGATTTATTTTAAATTTTTTAAAAAAGTTTTTTAAAAATTTCAACAAAATGATTATGTGAACACTCATCAGAACAAACTCGTTTCAATGAGGGGTCACATAACATGTTTTTTTTTTTATTTTGGGGGGAAATTTTCAACTATTCAATTTGTAAATTATGCAGGCAGATGCGGCTGATTTTTGTTAGGTAAATGGTTAACTTTCAGATCGGTTATGTGGACCTGATATGGCTAAACAGTAATTCAGTCGACTTAGCATTCATCATTTTTAAATAAGGAACTTCAATGACACAATCTATTCCTACGGGGGATCGACGTTGTTGTTTACCTTAGTCATTTACTACTGCTGAGAAATTGTCCAGTGTTCATATGGGAAAATGCTTGAAAGTGCTTGAATTTCAAACTTGAAATTCCACAAACATTAAAGTGCTTGAAAATTAAACAATTTTGGGGAAAGTCCTGGAAAATGTTTGAAAAATATTTCTTGGACTGTTTTGGTTGCAGAGTATGCTTATAAATTGTGGCAAATATATGGCTTTTTTTAGTTTCTGTATCCAGAAAGAAAATTTTAACTCTGTATCACTTGACATGCTTTCTTGTGAGAGCTTCCCAAGAAATGATGTCAATTATTTGAATTGTGAAAAAAGGAAAAATATGCCATTCGTGTATTTGCTTTTCTTAACCACCACGAGAATGAGGGTTTGACCTGAACTTTGTAAATTTATCAGCTCTGAACATGAGTTATACAACTGTTTATTTCAATTCAATAGAAAATTTGTCATTACAAAATGTCCCCTAATATCATATAAATGCTGTACTTTATACACACAAGAGCATAAAATGAAAAAAAAACACATTTCAAGGACACAGATTCATCCACTGTCGCATACAATCATCACATTCTTAACCTTCTTCACACTGATGTACAAATACATGTTCCAAAATTTCAATCAGCATATTTTTCCCATAATGCAACTTGGAATTTAACCACTTCAGTCTTGTTTAACAGACCTCAGTGAGCTCTATTAAGCAATAGTGAATTGCTTAACTGGTAGAGTGCGAAGTTATTTTTGGTCGTCAGAATTTGTTCACAGGGCTTTGCCTTGTCACGATTTTTGGGAGAGTGCAGTGGGCACTCTCCCATAAATTGTAACAAGGCAAATCCATACAGACTAAATAATTCCACTTTCAAGATAATTTGAAGCACGTCCACTGAATATGAAGTTTTTATGTTACAGTACTTGCATTTTAGAATAAAGCCCAAATATGGGCTTCCAGTACTCTACCAGTTAAATTTCTAGTTGCATTATGGGAAAAAAATGGAGGTTGTAATTTTGATATTTCGACATCAGTGTGAAGAGGGTTCACTTAAATACTTGATTTCAATGAATAAAAATGTTAATAAAATAATCATCACATTCTAAACCCTCTTCACACTGATGTGCAAATACATGTTCCAAAATTTCAATCAGCATATTTTTCCCATAATGCAGCTTGGAATTTAACCACTTCAGACTTGTTTAACAGACCTCTCAGTGAGCTCTCTTAAAGAATAGTGAATTGCTTAACTGGTAGAGTGCTAAGTCATTTTTGGTTGTCAGAATTTGTTCACAGAGCTTTGCTTTGTTACGATTTATGGGAGAGTGCCTGTGGGCTGTGTGAGCCGTGCCTGTGGGCACTCTCCTATAAATGATAACAAGGTAAATCCACACAGACTAAATAATTTCACTTTCAAGCTAATATGAAGCACATCCACCGAACATGAAGCTTTTATGTACCTGCAATTCAGAATAAAGCCCAAATATGGGCTTCCAGTACTCTACCAGTTAAATTTCTAGCTGCATTATGCAAAAAAAAAAATGCAGGTTGGAATTTTGATATTTCGGCATCAGTGTGTAGAGAGTGAACTTAAATACTTGATTTCAATAAATAAAAATGGTAACTAGAGGCTCAAAAGAGCCTGTAATCGCTCACCTGGCAGAACTACATATAAAAATGTGATTTCCCATAGGGTTTCCAAGGAAACTATCAGCCACAATTGTGGCCATGTATTGCAACACGATCAACATTACATAAGGATCATCAGTAGAAGGTGTCCCAGTCCTCAATCATGTGAAGTTTCAAAACATTTGACCTTGTAGTTTCAGAGGAGAAGATTTTTCAGAATCAAAGAATGCCTCTGATGGCCATGTTTTTCATCCAACAAGAATAAAATAAGTATCAGTTGTAGAGAACCTCACATAGACCATGCCTGCCAAGTTTGGTACACATTGGCTCCATAGTTCCAGAGAAGAAGATGAAAATGTGATTTCCCATAGGGTTTCTATAGCAACTACATATTTGCAACCCGATCAAGATTAAATGAGGATCATTGATAGAGGGTATTCCAGTTATTAAGCATGTGAAGATTTGAGACGTTTGGACTTGTGGTTTACAGAGAAGATTTTTGAAAATCCACCAATCAGAATCAAAGAATGTCTCTGGTGGCCATGTTTTGCATCCCACAGGAACAAAATGAGGACTGTTCGAAGAGTACCTCCCATAGCCCATTCCTGTCACATTTGGGTCACATCGGCACCGTAGTTCCAGAGAAGCACATGAAAATGTTATTTCTAATAGGGTTTCTATTGTAACTATAAGCCACAATTGCACCCATGTTTGCAACCCGATCAGCATTAAAGGAGGATTGTTGGTAGAGAGTGTTCCAGTCATCAGTCACGTGAAGTTTCAAAACATTTGGCCTTGTAGTTTCAGAGGAGAGGATTTCTTGAAAATCCACACATTTATGAATTTTGTTTCAATAAAAAAATCAGTAAAACAAGGTTAAAGGATAGTTTGAAAATTACAGTTTTTTTCAGACAGTACCCTCTTTCAAATAGCTTTGGATACATTGGATGTCTGAGTTATCAATCATGTGAAGTTTCAAAACATTTGGCCTTGTAGTTTCAGAGGAGAAGATTTTTCAAAATTGACCAATCAGAATCAAGAATGCCTCAGGCGGCCACGTTTTTCCATCCTCTCATAGACCATTCCTGTCAAGTTTTGGTTCATATTGGCTCAGTAGTTCCAGAGAGGAAGAGGAAAATGTGATTTCCTATAGGGTTTCTGTGGTAACTACAAGCTGCAACTGCGGCCATGTTTGCAACTCAATCAACATTAAATGAGGATCGTTTGTACAGGGTGTCCCATCATCATTTATGTGAAGTATCAAAACATTTGGCCTTACAGTTTCAGAGAAGATTTTTAAAAATTCACCAACCAGAATCAAAGAATGCCTCTGGCGGCCATGTTTTTCATCCAACGGGAACAAAATGAGGATCATTTGTAGAGGACCTTTCATAGACCATTCCTGCCAAGTTTGATTCACACCGGCTCTGTGGTTCCAGAAAAGAAGATGAAAATATGAAAAGTTTACGGACGATGGACACTGGAAGACGGACGTCAAGTGATGGCAAAAGCTCACATGACCTTTTAGGCCAGGTGAGCTAATAAAAGTAGTATCTGTTCACAGATCAGTAACTACAACTTAAGAGAAAATGATGCTCCACATGAACAGCCTTGTTCAGCCTTAGGATTATTAGTCACTCTGAATGCTGATCTGATCAGTTCTTCCTCATAGTCAACTGTAGCACCTTTCAAAAAGTCCATAGAATCAACATCAACAACTATTTTCACTCCATCTTTTTCAAAAACCCTGAATAATGAAAAAATCAAAATACATTATCTCTTCTTAACTGGTAGAGTGCTAAATTATTTTTTGGTCATGAAAATTTGTACAAATGCCTTTGCCTTGTTACAATTTATGGGAGAGTGCCACATGGCACTCTCCCACAAATTGTAACAAGGAAATCCATACAAATGAAATAAATTTGCTTCGAAGATAATATGAAGCACACCCACAGAATATGAAGCCTTTAATATGTAGTGCCTGCCCTTGAGAATAAAGCCCAAATATGGGCTTTCAGCATTCTACCAGTTAACCCTTTACCTTACAAATCGGCCACATCCACGCCGGGTAATTTTCAAAATTAGCAGTTGAAAAAAATATGTTTTTCAACAGGTTTCAACAAAAACCATATCATGTGACCCCCTCTTTAGAATGGGCACATTGAGCTCATTCCAATGAGGGGTCACATGATATGGCTTTGTTGAAATTTGTTGAAAAATTTTAAAAAATAATTTAAAAAATAAATTTTGATATCCTGTGCATAAGGTAAAGGGTTATATGATTCAGACTCTTTTTCCATTTTAAAACATGACTAAAGGCCTTTTCACACTAAATGTGATGTAAATATTCCAAGTGCTGCTATAAACTAACAAATCTAAAATTTTCAGTCCATTGTGTAATTTATTCTTCATGATGTGATGTTCCCAATACAAGCCTTTCTCTTCAACAAATTTATTTATTCATTGGGGGTTTAACAAAACTTTTGACAGCCAGGGTCACCTCATATCGGTCAGTTTTACTGGTGGAGGAAGGCAGAGTACCCAGAGAGAACCACTGAGCAATGGCAAGCAACTGTCAGATTCAACATACTAACTGCATGGGAACGGGTCAATTTGTAACCAAGTCAATTCATACTCAGTCAAACTGAGTAAATTCATATCCATTTTTTTGAGTACGAATTGACTTGAACTGAAAAAAGCTGAGTCAACTCATAATCAGTTTTTTTTCAAGTCAGGTTAATTCATACTCAAAAAAATGGTTACGAAATTGAAAAAAGCTAAGTCGTTTTGGAATAGATAAAAAGAATAACAAGTCCCAATTTTCATAAATGTAGGTTTATTTTGAAGATTTTCGAAGTCAAATACGGTACAATCTTCACGATGTTTTAAAACTGATACATTTATTTATCGTTCGTTCAACCATATGCACACTGTTGTGAAAATATCAAAATGTTAAGTTGCCATATTTCCCATTTTGCAAGGGGCACGGTGGTTTAGTTGGTAGAGGTGCAGGCTGCAAGCCGAGAGGTCCTCGGTTCGAATCCCACCTGCGGCAACCGCGTTGTGTCCTTGGGCAAGACACTTCACCCCAATTGCCTACATGGGGGCTATGTACGCTGTGTACTGAGGCATACTGCACGTTGATGGTGCGCATGTCTTCAACCAATCTAACCCTGCCTGTGTTACGGTGCAGAGTTCAGAGTTACGATGTTGGGGAGCTGACAGCTGCTCGTCGTTGCTCGGTGGTTCTCTCCGGGTACTCCGGCTTCCTCCACCCGTAAAACTGTCACGGTCACGATTAGCCATTGTGCATAAGTATGTGACCTTAAACACCAATAAATAATAATAATAATCTCATTTTGCAACTTGGACAGAGCTCAAACAAGACTACAATGGTTAAATTTCAAGTCAGCACTGGTTGAAGACAAGTGCATCATCACTGTGCAGCATACCTTACTACACAGCACTACCGTGCCCCCATGTGGGCAATCAGGATAAAGTGCCTTGCCCAAGGACACAAATCAGTTACTTCTGGCAGGGATGGAACGGTGGATTTTTCAATGCCATAACCACTGAGCCACCATACTCTCTTCTTCAACCAATACAAATACTAACAACAATGGGACCAATGTGCACATTGTTGTGTTAACCATTTACTTAATGCACATGATATCAAAAAATTTATTATTTTTATTAGTTTTTTTTTTAAATTTTCAAAACGTTTTCACAAAATCATAACATATGACCCCTCATTGGAACGAGCTCATTCCAATGATTGGAATGAGCTTGTTCGAATGATGGGTCACATGATATGGTTTTGTGGAATATTCGGAAAATTTTGGTGTTTTCAACTTCTAAATTTGTTAATTACTTGGGCAGATGCAGCCAATTCATTAGGTAAAAGGTTAAAATTAAATTTAGTGATTATATATTGCAAATGTGACACTGGACTAAGCTTCTTTTGTTCTATAGCAAATAAAAATTCAGAGCAAACAAATTGTTTCGAAATTGTAAAATCATGAGAAAAATTGTTTTTAATCTCACCTGCACTATCAGATGGAGTGTGATACTGCTGATACAGTGGAACCCTGTTAATTGAATAGCCACTTTGCCAATGGAAATTATTCAATTAACAGGATTATTCAATTAACAGGGATTGTGTCACTTTCCTGTATTCTGGAGATAAACTTTGCATTTATTCTATTATATCTTGCTTGACAGAGCTCCATGAGCTCTGTCAAACAAGATATAATAGATTAAATGCCTTTATTGGATTAATGAAGCCAAATAGTTCAACAAACAAAGGAAAACTGGGGAGAGTCAGGGTAATTTCTCGACAGGTTACAAGATTTTTCATTCAATTATCAGGAGTTTACTCTATAATCTATATTCAATTAACAGGTCAAATTTGTAATGGAGGTATGGTAAATGGTTTTGTATTGGGAAATTATATTCAATTAACAGGGTTATTCAGTTAAGAGATATTCAATTAAGTGGGCTCAACTGTATCTTGGAAGTTGTTTTTAGACAAGTCTTGGCTCCCTATATAGGCAGCCAAGTCATGACTAAAAACAACTACAAAGCCACTGGATGTCAAAGTGTAGCAAAAATGTACAAAACTCTCCAGATCCTTAAGGGTTAAAAAAGAATTATTGAATCACCAAGTATTTTAATTCTTTGCTTCACAAATAACTTGTGACTTCTCAGTGGACCAGACTCAAAGAGATTCTTCCAATGAGGGGCATTAGCTTAAGATTTTTTGTTGTGAAAACTGAAAAAAATATTAAAAATTTGATTGACTTTTTTTTAATAGGGCTGGCCAGGTATAGCCGTTATGTTAGGTAAAGGGTTATCTATAAATAATAGAGTAAACTCCTGTTATTCAAATAAAAAATCTTGTAACCTTTCAAGAAATTAGCCTGATTCTCCCCAGTTTTTCTTTGTTTATAGACCTATTTGGCCTCCGTACATCAAATACCGACATTAAATCTCTTATACCTTGTTTGACAGAGCTCATGGAGCTCTGTCAAACAAGATATAATAGAATAAATGCTAAGGTTATCTCTAGTATACAAGAAAGTGACACAATCCCTGTCAATTGAATATTCCTGTTAATTGAATAATTTCTTATCAACCTACCTCAATTGTTTACTACAGGCTTGCACTACAGTGGAAGAACCTAACTCGGATAAAATACTCTCTATTTTAATCTTTCCCAAGATTTGGGAAAGAAAAGTGGTGTAAAAACACCACGAAAAAATAAGCCAAAACTGGGTCGAGCGCCATCGGCGCACACCCAGTATAGGACGCTCTTCCATAGTACAAATCCACGACTTCCATAACAGTGCGCAATGCGTCAATTTGTCATTCTTTTGATTATCCGCACACGTGGTGGATGTGTGTGTGCCATCTTTGCTAAAGTAACAGTGATATTTTAACTCGACGATAATGGTTTTCCTGTGACTGGATTTATGGATCTGAAGATTGTATAATAACAGGACTGTGTTTTATATATTGTCGTTTATATTTTCAACCACATTCTCATTGTATATTATTTACTATTCCGTTTTCGCGAATGTTTTGTTTGCGACATCGTGTCATCGCGATTCGACAATGAATTTTTCGGTTGATAAATTGTTATTGGAGTTAGGTGTCGGCCGTCTGGGTTCTGCCACCTTCTCTTGTAGTTGAGGGTGTTCTTCTACTTCCTGTTTCTGTTGAGTTCACCTTTTTCTTCCACTGCTCTCACCTCTGTTCTTTCCAGTTCAGTTCTTTTAGGGCAATTCCTTTTGCCCTCGCCATTGGTGCGTTCTCGCGTCCGTTTCGTCAGGACCCGCGGGTGGTGTGGAATGCTGTCATTTCGGGAGCCTTCCGACTCGACCACGTATGATGTGAGTTTATCCCCTCCGTGGGGGATGTGCAGCTCCTCCCGCCCCTGCAAAAGGGGGGGGGGGGGGACACTGTCGTTCCAGCCACCCCCCCCCCCCCCCCGACTCGACCATGTCTGGTGTGAGTTTGACCCCCTCCATGGGGGATGTGCAGCTACTCCCGCTCCTGCGGGGGGTGGGGAACACTATCCTTTCGGGGTCGCCCGATTCAACCACGTCTGGTGAGAATTGCTCCCCCTCCGTGGGGGATGTGCAGCTCCTCCCGCACCAGCGGGGGGTGGGGACCGCTGTCGTTTCAGGGCTTCCCGATTCGAACATGTCCGGTGAGAGTTATTCCCCTTCTGTGGGGAATGTGCAGTGTTTTACCATGGTGGATACTGCGGGAGCTGTTGGATTTCTGGTGTAGAGATGCCTGGTTCTGGGACTATGCGCCCTTTCCAGTCGACATCTGAGGCTGTCACTAGGGTTGTGACTCCTCCTTTGGAGGGCGAGCTTGGTGGCTCTCTCCGCTTTTCTGCCAGTTCCAACAGCTCCCGTCGTATCTGCTGCTACTGCTGTTCCGTCTACAACGTCATTGGGCACCGTTTTTAGCCGGCCTCGGCTTCGGTCTGCAGGGATGTCTGTAGTGTGTTGTGGGGTTTTGGCCTCAGCCTTCCCAGACTTCCACTCGGCGAAGTCAGATGGGGCTGCCGACTGAACCCCCTACTGTGTCCTCTCAGCCATTGAGCACAGTAGTTTTATACCTGCAGTGGTCTGCTGCGGTGTCTGGTTGTGTAGACATGGGGGTATCGGCCTCAGCCTTCCCTGACTTCAACTCGGCGAAGTCGGAAGTGGCTGCCGGCCGGACCCACTCCTGTGGTCTCTGCGCCGTCGAGCACCACAGTTGTCATTGGATTCGGTTGTTCTTAGTGGGACACTATGAACTCCGTGGCGTTTCCGTCCACTCATTCTGGCCACATGACCAGTTTTGGGGGACCAACGTCTTTTGTGCAGCCTGGACCTTCTGCCCTGCAGAGGTCCGCGGTCACTCTCACGAGTTCCCGCTATGGTGATCCTCGGGGTGTGTCACACCCCTGTACACGTCTGCCTTCAGACGTTTTGGCTGCCGCCCGTCGTCCCACGTCGGGTGTTTTGGAGGATCGTGACCCTTCGCTGGTTAAGAGGGTCAGAGGTGAAGCCACTTTGCCGGTTCGTTCCAATGTCGAACTGGCCAGTACGGGCAGTGAGTTTAGGGAGGCCCTCTCCTTACTCACTCAGGTTCTGTCAAAGAGCCTTCCTGTTGCTTCCAGCGAGGCAGCGAGTGGTTTCCAGGTGCCCCCTATGGCACCGCCTCCCGGGATTGGAAACAGGCCGCTTTCTGATCCCCCTGGTGTTCCGACACCATGGGAGGCGTTGGCTGGTTTGGCCACGATGGGCTATGTGTTTTCCGACTCAGGGGAAGAGTCAGACATGCTTGATGTCGAGAGCCAGCAGTCTTCGGACTTGAGGGCAGCTCTTGATTTCGTGTTTGGGTTCCTTCTGGATCTCAAACCATCTAACCAGTCGACAGTGCCAGCCAGGCCGCGATCATCGGTCGCGCGCCAACAGCCTATGGAGCAACCTGCTTCTGGGCGTCTTCGACCGTGCCCGTCGGTACAGTTGGTTGAAGCATTTTCAGCCTTGGACTCTAAGCTAAGTTCCAAGGCTATGAAGGCTCCGTTCTTCACCAGGGTTGACACCTTTTTGCCTCCGGCGCGTTATCGTTCCTACGATTCCGCCAATCCGTCGGTCTACCAGACTTTGGCGGTTTTGGATCAGGACTCCAATTCCCTCGGGCTTTCCAAGTCCAAGTCTGCCGTCATTCCGATGACGACTCTGGAGTCCACATTGGGCTTATCGGGAGAGATGCTTGGTATGCTTTCTCTCTCCGATCACGTTGTCTCAGCTTTAGCTGCTTATCTGCCTCCAGATAAGTTTGACGAGGTACAGGCTCCTTTGCGTGTGCTGTCCAAGGCGCTCATGCATCTTACTCACATGCATGCCTGTAACACGGCTAATCTGGAATTAGTTCGAAGGGACTCTGTGCTGGACACAGGCCGATCCCTTCCTGAGGAGCAGTGCGCTACTCTTCGATCTGCTTTTTTGGCAGGTCCCCAACTTTTCCATGGTTCTGTGTTGACGGTCTGGGATGACGTCCTACGTCATTCCAACGATCAGCTGCTGTTTCTTCAGCTTGATCAGCCTTCTAGGGTAGGCACGGGCCGTTCCAAGCCTAACAAGTACCCTCTGCGAAGCAAAGGGGCTGATCCTTCTGCCACCGCTTCTACTTCTTACTCAAGGGGTAAGGGTAAGCGTTGGCAGTCTTGAGGGAAGTCCCAGGATTCTTCATTCAGTAGAGAAGGTGTTTTCTCCTCTCGCGAGCCTCGTCGGGGTTCGAAATGAAGGTCCTCACCTCGACTCGTTCCAGGTTGGAGGAAGGATAGCAGAGTTCGCAGACTGTTGGGCCACCATCACATCCGATCCTTGGATGTTAGATGTTGTTTGGTCCGGGCTGCGAATATCCTTCCGACAGCACCCCTCTCTGTCCAGGGTGCCTCTTCCAACCACAGTTCCTTCAGACATTTTACGTCGGGAACTTTTGTCCACGGAGATAGACAATCTCCTGACAAAGGGGGCGATTGAGGTCATCAAGAACATTAGGTCAGTGGGTTTCTATTCATGCCTGTTCTTGGTGCCAAAGAAGGACGGCCGACTCCGACCGGTTATCGATCTGAGTTTCCTGAACCAGTCTATCATTGCTCCCAAGTTCAGCATGGAGACTTTCAGGTCGGTCCTCCATTCAATTCACCAGGGAGATTTCGCTTCCAGCTTCGACCTGCGAGACGCTTACTTTCACGTTCCGATTCATTGGGCGTTACGGAAGTATCTCAGGTTCGTTTTTCTGGGGCGAGTTTACCAGTTCAAGGCCATGCCTTTCGGCCTCAACCTGGTTCCTTGGGCCTTCACCAGACTGATGTCGCATGTGATAGCTTTCCATCGCACACAGTCCAGGGTGACTAATTCGGCATATCTGGACGATATCCTCCAGAGGCATTCCAATGCTGCCTTACTGGAGTCGGATGTCGTGACTCTGTTGAGCTTGCTCATGTCGCTAGGTTTCAGGATCAATGAGAAGTCGGACCTGGTCCCTCCTCAGTCGTTTTATCATCTGGGGATGGCTTTCCGCACACAATTCAATTTGGTGGCGGTTCCCCAGGCCAAGGCTGTGATTCTCTCAGCTTTTTGCTCCGACTCTGTCCCAGTCCACATCCGCGATGGCTCAGAGTATTCTCCGGCTAATCGGTCTCTGCTGTTCGGTGACGGATCTCATTCCTCTAGGTCGGCTGCGTGTCAGACCTCTCCAACACTTTCTGCTCAGTTGTTGGAGGCCGAATGTAGATTTTCTGGATCTGGTGCTTCAGTTTCCAGAATATCTTTATCCTCACCTTCTCCTCTGGGCGGATGTCCAGTGGCTTTCGCAGGGTGTTCCGTTGGACTTACCCACGTCCGATCACGTTCTGACGGCAGATGCCAGCGATCTCGGATGGGGTGCGACGTTGGATCCTCTAGGTCTTTCCATTCACGGGATGTGGGACCAGGATCATGCAGCTCTACACATCAACCAGAAGGAGCTTCTTGCTCTTCTTCTGCGTTTCAGGCAGTGGATCCCTCACCTGTCAAATCGCCTGGTCCTTCTATTGTCCGACCATTTGACAGTAGTTGCTTACATATGGAACCAGGGCGGCACGCACTCTGTTCCAATGTACGAATTGGCTTGGGATCTTATACTGCTCGCTCAGGATGTCCATGCCGGGGTGGCTGTTTGTCACATTCCCGGTCGCCTGAACGTCCTAGCCGACTCCCTGTCCCGTCGGGGCAGGGTCATTTCCACCAGGTGGATGCTCCACATGGCGGGTTCCATCGATCTCTTGTGACTCGTTGGAACCATCCGGTGGACACTTTCGTGTCCCCGTGTCCAGATGCTCTGGCTTTCGCGCTCTGGCCCTCGTTTGGGATGGTCTTGTCGGCTACGCCTTCCTACCGGTTCCGATTCCGCCTCAGGTTCTCACCCAGATATGAACCTGCAGTCGTCGAATCCTTTAGATCACACCCATCGCCTCGGTGGGTGTGGATCAATCTGCTCCGCTCTCTGTTAGCGGCGGTTCCGGCATGTCTCCCTCTACCTCGCGACTTTCTTTGCCAAAGACGCCCGAGGAGGTTTTCAAGTTGACCCGACTTCAATGTGCCTTCGCACATGTCTTTTATCGGGTCCTGTCTCCTCCATAGTGCTTTTTCGAGACACGCAGTGGAGTTGCTTTTCTTCTTCAAGGAGGCACTCACTCCACTGGTTTAGCCTCTGTGGCTAAGTGGAAGGTTCTTCTGTTGATGGTGTGCGATCACTCTGTTGCTTCTGTCACTCCTTCGATCACACCGCTTGCGGAGTTTCTGGTATATGTTTGTTTCTGGGGGTCTCCAGCAATGGGTACATGTCCATGCTTCGGAGACATTTTTTCCTATGTGATACTGCATTGTTTCGACACTCATCCTTGCCTCTCCAAGCTTGTTCAGCTCTTTTCCTTGAAAAGGCCTAGGACTTTGCAGTTTACTCCAAGATGGTCACTTTCTTGGGCGCTGCTCTGCTTGGGGTGGGGGGCATTCACGCCTTTATCCTGGATAAATATGCGTTTTTCCACACGCCAGATCTCTCCTGCATCCATTTCTTGATGGACTTGTCTTGCTATTCATGCAGCTTTCGCTCGTCTAGCTACTGGTGATTGTATTACCAATTGTTTTTTATGCCACGAGGTGCGTGCATTGTCTTCCTCTTTTAATAACTCTGTCATGTTGTCGGATGACTTATGTTATACTGGCAGCCTTCTGGAGAAATGCTACATTCTCCTTTTATCTGCGACAGTTGCAGGAGCCGAAAGAGAACCTTGGGGCCCTCTTTCTTCGGCTCAGGCTGTTGTCTATCCCAGCCTTTCAGCTTTTTTCAGGGTCAGTTCCAGCTTTGTGCTGTTACTGCCCTTTTCTGTCTGTGTGTCACACTTCACCATACGCCTCATCTTTCATTGTCTTTTCTAATGTTTGTGATGCTATGGTTTGATAGGCCTAGGGATCTCTTCCTCTGTCCACGGTCCCAGTGCTATTGAGTTATGTGTGGGTTGGTTATGTGATTCCCTCCAGCCTTTTGTCTATTCAGCCTGTAGTAAACAATTGAGGTAGGTTGATAAGAAGTATAAATTTTATAGTAAATTTCCTTTCTTATTATACCTACCGAAATTGTTTACATGGAGGCCCTCCCGTCTTCTTATTCGGGTACGAATCCTTCCTCCCCGCTGATCACATAACTCCTGTGTTGTTCGGAATCAAAAGAATGACGAATTGACGCATTGCGCACTGTTACGGAAGTCGTGGATTTGTACTATGGAAGAGCGTCCCATACTGGGCGTGTGCTGATGGCGCTCGACCCAGTTTTGGCTTATTTTTTCGTGGTGTTTTTACACCACTTTTCTTTCCCAAATCTTGGGAAAGATTAAAATAGAGAGTATTTTATACGAGTTAGGTTCTTCCACTGTGGTGCAAGCCTGTAGTAAACAATTTCGGTAGGTATAATAAGAAAGGAAATTTACTATAAAATTTATACTTTTATTGGCAAAGTGGCTATTCAATTAACAGGGTTCCACTGTACTTGTATGTAAATTGTGAGTTAACCCTGGTACTGCATGTTAGGGCACCTGTTCTGTTGCATTAAAAGTGATCAAAGTTGGAATTAGGCCCTTGAGTGTTAAACTGTCACCTGTTCATCATGTTAAGTAAAGAATTAAACTGTTCACTGGAATATACAAACTTCATCATGGAATGACACATATGACATTATTCTTAAATTTCTTATAAATATAGACAGGCCTTTAGATTACCCTAAATTCAAGTCAGTAAAAGCTTTGACTAAAATAGAAAGCACACTAAAATACTATCTTTGATTTGTCTCATTTAAAAATATTTCAAATTTTTCAGTTGGCTGAGGATTTTTCTTTAATTTTTATGTTATGTCAATCCATCATCTAACGAATTAGAAAAATCTGACAGCATAATTTTCGAATGGAGCAGTTGAAAAAAATTATTTTAAAAAAGATTTCAACAAAAACTTTATCATGTGAGCTCTCATTGGAACAAGCTTCAAATGCTCAGTCAAATGAGGGGGTCACATGATATGGTTTTGTTGAATACATTTCGAAAAATTGGAAAAAAATAATTTTACAGAAAATTTTGATATCGTATGCAGTGGGTAAGGGGTTAAGTGAATATTAACTTTAAAAACAACAATATTCCATGAAAATGAAATTTTCTGTACTCTAGGCACACTTAACTGGTAGAGTGCTGGAAGGCCATATCTGGGCTTTATTCTGAAGTGCAGGTACAACAATTCAAAGACTTCATACTCTGCGGGTGTGCTTCATATTATCTCTGAAGTGAAGTTATCTCTACTGTATGAATATGCCTTGTTGCAGTTTATGGGAGAGTACCTTTTGGCACTCTCCCATAAATTGCAACATGGCAGATACAGGTGAATAAATTTTGATGACGAGAACTAATTTAGCACTCTATCAGTTAAGCCCAGAAAAAGATGTGCCCAAAATACAGCAATCTAAAAGGTCTGATAGATACATGAAAAATTGATGATGTGAATAAGAAGAAAATACTTCTCACTTATCATCACTGTTTATTGTAGAATCCAACTCAAACTTGTACTGAAATCCTGAACAACCTCCACCTTCAACCAGAATTCTTAAATATGTTGAAGCATCATCTTGTGTGAACTTTTTCATTTGCTGTAAAACACAAAAAAGTACTATGTTAGATGATTTTAAAATATTTAATACGACAATTACTATTCATAATCTAAATATGTGAGTGCAAACTGACTTTGTCCAGTAAACTGCGAAAGATTTTTTGATTGGAAAAATTGCTGAAGAATAAATTTTCCTTTGTGATGAAAAAAATAGAAAAGAAAGACTGTACTTTTTCAATGCAGTCAAAAAATTATGTTTGTAAATTCAACATGATAATTTTCCAAAACTTCACAATAATATTTTCTAATATTCAGGTCACATTGTTGAATTAATAAAAACAATCATGACTGAGATCGGATTAAGAGTTAAGACTTGTCTGCCCTTGAGCAATAACCATCACCACATAAACTCATTTAGAAGTGCCATGATGCAGCATATGATTCATTGACAATTGCTGTTATTTATTTATTGGTGTTTAGGTCATATACTGATGCACAATAGCTTATAACCATGACAGTTTTACGGGTGGAGGAAGCAGGAGTACCCGGAAAGAACCACCGAGCAACGACGAGCAGCTGCCAGCTCCCCAACATCGTAACTCCACACTGTAGCACAGGCAGGGTTAGATTGGTTGAAGACATGCGTACCATCGACGTGCAGTACGCCTTAGTACACGGCGTCATCGTGCCCCCATGTGGACAATCAGGGTTAAGTGTCTTGCCCAAGGACACAATGCGGGAGTCCGAATTGATCGCTCAGATGATCACCCATCCAATGATTAACCAGGCTCGATGTTGCTTAACTTCGGTGATCTGACAAGAACCGGTTACCGCAACTCCACCGTGCCCCCGACAATTGCTGTTACACTAGATGTGATGTGCAATGTGATAAATTAATACAGTGGAACCCTATTAACCCTTTCCTAACATACACAATATAAAAATTTGTTATTTTAATTGTTTTCACATTTTAAAAAGAATTTCAACCAAACCATATCATATGACTTCTCAATGGAATGAGTTAAAGGAGCTCATTCCATTGAGCAGTCACATGATATGGTTAATATTGGTTATGTTGATTTTTTAAATATTTTTTAACTGCTCACCCTGTAAATTATGCACCCTTGAGTGCTGATTCGTTAGGTGAAGAACTAATTGAAAAGCCACTTTTCTAGTGAAAATATTCAGTTAACAAGATAATTCTATTAACAGGAATTTTGTCATTTTCTTGTATTGAAGTGATGAACTAGCATTTATTCAGTTATATCTTGTATGACAGGGCTTGACAGGCTCATGGAGCTATGTCAGACAGGGATACTATAAATTAAATTCAATAAATGCTTATATTGGACATCACATCATTCACACCTTGGGCTCTGAGGTGTCAACATCTGAACTATGGAGCTTCCAGTGGTAATCCAAGACACTGATCAAACTGAAGGCTTCCCTTGCTACCACCTGGAGTATCCAGGTGCTCATTAGGGAACAATTCACTTGACAGTGGACTTTACGACAAAAACAGAACCGGCATCCTTGGAGAGGTGTAGCACCTTTCGTGGGGGGATCTTCTCCCACACTGGTCACCCTCCTAGTGACTTACATTGTAGACAAGCTAGATGAAGACCACCAGAACAGTACAGCTACCACCAAGAAGAAGAGGAAGAGAAAGAAGGGACCCTCTGCCAGATGACGAGATGTTTGCCGACTGACAGTGTTGCTAGAGAAGGAGGCAAGGGGGCACCAAAGGGTCGACACCTGTCACCCTTGACCAACCCTTATCCAACCCTGACCACCTCCCTCCTATCATCGCAGGACAAGGGTCCGGAGGTCTACAGGGCGTCAGGTGACAGATCAATCTCTAACCCATCAGACTCTTCATCTAAAAAGGAGATGGAGGAGGAAGATCTGTCTACAGTACAGGAAGTAGTTCCAGCTGACGCATCTTCCACCTCTTGCTTCTCTGCCTTCTTCGGACCAGGCATCTGACCAGGAGGAGAGCACCCCATCCATGGAGGCATTCCTTGGGGAGGAGATCCAGGTAAACACATTCCGAGCTGAAAGTCAGGAGAAACTCAACTTCTACACAGGAGTAGGACTAAACCCTGACACAATCAAGGGGAACCTTCTAAAAGATCTCGCAGATCACAAAAGATCCCAAGAGACAGCAGCTAGGATCAGGCAGTTCGAAGTCAAACCACAACCCACACTTCATCCTGAACCGACAACGCCACCAAAATCCATCTCTCCGACGTATCCTCCTCCCTCCAAGAAGAACTGCAGGAGACATAGACACCACTGAATACCTTAACTCCTTCCCTCTTTTGCAGCGCCCAGACACACATGAAATCATTCAATATACAGTCAACGCCAAGGGGCTTGCTGCAGACTGTACCTGCGCCCCTTTGGCGCGCTAAAACCATTCCTTTCTCTTATATTAGAAATACAACACAGTCGCCATGGACTGGTCATAATCTACAAGTGGGCAGTGGTGTCCACGCATGCATTTACCAGGTAATGAAAATCATCTACAGAAAAAATTCATTTAACGCAACACCAGGTTGTACCAGGTGCTTCATTAATTAAATTTTTGATGATTATTCTATCAAATTAGTGTTTGAAATCTAATATTATTACATCTGTGGAACAAGCCTGAAAATAATCTGTCTGACATTTGCAGAATGAGGTCCCCAGAGGGTGAATTTGATGATGCTATCCCATACAGTAGGCCAATTTATCCTCTGGGTACCTCTTTCTGTTTAGTTTTGAGACCCTGATTCAGACTGAGGTTCACAGAGGGTAGATTTAGTAATGCTACCCTGCTTTGCAGGGTAGCATCACTAAATTCACCCTCTGGGGACCTCATTTTGCATATGACAGTCTGCTTATTTTCTGGTTTGCTGTGGAATTGCCCACCCATATAAAGTCCTCGGCAACCGTACTGTTCTTTGGCTGAATAACTGTATATCTATAGCCCTGGAATTCAAGTGATTGTCAGACTAGTTATCCAACCACACAATTTTATGTTTACTCTTTAACCCTTTACCTAACATGAAAAGCAGACGACACTTGCAAAAAAAAATCTTGAATAACTAATTTTTTTCATTTTTTGTCTCAAAAACATAGGTTATGACCCCTCGATGGAACGAGCTCGACGAGCTCGTTCCAAAGAGGGGTCATAACCTATGTTTTTGAGACAAAAAATGAAAAAGATAATGAAAATTAATTGGCGATTTTTGAGAATAGCGCTGGCCGGTTTTGGCCGTTACGTTAGGTAAAGGGTTAACCTATATGCAGTTAAGAAGAAATTAAAGTGTCAGTTACACTGTAGCTTAACTTGACTGTGTGTAGTGTTTGTTGAAAAAGATAATGTTCAATGTTTATGAAAGGATTATGAAATAAGACAAGAATTGTGATAATTAAGAATATGTTAATTTCTGATCCCTGTATGATATGTTTTCAATAAGAATAATTTGAGGTGTAGACTGTGCTAAAGAATTGAGGCCTGTGTTGATGTGGCCCACACAGTTAACCTATGTCAACCAAAGTTACCAAGTTACAGTAAAATCATTCCAAAATGAGTCATCCTACTAAATTACAATGAAATCCCTTCATAAATATGACTTGTAGACTTTGCTAAAGGAATATAGGTCATGTGCCAGTCCAGCGGTCATGGTTGACAAGATTGTGGCCAAATTAGGACAGTCTCATCCAGATATCAAACAGAGTTATCCTACCAAGTTACAATGAAAATCCCTTCATAAAAACAACCTGAAGACAATGCTAATGGAAGCTAGGTCACATGACCAGGTGGTGGTAATGGCTGACTGATCATGTCCAAAATATGACAATCTCTTCTAGACATCATACTGAGTTATCCTTCCAAGTTACAAAGAAATCGCTTCATAAATATGAACTGTAGACTGTACTAAACAAATCTAGGTCACATGCTTGTGTGGCCATCATGGTTAACCAATCATGGCCAAAATATGACGTTCTCATCTAGACATTATATCGAGTCATCCTACCAATTTACAATGAAATGCCTTCATAAATGCAACCTGTAGACTGTGTTAAAGGAATCTAGGTAACATACCCCTGCAGCCGTCATGGCTGACCGAACCTGACCAAAATACAACATTCTCATCCAGACATTACACAGAGTCATCCTACCATGTTACAATGAAATTCCTTCTTAAATACGATCTGTAGACTGTGCTAAAGGTTTTTGAGTTTCGGGCCCAGGCAGCCTTCACAGGTCACTGACCGTGACCAAAAGGGGACGTTCTCATCTGGACAAGACCTCAAACCTGCATATAAAATTTTGTGATGATCGGATAAGAACTACGGGGTGTAGCATGTGCTAAAGAAAATGTGAACAGACTCACAGACTGACAGTGGTAGAGAGAAAGAGGAGTGCTAGTAAAACATGAATGAGGTCACGTCTGAAAATAAGCAGCCTGTCGTGTTTTGCCTGTTGTTTGACAGGCACCATTTCACTTGTGCCTGACATTATAATCAGTACAATTTCTTGAAACTCAATGTAAATTTTTATTTACATTTCACTTATTATATTCAAACCTTTTTTACTATTTAGATCTTACTATTTAGATTTTAATAAAATAACCAATTTTGGTACCGGTAGGCATCACCAAATTCTTGACTTGTTATCATTTATCAGAAAGCTCTATTACAAGATTTTGATCAAATCTAGTGCTCAACCGATGATTGGAATCGGCCACCACTACTGGTGGCCGATAGTGGGCAATCGGATGACAACAGCAACGACTCCTGGAACATCAGTTCAACCGATTGTTGTCCAGCATTTTTTTGTGATGATTCATTAACCACATTTTATTATCTTCTGCAATTATTCAATTGTTAATGTAAAATGATATCAATGATACCATTGAATAAAGTTGAGAAACAACCACAATGTGTATTCTTAATTTCTCTAGATGCCCCCCCCCCCCACCCTTTGGGATATACAAGTTAAACAACAAGTAAAGTTTACAATTGAGCGTACTTACAGCAATTGACAGTTCATACTGGAAAAAGTGAAGATTGCACTCTACTGACTCAAGTCACAGTAAAATGACCAGTCGCATGCACTTGGGCGGTACACGTGGCTCTGAGAGCCACGTATACCACCTAAGTGTGTGCATCTGGTCATTTTACTGTGAACTGAGTTAATGACGTTTAACACTGAGAAATATGTTCAGTTTAATGTAGTTCTTTCAAGCCTCGACTCGTCTAGTAGTGCACAGAATTACAAGTGGAATCAGCATCGAATTGGCCAAGTGTGAACTCAAATAACTGGTAATCGATCAGCGGCCATTTTTGGTAATCGGTTGAACACTAATCAAATCTACAGATGTAATTAACATGTGGATTGGAAACAATTAACATGCTCCCATTGCCATTGAGTATAAACTGCTCTACACACACAAAGATATACATGGTTTCTCTGAGTAACGGTACACTATACTATTGGATTGTAATTCTCAGGCCTGGAAATAAAGAGCTTACATCATAACCTGTTAGCAGGTTAAGTTAAAAAACATGGTGGTAAGTTGGCAACCTACAGGAAAAAAGTGTTGTAACGCACAATCAATATGTAAGTCATGCTGTTTACAGAATTTCCACCAAAATAAATAGCAACAACTACAGTTAAAACTAGAAGTCCTGTCACGTACTGTGCGCTTATCTAGGCTTAATTGCACGTAGGAATTGTGCGCAATTGCCATATCGAATGGCATCCAAAGCACGACAGGTTCTCCTGGTTACTCATAGCAAACACAGGCAATGTTTCTGCCAATGGACCTCCAAGTTAACCGGAGGTCCATTGGCTGAAACACTGCTTGTGCACAGGCCATATGTACAGAATTTGATAGCCTTACTATGGTCATAACGTGCAAATCGACGTGCTATTTGTGAGCATTTCATGACAGGACTTCTAGCTTTAACTGTAACACATGATCTCGCTTAACTTAGCTTAACTTGTCTGTGTGTTGTGTTTGATGAAAAGGATAATGTTCAATGTTTATGAAAGGACTATGAAATAAGACAAGAATTGTGATAATTGGGAATATGTTAATTTCTGTTCCCTCTATGCTATGTTTTCAATAAAAATAATATGAGGTGTAGACTGTTCTAAAGAATTGAGGGGTGGGTGAATGTGGCCCTCACAGTTAATGTATGTGGCCCTCACAGTTAATGCATGTCGACGAAAGTTACCAAGTTACAGTGAAATTATTCCAAAATGAATCATCCTATAAAGTTACAATAAAATCCCTTCATAAATACGGCCTGTAGACTGTGCTAAAGGTTTTCAGGCTTCGGGCCTGTGTAGCCATTACGGTTGACCAATCGCAAACAAAAGGGGATGTCCTCATCTAGACATTATACCGAGTCATCCTACCGTTTTTCGGGTTTTGGGCTTGGGAAGCTGTCATAGTTGAATGATCGTGACCAAAAGGGGACGTTCTCATTTAGACATTATATGGAGTCAACCTACCAAGTTGCAATGAAATCCCTATATAAATATAAATATGACGTATAGACTTTGCTAAATGTTTTCGGGTTTTGGGCTTGAGCAGCCATCACGGCTGAATGATTGCGACCAAAAGGGGATGTGCTCATCCAGACATTATCTGGAGTCATCCTACCAAGTTACAATGAAATCCCTTCATAAATATGTCCTGTAGACTTGCTAAAGGTTTTTTCGGGTTTTGGACTCGGGCAGTCGTCACGGTTGACAGATCACAACCAAATGGGGAAGTTCTCATCTAGACATAATACGGAGTCATCTTACCAAGTTACAATGAAATCCCTCCATATTAAATATGACCTGCAGACTGTGCTAAAGGTTTTTGGGTTTCGGGCTTGGGCAGCTGTCACCGTTGACAGATCATGACCAAAAGGGGACATTTTCATCTAGATATTGTACAGAGGCATCATACCAAGTTACAATGAGATCCCTTCATAAATATGACATGTAGACTGTGCTAAAGGTTTTTGGGCTCAGGCAGCCATCGCGGTTGACCGATCGTGACCAAAGGGGGACGTTCTCATCTAGACATGACCCCAAATCTCCATATGAAATTTCGAGATGATCGGACAAGAACTACCGGGTGTAGCCTGTGCTAAAGGAAAATGTGAACAGACTCAAGACCAACAGACAATAGCTTATCTTGACTTTGTCAAGTTAAGCTAAAAATTTGCAGGCGATTAGGGTGGATTTTTGACCCTACAATTACTTATAATTTCTGAGAAAAATGACAATTCCAGCTTATGAACATACAATCTAATATGTGGTGCACAGCTGCTGGAATATGTTACTAGAAATACAGTGGTGTGTTCAAAAATGTCAAATCAATCTCAACTCTTATTGATATCCTTTTTGTCGCTTACAAAATCTGAAAAAGACTTCTCTGAGAGAAAATGGTTTGTCTGAAAATAGTTATGCTAACCTTTTCTCAGATCACCTTAATATCTAGTTATCTAACCTTTATACAACTGTCACTGATGTGCAGTGAACTTTCATCTTTCAATGCTGCTGCTTCTGCACAGAAAAGTTTTGGCTGTCTGTTCAAATAAAGTGTTGCAGATGATGTTAAAAGCCTGAAATGAAAACAAAACTATGTTAGTTCTGAAGACAAAAAGTTTACTTTTTTCCCCATGGCACTTTTCCTTCCAAAATTCATGCCTGAATAATATTTAATATTTTTTTGGTGACTTTCATTATGACACGTACCAACAATTTTGTTCCTGTGATCTTAAACTTGGTACATGCCAGGGCTTAGGACCCAATATGGTGGTGTACCTGTACTGTGATAAAGACCCCGGGTAGAGCTGAAACAGTAAAATGGTTTTCTTGATCGATTAATCACATGGATTAACCTTGGTTAACCAAATAATCACATTCCCATCCCTAATAGGCAGCTGAATAATTACCATACCATTGATGATTTACAGCATTGACCTTTTACCCAACATAAGCAACAAAACCGGCCAGTGCTTTTTACAAAAATCTCTATTCGATGTT
Source organism: Pictodentalium vernedei (assembly GCA_031216915.1). Lineage (NCBI taxonomy): Eukaryota > Metazoa > Mollusca > Scaphopoda > Dentaliida > Dentaliidae > Pictodentalium > Pictodentalium vernedei. Next base: position 436,846,022 of record CM062292.1, read on the forward strand.
TATGTTTTCAATTTTTGTCTCAAAAACATAGCTCATTGGGACAAGCTCATTCCAATGAGGGGTCATAAGCTATGTCTTTGAAACCAAAATTGAAAATTTTTAGTAATTCAATAATTTATTTTGCATTCCCTAATAGGTAGCTGAATAATTACCATACCATTGATGATTTACAGCACTGACCTTTTACCCAACGTAACCGACAAAACCGGCCAGTGCTTTTTACAAAAATATCTATTCAATGTTTATGTTTTCAATTTCTGTCTCAAAAACATAGCTTATGAACCTTCATTGGAACAAGCTCATTGAGCTCATTCCAATGAGGGGTCATAAGCTATGTCTTTGAGACAAAAATTTTAAATTTTTAGTAATTCAATAATTTATTTTGCAAGTATCGTCTGCTACCCATATTGGGTAAAAGGTTGATGTGGGTCAGTGTGACAATATTTGCCTGTTTTGAAGCGAGCTTGTTCCATTGTTAACCCAAATAATACAATAGTTCAAAAGTAATGATTGGTTAATCGATCAATTACTTTTTTGATTGATCAAGACATTGATCATTGGTTAATTGATTAATTGGTTAACCGTTTCAGCGCTAGCCACTGGTATATTTCTGTGTAGGTCTGCATGTGTATGAAGCAGCATTGCTCTACTGGGCACTAGATCCTGCAGAAATTAGGTTTGGATATATTTATTCAAGCCTATCTAAGGACTACATGTGTATCTGTCACAATGAGTCAATTGATAAGCTAAAAGTAGTTTATTTTGTCAAATTCAGCATGTTACATTCTCTTCCTAAAGTCAAAACTTGAATTCTACAGCATGTTAATCCAGGTCTAGAAAGAACCTGTGAACAAACATTTAGATTATGTGAGGGTTACGTCAATTGTGAAATATGTGAATGAAAAACAGGTTACAACAAGAGGCCTGCATTGCAAAGCGCTGTTAGTGCCCCAGATCGCAAAAGTTGAATGAGTGACAAAAGGGCCATAACTCTGGAAAGAATCTGTGGAAGAAATTCACGCTACACAGATGCCGTTCCCCCATGATGCTCTATCACAACACCAAATATCATTCAAATTGGAGTAGCAGTGGCTGAGATATAAGGGAAAATGTTGGTACAGATGGATGAATGGACTGAGGTCTCCACTACAGTTAAAACTAGAAGTCCTGTCACGAATAGTGCGCTTATCTAGGCTTACTTGCGCGTTGGAATTGCGCGCAATTGCCATATCGAATGGCATCCAAAGCACGGCAGGTTCTCTTGGTTACTCATAGCAAACACATGCAATGTTTCTGCCAATGGACCTCCGGGTTACCTGGAGGTCCATTGGCTGAAACATTGCTTGTGCACAGGCCATATGTACAGAATTTGATAGCTTTACTTGGACCATAACGCGTACATTAGCGTGCATATCAACGTGCTATTTGTGCGCATTTCATGAAAGGACTTCTAGTTTTAACTGTAGATACCCCTTCGACTTTTCAAGCCAGGGTCATAATAGATACAATAACAACAAAATAATACGACATAAATTAAATTCCTAATACAGCAGGTTTTGCCTGTCAGACCTAACAATCTTTCAGGACTAGCTCAACTCATTGGTTGCACATTTGAATTCATCTACATATGATTAGAATGGCATACCATTTATGTCTCAACAGAGTTTCCACCACAATAAATGGCAACAACTAAAGCATGATCTCGCCAAAGCGAATATGTTAGATACAGGGTTAAAAGTCAAGAAACCGATTCAAGTATTATAAGTTATCTCCATTCTCCGCCAACATGTATGATATATGGAGATTTAATACCTTTTTGTTTTTGTCCAGTTTGAAACACAATAGAAACACGGTGGAAACAAATTTGTGGACACATTTCTCATGCTCCACAATCAGTTGGACCAAACTCGTGAATAATTGTTTTGTTTTTGTTTGATTTAATTATTCGACTATTTAATTTATAACAGCAAAATATGACTGAATTGTCAGAAATCTAATGATATCTGTGACTATTTTCAGGTTTTTTGGTTTGATTTTTATATCAAGATGAGCTAAAGCTTTCATTTAAACCATACACTCCTCGATGTTTCGCGTGACCTTATACCCTGGATGTTGGGTGCGAACTTTGCCATGGCTATTTGTCCTAGGCATTCTGACCAATCAGAAGGCAGAATTTATCAAGATATAGGGCAATACTGCATGTACATTCACCTGCACTCTACATGATAAATCACAATGAAGGCTAAGGTAAAGTACCAAATCACAAATAGCAGCAGAAGCCTTACATGTATGCAGTGAAATCTGTTTAAGTAAATTATTTGAACATATGAATATCCACTTAGACTGGTAGAGTGCTAAATTACTTTTCGATAGTCATTTGTAACGAGAGTATTTTTTTTTCAAATATATCACACTACCAGCAAAAGGAGCCTTAGTCTAGCAAGATATTGCTCATAAATGTTTTGTTGCAATTTATTGGAGAGTGCCACTTGGCACTCTCCAATAAATTGGAACAAAATTTTATATTAATAATTTTCTTCTACTGCTGAGCCAACAACAAATTAGTGCAAACAGTGTAAAGCCACTAAATTAGCTTTCAGCACTTTTCAGCACAGAGCCATTGTAGTGGCCTCTAGCAATCAACCTGTTAACAGTGAGAATTCTTCAATTAACAGGGCTATTCAATTAACAGGGATTTATTCACTTTCCAATATTACAGATATAAGCTAGGTATATATTCTCATGGAGGTTTGTAAAACATGATATAACAGATTAAATGCCTACATTGGATGTACTGAGGCCAAATACATGTAGTAGGTCTTTAAACAAGACCTGTGTATTCAAACACTATCAGGGTAATTTCTTGAGAAGTCACAAATTTTTTTAGGCCATTAACAGGAGTTACTGTATACCCTATATGCAATTTGAAGGTCAAATTTGTACTGAAGATATGGAAAATGTTTTTTTTTTGTTTTTAAGTTATATTGAATTAACAACAGCGTTACTCAATAAGGAGATATCCAATTTAGTGCGATCCACTGTACTATGGGGAGGAAAGTTTATAAAGCATTTTTTACTCCTGTAATCTGGGTGGTATGACATTTGTCTTCATACTTTGTTTTGACTGCAAACTCATATATGATGCTGCTGTGACATACTGTTGGTCAATGGATGATCTGTTGTGAAATTTCCCCTATATTATCTGTAGGCTGCCGCTTGCAAGGCTCAAAATAATTTTTTTCCAGTATAGGTCAAAATGTCCTGGTCCAAGTAGTTGGTACAGGTCATTTTAATTTGGTGCAAGTCATTTTCAACAAATTGCTTTACACATTGTAAATTAAAATATGGTGACTACTAAATGAGGAAATGACTTGTTAATTCGCAATGGAATTTAAGTTTATACCGAATTACCAGGCCTGTTAATTTGTATAAAGTAGGAGAAAGAAATACAAATATCATTTAAATGAGACCAGTCACCAAAATATTTATAACTGAAAAAAAAATTCCCTTAGTGAAATGAAAGATTCAGTGTCAAGAATACAGAATTCTGGGGTAGGAGAGGCGTTTGGTTGCTAAAAGTACAAGACTGTCACAATGGAAGAGAGCACAATTAAGAGGGAATGTTAAGTTTCTCTCATTGGGGGTGCTCAGGTTAGCTGAGGTGGTTGGAAGGAGGACACAGAAAATTTTAAGGGTAACGGTATATTCCATATTCTGATCAGTGAACACTTTTTAAAACTTTAAATTAAAGGTAACCAAACATGCAAAACTGACCAATGTTACTATTTATAATGGACATATCTGGAACCTCTGAGCGGCTGCACCCCCTCCCCGAGACTTAACATAATTTCATGCTTATCAAGTTGTTTTGCCCCAATTCCTGTTCGCCCCGGGTCATTTTACCCCTATATTTGGTGAAACAACATGGTTATGAGGGGCAAAACAATGATGATTTTATTCAATTTTTGCTTGGTTTTAAAGTACTTTTCCACCATCAATTAACATTAAAATGCATTTTTAACTAATACAAACATGACACATTTACCATCTTGAAAACAATTTAACAATGGCAGAAAATTAATGGCAGGCAGTCAGGGCTGTGTTTCCAAATGTTACTGTCAATGGCTGTGTATTCCACTGGACAGTGGACACAGGCAGTATGGCGGCATGTACAGGACCTAGGTTTATCAAGATCCTATAGAGAAAATCAAGTGAAACACACATATATCAGACAGTTACTTGCATTGCTGTTTCTGTCACGCAATCCTATTGTCCAAGCCTTCGCTGAACTATAAAAGAATGAGCCAACACACCACATATCTCCAACCAATGGTACAGCCTACTACAGGCCGATTGATAATTCATTAATTGTAATGCATTGTTACAGATGTTACATAAATGTACAAATTATACTCAAATGTTATGCTTATGAATACGAAACTGTTAAAACATCATATTTATTTATTTATTGGTGTAGAAGGACACATATTTCTGCACAATGGCTAATCATGACCATGACAGTTTTACTGAAGCCTGTGGGGCGAAATGAACAGGGGCGAACGAGGTTTGGGGCGAAACGACCAGGGACCAATTTCATAATCATACCAAGGACAATTCCAAAAACAAAAAGGACAAGATCTGAAGTCAGTGAAGAGGCTGTTTGGACACCACTCTCATCCGGCTTCCGTGTGTTATGGTTACCAAATGTAACTAGAACAATGAACAACACACCTTTTAGGGCAATGAATATTGCACTTTTGACAGTAAAACTTCAAAAATTGTAAGGCTGGCGAGAATGACATTCCGACATCCAACGAAAAAGCAACAACTGAAAGGTACAGACTCCTACTTCCTTATTAACAACTAAAAAGTGTACCAGTGAACTGAACCAACGAATAATTGGTTTCTTGAAATAATCAGGATTGATTGTATGGTTTATCAGCTATTGTACGATCGAAATTTCGCAAAAAAAAAAAATAAATTATAAAAACTAAATATGAATTATATTGCAACACATCAAATTTAACTTTTTAGGATAGTTTCTATCCGTCTTGAACGCAAGTACACATTTTCATCGTATCCGTAATGGAGGAACAGTTCAAGTGTGATTCGATTTCACAGTTGAAAAAATCAGTCAGGAAATCTGATATCCTTCAAATCCAGATTCAAACAATCAAGTTTTTGGTAGGCTGTTTTGATTTTTCGTATATGTAGCATAGTCCAAAACTTCGCAACTAGAACGAATGGGTTTAAACAGCCAAGACATGCGTTCTCATCTGTCGTATTTTCGAGGATAAAAATGTATGTTGGCATTTCATCAAACTCGTTTTGGGTAAATCGATATTTAAAAAAAAAAAAAAAAAAAAAAGAAAAAAGAATGCGTGTCCATTGGGAAGGCACTTAGGGCAAGTATAATTCATTCACAGAGGATACATTTATATCCGGCTAGTGTTATTTCACCCACTGTTTAGTCCAAACTTGGATACAGAGGGCTTATAACCAGTCCCCATCCCCTTTGAGGCTCCAACATACTGGATACCAGTGCAGTCAGGGATTTGCTATTGTCGACATACCACCCATGAATCATAGTGTTGTATGGTTTGTTTTTTTCTGACCTCGGTTTCGGTTCAGTTCGGTTTTGTCCAAAAAAACTCTGTTTATAGGTCGGTTTTCGTTTTTTTGCAATAAATTGATTGCAGACTTGAAAAATATCACACAGTGCCAATAAAAATACATATTCTGTCATATTTTAAATGATAATTCATCTGGCAATGGCTAGCATGAATTTATTCCCAAACCATACACACACCAACACAAATATCCTACATAGGTGGACACGTCCAATACCACCACCCCACCTCCCCACCCCACAAAAATACTTTAAAAGACTCAAGGCAGGAGCGGTGCGAGGAAATTGGCAGGAAACAAAAGTTTAGGGAACAAGTAAATTGTGGGGCGGGATAAGCTGCATTGCATCTCTCCACGGAATTCTCCTTTATAACCTCCCCCAATCTACTGCCGTCCTTAAGACTCTGGTATTACTGGAAGACACCTTGCTACCACTGGCTCTCCTGGTCTCAAAATCCAGATGGACATACTAGCCTAGTACTGGCCTACCACCTACCCCACCCAGAGATATTTTTAAAAAAAATGTACTCTGAAATATTTTTGAATAAAAAAGTACTCTGAACTATGCCATCTGAGACAGATCACTTCTAAGACCAGTTGCACATTGTTACATTGATATAGAGTATAGGTTGCTCTGAATGCTCTCAGTACATGTGCCCCCCCCCCCCCCCCCCCCCCCCCCCCCCCCCCCCCCCCCCCCCCGTCAACCGGATTTGAAACCGTAACCGGTAGTTTGGAATGGGGAGGCAATATTTGTGGTGGGTGGGCTGATTGGGCTCGACAGTCGACTCCACATCCTTTCCATAGGTAACCCAGATTCCCACACACTCCTCTTAAATTCCGCGCCGGGCCACCTCCAGGAGGTGCCCTGCTCGTTTGATTTTTAGAACAACCATAATTTACACTGACAAGTTTTTATCTGTAATGTTTTGAACTGTACCTTTTTCCGTTTGCCTTTTGAAGTTGGCATTCCACTTTCAATTTCTATCTGTTGCTTGCGAAACTAAATCAGTTCTGTATTATATAAGGCAAAATGTTCAATTTTATTGTCTGCAGGGGATTTTAGGCCTCGCAGGTTCGCATAGTCTTCACTCTGCAGGTAAATACTAAATAGGCGTGGGGACATTCCATCGTGGTATGTGCTTGCATGCATATATTGGATAAATGCATCAAGGGAGGTGACAATGTTGAACGTTAAATTCTAAGCATGTGTCAGGGAAATCCATTTATCCACAGGACAAGTATGTTTTGTTTTTCACAGTAATTCTCAATTTAAAAAAACAAAGACTATTTTTTCCTTGATTTTATTCACGATTTTATTGTTAGGTAATTAATACACCCAAACATGCAGATATGAAGCCACTTGCGAAGTCCCCAAGTTGCTCATTTTGACATTTGTAGACGTGTCAAGATTGTCATTCTGAGAATTTCTGACAGAACAAACCAACCCACTTTTGTAACAGTGCTGTGTAATTGGGCAAGAGTTGTCATACATCATACAAAAATTTCTTAGGATGTGTGATCAATCTTCTAATGTGACAGTGACTCCTGTTAGACAATGCTTGTTTCTCTGGCATCTGAATACATGAATACTAACGACAGAGTTATCAGTTGACAGTACAGTTTTTGTTTTAAGTCGTTGACAGTGCAAACTTTTCAGTGTAAACATGAGTTTCCAACATTTTGTAGAGAAAACCGAAACTGTACTGATTTAACAATTACACAGTTTCAGTTTTAGAGCCAAACCGAAACCGTCTCACAGAACCCGTTAACCGCACAACACTAATGCACGGTTTCTGCTAGGGGAAAATTTGTGGTCCGGTAGTTTAAAAAAAGTGAAACTCAGATGCCGAAGGCCATAGGCAGCCATAGGCACGTGCATATAGAGGGAGGTCCCCCCAGGAAAATTTTGATTTTTAGGTGCTCTCTGGGGGCATTCTGGTCGCTAAAATGCTGAATAATTGAAGTGGAAAATATGTATTTTTTCCTCCTTCAATTCTCTAAATTCCCACGGGACACACAATATTACATCTGGTCAGAGGTTTCATAAAAATACAAACCCAAAACAACACAAAATCCACGAATCCTAACAGTGACTGTGACACTTGACCTCAATTTTTTTGTAATCCCGATACGTGCCAACGTAAATAATTGGAAATGCAGAGATAACAAAATATTCGAAAAGAACCAGGATGCAGACATGTGACGTTATGCACATGCAATTACATCATTTATCGCTCGAAATAAAAGCCAGTGATTTCGGACCAAACACAACAATTTGAGTCCGAAATTTTATAGGCGACATTTAGGATTTGAATTTTGTTTCCCCTCTCGTCTGGGGGTTATAAAGTATCAGGTTGTCGCCAGTAATAGTAGGCATAGTATACAACATAATAATGCCTATATTATGTGGAAACAAAGGATCCTGAGTGTCATTACGATACAGCATTGTACTTGACATTTTAACCACCAGCTTTTCTGACTGATCATAGTATGATCGGCAGGGGGAATGGGTCCGGTCGACGGACCGCAGCCGGTCTAGCGTAAACCCTGACTAATGGCTCACCTTATTCAGAACATTATGGCTTATCTCCACAGAATGGCACGTGAACCGTCCGCTAGCCAAACTAACCTGCAGGCTGTTGAATTCATTTATTTTGGCCACATCGTTTTGCCCTAATTTGGACACATTAAAACCAGAAATAACAGCTTTATCTTGTTATATTTATTGCCATGCCTTTCTTTGTGCTTCCATGGTCAAATTATGATGGAAGTTATTCTCAAATGTAGAAGTGGCAAAGAAAATTGATATATTTTTAGTCGAGTTTTGACTAAGTCAAACTCGACTTATAGTTTGATGAAGTGGCAGAGGGCGGCGGGCGTAAACAATTGGTTTCCGGGCAATAACTTTAGTTCTATTTGTTGCACCTTTACCAAAATTATACCAGAGGTTACCCTATAGGAAAGGAAGACACCTATCGATTTCAGAGTCTCGCGCCCCAAGGTCAAGGTCACTGTTACTATAAATAGAATATTTTGTGACAAATTGGTTTCCGGGCAATAACTTTAGTTCTATTTGACGCACCTTTACCAAACTTATACCAGAGGTTACCCTATAGGAAGGAAAGACACCTATTGATTTCGGAGTCTGGGACTCCAAGGTCAAGGTGACTGTTACTATAAATAGAATATTTTATGACAAATTGGTTTCCAGGCAATAACTTTAGTTCTATTTGACGCACCTTTACCAAACTTATACCAGAGGTTACCCTATAGGAAGGGAAGACACCTATTGATTTCGGAGTCTGGGACTCCAAGGTCAAGGTCACTGTTACTATAAATAAAATATTTTGTGACAAATTGGTTTCCGGGCAATAACTTTAGTTCTATTCCGTGTAATTTCACCAAACTTATACCACAGGTTACCCTATAGGAAGGGAAGACACCTATCGATTTCGGAGTCTGGGGCCCCAAGGTCAAGGTCACTTACTATCAATAGAGTATTTTGTGACAAATTGGTTTCTGGGCAATAACTTTAGTTCTATTTGACGCACCTTCACCAAACTTATACTAGAGGTTACCCTATAGGAAGGGAAGACACCTATTGATTTCGGAGTCTGGGACTCCAAGGTCAAGGTCACTGTTACTATAAATAGAATATTTTGTGACAAATTGGTTTCCGGGCAATAACTTTAATTCTATTTGAAGCACCTTTACCAAACTTATACCAGAGGTTATCCTATAGGAAGGGAAGACACCTATTGATTTCGGAGTCTGGGACTCCAAGGTCAAGGTCACTGTTGCTACAAATAACTTATTTCTTCAGAATTTAATGTCAAAACTCGACTTCTGGATCTGTGATCCTCTTGCTGGATTTTTAGCTCACCTAACTGAAAGTGAGCTTTTCTTATCACTCTTTGTCCGTCGTCTGTCGGCTTGCGTGAAGGTTGTGTTTGAGCCTCTTTCTCCTAAACCACTGGCCACATTTTAATTAAATTTCATGTAAGTAGTGGTTATATAGGGGCATTTTGATTTTTATCTAAAATAGGTTTCGGCTCATATTGAGCAGAGGTGTGTGGAAAAAATGGCAAAATCTTCTTCTAATGAACCACCAGTAGCAGAGACTTGATATGTGATATACAGAGTCCTTTTGAGGTTTAGAATCAAGTTTGTTCAAGAGAAGTTTGTCGGGCATTATTTGCCTTCGTTATGGGAGGAGCAAAAATTTTGGTCACGCCTAAAATTTCTATTTTCAGAACCGTGAGGTCAATTTGAACCAAATTTGATATGAGATGATAATGGGTCATAAGTAGTTGATTGATGCAAAAAAAAATTTTCTCATTGTCCCGTGGGAACCTCGGGAGCTAAAAATAGGAAAAACCTTAAAACTGCCATATCTCCAAAACTACACGGCACAGAGAATTCTTATTTTGTATAAAGTTTACTTTTATCCAGTAGAATAGAATGGTTAAAAAAAATCCCTATCGGTTTGATCACAAGGTACTTTTTTCAGGACTTTGAAAAAGTGTTAAGTCAGCACTTTTTAACACTGTAGGCAATGGGAAAAAGATTAAAAAATCTTCTTCTCCAGATCCAGCAGGCGGAATCTTTTGATATTTGGTATGCAACATTGTAGGGTGGATCTGATTCAAGTTTGTTCAAATCGGCTCCCTGGGTTCATATTTGGGTTCAGTATAGGAGTCCGATTTCGAACTTAGTGCATTTCAGGCAAATTTCTTAAAAAATCTTCTTCTCCAGATCCAGCAGGCAGAATCTTTTGATATTTGGTATGCAACATTGTGGGGTGGATCTGATTCAAGTTTGTTCAAATCGGCTCCCTGGATTCATATTTGGGCTCACTATAGAAGCCTGAATTCGAACTTAGTGCATTTCAGGCAAATTTCTTAAAAAATCTTCTTCTCCAGATTGAGCAGGCAGAATCTTTTGATATTTGGCATGCAACATTGTGGGGTGGATCTGATTCAAGTTTGTTCAAATCGGCCCCCTGGGTTTATATTTGGGTTCAGTATAGAAGCTCGAAGTCGAACTTTGTGCATTTCAGGCAAATTTCTTCAAAAATCTTCTTCTCCATATCCAGTAGGCAGAATCTTTTAATATTTGGTATGCAACATTGTGGGGTGGATCTGATTCAAGTTTGTTCAAATCGGCCCCCTGGATTCATATTTGGGCTCACTATAGAAGCCCGAATTCGAACTTAATGCATTTCAGGCAAATTTCTTAAAAAATCTTCTACTCCAGATCCAGCAGGCAGAATCTTTTGATATTTGGTATGCAACATTGTGGGGTGGATCTGATTCAAGTCTGTTCAAATCGGCCCCCTGGATTCATATTTGGGCTCACTATAGAAGCCCGAATTCGAACTTAGTGCATTTCAGGCAAATTTCTTCAAAAATCTTCTTCTCCAGATCCAGCAGGCAGAATCTTTTGATATTTGGTATGCAACATTGTGGGGTGGATCTGATTCAAGTTTGTTCAAATCGGCCCCCTGGGTTTATATTTGGGCTCAGTATAGAAGCTTGAATTCGAACTTTGTGCATTTCAGGCAAATTTCTTCAAAAATCTTCTTCTCCAGATCCAGCAGGCAGAATCTTTTGATATTTGGTATGCAACATTGAGGGGTTGATCTGATTCAAGTTTGTTCAAATCGGCCCCCTGGGTTTATATTTGGGCTCACTATAGAAGCTCGAATTCGAACTTAGTGCATTTCAGGCAAATTTCTTAAAAAATCTTCTTCAGATTCAGCAGGCAGAATCTTTTGATATTTGGTATGCAACATTGTGGGGTGGATCTGATTCAAGTTTGTTCAAATCGGCTCCCTACATTTATATTTGGACTCACTATAGAAGCTCGAATTCGAACTTAGTGCATTTCAGGCAAATTTCTTTGAAAATCTTCTTCTCAAGATCCAGTAGGCAGAATCTTTTGATATTGGGTATGCACCATGCTTAGGGGGTGAGATTCAAGTTTGTTCAAGCCAAGTCCCTGGGTTCATATTTGGGCTCACTGTGGTAGCCTGAATTATAACTTAGTTCAAAATGAGGAATTTTCTTTAAAAATCTTCTTCAGATCCAGCAGTTGGAATGTTTTGATATTTGATATGCAGCATCCTTAGGGGGGTGAGATTCAAGTTTGTTCAAGCCATGTCCCTAGGTCCATATTTGGACTCACTGTGGGAGCTTGAATTGTAACTTAGTTCAAAATGAGGAAGTTTCTTGAAAAATCTTCTTCTTCAGATCCAGAAGTCGGAATGTTTTGATATTTGGTGTGCAGCATCCTTAGGGAGGTGAGATTCAAGTTTGTTAAAGCCAAGTCCCTGGGTTCATATATGGGCTCCCTGTGGGAGCACGAATTATAACTTAGTTCAATATGAGGAATATTCTTTAAAATCTTCTTTTTTTTTTAGATCCACTGGTCAGAATCTTTGGATATTTGGTATAAGCTTATCTTAGGAGGAGCAGGTGCAACTTGTTGAAATCAATTCTCTGGGTTGATATTTAGGCTACCATGTCAGGTGAGCGCCCTCAGGCCCCTTGGGGCCTCTTGTTCTTGGATGTCTTCACACCTTCTCTAATTTGGGCACACCTGTAAATGGTGTGAAATTGGGGTAATCTAATGGACTGCTGCCCCCCCCACCCCCACTTAGCAATCTGAATTACCCCTACCCACCCCCCCACCCCCCCTACCCCCCCCACACACACACTATTTGATCCAAAAACATCCCCCAGACACTTCACCCAAAGCATCTCCTAGGAAATATGTTGTGCGCATAAAGAACGACTGTTTGTATTGGTCTTCTTTACAAGCTGGTACAGTTACAGATCTTCTATTGTTCCTTACTGAAGATTATATGATGTTGGTGACTATACAATTGTAAAATTTTCTTTTGGCCCAGATCTGTCACTTTTGGGTCTGCAACTTGATCAATTTTTCTGGAGGCATTGCTGGTATTTGTCTCTCATTCACTTTATAAAAGAAAGTTAGGCATTGTTTCTGGCTTGTGAATTGTCGTGAATGTAGTTTTAGTTCCTCCAGCATTTTTGTCATACATCTCTCTTCTATTGATTTATACTTAGTTTTTTTGTGGTGAATACTGCACCCTTTTGTGTGCTTTCTAGTTTTGTGATCTCTTGCTTCGTGTATGGGTCCCAGATGATAGCTCCATATTCCATTATCTATCTTACAAACGCAATATAGGCTATAGGCTGTTCTTCGGGAGTTCCCTTGGACAGTGTTGTAGGTTTTCGGAATTCGAGAGTGGAGTTTGCCTTTTTACTTACATTGTTGATGTATTCTTTCCATTTAAGATCTGCCTGTATTTGTTGGCCGATGTAAGGTTTAGATGGAACATGTTCTAGTATATGGCTGTTTAGGGTGTAGAATCTATTACTTTTTTTCTGATGCTCAGAATGTAGCAATTTTAGTCGAGTTATGACAAAGTCAAACTAGACTTATAGTTTGAAGAATGGCGGGCGGCTTGGCGGGTGGGCGTAAACAATTGGTTTCCAGATGATAAGTTGATAAAGATTCAGCCCATGTTCATGAAACTTCATAGGTAGGTTGGTATTGGTAAGAGGAAGAACCCTATTAATTTTGGACTTGCTTGGTCAAAGGTCAAGGTCACAGTGACTTGAACATAGTAAATTGTAAGCAGATGGTTTCCGGATGATAACTTGACTATGGTTTAACCCACCTTCATGAAAAACTTCATATGTAGGTTGGCCTTCGTGAGAGGAAGAACCCTATATATTTTGGACTCACTAGGTCAAAGGTCAAGGTCACAGTGACCCTGAACATAGTAAATCAAAACAATTGGTTTCCAGATGATAACTCGATAATGGTTCAACCAATGTTCATGAAACTTCATAGTTAGGTTAGTATCAGTGAGAGGAAGAACCCTCTTTATTTTGGACTCACTAGGTGAAAGTTCAAGCTCACAGTGACCTTCAACATAGTAAATCGTACACAATTGGTTTCCAGATGTTAACTTGTAATGTTTCGACCCACGTTAATGAAACTTCATAGGTAGGTTGGCATCAGTGAGAGGAAGAACCCTATTTATATTGGACTCACTAGGTGAAAGGTCAAAGGCACAGTGACCTTCAACATAGTAAATCGTAAACAATTGGTTTCCGGACGATAACATGATAATGGTTTGACCCACATTCATGAAATTTCACAGGTAGGTTGGCCCAGGTGAGTGGAAGACCCCTATTTATTTTGGACTCACTAGGTCAAAGGCCAAGGCCACAGTGACCTTGGACATAATAAATGGTACACAATTGGTTTCCAGATGATAATTTGACAATGGTTCCACCTCCATTCATGAAACTTCATAGGTAGGTTGGCATTGGTGCAAGAAAGAGCCCTATGTATTTCAGAATCACTAAGTCAAAGGTCAAGGTCACAGTGACCCTTCACATAGTAAACTGTAAACAATTGATTTCCAGACGATAAGTTGATAATGATTAAACCCACTTTTTTGTGCTGTCGCAACTCGATATTGGATCGGTGATCCTATCGGCATTTTTTGGCATTGAAGTGCATTCCCCATTCTGATGCCCATTATTCTAGACAAGTTAGGTCATTTCATATTGTGGTGAGATTCCCCTTGCTGTTTATTCCTGGTACAATAGGCTGTCATCTGCAAATAGCCTTACAGGTGATTTTACTGAGTTGGGGAGATCGTTGATGTGGCATAGGAGAATTATTGGACCCAAGACAGTTCCTTGGGGCACACATGGCAGGCCTGGCATTCTTGAAAATGCAGGAGGGCTAAAAATCGCTTCCCTTGCAAGGCCTAGGGGTGCGATTAGCTCTTCTCAAGCTTACAAAAGCTAAAAGTGGCCAACTTAAGTTTTACTATTAATGAATTCTGCCTAATGGGCTTTGTACATTTTATTTGCTGCTGCTGACAAGGTAGTCTATTTGAGGTGGCTACACTACCCCTCCCCTTGACAAGGCCCGGAGGTGTGGGCGGGGCAGCGTGGCCGTCTTAAAGACAGCACTAACACAGCAGAGATCCGAAAAAGATGTGGGTTTTAGAAACAGAATGTTATGGTAATCCTTAATTTCTGAGGCCGGGAGGGCTAGTTTTCGCCCTCCTTAATTCTTTTAAGGCGAGCGAATAAATTGCTCTTCTGAAAATGCCAGGCCTGACATGGGGTACACATGAGTCAACTGTTGCTTCATCTGAGAATTTCCCTTCTAGACCTACTCGTATTTTCCTTTCTGTGAGGAATGTCATGGGCCATGCATGTAGCAGTCCTCGGATTCTCTGTTGGCTCTACTTTATGGTGGAGTCTGTCATGCAGGACTGTGTCAAATGCTTTGGAGAAGTTTAGTGTGGCTATGCCAATTTGTTTGCCTTGGCCGAACGATTCTAATACATCATGGGTTGTGACTGCAAGCTGTGTTTCACAGGAGTGACCTGCTCTGAATTCATGATTTAATGATATTAGTACTATCTGCTTGTCCAGGTGTTTCAGCATATGTCTTCTGATTATGTGTTTGAGCAGCTTACAGCCTTACATGGCACTGAGGTTAGGGATACTGGCCTATAATTTTCTGCTGTGTGTTTATCTCCCTTTTTGAATATGCAGGATATATTTGCATTGAGCCAGTCATTTGGTAGTGTACCATGGTCTATCAAGGTCTGCAATATGATTGACATTGATGGAGTGAGGTGACACACTGTTTCATCACTGTATTTGGAATATTGTCTGGACCAAGTGTTTTTTGAAGAGTTGATGTTTTTAAGTAATTTTGCCACTCTGTCTGGATTGTTTTTGATAGTTGGTATGATTTAATCATCTCAAATGAAAATGAGAGACTGACTTACAGTGCAGTGTCACTAAAATTGAAATGATTGTCAACAATGAAGAAAAAATTGTCAAATCATTCAACAGCAGAGATCACTGATTAGATGTACTCTTCTTGATGCTGACAGTCGGACACGATGTTTTCATTATGAAAACACAACTTCTACCTGATATTTTATTAGCTTATTTCATTCAACTCCTGGTTATTTCAGTTTAGTTTGAGCAATATTTTATTTCAGTCCATTATAAATAGATATGTACATATAACAAGAACAATACATTCTTTTCCATGAAGCCTTCCGGCTTCTCAGGTTGAACATTGCATATCAAATCGCTCGTGCAATTCGCCGCTCTTATTCAAAGTCATCAATACAAGAGAATAAAAGGCCCTGTCCCAGTGAGATTCCCGTCTTTTTCATTTCGAGTGTTTCGCCGCTCACACGAATTATGTCCAGTTCAGATTCGGAGAGTCTGTCATCTGATTCATCTGCTTCGCAACCTTCAGGTATTTTAACACCTGATACACCTGTTTTGATGTCGCCGCAGGCGAGTCTCACATCTCCAGAAGAAACCGCTAATACTTTGACTGATGTGGATACCTTGTCTCTATTTGCGGGGGATGCTATTCCTTCACTTACCTGTGGTCAGAAAGATTCGTCTCACACCATTCAAGGAACATCGGATCCACGTGATAAATCCAGACGGCACAAAAATAAATCCAAATTCTCCATTGCAAATGGAAAATCGTCTGCACAAGGTAGTTCTAAAAACACGGTACCGGAATGCAGTTCCAGGAAGCGGACCCGCGAAGATGAACATATTGCCGGAAAGCGCAGGAAGACTTCTCCTTCATCCACCAAATCAACCAGACCACGTTCCCGGTCTGTCCGTCCTACACACCGTCACTTGGCCGACTCTAATCCAACGATACGCAGTGTTGTTGTCAATCCACAGGCCACTATTCCAGAGAGACATGCTTTGGACCAACTTAGTCCTGGCAGTGCTTCATCTGCCCATTCTGGCTCAGATTTGAATTTCTCTGGAAGCAGCGATGACTACGATTTTCCCAAAATCTTTTTACAAGACGCTAGCTTAGGTGAACCTGTTAGCTCCAAATTTGCTTCTTATGCTAATAAGGCCTCTACGTCTAAGTCAGGCTCACTTGAGTTGGTGAAGAAACATCTCATCCCTAGTAATTGCACTCTCGTGGATGCTCCAAGAGTGAATCAGGAAATTTGGGCCCAACTGGATGCACGTAGCCGCACACAGGATAGCCAACTTCAGGAAGTGCAGAAATTATTGGAACGGGGTATGGTCCCTTACATCAAACTCAACGATGTTTTGAAGCGTATCAGGCACTTGGACACCAGTAAATCTCACCTAGCAACAAAAATTGCCCAGACTACAGATTCTCAGAAGGTTGGAAAACTTAAACAGAAAATGCTCACAGTCAACTCTGAATTGGATCAACTGTTCTCAGACATGCGTGTCCTGATTGTGGATGGCATCTCCCTCCTGGGCGCCGCCACTTTTGAGATGTCGCTTCGATGACGTTTTTTCTTGAGGCCAACTCTACTGAATCAATTTAAGAGCCTCTGCTCCATGGATCATCCTGTATCAACATTACTTTTTGGGGACGACATTGAGAAGTCTTTGAAGTCTTGTAAAGACTTCACTAGAGTCACTCCACGATCCTATTCTGCTACTTCTGGTCGTTCTAGCCGTGGGCATTATAATCGTCAGCACCAGTCTTTTTTAGACGCAAGAGGAAGATATCCTCGTACCGACCGGTATGCCAACCGGAATCCCCACTGGGGAAGAAGAGGCAAATTCCAGCGCAACAACTACAACAACAGCAACAGGTATTAACCAAGGTAAATATTTGTCAGCATAGTTTTGTTGCGGGGCAACTACAATTTTGTTTACCAGCTTGGAAAAAGCTTACCTGTGACCCTTGGGTCTTAAATACTGTGGCTGGGTACCAGTTGGAATTCTCGGGCACACCCTCCCAGGGTTCGCCTCCTACACCTTTCAAGTTTAGTGCTGAGGAATCTTTGTTGATTGACTCCGAAATTGAATCTCTTTTGCACAAGCAAGCCATTCAGCTGACTACCTTTTCGGCAAATGATTTTTTGTCCACTATATTCTTACGTAGAAAGAAATCTGGCAAATTTCGGCTTATTTTTAATCTGCGTTCTCTGAATCGGTTTATTACATACCATCATTTTAAAATGGAAACGCTTGATGCAGTATGCTCATTGATTGACAGAAATGATTTTTTCTGCTCTGTTGACTTAACTGATGCCTATTTGAGTGTACCTATTCATACCGATTTTCAGCGTTTTTTTAAATTTCAATGGCGAGACCGAGTATATAAATTTATTTGTCTCCCTTTTGGTCTGGCGTCCGCGCCTCGGGTGTTCACAAAACTTATGCGACCTATTTTTGCTGGTGAACGCTCTCTGGGTACCAAATGTAGTACTTATATTGATGATTCGGTTATCATTAACTCAGATTCACATACATGTAATGAACAAACATCTCATTTATGCACTACCCTCGAGGACTTGGGTTTCCTTGTGAACAGAGCTAAATCTGAACTTACTTCTGCACAAGAGATTCA
The DNA here is from genome assembly GCA_031216915.1 of Pictodentalium vernedei. NCBI lineage: Eukaryota > Metazoa > Mollusca > Scaphopoda > Dentaliida > Dentaliidae > Pictodentalium > Pictodentalium vernedei. Next base: position 436,864,112 of record CM062292.1, read on the forward strand.
GTATCTTGGCCACGTTCTCAATTCAGTTTCCTTCACCATTTCCTTACCACCACACAAAGTGACCCAAATTAAAGATGCTTCAAAGAAGCTTCTTACACAACGGTCTTGTACAGTCAGAGAGCTAGCTCACCTTATTGGCTTATATGTTTCGGCTTTTAGGGCCGTCTTATTGGGACCCCTCTTTTACCGTCAGCTGGAGGTTGCCAAATGTCATCAGTTAACACTGGGTTCTTATAATAGTACTTTGACTCTATCGTCAGATGCACGAGCTGAAATTTCTTGGTGGTACACCAATTTGGATATGATGAATGGTTCCCTCATTCGACAACCACCACCAGTGCTTATCATAGCAACTGATGCATCAAAAACTGGTTGGGGGGCTGTTACCGACTCTATGTCTCAGAATGGGCTGTGGTCTTCACAGGAATCCCTGCTTCATATAAATGAATTAGAGATCACTGCAATTTATAAGGGTGTAACTGCTTTGGCTTCTAATTTTAGTCATGGCCACATTTGTGTGAAGTCCGATAACGTGACTGCAGTAGCATACATTAATAACAAAGGCGGTCCTTTGGCAAATCTTCACCAAATTTCTAAACAGATTTGGCTCTGGTGCTTTGAGCGTGACCTTTTCCTGACAGCACAACATGTTCCTGGTAAACAAAATTGTATGGCTGATACTCTTTCACGGGAGGCCACTTGTTGCTCCGAATGGATGCTCAATCCTTCCATCTTTACTCAACTTTGTCAAACTTTTTTCTTCCCCGACATTGATATGTTTGCATCCCGTCGGAATGCTCAAATGCCTGTTTTTTGTACCTGGTTTCCCGACGCCCAGGCCTCATTTATTGATGCTTTTTCACTGTGTTGGGCACAATTTTCACCTTACCTGTTTCCACCTTTCAGGCTGATCGACAGGGTGCTTCAGAAACTAGAAGACGATCATGTTCAGGATGCAATCCTGATTGTACCATCATGGCCAACACAGCATTGGTTTCCACTGCTTCTTCAGGTCCTCATTCAACGACCTCTCTTGGTGCCCCCTCATTCCAGGCTACTGAGCAATCCTTTAACCGGGGCGTCTCATCCTCTGGCCGACAACCTATATTTGATCGTTTGTCATGTATCCGGAATTATCTCAAAACAAAAGGCTTTTCGGAAACGGCAGCCTGCACTATCACTGACTCGTGGAGGAGCTCCACTAACAAACAGTACAACCTTGCATGGAGAAAATGGTGTTTGTGGTGTTGTCAATGGAACATTGATCAAATACAAGTACAAGAGGCTCAAATTGTAAATTATTTATGCTCCTTAGTCACTGCACAGAAATCATACAGTGTTGTTAACACTCATAGGTCCACCATCATACAAACACTTTTGCTTTTGGGGAGGTCTGATCTCCAAAATACACCACTTCTTAGAAGGTTCATGAAGGGCACATTCCATCACAATCCTCCAGTTCCACGATACTCTTCTACATGGGATTTGTCAGTGTTACTGAATTATTTGGCTACACTTTATCCACTCCATTCACTTTCTTTGGAGCTTCTCACTAAGAAACTGGTTTGTCTTATGGCCCTTACTAGTGCACAACGGTGCCAAACCTTGACAGCACTCAATCTGGACTTTATGACAATTACAGCCAATCACATTTCTTTTGGCATTGCTAGTTTATTGAAAACATCACGGGCCGGCCGGACACCCATCAGTGTTGATTTTTATTCTTTCCGGAATAAACAGGTTTGTGTGGTTCACACTATGACTGAATATTTAAACAGAACAAACACAATTAGAAAGCCAAACTGTAAAACTTTATTAATTTCTTATAAAACAAAAAGATCTGTTTCCACTTCCACCGTGGCTCGGTGGATTAAACAATCCCTGTGTGCCGCTGGCTTTGACACCAATACTTTCAGTGCACATTCTGTTCGTAGTGCTTCTACATCAGCTGCTTTTTCTTCTGGACTTTCTCTCCAGTGCATTCTGAAGACAGCAAATTGGACTTCTGCTGATACCTTTTTCCAATTTTATTTCAGACATTCTACGGAACAGAAGTCAGCTTTTGGTTCAGTGGTGCTGAGCACAGCTACAAAGAAAAAATGAACTCTGAAACATACATGTTATTTTGTAAAATAAAGTAACTGGTTTATTCATTTAGCTTCACAATCATTGACTGCTGTGAACTATGCAATGTTCAACCTGAGAAGCCGGAAGGCTTCATGGAAAAGAATCCCCCTCTCATCCAAACATCTGTAAGATGTGATGGATGAGAAGGATTCTTTGAGTATAAGCCTGGAGGCTTTGAGGGTTGTTCCCTCCCTCAGGCTTGTACTCACTCATTTTTTCCAATCCTGTCTGCCCTCCCGTTTTGGTCAATGATTGCTCTGGTCTTACCAATCTCATTCCAAAGACGGGAATCTCACTGGGACAGGGCCTTTTATTCTCTTGTATTGATGACTTTGAATAAGAGCGGCGAATTGCACGAGCGATTTGATATGCAATGTTCAACCTGAGAAGCCGGAAGGCTTATACTCAAAGAATCCTTCTCATCCATCACATCTTACAGATGTTTGGATGAGAGGGGGATTATGTCGCATAATACAAAGCCTGAGGTTGGATTCAGCAGCAAGCATTTTGTTTATGTCCTCTGTCTCCATCCAAAGTATGGCAGCTTGTGGCGAGAGATGCAAAATCAAATATCAATTTTAAAGGTTGCATTGAAACTAAAAGTTTTCAGAATTGTGGGACAAGGCAAAGAAAAAGAGACAAAGAGGGAGAAAAAAGTGATAGCTCAGAAGCAGAGTAGCCAATGCAGTAGAGCACTAACAGCAAGTTCAGCAGCGGTAATTAGGGCTGTCACTATTTTTTAATTTAGGAATCGATTAATCATTGGAAATAATCAATTAATTGTACCAAGATGACCTCCCACCCTCTCCCTGTCTTTGAAGTCGTTAAAAATGAAGTTCAAGTCAGTTGACCTATCTTAAGTAAACAACGAAGACGATCCTCTTTTAGGTACATTCAAAGCTTTGATGTTCTGAACTTTTGAACCGTTGATGTAATAATCAAGACCGGTCGTCAGTTGCGAACTTCGCAACTGTCGACCGGTCTTGATTATTACACTCCAGATGGAAGTTAGCAAATTTTTCTGAATTTCATTGAAAAACATGGCCACCAGTGGCCATCTTGGATTTGGCATATAAATTGTCAACAATCCCATTAGCACACCCTACAGGCTATATCCCTCATCCCATCTTTTTTGAATTTCAAATGTAGCTTCGGTGTGATGTCTTGATAGGAGCTATTAAATTTTCTGAATTTTGTTGAAAAATAATGCTGCCAGAGGCCATCTTGGATTTGGCATATAAATTATCAACAATTCATTAGCAGACCCTACAGGCTGCACCTCTCACCTGATCTTTGTAAATTTTATGTGTAACTTTGGTATGATGTCTAGATGAGAGAAATCAAATTTTTCTGCATTCCGTTGAAAAAGATGGCCTCCACCAGTCATCTTGGATTTGGTATATCTATTGTCAACAATTCCATTAGTACACCCAACCGGCCCCATCCCTAACCCATTTTTTTCTCGGATTTCCTATGTAGCTTTGGTGTGATGTCTTTTCTGTAGAAACTTGAGTAAATGACTTTGCATTACTGGATCCTTCTATTTAGTTCAGTCTCTTCTTGGACATGTTGAGCTGCAGTGTCATTAACACTTTCATGTCAATTGTTTCATTTGCCTCGTATCAGATAGTCTAGTACCTATGCTTAATATATTTCATTATTGAAGTCTAGATAAAGCTGACACTATTTTGAAAATGTCACACGACTTTTATGGCAATCATGTGATCTTGCCCGAAATGCCGTGAGTTTCTTGTATTTTTCATCTGCTTTTTGATAAATGTAATTTTTGTACAAATAAAGAAGATAAGAATGAACTAGTTATTATCTTAACCCTGAAGTCCTCAGATTAATTTTAAAGTATTTATGGCCTTTTTCTGCTTACATAGTTATTGATGACTTGGCAGTGGTTCTACATCACTGCTGGCTGCCTACACAGGCAGCCAGCAGTGATGTAGAACCACTGCCAGGGAAAATTCAGTCTACACACAAGAGTAATAAAAAAGATTACACAAGGGAGCACCTGCTTCAGTGCAATATAAAAGTGGCGGTTTGGGGCTATATGGGGGCTTAAGAGTTAATGCAACTGACAATCCTTATAAGTCAGTAGACATGAATATCTCCAACTCAGAACAATAACTTACGATTGAATTGTGACACAGTACTCCAGTTTTCGAGTCAAAAATTTGCATTTCATGGTACGTTTTCAGGGATTGTTTGGGTGTCTACAGGGGCCGAATATGGGACCCATTCCCAATGGCATTTTAGCATGATTTTTTCCAATTCAAACCAACATTTGCCAATCTCAGTCCTCGTTCAAATAAAAATTTAATCCTTCTTTAACCCTTGAAGGCCTAATTTTGGCCTTCATCACTTTTTGGGGGTGCGGTAGCTCAGTTAGTAGAGGTGCAGGCTGCAAGCCGAGAGGTCCTCGGTTCGAATCCCACCTGCGGCAACCGCGTTGTGTCCTTGGGCAAGACACTTCACCCCCATTGCCCACGTGGGGGCAAGGTGACGCTGTGTACTAAGGCGTACTACACGTCGATGGTGCACCTGTCTTCAACCAATGCTAACCCTGCTTGTGTGGAGTTGGTATGTTGGGGAGCTGACAGTTGCTTGCCATTGCTCGGTGGTTCTCTCCAGGTACTCCGGCTTCCTCCACCCGTAAAACTGTCATGGTCATAGTTAGCCATTGTGAAGAAATATGTGACCTTAAACACCAATAAATAAATAATTTATTACTTTTTACTGCAACAAAACAGGCACCTCAAGAGGCAGTTTTTTAGATACATTGCAAGGTACATCCAAAGAACAATATCAGTTGTTTCTAGGCAAGTCTTGGCTGCCTATATATCATTTTTTAAATTATTTCAAAAAATTTCAACAAAACCATATCATGTGACCCCTCTTTGGAACGAGCTCAACGACTTTGATGATCTTGGACCAGGACTACAACTCCCTCGGGCTTTCCAAGCTCAAGTCGGCCGTTATTCCTATGGCGACTCTGAAGTCCGTGTTGGGCTTATCGAGAGAAATGCTGGGCATGCTTTCTATCTCAAATCACGTTGTCTCTGCTTTAGCTGCTTATCTGCCCCCAGATAAGTTTGACGACGTACAGGCTCCTTTGAGTGTGCTGTCCAAGGCACTCATGCATCTTACTCACACGCATGCCTGTAACACGGCTAACTTGGAATTACAGGGACGCTGTGCTGGACACAAGCCGTTCCCTTCCTGAGGGGCAGCACTCTGCTCTTCCAACTGCTTCTTTGGCAGGTCCGCAACTGTTCCATGTTTCTGTGGCGACGGTCCGGGATGACATTCCTACGTCATTCCAAAGATCAGCTGCTGCTTCGTCAGCTTGTTCAGCCTTCTGTTGGAGACGGGCCATCCAAAGCCTAACAAGTACCCTTCTGCTTCAGATGCGAAGCAAAGGGCTGCTCCTCCTGCCACTGCTTCTACTTCTTACTCACGGGGTAAGGGTAAGCATCGGCAGGCTAGAGGGAGGACTCCGGATTCTTCATATAGCAGAGGAGGTGGTTTCTCCTCTCGCGGGCTCGAAATGAAGATCCTCACCTCGATTCATCCCAGGTTGGAGGAAGGATATCAGAGTTCGCAGACCATTGGGCCACCATCACATCTGATCCTTGTGTGTTAGATGTTGTGCGGGCCGGGCTGCGAATATCCTTCCAGAGGCACCCCACTCTGTCAAGAGTGCCTCTTCCAACTCTTCTGCTCTGTCCGGTTCGTGCAATTCGCATTTATCTCAATCAGATGTAGTTTATTAGGAAAGGCAGGAAACAATTTTTTCTGTCTCTTATTCCTGGTCGACAGAATATCTCTCCTCAATCCATTTCTCAATGGATTTGTCTTGCTATTTGCACGGCTTACACTCGTCTAGCGACTGGCGATTATATTACCAATCGTATTTCTGCCTATGAGGTGCATGCATTGTCTACCTCTTGGGCTTATTCTAACTCCATCAAATTGTCGTATGTTATGCAGGCAGCCTACTGGAGAAATGCTTCTACTTTCTCCGCCTTCTATCTACGTCAGTTGCAGGAGCAGTCTGAGGACCTTTTTGCTTTGGGCCCTCCTTCTGCTCAGGCTGTTGTTTGCCCTAGCCATTAGGCTAGTCACAAGGTCAGTTCTAGCTCTGTGATATTACTGCCATTTTTCTGTCCAAGCGTCACACAGAACCATAAGCCACATCTCTCATTGTCTTTTACTAATGTTTGTGAGGCTATGGTTTGATAGGCTGGGGGACCTCTTCCTCTATCCACGGTTCCATTGCAATTGGATTATGTGGTTTTTGGTTATGTGATTCCCTCCATCCTATTGTCTATTCAGCCTGTAGTTAACAATTGTAAGGTAGGTTGATAAGAAATTTAAATTCTATAGTAAATTTCCTTTCTTATTATACCTGCCACAATTGTTTACATGGAGGCCCTCCTGTCTTCTTATTCGGGTAAGAATCCTTCCTCCCTGCTGATCACATAACTCCAATTTTGACGGACTCAAAGAATGATTCATTAGGTACTGCTTGTGCACTGGTTCCAGAAGTCGTGAGGTTGTACTAAGAGAAGAGCGTCCGCTACTGGGTGTGCGCCGATGGCGCTTGATCCAATTTTGGCTTATTTTTTCTTGGTGCTTTTGCACCACTTTTCTTTCCCAAATCACTTGGGAAAGATCAAAATAGAGAGTATATTTTCCGAGTTAGGGTCTTCCACTGTAGTGCAAGCCTGTAGTAAACAATTATGGTAGGTATAATAAGAAAGGAAATTTACTATAAAATTTACATTTCTCTTCCTTTCCCCAATTGTCCGTAGAAGTTGATGGCCTTGAAGTTGAGGGAGAAAATCAGTTGTCTGTTTACAAAACAAGCAGTAGAAGAACATTGATCGATTAATGGTCTCCCAAGGTTTTACTCTCACTTGTTTCTTGTTCACAGGTTTGTAGAGTCTCCTCTCATCAAAATGGAAACTCATCAGTAGATTATTAAGACTGTTCTTCCTGGACAATAATCAACTTCAGAACTCTAACCTTCCTTAATCCTGTTATTATTTTTAATCCTCAAAATTTGTTCACATGTCTTTGCCCTTTTACAATATATGGGAGAATGGGCAGGCACCATCCTATAAATTGTAACATTGTAAATCTATAGACTAAATAATTCCACTTTTTAGATGATATGATATTATATTATTATTTATTGGTGTTTAACATACTTATGCACAATGGCTAATCGTGACCCTGACAGTTTTACGGGTGGAGGAAACCAGAGTACCCGGAGAGAAGCATCGACGAGCAATTGTCAGCTCCTCAACAGGTCAAGCTCTGCTCAAGCAGGGTTACAACGGTTGAAGACATGTATGCCTTAGTACACAGCATCATCGTGCCCCCTTGTAGGCAGCCGGGATAAAGTGCCTTGCCCAAGGACACAATGCGGGTTGTCACAGACAGGGATCGAATTTGGGACCTCTAGCATAGAAGTCCAACCGTCGACCATTGAGCCACCACACTTCCTAAATGTTGATGATATGAAGCACATCCACAGGCTGTGTAGCCTTTAATCTATGGTACCTGTTCCCCAGTGTAAAACCCAAATATGGGCTTCCAGCACTCTACCAATTAATATTGGATTATTAATTTCTGTTAAATATAGTGACCATTCCTATTACAATGGAGTCCACTTGATTGGATATCTCTTAACTGAATAACCCTGTTTATTGAAGATAATTTCCCAACACAAAACCATTTACCATACCTTTAGTACAAATTTGGCCTGTTAATTGAATATAGGTTATAGAGTAAACTCCTGTTAATTGAATAAAAACTCTTCTATTCTGTCGAAAATTACCCTGACTCTCCCCAGTTTTTCTTTGTTTATAGACCGATTTGGCTTCAGTGCATCCAATACAGGCATTTAATCCATTATATCTTGTTTGACAGAGCTCATGAAGCTCTGTCTAACAAGATATAATAGGATAAATGCTAAATTTATCTCTATAATACAGAAAAGTGACAAAATCCCTGTTAATTGAATACTCCTGTTAAATAATTTTCATTGGCAAAGTCGCTATTCAATTAACAGGGTTCCACTGTACCATCACTGTTATTAAATTCAGCAGGAAATGCAGACCAGCATTATTAGCTCACCTGACTGAAAGTCAGGGTGAGCTTTTCTGATCACTTTTCGTCCGTCGTCCGGCGTCTGTCGTCCGTCTTGAAGGTGGTGTTTGGGCCTTTTTCTCTCAAACCACTGGCCGCATATTAATAAAATTTTATGTGAGCAATGGCTATATAAGGGCATTTTGATTTTTTGTCAAATTAGGTTTCAGCTCATATTGAGCAGAGGGATGGGGCAAAAATGCTCCATTTCTTAAAAAATCTTCTTCTCAAGAACCAGCAATAGCAGAAACTTGATATGTGGTATGCAGCTTCCTTTTGAGGTGTAGACTCAAGTTTGTTCAAGAGAAGTTTGTCGGGCATTATTTGCCTTCATTATGGGAGGGGCAAAAATTTTGGCCACGCCTAAAATTTCTATTTTCAGAACCGTAAGGTCGATTTGAACCAAATTTGATATGAGGTGATAATGGGTCATAAGTAGTTGATTGATGCAAAAAAAAAATTTCTCATTGCCCCGTGGGAACCTCGGGAGCTAAAAATAGGAAAAACCTTAAAACTGCCATATCTCCAAAACTCACGGCACAGGGAATTCTTATTTTGTATAAAGCTTACTTTTATCTAGTAGAATAGAGTGGTTAAAAAAAATCCCTATTGGTTTGATCACAAGGTACTTTTTTCAGGACTTTGAAAAAGTGCTGAGTCAGCACTTTTTAACACTGTAGGCAATGGGAAAAAGATTAAAAAATCTTCTTCTCCAGATCCAGCAGGCAGAAGCTTTTGATATTTGGTATGCAACATTGTAGGGTGGATCTGATTCAAGTTTGTTCAAATCGGCCCCCTGGGTTCATATTTGGGCTCAGTACAGGAGCCCGATTTCGAACTTAGTGCATTTCAGGCAAATTTCTTAAAAAATCTTCTTCTCCAGATCCAGCAGGCAGAATCGTTTGATATTTGGTATGCAACATTGTGGGGTGGATCTGATTCAAGTTTGTTCAAATCGGCTCCCTGGATTCATATTTGGGCTCACTATAGAAGCCCGAATTCGATCTTAGTGCATTTCGGGCAAATTTCTTAAAAAATCTTCTTCTTCAGATCGAGCAGGCAGAATCTTTTGATATTTGGCATGCAACATTGTGGGGTGCATCTGATTCAAGTTTGTTCAAATCGGCCCCCTGGGTTTATATTTGGGCTCAGTATAGAAGCTTGAATTCGAACTTAGTGCATTTCAGGCAAATTTCTTAAAAAATCTTCTTCTCCAGATCCAGCAGGCAGAATCTTTTGATATTTGGTATGCAACATTGTGGGGTGGATCTGATTCAAGTTTGTTGAAATCGCCCCCCCCCCCCCCCCCCTGGATTCATATTTGGGCTCACTATAGAAGCCCAAATTCGAACTTAGTGCATTTCAGGCAAATTTCTTAAAAAATCTTCTTCTCCAGATCCAGCAGGCAGAATCTTTTGTTATTTGTTATGCAGCATTGTGGGGTGGATCTGATTCAAGTTTGTTCAAATAGGCCCTCTGGGTGTATATTTGGGCTCAGTATAGAAGCTTGAGTTCGAACTTAGTGCATTTCAGGCAAATTTCTTAAAAAATCTTCTCCAGATCCAGTGGGCAGAATCTTTTGATATTTGGTATGCAACATTGTGGGGTGGATCTGATTCAAGTTTGTTCAAATCGGCCCCCTGGATTCATATTTGGGCTCACTGTAGAAGCCCGAATTCGAACTTAGTGCATTTCAGGCAAATTTCTTAAAAAATCTTCTTCTCCAGATTCAGCAGGCAGAATCTTTTGATATTTGGTATGCAACATTGTGGGGTGGATCTGATTCAAGTTTGTTCAAATCGGCGTCCTAGATTCATATTTGGGCTCACTATAGAAGCTCGATTTTGAACTTAATGCATTTCAGGCAAATTTCTTCAAAAATCTTCTTCTCAAGATCCAGCAGGCAGTGCCTCTTGATATTTGTATGCACCATGCTTAGGGGGTGAGATTCAAGTTTGTTCAAGCCAAGTCCCTAGGTCCATATTTGGACCCACTGTGGGAGCTTGAATTGTAACTTAGTTCAAAATAAGGAATTTTCTTTAAAAATCTTCTCAAGATCCAGTAGGCAGAATCTTTTGATATTTGGTATGCACCATGCTTAGGGAGTGAGATTCAACTTTGTTCAAGCCAAGTCCCTAGGTCCATATTTGGACTCACTGTGGGAGCCCGAATTATAACTTAGTTCAATATGAGGAATATTCTTTAAAAATCTTCTTTTTTTTAGATCCACTGGTCAGAATCTTTGGATATTTGGTATAAGCTTTTCTTAGGAGGAGCAGATGCAACTTGTTGAAATCAATTCTCTGGATTGATATTTAGGCTACCATGTCAGGTGAGCGCCCTCAGGCCCCTTGGGGCCTCTTGTTATTTGGCTATCACCATTATTTGGCAGGTGAGAGTAGATCTGAAGGATGCTTTTTATGCCCCCGACTTGGTTGGAGGGGGTAGGTATCTAGTGGAGAGCTGCGTACGTTTGTACATTTGTGCGTGACACAAATGTGTCTGTCCAGCATATTTGCTACTCTAACACGGTCATTATTTGTCGGATTCAAATAATTTTTGCCATGCTTGTCCGTCAACATGGGGGAACAGATCCTACAGCAGAATTAACATCTTCAACTAAACATTTACAGAGTTGTTTTCCCTTGTTTAACTTAGGTGATTATTATAGAAAAATGATTGAAAAATGGTGTCCGTCCAACATATTTGCTGCTCTAGCTCTGCCATCATAAGTTGAATTCAAATAATTTTTTTTATCATGCTTATTCCTCAGCATGGTAGAACAGATCCTACAGTAGAATTAATTCTTCGCATGAGCATTTACAGTGTTATTTGCCCTTGTTTAACGTAGGGGATGATTGAAAAATGTGTCCGTCCAACATATTTGCTGCTCTAGCTCTGTCATCATACATTGGATTGAAATACTTTTTGCCATGCTTGTTTATATTAGAACAGATTTCTGCAGGCACATGTCATGCTTTTGATGGCATAATACTATCCATGGTATTGCAGGAGGGGGCATATGCCACGCTTCACATTGGTCTTGTTTTTTCTCATTTTACAAAGTGCTCGGAAGCACCTCAAGTTCACTTTAATAGAAAAAACATACTAGTTCAGGTAGAGGTAAGTCAATACCACTGTTCTTGGTTTTTGCTGATACCGATGTCTACTTTTCAATTTCTAGATATCAGTGGATACTGATACTGTCCTGACCCCAAAATAAGCATGTGTGAAGCAAATTGGACAAACGCATATGGCAGGTCAAACATTGTTTTCTGGGCAAGTAAAACTTTTGTGGCACATCAAATCAAGAAGAAGTATTGGGAATAATACATATCATCAAGTACATTGGAAGAATTTTTTCCCAATCATTAAGTATTTATAAAATACATGTGCTTGTCTCATATCAGAAACAGAACATTTCTGTGAATTATGAAACAAAACAAAACAGTCAAGGGGAACCGAAACTTGCTTTTCAAAACAGACTCAAATTCCAGGAACTGCTACAGTTATAGAGGAACCAAAACTAGAGTCATGTGCTTTATTTAACCCTTTACCTAACATGAAAAGCAGACGAAGATGCGTTGCCGTGCGTGTAATGGAGACTTCATTGTTTTTTTTAACCCTTTACCTAACATGAAAAGCAGACAACACTTGCATAACTATTATTCTTGAATAACTATTATTTTCATTTTTTGTCTCAAAAACATAGGTTATGACCCCTCATTGGAACGAGCTCGTTCCAATGAGGGATCATAACCTATGTTTTAGAGACAAAATTGAAAAAATAATGAAAATTAATTGGCAAGTTTTGAGACGTTACATTAGGTAAAGGGTTAAATAAAAACAATAACAATATTAATGGGGTGACCAATGTCTTTTTTGCATTCAGTTGTAACTTTTGCTACCTTGTTTTTGATATTGACCATTACTCAACCTTCTGTCATCAATTTATTTAGAATGCTGTAACTATTTTCTTGAAGAATAAGAGTCCTTGAAAAACTAATGGAAAAATGGGATGAAAGCAAGAGCGATAAGTGGAGAAGTGATGTTATGAGGGGAAGAGTCAATACAGTGAAGCTCACTTAATTGGATATCTCTTAACTGAATAACCCTGTTAATTGAATATAATTTACCAACACAAAACCATTTACCATACCTCCAGTTCAAATTTGACCTGTTAATTGAATATAAGTTATAGAGTAAACTCCTGTTAATTGAATAAAAAATCTTGTAACCTGTCGCGAAATTACCCTGACTCTCCCCAGTTTTCCTTTGTTTATAGACCTATTTGGGCTCAGTACATCCAATACAGGCATTTAATCTATTATACCTTGTTTGACAGAGCTCATGGAGCTCTGTCGAACAAAAAATAATAGAATAAATGCCAAGTTTATCTCTAGAATATAGGAAAGTGACACAATCCCTGTTAATTGAATACTCCATTAATTGAATAATTTTCATTGGCAAAGTGGCTATTCAATTAATTGGGCCCACTGTATTATAGTTGGGGAAATTGAGAAAGTGCAAATGGGGGAAATAATAAAACAGTTTGTGTCAGAATGTTGGGAGATTAGAAGGGATAGTAAAGGGAACGCCGGACATAATCCCATCGGACATAATCCCATCCGGACAAAATCCCAGCGGACAAAATCCCATACATGGGCGGACAGAATCCCAGTTGGGTATAAAAAATAAAAAGACACAATTTTTTATCCCATTGGATTCAAGTACTTTTATTTCTACATAAGACTTAGACATACAAAAATACTTTTTACCACTGAAAATACCAGTAAGTAACATTAGTTATTGGAAAGTTCTGAGAGAGCTTTCCAAGAATTAATGTTAATGACTGGTATTTTTCTGGTAGAAAATAACTTTTTCCTTTGAAATGCATCAATTGTGCCTTAATTAACTACATACGACTTAGACATACAAAAATACTTTTTACCACTGAAAATACCAGTAAGTAACATTAGTTATTGGAAAGTTCTGAGAGAGCTTTCCAAGAATTAATGTTAATGACTGGTATTTTTATGGTAGAAAATAACTTTATCAAAGACATACAAAAACACTTCTGTCCACTCGTACTGTATAAATGAATAATTATTTCCATCTCATGCACAAACTAACAGAGTGTAAAAATTCCTCGATATTTTTTGGTGTTATTTTGGCGATCTTTGCATAAGTTCATCAAACGTTCATTCAAAGTTTTATAATTACGTTTTACTCTCTTTTTTGGCTGCTGACCCAGGCGGTTTTGGCAAATAATGGTATTTACCATGGCATTGTCCTGTTGAAAACCCTCAATTAAACACCAAATACTTGGGTGTTTATGACCAATCAATTCCCAAATTCAAATCAGTTACAATAACCTGCGGATCTAAATCGAAACCCCGATCTACACACTGACTTTGTATTGCTTGCAACATTTGCTCGTATATGGCCTGTGTTTTACCAGGCAATAACGCATAAACACACGAAACAGCAGAATCATCCAATGGCACACGAATCACATAAACTTGCTTGAATATTTTTGGTGCCATCGAAAATGTTCCATCCATATGCCATTGATCACTTCTAGCGAGCAAACGAAGTCCAGCATCTGATCCGAATATTACAATTCTGTTCACATCAGACCCATTGTCGTAACAAACAAATTGTTCAGGTTCATTTCCAGCTGTAGTTGGCCATTCTCCACTTATATTGAGTTCATGTAGAGTTTTGGGTTCTCATGGCCGCGATCCTTGTTTTTGACGTCTGATGTCTCGACGAATGCTTTCAGGATTTCCGATTTTCTCACGTACATCATTTGTTGTTTGAAGAAGCGCTTCTGTAAGTAAGCATTTGGTTTTGGATTTTTGCTTTCAAGCATTAGACTTCAGCGTAAGTCTGAGTTTACATGTCTCAACGTCGGCTGTATCAGCTTCATGACTGTGTTCTTTGGAATTAAATGCTGTTAACATTTCTAGGTCCGTTGTGAGTGCACCATTACATTGAAAGGCAACACGTTTGCTACATTCCCATCTGATGCTGTTCTCACTTTTATATTTTTTTGTGCAGAGAAAACCATCATAACAAAGTTTAAGGCCACCGTTCTGGCTTTTTATCACTTCCATACTGGACTTCAAATCTGATATGATTATTCTGTCCAACGGATTTGTGTTATATATCTTCGCTAAAAAAACAAGCGGGTTAAAACAAAGCGAGTAGGCGGAATGATGGAAGTTTCAGTGATGAACAGGCGGTTTAAAACAAAGTGACAAGTTTGAGAACTGGCATGATTGAAGTTTCATTGATGAAAAATTAGGCGGACAGGCGGTTTAAAACAAAGTGAGAAGTTTGCGTAAAATAACAACCAAAACACTGTTTTTGTAAATCAAAAATATTTCCCGGCATTTTGTCCGCTTTTTCCAGAAAAAAAATACTACCTGGGATTTTGTCCGCTTTTTTGTGAAAAAATATTGCCTGGTGTTTTGTCCGCCCATGTCTGGGATTTTGTCCACTGAGATTTCGTCCGGGTAAAAAATCTGGGATATTGTCCGGATGGGATTTTGTCCGATGGGATTTTGTCCGCGCACCAGTAAAGGAGGAATGACTGTGAGGTGACCGGGTTGATGTAGAAGGCTTCCTCATTAGAGGATCGCAGCAAATCAGCAGAAAGCGAAAAAATTTTTATTACAAAGAAGACTCACATTAGAGAATCAACACATTGTCAAAAAGGAGGCATGTTTAATCAAAACAGAAGCAGGACACTTTGCTCATTTGTATTGTATTTGGATGTATGGAACTTTTGATGGCATTTCCTATGCTTATTGTTTAATTCTTGACAGGTGACTGAAATGACAAGAGGTGTATACATTGCGCATGAATACTCAATTTTTAGCTCAACTTGACAAAGTCAAGCTGAGCTATTGCCATCACTTCTCGTCCGTCGGCGTACGTATGTACGTACGTTAGTATGTTAGTACGTACGTCCACAATTTCCTTTGGCACACCTCACAGGTCGCATTTATTATCAGATTACTTTGAAACTTCTTATGCTTGTTTGGGGTGACCTCTAGATGGGAGCTATCGATTTTCTTGAATTTCCGTCAAAAAATGTTGCCGCGGCCAACGTTCTTAGAACTTAGTTTAGTCAAACCACAATATTTCCCTTTGGCACACCCTACAGGGCACATTTATGATTTGATTGCTGTGAAACCTGATACGCTTATTTAGGTTGACCTCTAGATGGGAGCTATCGATTTTCTTCAATTTCCGGCAAAAAATGTTGCCACGGCCAATGTTCGTAGAACTTAGTTTAGTCAGACCTCAATATTTCCCTTTGGCACACCCTACAGGGTACATTTACGATCAGATTGCTTTGAAACCTGGTATGCCTGTTTGGGGAGACCTCTAGATGGGAGCTATCAATTTTCTTCAATTTCTATCAAAAAATGTTGCCGCAGCCAATGTTCTTAGAACTTAGTTTAGTCAGAAGACTCAATATTTCCCTTTGGCACACCCTGCAGGGTACATTTATGATCGGATTGCTTTGAAACCTGGCATGCTTGTTTGGGGTGACCTCTAAATGGGAGCTATTGATTTTCTTCAATTTCTGTCAAAAAATGTTGCCACGGCCAACGTTCTTAGAACTTAGTTTAGTCAAACCACAGTATTTCCCTTTGGCACACCCTACAGGGCACATTTATGATTTGATTGCTTTGAAACCGGGTATGCTTATTTAGGGTGACGTCTAGATGGGAGCTATCGATTTTCTTCAATTTCCGGCAAAAAATGTTGCCACGGCCAACGTTCGTAGAACTTAGTTCAGTCAGACCTCAATATTTCCCTTTGGCACACCCTACAGGGCCCATTTATGATCAGATTGCTTTGAAACCCGGTATGCTTGTTTGGGGAGACCTCTAGATGGGAGCTATTGATTTTCTTCAATTTCTGGCAAAAAATGTTGCCGCGGCCAACGTTTTTAGAACTTAGTTTAGTCAGAAGACTCAATATTTCCCTTTGGCACACCCTACAGGGTACATTTATGATCGGATTGCTTTGAAACCTGGCATGCTTGTTTGGGGTGACATCTAGACGCGGCCAACGTTTTTAGAACTCAGTTTAGTCAGACCACAATATTTCCCTTTGGCACACCCTTCAGGGCACATTTATGATTTGATTGCTTTGAAACCTGGTATGCTTGTTTGGGGAGACCTCTAGATGGGAGCTATCGATTTTCTTCAATTTCCATCAAAAAATGTTGCCGCGGCCAACGTTCTTAGAACTTAGTTTAGTCAGAAGACTCGATATTTCCCTTTGGCACACCCTACAGGGCACATTTATGATCGGATTGCTTTGAAACCTTTCATGCTTGCTTGGGGTGACCTCTAGATGGGAGCTATCGATTTTCTTCAATTTCCATCAAAAAATGTTGCCGCAGCCAACATTCTTAGAACTTAGTTTAGTCAGACCGTAATATTTCCCTTTGGCTCACCCTACAGGGCTCATTTATGATTAGATTGCTTTGAAACCTGGTATGCTTATTTATGGTGACCTCTAGATGGGAGCTATCGATTTTCTTCCATTTCCATCAAAAAAATGTTGCCACGGCCAACGTTCTTAGTATTTAGTCTAGTCAGACCACAATATTTCCCTTTTGTACACCCTACAGGGCACATTTATGATCGGATTGCTTTGAAACCTGGCATGCTTGTTTGAGGAGGCCTCTAGATGGGAGCTATCGATTTTCTTCGGTTTCTGTCAAAAAATGTTGCCACTGGCTAAAAAACTGACATTGGTCCCAATGATCTTCAATTTTGCCGTTTCATTTATAACTTACCAAGTTCAAGTTTGTCAAGTTGAGCTACAGTGTCATTGACACTTTCATTTTTGTTGACATTCAAAAATGAGTGACATTGAATAAAGAGAACAAGACTGAACAATGATTTATTTTAATAAAATGTCAATGACTATTTTGCAGTTATGTTGAAAATAGTGTTTCAAAACACAGAAGATCCTGACATTTATTCCCCTTTCTGGAAATTGATCATAAAACAATGATGACGGGTGAAAATTATCCGATTTTGCAGATGCAAAATATGATATAGGCTGGGACAACTCCTTTTGCCGATACCGATATGTTGCCAATAACCAACTTATCACCGGATGCTAATACAGAATTTCAATTAACTTCCAAGTTCAGACCTATGCCCTTTAGCCCAACGATGGTGCTCTGGTGCTCCTTAAGACCATCATGTGTTTCTCCCACAGTTGAGATGTGAACACAGGCCATAAAATTTGAGAGGAACGATTTTTTCGTTCCTCTGGTGATTATCTAAATAAAAAAACAGATAACCAAAAAGTTGGTCGTCAGGAACTACAAACAGTTCGTCAAAAAGTTGTGTCTTATCACCTTATTTGATAGCACAGTTTTAAGATGTTCCTGAGGGAAGACCCCTCCTCTCTTCAATGCTCAAACTCCCTAAGACAACTGATACCCCCTGTGCTTGCCGCAGATGCTTTCAAAATCTGTGAACTGTCATACAGTAAGGTCATTGTGGACGGGGCAAAATCCACAGGTTGTCATTTTTTCCACACATATAATTCTGAGATGACACCTAGCAAAATTTCCAGCAATGAAGCACCGGGATTACCCCACTGCTTCATTGGTGGAAATTCCACTAGGTGTCATAGCAGATCATCTCTGAATTATATGCATGGAAAAATGCCCACCCATAGATTTTGACCTGTCCACGATGGCTGTACTGTACTCGGTCCTCTTTATTATATCCAGATGAACGGTAAATACATTATCTCAAAATTTGAGACTTTATTCTGTGTGAACATTCACATCTATTTCAACCACTCTGCTTCTACATTCATAAAGGAGAAGTCCGAGATCATTCCAAGCCTGGAAATAAGCAGACTGTCATCTACAAAATGAGGTCCCCAGAGGGTGAATTTGGTGATGCTACCCTGCATAGCAGGGTAGCATCACTAAATGTACCCTCTGTGAACCTCAATCTGAATCAAGGTCTCAACCCTAAACAGAAAGAGGTTCCCAGAGGATAAATTGGCCCACTGTAGGGGATAGCATAAGCAAATTCACCCTCTTGGGACCTCATTCTGCATATGTCCAATTGCTTATTTATAGGCATGTTATTCCATCCCAGAACTTTTGTTTCCTTGGGTTTCAGTTTCTGATCCAATAGATCCTAGACTTGCCTACATAGGACAAATTTTTCAAGGCAGTGGAGATGACTCTTTTTTTCTGCCAGTCCTGGACTGCTGAGGAGGTCTGACAGTTTCTGAATTTCTTGGGTTTTCTCAACAATCTGGCTTCACCTTGGTGGGCTACACATTCATCCACTTCTAATTTTTGGTTGGTCATGGTTCCGCTTATTCTCAAGGTTAGGGGTCCAGAGGGAATAATTTCATGAGAATTAGAGAAGCTGATTCTCATTATGACTTTCTCAAATTTATTTCTGAACAGTGAGAAGTCACTCTCTAGTGATTTTCAAAACCAAAGGCCTGTATAATTTGCACAATAACCAAACTCAAGAGAAACAAGAAAATAGCATTTTTGTTCATTTGAATAAAGTTTCTAATTTTTTCTTAATCTGGACCATGCCATGAATGACTCTTTTCTTCTCTCTTCTCCAATAAACAATGTACATTGGATTCTGGTGGATTCTTAAAAAAAAAAATTGTTTGCATCCAAACAGATTCCGAGAAAACTTGACCAGCTTTGTATGGACTTCAGGAGCAGGTCAATCAGAACGTCTAAAAATGGAGGGAAGAGTCAAAAGGTTCATCAGTGATGCACTCTAGTTTTCACTCATCAAAAACTTGTTAAAAATAAATACATGTACATCAGCACCAGAAATACTTGGTGAGAAAAGGAATTTAAATTTTTTTAAAAAATTAGTTGCAAAGGAAATAAGGCCAAAGACTTTGACCATCAATCATTATTACTTGGCACAGATTTACAGAGCCAAATGAGCAACACATATTTTATTTAATACATGTATACCAAATGAGCAACACATATTCTATTTAATACATGTATGCATGCATGTATGCAGATAGTTTGTTAAAAGGAAGAAAATAATTAACTTATGGGAGGTAAATGGAGAAATGGAACAATGTGTGATTAGGTGCTTCATACTTCTCATGTGTTAAAGTTTCTACTGAACTAGGGTGTAAGCATACATGTACAGTAAGTGGAGAGTGTATTATCACTACATCACCCACAGAGTGGAGATTCCACCCAAGCAATAATTCCAAATTTGTTGCAAACCATAACAAGCATAAACAAAGTTCCAGCCAATGGACCTCTGGGTTATACCCAGAGGTCCATTGGCTGAAACATTGCTTGTGTTTTTTGTCCACATGTACAGAATTTCAAAGTGATACTTTGGGGTGATAACTCCACTCCATGGATGATTTTGTTACAATCCACGCTCCACGTACTATAGATGCCATTCAAGTGGTGGCTAAGTACCAAAACATGAGTACTTGTAACAATTTGTACATGTTCAATTATTGCTTGGTTGGAATCTCCACTCTGCAGGTGATGTAGTGGTAATACACTCTCCATGTACTGTACATGTAACAATATGTACATGTTGCTTAATCAGGGTTCACAAGCAGCAGATTTGATTGTTGTGTACCTGTGTTACATTGGACTACCAAGTAAGGGATACAGTACAGTACCCACAGGGGGATTTGGTGCTTACTTGCCAGTTTTGTAGACATCAGTCCAAACCCTTTCTGGCTAGATGAGTAGAAATTTGGAGGACCCAACAAGCAAATCAACAGACAAACAAGTAGATTATCCAAATGTCCATGTGCTGCAAATTTGTAATGTTCACACATATGTAGATCCCCAAGTTTCTAGTCTAGCACTAACAAGGAAATGAACAGAGATGTCCACAAACACATGCTGGATGTCTGAGGACCAAATCACCCTGTGCATACCTCAGATGTCTACTCTTCTCGTTGCCACTCATCATTTCTTTCTGTAGGATAGATTGAATAAGAATATGAAATTATGAAGGTCTAAAAAATCAAAATTATAGTACTTTACAATAAGGCCACACAAAGTAGATCTTCTGTTTCTCGGGCCATTATTTGTAAAATTTTATGCGGGCAAGCAGGTTTTTATTTTATTTTTTATTTCTGTAATTATTTCTTTGCCACCAAAAGTTTGTGTCCTTGGTATGTTTTAGGCCTCATAATCTATGGAGAAGCATGGGTGGTGGTGTATTTCATCCCTTGAGAGCAAGAAGGCTTTGCAGTGCTAAAGCACTGCAAAGCCTTCTTGCACTCGGGAAAAATTTATCTATTTTTTTTAACTTTGATAAAATATCAGCCATAAACCATTTAATTTTAATTTTTTTCAAGTTTGCATTGGTTATAAAAAGAGAGCACGCGGCAGCCAAAAGGTCCATGTGGGAGGGCCTGAGAAACAGATTTTTAATTTTTTTAGGCCTAACGGAAATATATTTTTGTACAAAAATTTCTCATTTTCTTGTAGTTAACAATAATTGGCATATTTTCGTACAAAAATTTCTCATATTTTTTTTTTTTTTTTCAGAATTTTTATGGTTTGATGGAATTGCTAAAAGTCACTTGGAAAATGCATAGTTGGCACGTAAATGAGAGTAAAATTTATCGTGGACAAATTAATATTTATGTATGAGTTTTATTGATATTGGTGATTATATTAAACATGGATCTTACTACATTCTTCAGTGGTAGTAAAACTCAAAATGCTGAAACAGGCAAAGAAGTCGAAGGAACAGCTACTGGTTTTATAAAATCTGAAATGGAAAAAGGTTTCCATACTTCCAAAATGTATAATGCAGTGTCCTCCCTGAAACACGAGAATGATTTTGTGGATGGCTTAAAAGTCGAAAATGTCCCACAGAAGTCTACAGTCCTTGGTGATGACATTACTGGACAGTCTAATGCTGCTTTTGATACAGAATCAACTTTACCTTATAATCAGAGATCTTATAGTGCTGACAACCTACTTCAATACAATAACTGTTATGGAAATTCTAACATTGATCCTCATTATTATGGGACAGCTTCAAGTGTTGAAAGACATTTTCCATGCACCTACTGTGGAAAATCTTTTACCAATATAGCAAGTTTTACAAGACATGTGAGATCACATGAGGCTGAATTGCCATTCAGATGCAACATTTGTCTTAAAGCGTTTCCTGAAAATAATCTGCTTGGTGCGCATTTACTCATCCATGATGGTGAAACACTCTTTAAATGTGACAAATGTGAAAGATCCTTTTCAGAAACCTGTCATCTAAATGAGCACATGAAGAGTCATACAGGAGAAGATAAATTACAAGTTTTTAACCAAAAAGAAATTCGTGATTATCATTTGAAAAGTCATGTTGGTGAGCGTCCATTCCAGTGTGGAATATGCGGTGAATCATTTTCTCTTAAAGCAGTTCTTGTTTCCCATCTAACAATTCACTGTGGAGACAAACAAGTCCACCATGAAAGGAAAAGTAATGATGGTTTGTGTCAGGAATCACAAATTATTCATCAATTTAGAAATTATACAGGAGTTGAACAGTTTCATTGTTCTGTTTGTAATGAGGCTTTCAGAGAAATCCCTCATCTCAAAAAACATTTAAAATCCCATTCTATAGAAGAGTTGTCAGCGGGTAATACTTCTCATGAAGGTTTGAATGAAGTACCACTTGCCCAAGATTCTCAAAGTAGAGAAGCTCCATTTCACAATAACAGATCTGATGAAGCACGATTTAAAGAGACTGATGTTCAGCAGCAGTTTGAAAGTGAAGATGAGTCCAGTGATGAGATGTCTTCAGACGATCAACTCTCCACTTATAAGGGAGAAAATACTTTGGGTGAGACATCTAGTGAAGATTTCAAACAAGGAAGTGAGGATTCACTTAGCTTTAAAACTTCTGATAGTACTCCTCATATAAGGACATCACTTGAGCAGGAAAAATATCTTAGTGGGGGAAACCCTGTTTGTCATAGTGTTTCAAATGCATTCAGTGGTGAGTCATCTTTAATTGAGCATCTTCAGTCTTATAATGAAGTAAGACCGTTTCAGTGCACCATTTGTAAACAATCTTTTAGTGAAAAGGCACATGTCCTCAATCACTTAAAAACTCATACTGGGAATGAGGTGTATCGCTGTAGTATCTGTGAACAAGAGTTCAATAGTCAGCAGAATCTTAGTCAACATATGCAGCTACATACTGGAGAAAATCCTTTTCGGTGTCAGTTTTGTGATAGAGCTTTTCGACAAAAGACACGCCTCAACAAACATCTGAAGATTCATACAGGAGCAAAGCCATTTCATTGTACTCTTTGTGATAAACAATTTCGTCTTAAGAGAGCTCTTGATGCACATCTAAGATCTCATACAGGGCAGAAACCATTTTTCTGCAACATTTGTGAGAAGGGTTTCAGTTACCAGGCATCCTATAATAAACATTTAACTTTTCAACACTGAAGATATGCTTTTTTTGCTGAGCATTTTAAATAATCTGTTGAGGTGAACTGATCGTGTCATATTGCAACTGCGATTATAGTTATCTTTCTACTTATTCCACCATGAACCTCTGTTCTGATATATACAACAGGTCCTGCTGTTTGTCCGATGTTTAGGAAATTTATTTGGATTTCCATTTGCATGTATGTCTTTTACGAGAATCCACCAGAATCTAATACACATGCTGCCAGAAAAGCAGGCCTGAAAATAAGCAGTCTGATATTTGCAGAATCAGGTTCACAGAGGGTAAATTTGACGATGCTATCCCACACAGGGAGCCTATTTATCCTCTGGATACTTCTTTCTGTTTAGTTTTGACACTGATTCAGATTGAGCTTCACAGATGGTGAATTTAGTGATGCTACCCTGCTCTGCAGGGTAGCATTACTAAATTCACCCTCTGGGACATCATTTTGCAGATGACTGTCTGCTTATTTTCTGGCTGCCAGAAAAGGCAGAAACCTAGGGTGAAAATTTTAGTAGAAATGCTATTTTCTTGTTTCTAAGAGTCTGGCCAACACTTTGAAAGAGTTCCAGCATATTGTGATACAGTGGGCCCACTTAATTGGATATCTCTCAACTGAATAACTCTGTTAATTGAATATTATTTCCCAACACAAAACCATTTAACCATATCTCCAGTACAAATTTGACCTGTTAATTGAATATAGGTTATAGAGTAAACTCCTGTTAATTGAATAAAAATCTTGTAACCTGTTGAGAAGTTATCCTGCCTCTCCCCAGTTTTCCTTTGTTTGTAGACCTATTTGGCCTTAGTACATCCAATACAGGCATTTAATCTATTATATCTTGTTTGACAGAGCTCATGGAGCTCTGTCAAACAAGATATAATAGAATAAATGCTAAGTTTATCAGTAGAATACAGGAAAGCGACACAATCTCTGTTAAATGAATACTCCTGTTAATTGAATGATTTTTATTGGTAAAGTGGCTATTCAAATAACAGGGTTCGACTGTATTGGCTGAATGACCTGACATTTCACATGAAAAGAAGTTGGTAAACTCAATAACCAGGATGTATTTTTCGTCATGGGTGGGGGGTAAGCAGAATAGGTCATAAAGTTGTTGATATCATTAATGTCCATATAAACAGAAATAACCAAGAAATGAACTATCACACACACCGTCACCTCCCTTAATAGGGAAGGGTCTCAACCACAAGCAACGCATGACCAGAAATGATTGGAACCCAGATGCCACGGTACTTCTTAAACAAATGTACACCCGCAGGTGTTTAATTTGAGCAGATCTCGAAAAGTTTCAAAATGCATAGCCAACAATGGCAGAGAGAGATACATTTAGATTTTTGTAATGAAATTTTTTACAAATAATTGATAGACTTTTATACCCCGACCTCCTTAGAAGGATCGGTGGGTATATAGTCAAGGTCTCTGTACATATGTCCAAATGTCTGTATGTAGTATGTCTGTAAGAACATTCTGTATTATAACTATGACATCATTTGTCAGATTTTGATGTCCTTTGGTATGCTATTGGCCAGCATGGGGGAAAGGATATCTACAAATCATGAGTTTTGTTCAAACATTTATACCAGAGTTATGGCTCTTGTAGGACGTAGACAATAGCAAAATGAACTTTTTGCATTATAAATCCGGCATCAGTTGTTAGATTTTGATGTCCATTGGTATGATGACAGACCAGTATGGGGGATATTCTTTCCACATATCGCAGGTTTCGTCCTTACATTCCTACCGTAGTTATGGCCCTTGTTACACTTAGAAAACTCTCTGTTCGAATGTTTTGCCTCATTCCTCAGTCATCTGTGTGTGCATTTTTATTTCCTTTGATATGGTGTGAGTCTAGCATGGCAGAGAAAGTACATTTGTATCCACATATTGCAGATATCGCCCATGAATACAAACCAGAGCCCTTGCTACACTTATAAAACTTTTCATATGAACATTTTGCATTATACATGTAACTCCAGCATTTTGTTTTTGGATTTTGATGTCCTTTGGTGTGGTGAAAAGGATATCTGGGAAAAGGATATCTGCATTTTGCAGGTTATGCCCATGCATACTTTCAACAGTCACATGTATGCCCCTTTTTACACTTAGAAAAACTGTCTGTGTTTTGTATTTCCCATGTTGCCATTGTTGGAGGGGTCTTATGCAATGTTTCACGTTGCACTATATTCTTGTTAGTTTTGTTGAGACTCACAGTATGAGTCGTAATACAGTTAAAACTCTCATATCACTTATTTGTCTGGCTGTTCAGGTGAAAGTTCAGGTGTGCAGTGCACTAAGCAAGTCTATAAAAATTGCGTGTGATTATTACCAAGCAATTTCTGAACACCTTTTTAGCTCACCTGACTGCAAGTCAGTGTGAGCTATTGGCATCCGGCATCCTTCGTCTCTCATCTGTTGTCCATTAACTTTTGGAAACTTTTCTTCTTCACAACCATTAAGCCAAATTCAAGCATATATTGCACAGACCATCTGTGGAGTATACCCTTGTTCAAATGAAGCAGCTGCCATCTTCGGGCTCTGGTTAATCCCCTAAAAGCCTAAAAATCTTTAAAACTCTTCTTTTCATGAACCACCGGAGAGAATACCTTGATATTTGGTATGGAACATCCCTTGGTGTTGAAGATTAAAGTTTGTTCAAGGGAAGTTAGTAGGTCAATATTTGCCCAAAATTTGTATTTCAAGAGCTGGTGGGCCGATTTGAACCAAATTTGGCATGTAGTATAAGTGGGTCTTCAGTAATTGATTGATGCTGCCCAAAAGTTTTTACTGTTTCGTGGGAACCCCAGGGGCTAAAAAATAGAAAGAAAAAAAAAATTAAAATGGCCATATTTCCCAAACCACATGGAACAGAGAACTGTTAATTGGTATGAAGCATCTTTAGGACCAATAGAATGGAATCGTAAAAAAAAATTGTCATCGGTTGTGTCAAGCTGTTCTGTATGGGGGAATAGAAAAAAAGCGGAGTCAGCATATTTGCAAAAATAGAATTTTTTTTATTTGAGTAGTAGCAAGCACTTTATCCCAGTTGCCAACATGGGTGCACGATGATGTGTACTAAGGCGTACTGCACATCGATGGTGCACATGCCTTCAAGCGCTGTAACCCTGCTTGAGTGAAGCTTGAACAAGAATGTAGAGGAGCTGACAGTTGCTTGTCGATGCTCGGTGGTTCTCTCCGGGTACTCTGGCTTCCTCCACTCATAAAACTGTCAGGGTCCCGATTAGCCATTGTGCAAAAGTATGTGACCATAAACACCAATAAATAAATAAATATAAATAGAATGAGTAGTATGTAGTACCACAAAGCTGATCACATGGTATGGGATGTATGTTCGACTTTACAAGAGTACTTGATGGGCTTCAATTTTGTTATCCGGGATCAAAATCCTTGTTTTTCTACCCATTTCAAACTTTTCGTGCTATTCATTTCACTGGAATCTGTAGATCTGAGAAAAAATCTTTGGTTCTACCCCTTCTAACCATTAGTGCCTATCGTCTCTTACTCCTAGGGTTATAGCAGTAGTGTTAAGTTGTAGGGGAGTGGACACTTCATGGGGAAGAGCTACTAATTTTCAGCAGTTTCCACTGTTCCACTCACTTTTAACTGTAGCAGTCAAGGTATAAATATAGAATATACCCGTATTAGCTTTGGGTACCAAATGTTCACCACTAGGGGTGAAGGTGTGTTGACCGCGAGTGAGCCTTTGGCGCATGGTTAACACCACTTCACCACAAGTGGTGAACATTTGGTACACCAAGCTACTTTGGGTATATTTATTTATACCATGATAGTCAGATTAATAAGCTTTTAAATGTTAAATAAATCAATATTCACATGTGCAAATCTGTTTTTGTTTAGAGTGGGCGGTACTTTCGCTGGCAGTTTTATCGTCGAAATGAAATAGAAAACAAAACCGCTTATTACGGGGCCTTTTTTCATTTTAATAACATAACTATTTCGAGTTATGGATGGTTTATTAACATAAGACGTGTGTTTGTTAATTTTTGGTATCTTATGAAGTAAACTTATTTTAAAACGTAATAAATAATTGCCAGTTTCATTTCACTCTTCACAAGGCGACGAGTAATAAATTTAGACAAGTTTGTATTCAAGGCGAGGTCACCAAAAGCTGAACTTGGATGTAGTTCCACTGTAGATGTAAATTTTAACTATTGAAATCCCATTGCTGGCATGCAGGGCCATCGAGAGAGGGGAGAGCCGGAGTAGTAACCCCGGGGCCCGACGGTCCAGGGGGCCTGCGAGGACAAAGCCACGCCACCCAAGACGGCTAGTTTGCAAGCTTTTTTCAATGCCTAGTGTGTGTGAATCGACAGGCTGGCCCCCGAATTCACTAGTAAGCATATATTCCTTTCAAGAACTATCTAAGTTATTAGATACATCATGGGTCGATCCGCCCACAATATGCTGTTCTGTAATTCGGTTATATAGACGTCTCGCTTCAGTATTCCTGGTCAGTTCTGAGAACTGGACATACATAATTTTACTTTCAGTTTCGGTATTCTTTTGTTTGCTCACTGTGTTGTTGGGTTTGAAGCAAAGGGGCCCAGGTGGTACCATCTAATTGATCCCCCGGGTGCCCGTATTTTCTCTCGGCGGCACTGCTGGCGTGTTCACCACGGTTGGTGTGTAAGGCTAAAATTCATATCATAGGCTTTTTATGTATATTAGAATAGGTAATCATGGTATAAAGGCCATTTACCAACCAGCCTGGTTGGTCCGGATATCTTAGTCTCGTGGTGAATCAGTTGCTTTGTGTGTTGACGTTTTGAGCCTCGGCTTCTGCACTTCTTTCTCGATCTGTTACATTGGTGTCATTGACCAATCATTAGCAGTTGGTGGCATTGTGGATGCTGTGGTGAAGCACTGCAGGTATTTCTACCATTCTAAGGTGGAATCTACAGTGAGATTCACAGTGGGTGAATCTCAATGAACGTGGGAGTGGTTAGGCCTAAAAAAATTTAAAATATGTTTCTTATCAACCTACCTTACAATTGTTTATTACAGGCTTGCACTACAGTGGAAGAACCTAACTCGGATAAAATACTCTCTATTTTAATCTTTCCCAAGGGATTTGGGAAAGAAAAGTAGTGTAAAAACACCACAAAAAAATAAGCCAAAACTGGGTCGAGTGCCATCGGCACACACCCATTAAGGGACGCTCTTCTCTTAGTACAGTTCCACAATTTCCGTTAACCAATGTGCAAGCAGTCATCAAACCATTCTTTTGTCCATACAACGTGCTTGACATGTTGCCATCTTTGCATTATGATACAGTGATAATTCAACTCGTCGATAATGGTTTTCCTGTGACTGGATTATGGATCGTATAATAACAGGACTGTGTTTTATATATTCTTGTTAATATTTTCAACCACATTCTCATATTAATTTATTTATATACTCCTTTTTCGCGAATGTTTTTTCGACATCGTGTCAACGTGGTTCGGCAATGAAATTTTTCGGTTGATAAATTTTTATTGTTTTTGGAGTTAGGTGTCAATGAGGGACTGTCTGGACAGGATTTCGTCACTCTGTTGAGGGCTGAATTTCTGTTTTTTTGGTCCCTGTCGGCCGTCAGGGTTCTGTCGGGTACCCACCGTTTTTTTTTCTGCCACCTTATCTCGTAGTTGAGGGTGTTCTTCTACTTTCTGTATCTGTTGAGTTCACCTTTTTCTTCTACTGCTCTCACCTCTGTTATTTCCAGTTCGGTTCCTTTAGGGCAATTCTTTTACCCTCGCCTTTGGTGCGTTCTCATGGCTGTTCCTCCCACACCCACGGTGGGTGGGGAACGCTGTCATTTCGGGGCCTCCCGACTTGACCACGTCTGGTGAGAGTTACTCCCCCTCCGTGGGTGATGTGCGCTCCTCCTGCATCCGCGGTGGGTGTGGAACGCTATCATTTCGCGCCTCCCGACTCGACCACATCTGGTGAGAGTTATTCCCCATCCGTGAGGGATGTGCAGTTTTTTTTATCATGGTGGATACTGCGGGAGCTGTTGGATTTCTGGTGAAGAGATGCCTGGTTCCGGGACTATGCGCCCTCTCCAGTCAACATCTGAGGCTGTCACCAGGGTTGTGATTCCTCCTTTGGAGGCCGTGCTAGGTGGCTCTCTCCCCTTTTCCGTCAGTTCCAACAGCTCCCGTCGTATCTGCTGCTACTGCCATTCCATCTACAATGTCATCGGGCACCGTTTTTAGCCGACCTCAGCTTATGCTTGCAAGGGTGGTTGTGGGGTATTGGCCTCAGCCTTCCCTGACTTCAACTCGGCGAAGTCGGAAGTGGCTGCCGACTGAATCCCCTGCTGTGTCCTCTCAGCCATTGAGCACAGCAGTTTTATTCCTGCAGTGGTCTACAGCGGTGTCTGGTAGTGTAGACATGGGGTATCGGCCTCAGCCTTCCCTGACTTCAACTCGGCGAAGTTGGAAGTGGCTGCCGGCCGAACCCTCTACTGTGGTCTCTGCACCGTCGAGTACCACAGTTTTCTCATTGGCGTTTCCGTCCACTCATTCTGGTTACACGGCCAGTTTTGCGGGATCAACACCTTCTGTGCAGTCTGGACCTTCTGCCCTGCAGAGGTCTGCGGTGACTCTCCTGAGTTCTCGCTATGTTGATCCTCGGGGTGTGTCGTACCCCTGTACACGTCTGCCCTCAGATGTTTCGGCAGCCACTCGTCGCTCCGCTTCGGGTGTATTGGAGGATCGTGACCCTTCTCTGGTTAAGAGGGTCAGGTGTGAAGCCACTTTGCTGGTTCGTCCCCCTGTCGAACCTGCTGGTACGGGCAGTGAGCTCAGGGAGGCACTCTCCTTACTCACTCAGGTTCTGCCCAAGAGCCTTCCCGTTGCTTCCAGCGAGGCAGCAAGTGGTTTCCAGGCACCCCATATGGCGCTGCCTCCCGGGATTGAAAACAGGCCGCTTTCTGATCCCCCTGGTGTGCTTACATCATGGGAGGCATCGGCTGGTTTGCCCACGATGGGCTATGTGTCTTCCGACTCCGGGGAGGAGTCTGACATCCTTGATGTCGAGAGCCAGCAGTCTTCTGACTTGGGGGCAGCTCTTGACTTTGTGTTTGGGTTCCTTCCAGATCTCAAACCATCAAACCAGCCGACAGTGTCAGCCAGGCCGCGATCATCAGTCGCGCGCCTACAGCCTGTGGAGCAACCTGCTTCTGGGCGTCTTCGACTGTGCCAGTCAGTACAGGTGGTTGAAGCATTTTCAGCCTTGGACTCTAAGCTGAGTTCCAAGGCTATGAAGGCTCCGTTCTTCATCAGGGTTGACACCTTTTTGCCTGCGGTGCGTTATCGTTACTACGATTTCGCCAATCCGTCAGTCTGCCAGACTTTGACGGTTTTGGATCAGGACTCCAATTCCCTCTGGCTTTCCAAGCCCAAGTCTGCCGTCATTCCTATGACCACTCTGGAGTCCATGTTGGGTTTATCGAGAGAAATGCTGGGTATGCTTTCTCTCTCCGATCACATCGTCTCTGCCTTAGCTGCCTATCTGCCTCCAGATAGGTTTGACGATGTTCAGGCTCCTTTGTGTGTGCTGTCCACGGCGCTCATGCATCTTACTCACACGCATGCCTGTGACATGGCTATTTTGGAACTAGTTCGAAGGGACTCTGTGCTGGACACAGGCCGATCCCTTCCTGAGGGGCAGCTCGGTGTTCTTCGATCTGCTACTGTTCCATAGGTTCCGTGTCGACGGTCCGGGATGACGTCCTACGTCATTCCAAAGATCAGCTGCTGCTTCGTCAGCTTGATTAGCCTTCTAGAGGAGACAGGGACCATTCAAAGCCTAACAAGTACCCCTCTGCTTCCTCTGCGAAGCAAAGAGCTGATCCTTCTGCCACCACTTCTACTTCTTACTCACGGGGTAAGGGTAAGCGTCGGCAGGCTAGAGGGAAGTCTCAGGATTCTTCATTCTGTAGAGGAGGTGGTTTCTCCTCTCACGGGCCTTGTCGGGGCTCGAACTGAAGGTCCTCACCTCAATTCGTCCCAGGTTGGAGGAAGGATAGCAGAGTTTGCAGACCGTTGGGCCACCATCACATCTGATCCTTGGGTGTTAGATGTTGTTCGGTCCGGGCTGTGAATATCCTTCCAAAGGCACCCCACTCTGTCCAGAGTGCCTCTTCCAACCACAGTTCCTTCAGACGTTTTACGTCGGGAGCTTTTGTCCACGGAGATAGACAATCTCCTGGCCAAGGGGGCGATCGAGGTCGTCAAGAACATTCAGTCAGTGGGGTTTTATTCCCGCCTGTTCTTGGTGCCGAAGAAGGACGGCCGACTCAGACTGGTTATCGATCTGAGTATCCTGAGCCAGTCTATACTTGCTCCCAAGTTCAGCATGGAGACTTTCAGGTCGGTCCGCCGTTCCATTCACCAGGGAGATTTTGCTTCCAGCATCGACCTGCGAGACGCTTACTTTCACATTCCGATTCATCGGGCGTCGCGGAAGTATCTCAGGTTCGCTTTTTTCTGAGGCGAGTTTACCAGTTCAAGGCCATGCCTTTCGGCCTCAATCTGGCTCCTTGGGCCTTCACCCGACTGATGTCGCATGTGCTAGTCTTCCATCGCACACAGTCCAGGGTGACTACTTCGGCATATCTAGACGATATCCTCCAGAGGCATTCCAATGCTGCCTTACTGGAGTTGGATGTTGACACTCTGTTGAGCTTGCTCACGTCGCTAGGATTCAGAGTCAATGAGGAGAAGTCGGATCTGGTCCCTTCTTAGTCGTTTTGCCATCTGGTGATGGTCTTTCGCACTCAGTTCAATATGGTGGCGGAACCAGGATCTGGCATCTCTACACATCAACCAGAGGGAGCCTCTTGCTCTTCATCTGAGTTTCAGGCAGTGGATCCCTCACCTGTCAAATCGCCAAGTCCTTCTGTTGTCCGACAATTCGACAGTGGTTGCTTACATTCGGAACCAGGGCAGCACACACTCGGTTCCAATGTACGTATGAATTGGCTTGGGATCTTCTACTGCTCGCTCAGGATGTCAATGCCGGGGTGGTTGTTCGTCACATTCCCCTGTCGTCTGAACATCCTAGCTGACTCCCTGTCCCAACAAGGCAGGTTCTTTTCCACCGAGTGGATGCTCCACATGGCGGTGTTCCATCGATCTCTTTGCAACTCGTTGGAACCATCCGGTGGAGACTTTCGTGTCCCCGTGTCCAGATGCTCTGGCTTTCGCCGTGGATGCTCTGACCCTCCTTTGGGACAGTCTTGTCGGCTACGCCTTCCTGCTAGTTCTGATTCCGCCTCAGGTTCTAGCCCAGATATGAACCTGCAGTCGTCGAATCCTTTTGATCACACCCCTGTTGCCTCGTTGGGTGTGGATCAATCTGCTCCGTTCTCTGTTAGCGGTGGTTCCGGCATGTCTCCCTCTACGTCTTGACTTTCTTTGCCAAAGTCGCCCGAGGAGGTTTCAAGATGACCTGACTTCATGGTGCCTTTGCGCATGTCTTTTATCGGGTCCTGTCTCCTCCGTTGTGGTTTTTAGAGACAAGCAGTGGAGTTGCTTTTCTTCTTCAAGGAGGCACTCACTCCACTGGTTTAGCCTCTGTGGCTCAGTCGAAGGTTCTTCTGCCGATGGTGTGTGATCACTCTGTTGCTTCTGTCACTTCTTCAATCACACCCATTTTAGAGTTTCTGGTATATGTTTGTTTCTGGGGGTCTCCAGCAATGGGTACACGTCCATGCTTCGGAGACCTTTTTCATATGTGGTACTGCATTGTTTCGACACTCATCCTTGCCTCTCCAAGCTTGTTCAGCTCTTTTCTTTGAAAAGGCGTAGGACTTAGCAGTTTAGCAGATGGACACTTTCTTGGTCGCTGCTCTGCTTGGGGGTGGGTGGGGGCGGGGGGTCGCACCTTTATCCTGGATGGATATGCGTTTTCTCACATGCCAGATCTCTCCCGCATCCATTTCTCGATGGATTTGTCTTGCTATTTGTACAGCTTCTGCTCATCCACCTACTGGTGATTGTATTACCAATTGTTTTTTCTGCCATGAGGTGCATGCATTGTCTTCCTCTCGGGGCTTTTACTAACTCCATCATGTTGTCGGATGTTATACAGGCACCCTTCTTGAGAAATGCTATCTTCTCCATTTATCTGCGACAGTTGCAAGAGCCGAAAGAGGACCTTTGTCCTACGGGCCCTCTTTCTTCGGCTCAGGCTGTTGTCTATCCCAGCCATTCAGCTTTACACAGGGTCAGTTCCAGCTCCGTGCTGTTACTGCCCTTTCTGTCTGTGCGTCACACTTCATCATACGCCTCATCTTTCATTGTTTTTTACTAATGTTTGTGATGCTATGGTTTGATAGGCCTAGGGATCTCTTCCTCTGTCCATGGTTCCAGTGCACTTGAGTTATGTGTGGGTTGGTTATGTGATTCCCTCCAACCTATTGTCTATTCAGCATGTAGTAAACAATTGTAAGGTAGGTTGATAAGAAATATAAATTTTATAGTAAATTTCCTTTCTTATTATACCCATCGCAATTGTTTACATGGAGGCCCTCCCGTCTTCTTATTCGGGTAAGAATCCTTCCTCCCTGCTGATCACATACCTCCTATGTTGGCGGACTCAGAACAATGGTTTGATGACTGCTTACGCACTGGTTAACGGAAGTCGTGGAATTGTACTAAGAGAAGAGCGTCCCTTACTGGGTGTGCACCGATGGTGCTTGACCCAGTTTTGGCTTATTTTTTCGTGTTGTTTTTACACCACTTTTCTTTCCCAAATCTCTTTGGAAAGATTAAAACAGAGAGTATTTTATCCAAGTTAGGTTCTTCCACTGTAGTGCATGTCTAGTAAACAATTGTGGTAGGTATAATAAGAAAGGAAATTAACTATAAAATTTATATTTCTCAGGCCCTCCCACATGGTCCTTTTGGCTGCCGTATGCTCTTTTTTTTGTAACCAATGCAAACTTAAAAAAATAAAAATTAAATGGTTTGTGTGATATTTTACCCAAGTTAATAAAGTTGTCTTTTGAGTGCAACACGCCTTTGCTATGCTAAAGCATTGCAAAGGCTTGTTGCACTCAAGGTATGTAATACACCACCACCCATGCTATTCTGTAGATTATGGGGCGTAAAACATAAAACAAACCAAGAACATGAACTTTTTAATGACAAAAGAAATAATTACAAAAATAAAAAATACAAAACCACCCGCCCGTCCGCATGCAATTTTACCAAAAATGGCCTGAGAAACAGATTATCTACTTTGTGAGGCCTTAGCAATCGAGGGATAAAGGCCATTTACCAACCAGGTTGGTTGGTCTGGAGCTCTTAGTCATGTGGTAAATTAATCGCTTTGTGTGCAAGAGTCAATGGTTCGAGCCTTGGCTCCCACACTTCTCACTTGATCTCATACACAGCATTATTCTGTGTACTCCAGTCCTTGCTCTGTGTATTATAAGTTCCCTTCTGCCCCACACTCAGTCAAGAAATTAAATCCCCTCGCCAGGATTTAAAAAACAACCAGTCTAATCGCTCTATTCACCTTAGCCCTGCTCATCATCTTCCTTTACAAAATGGATACATCTGTGATCCCTGTCAACTATCTGCATGGCACAGCAATGTAGCACATAGTCACAGGCCTAATGTGTCAGTATTCACCTATTTGCTAATGCTTCTGGCGCAAACTTGTAGTTTGCTGTCCACGTGATACATGTATCTCACTAAATACTGCCTGGGTTGTACGGTTTCTTTTCTTGTTGCCATTTCAACGATAATTATAAGATATTTTCAGTGATGATAAAAGTAAGAATACTGAATTTCAAAGTTGATGTTTATTATAAAGGTTTTCATACCCCTGCTCCCAGTGGGGATATATAGGAACAGCTTTGTCCCTCCCTCCATCCATCTGTCAGTCCGTCCTTCCATCCATCCGTCTCAAAATTCAATCATGAATAACTTGTAAAGCATTTGGTTGAGTGACTTGATATTTGGTATTCAAGTGTATCCTATTGCTGTATACCCATAGTGAAATGCAAGTTTTGTGCGAGATTTTGTTTCCAGAGTCATTGCCCTTTATGGACTTAAAATTAATTCAGTAACTTGTAGAGTACTCAGTGGAATGACTTCATATTTGGTGTACAAGTCTATCCTATTGATGTCTACTCACAGTTCAAGGCATATGTTATGCAGTGTATTATTGTAGGCGTTATTGCATTTTATGGACTTTAATTTGGACTGTCCCAAAATTCAGTCATGAATAAGTTGTTCAATTAAGGGTACCTTCATGGTATAATCAACTTCTCCCACAATTTCTAATGTAGAGAGTTGAAACTTTAGGATACGATAACACATGTCTTGCAGATGCGCAACATACATAAAGTTTGAAGAAAAAGTATTTTTTTCACTTAATTGTTAAATCAAGTCATTCTCACAATTTGTAAAAGTTGGGGTACCTTTTTGTGTCACCCTATGATGACACTTAACCCTTTACCTAACCTGAAAAACAGACAACACTTGCAAAAATAATTCTTGAATAACTCTTTTTTAGCACAACTTTGACGAAGTCAAATTTGAGCTATTGTCATGGCCCGTCGTCCGTCTGTCCGTCCGTCCGTCTGTCCATACGTCAACAATTGGCTATGGCTCGGGCTAGAGGTCGTATTTATGAACCGATCTTTACGAAACTTCTTGTGTACCTTTTTATGACCCTGGGACGGGAACGAGTGTTTTTAGGTGTGGTCCGAAATTTAAGATGGCTGCCAGTGGCCATTTTGTACCGATGATGCAAAAATCAGTTTTTTGTACAGAACTTCTGTATGAAAGTTCTGATTTGAATAAAGTTTTGTATAAATGTTTAGTACCATGGGATACTTCACATATAATACGGGTTTTTTTCTCGTGCGTAAATTATGCAAATTAGACTGACTTTGATTTATTTAGTGTTACTTTCAGAGCTGTAAGTGCCAAGCCGCTATGGCTCGGGCTAGAGGCTGTATTTATGAACCGATCTTTACGGAACTTCTTGGGTACCTTTGTTATGACTGTGGGACGAGAACGAGTGTTTTTGGGTGCGGTCCGAAATTCAAGATGGCTGCCATTTTGTACCGACGATGCAGAAATCTGTTTTTTGTACAGAACTTCCATATGAAAGCTCTGATTTGAATAATTTTTTGTATGAATGTTTAGTACCATGGGATACATCACATATAATACGGGTTTTTTTCTCGTGCGTAAATTATGCAAATTAGACTAACTTTGATGTTTTTTGGTGTTACTTTCAGCACTGTAAGTGCAAATGCCGATACGGCTCGGGCTAGAGGCCGTATTTATGAACCGATCTTTACAAAACTTCTTGGGTACCTTTGTTATCACCGTGGGACGAGAACGAGTGTTTTGGGGTCCGGTCCGAAATTCAAGATGGCCGATGGCAGCCATTTTGTACGAAATTTGGTGCAATCAGATTTTTGCACAGAACTTCTATATGAAAGCGCTGATTTGAATAATTTTTTGTGTGAATGTTTAGTACCATGGGATACATCACATATAATACGGGTTTTTTTCTCGTGCAGAAATTATGCAAATTAGATGAACTTTGATTTTTTCAGTGCTACTTACACACAGTAAGTACACATGTCAATACGGCTCGGGCTAGAGTCTGTATTTATGAACCGATCTTCACGAAACGTCTTGGGTACCTTTGTTATCACCTTGGGACAGGAACGAGTGTTTCTGGGTGCGGTCCAAAATTCAAGATGGCTGCCAGTGGCCATTTTGTATCGAAATTAGGTCTAATCAGTTTTTTGTACACAACTTCTATACGGCTCAGGCTAGATGCCGTATTTATGAACCGATCTTTACGAAACTTCTTGGGTACCTTTGTTATTACCGTGGGATGAGAACGAGTGTTTTTGGGTGTGGTCCGAAATTCAAGATGGCCACCAGCAGCCATTTTATACCAAAATTAGTGCAATCAGTCTTTTGTACAGAACTTCTGTATGAAAGTTCTGATTTGAATAAATTTTTGTATGAATGTTTAGTAACATGGAATACATCACATATAGTACAGGTTTTTTTCTCGTGCAGAAATTATGCAAATTAGATGAACTTTGATTTATTCAGTGCTACTTATACTCTGCAAGTGCACATGTCAATACTGCTCGGGCTAGAGGCTGTATTTATGAACCGATCTTCACAAAACTTCTTGGGTACCTTTGTTATCACCTTGGGACGAGAACGAGTGTTTCTGGGCGCGGTCCAAAATTCAAGATGGCTGCCAGTGGCCATTTTGTACCGAAATTATGTCTAATCAGTTTTTTGTTACAACTTCTACACAGCTCATATTTGTGAACTGATCTTCATGAAACTTCTTGGGTACCTTTGTTTTCACCTTGGGACAGGAATGAGTGTGTTTTGGGGTGCCTTTGTTATCACTGTGCTATGAGAACAAATATTTTGGGGTTCAGTCAGACCCACTCTGGGACTCAAAGATTTCTTTTCTAGTTTAGCATCTGACTGTCACCCACCTTTACAATACTTTACCTATACATTTGTTACAGGCAACGCTCAGTATTTATGTACAGACCATTACAATACTTTATATGTACCTTTGTTATCAGGTCATTACCTAGATGTTTGTCATTGCTGTGTCACATACTATACATGTACATGTCTTTGTCTTGACAAGTTGAGCTACAGTGTCATTGACACTTTCATTTTCATTTTTTGTCTCAAAAACATAACCTATGTTTTTGAGACAAAAAATGAAAAAAAAAATAATTAAAATTAATTGGCGATTTGTTAGAATAGTGCTGGCCGGTTTTGGCCATTACGTTAGGTAAAGGGTTAATAGTTCTCATGATATATGCCCCAATGGTCTGTAATCTGTCACAGGTCTGTCATCTGTCATCCTTCAGCGTCACCCAGTAATAAATGTTTCATTTTTGTAATGCTATCAATGGTATTGCAGGTGGGGGTATACGCCACCCTCGACTTTGCTCTAGTTTGCAGTGTTGTCTTTTGAAATTCAGCCAGAAGCAGGCCAGTCGACTGGCATGAAGTTCTTGTCAAGCCCTACTGTCAACTTTCCTCAGTCTT
Organism: Pictodentalium vernedei; assembly: GCA_031216915.1. NCBI lineage: Eukaryota > Metazoa > Mollusca > Scaphopoda > Dentaliida > Dentaliidae > Pictodentalium > Pictodentalium vernedei. The sequence continues at coordinate 436,902,040 of CM062292.1, forward strand.
AGCTAGGAGGTTATTAATGTTTTCGCAAGTCTATGTGGCTTGATCACAATATCTTGGTATTGCACAGTTTGAATAACAATTTTTGCATACATGTCTGCTGGTCTCTGATTTACTAAAATGATATGCCCCTTCCCCTATTTTTATACCCCCCCACAACAAACTTTGGGTATACTGGAATCAGCTTGTTTATCTGTCCATTGGTTATTGGACACAATTTTGTCCAGAGATTTTTTCAGGCATTTGTGAATCAATTTCTTTAAGGCTTGCCCATATGTTTATTATTGTCATTGCAAAGTTATTCCCCATTTTTGACTTAGAAATTGTCTTCCATGGACACAACTTTGTCTGAGCTTGTATTCCTTCGTTTTCCAGTGATTTCTTTTAAAATTTGACAGAGAGATTAACTAGCATGGAAATCTGTGAACCTGTGATTTTGAGATCGATCAGATCTAGACTCACTTTGGCAGTTATTGCCCTTTTTCAATTTAAATTATTTTTACAACCTTCATCTTTTTGTCTGTGCTTGTTTGGTCAGGTTTTTAAAAACTTGTCACAGAGTCTAACTCTTAACCCGCTGAGTATTTTTAAAATATATTTCATCAAATTTAGTCATGGCTGCTGTGAAGCAGCCATGACTAGATTTGATGGAAAATTCATCCAAATTTATGTTTAAGAAATCATTGGTTGAAAAGTTCATTTAATTAACAGAGGAGAAATTTGGTTAAATTTCCCTAAATTTTACTTATTTCAATGGCACCGAATTTTGTATCATCCTAGCCAGGAATATCTGCCAGCAGCATGGGAATCTGTGATTTTGAGATTGACCTGTCTCATTTTGGCTGAGTTCATTTTCGATTTGAATTTTTTTTTTTCTTTTTGTAACCTACATGTTCTTAATGTGGAATGTGTGTGTGGGAGGGGGGGGGGGGAGGGTATTCTTAGTCCCTAGGACAGACGCCTCCAGTACGTAACTTTTTTTTTCCAAGCGCCGAGACCAGCGGACACAGTATTATCTGTGAGAACACATGGCCATTCACTACGGGATGTCAATGTTTTATCACAGATAATATTGTACCCCATGCATACAGCAAGAGCTGCTGCACATGTCTCCTGTGAGCTGTTGTAAATTGGCTTCCCTTTTTCAAAATTTGAATGTGTCTGTATAAATATTTTATGAGGATATCTTGACTTAAAACATTGTGGTAATTTGTAGAGAAGCCATTGAGGGCCACCCTGACCTTTCATTTTCTAACCCTACTGATGATGCCGCGCTGGCTCTCATAACTCGCCACTGTATGCTGAATATTGCCTAGCATCATGACCCATGATTGAAATGTGGTGTACGCCCACCTCTATGGCCCAAACCAGATCGAGAATCCGCCACTGATATATTGAACATGTTCCACAATACTTGTCTAGATTTGTGTAAGTACAGCTGAAATCCTAAGAATAATTATAAAATTTGATTTTTTTTTCTACCAAAACAGTAGAGCTGTAACAGTTAACTGATTAATCAATTAATCAATGATCAACATCTTGATTGATCCAAAAAGTAATTGATCGATTAACCGTTACTTTTGAACTACTGTATTATATGTATTAACAAAGGAACAAACTTGCTCCAAAACATTCAAACATTGTCACACTGACTCACATCAATTATATGTCACAGTGACGCATGGGAAAGGCGCGCGATCTCTCTCGCGACCATCGCTCATGCAAAAATTGTCCAAGGTGCGCGAATAATCGCTCGCCTCTATTCTTGGGTGTGTTTTCATCTTTTTGAGTTGCATCAACAAAAACATTCAATTAAGTTTTGATGTTGGAAAATTTTTAATAATCACTCACAATTTGAAGCGTTTAAAGTACAGTTCCAAACAATTTCCTTTCCGTTGTTATGAACATGACCAGAGACCAGCCGACCAGGCGACTGAGGCGAAAAAGTCGCCTTGGATTGCATAACTTTGCTCTGACTTCACTAAAAAGCGAAATCGTGTCGCCTTGTAATTTGTAAATTCCCAATTGACCTACCTTGAAATTAGGTGAATTCAAGTAGAATTTATAAAGTAATTTCCATCTGAAAAGAGTATTATTGCTAAGGTTGATTGTTATTGTGATTAATTTTCATATTAACTAAAAATAAAATCAGCATCTAAAAACAATGCCCGATTAACCCTTTACCCAACGCGGACGATTTCAAAATTTATTATTTTAAATATAATTTTTTTAATTTTTCAAAAGATTTCAGCAAAACCATATCATGTGACCCCTCATTGGAATGAGCTCAATGAGCTCGTTCCAATGAGGGGTCACATGATATGGTTTTGCTGGAATATTTTGAAAAATTTAATTTTTTCAACTGCTCAATTTGCATATTACGCGGGCGGATGCGGGCGATTCGTTAGGTAAAGGGTTAATAATGTAATCGCGAACCGTCTTGGCTGCATTGAAATTAGGTGACAAGTTGTCAAGTTAAGGCAAGATTTTCCATTTAAGTTATCTTTAAAATAAGTATTTTTCACACTCAGAATTTTTTTTCTGGGGAGCAGTTTTTCATAAAACAACACTTGTTTGTAAAAGCTGAAGTTTTAATTCCAATCTGGATTTTATTTTTGTCCAAGACGTTTTGAAAACAGAAAAATTGACCAGAATAGAATAGAACAGGACAGAACATTGACCTACTTTTTACTCACTCTGGACCAAGAAATGGACACACTTGAATTATTTAATTCAAGGCTGATCTGTTTCTTCTAAAAAGTAAATGCCCATTTGAATTGTAAACTTTTCTTTTTATAAATAAATTAATACAAAGAGGCATGTTTTTTTTCGTAAACAACTCTTTGTACAAATAAATTTACACATAGAGATGTGTTATTGCCCAATTGTAGTGATTTATTTTTGTGAAAATATAATATACCGGTAGATCATCCGAATGCAGAATCCTTGCTCTATATTTTCTTCTCACTTCTCCCTGTTTCATGTGACTTTTCCCAAAGTCAGTGGAGGGAGAAGTGACTTCTCCCTCATATTACCCTCTAGGCTGGTCCCTGAACATGACACACAGTTCACTTATACATCCACACACGACACGCTAACAGTAAGAGGGTTGTACATTGACAACTCGCCCAGAGCTTACTCCTGCCACAAAACAAACACACATGCTCAGATAGAAAAAAAAACGGTGGCCATTCTGAGATCTGAGAAACGTGTTAATACTTTCGAATTTTTTTTTTATCAAAGACATGCGGAATGTGGCCCTGTTTCTTATTTTCATTTATCACGTCACATCTGTCGCCTCAATTCACCAGTGACACAAATCAATGTGCCCGATTTGGAATTTACACATCCATTTTCCACGATTTTAATAATCTGCCATTTAAAATCCAGAACTAATTTTAATGGGTTACATATATTTTCACCATCAAAATTTCCATCCATGTTCAGTTGTATCCGATATCTATGGTTGTATTCATACATTCGTTTCGAAGGGCGCTTGTCAATGGAAACTGCAAAATAAATTTTTGTACATGCCATAATATATAGTTCACTTCAGATTATCTAAATCTTACAAGTTAAAAGTTCATTTCGGGAATTCTGGTAATAAATTTAATAAACAAACACTAGATTTCAAACTTGCAATTGTATTCTGAACCACAGGCAAACAATAACATTAACTTAAGTATACGGGAGAGCGGTGGCTCAGTAGGTAGAGGTGCAGGCTGCAAGGCGAGAGGTCCTCAGTTCGAATCCCACCTGCGGCAACCGCGTTGTGTCCTTGGGCAAGACACTTCATCTCCATTGCCCGCGTGGGGGCACGATGACACCGTGTACTAAGGCGTACTGCACGTCGATGGTATGCATGTCTTCAACCAATCTAACCCTGCTTGTGCTGCAGTGCGGAGTTACGATGTTAGGGAGCTGGCAGCTGCTCGTCGTTGCTCAGTGGTTCTCTCCGGGTACCCCAGCTTCCTCCACCCGTAAAACTGTCACGGTCATGATTAGCCATTGTGCATAAATATGTGACCCTAAACATCAATAAATCAATCAATCAATCAGCTTAAGTATACTTAGAAAAAAATACACTTTGAATGTACAATTCAACAGTATTAAAAAAATTAAGTTGAACATTGAAATCAACACTCTCAATCAAAATCACTCTCCTCACATTTTTCACTCTCGCAAACATTATTTTAGGTGAGTAGTTTTCCACTCGCCTCCATTTTGCTCCCATTCGTCACTGATATGAGACAGAGAAAAGCATGTAAGTTACTTGTTGACATACTTGTTTACATGCATGATCATCATACTGTATCAGTAGCTGGAAATGGTCATTCTTAACCCTTTACCCATTGTGGGTAGCAACTGATACTTGCAAAATAAAATCATGAATTACTAAAAATTTTCAATTTTTGTCTCAAAAAATAGCTTATGACTCCACATTGGAACGTGTGCAATGAGCTCGTTCCAATGAGAGGTCATAAGCTATGTTTTTGAGACAAATTGAAAACATAATGAATTTGAATAGAGATTTTTGTATATAGGCCAAGTCGGTTTTGTTTGTTACATTGGGTAAAGGGTTCATGCCGTAAATCACCAACAGTATGGCAGTTATTCAGATATCTATTTGGACAAGTGATTAATAAGTTAACCAAGGTTATTCCACGTGATTAATCGATTAAGAAAACCCCTTAACCATTTCAGCTCTACAAAACAGGCCATAAAATTTGAGAGAAATGATTTTATCATTTCTCTGGTGGTTATCTAAATGAAAAAACAGATAATCGAAAAGTTGTTCATCTGGAACTACAAAAAGTTGTGTCTTATCACCTTATTTGATAGCACTGTTTTAAAATGTTCCTGTGGGACGACCCCTCTTCAATACTCAAACTCCCTAAGACAGCTAATGCCCCATGTGCTTGCCACAGATGCTTTCGAAATCTGTGAACTGTCATACAGTAGGGCCATCGTGGATGGGTCAAAATCCATGGATTGTCATTTTTTCCATGCATATAATTCAGAGATGATCCGATTTGACAAAATGCGAAATTTCTTTCAATGAAGCACCGTGTAATTTCGCAAGGTGTCATAGCTGATCATCTCTGAATTATATGCGTGCAAAAATGCCCACTCATAGATTTTGACCCGTCCACGATGGCTGTACTGTGGTCGTCTTTATTATATCCAGATGAACGGTAAATAGGTTATCTCAAAATCCGAGATTTATTCTCTGCACAATCAAGTTGATGACACCACAATGATCTAGCCACAATGAAGGATCATAATCAAGCCAGAAAATAAGCTGACTGTCATCTGCAAAATGAGGTCCCCAGAGGGTGACTTTAGTGATGCTACCCTGCACAGCAGGGTAGCATCACTAAATTTACCCTCTGTGAACCTCAATCTGAATCAGGTTCTCAAAACTGAACAGAAAGAGGTACCCAGAGGATAAATTGACACACTGTATGGGATAGCATCATAAAATTCACCCTCTGGGGACCTCATTCTGCAAATGTCAGACTGCTTATTTTCAGGCTTGGTCATAATATAGTGTTTTTAAGAGATGGAAATAATGAATAGAAATATTTTGTATCTTATCAAGTACATATATTTTTAAGTGATTGTGCTGATTTGATTGTTAAAGGAAATGTTGCATGTCTTTATATTTTTTTTTGATTTCAATATCAAAGGCTCGACAACAATTTTATATGTACATATTATTATATTTTTTAATATTAGTATATATGTATTTTGTATCCTTCAGTATCTGTGGAATTCTATATGGCTGTCCATGTGTGCAATGTATAAAAGTGAAACTGATAACCATTATAAATGATCAGCGAGATAACATGTTGCTGTGAATGAAAACCAGATTGTCCCTATATCCCGATAAATTCTCAGTCTTTTGATTGATCAGAATGCCTTGGGCAAAGGATGTACCCAACATCCAAGGTATATGAGAGCATGCAACATCCAGGGTATAAGCGCACGCAAAACATCGGGGGTATATGGTTTAAACAAAAGCTTTCCGCATTTGCTCGCCTCGACATAAAAATCGAACCCCAAAACCTGAAAATAGTCACAAATATCATCAGATTTCCTACAATTCAATCATAAAAAAAAAATAACTGCATATAATTCGTCCCCTGAGTACCAATGTGCTCTATGTGCCAGTAGGCACATAGAACGCATTGGAACACAGGGGACGATATGTCAACAAAATACTGTTTACTTGTTTCCTTAACAACTCAAGGGATGTAACTCTATCTGTCGTCTTCTGCGATTATAAAAACAAAATAATTATCACGAATTTGGTCTGAGTGATTGTGGAGCTGGGAAATGGGTCCTCAAATTTATTTCCACTATGTTTGTATTGTGTTTCAAACGGGACAAAAACGTTATCTCCGCTAACATGTATGGTATATGGAGATTTAATGCCTGGATGTCTCATTTAAACACTTTGCCTGTGGCTCAGTGTTTAAAAACCAACATCCAGGTATTAAATCTCCATATACCATACATGATGGCGGAGATAACTTCTCTTGTCTTCACTGTTTTTTTAATTTATTTTTTATGATGTGTAACACAGTGGCAGTTTTAAAACTGTTTTTAAAGATGGACAGATACCTGTGGGTCAATGTCAGATAGGCAGAGATGACAGAACCAGAGGGTGGGGTGGAGGAGGGAATTACCTGTCCAATTTTTTTCACAAACTTTACACAGTGAGTTAAAAAAAATTTAAAGCATATACATGTATCAATACACAAGCATTCCTGGACTACATTATTTGCAAGTGTAAGAGAACATGAATTTACTGTTTGTGTGAAAACTCTAGAGGTGTTTTGATAGTAATTTACTCTGCATTTCATCAGCTTAACTCTAAGCCTCGTTTTTCTACTTCAGCAAGCTCTTTAGGCCAATGTTTCACTTGCCAAAGTCCAAATGTGGTCTAGCTGTTCAAGATACGTGTGTTCAAGCTTGAAGGAAAAGTAATTAATTGGTTCAGTGCTCCAAGCCGATATTTGAACTCATTAAAAAGTGTAGGTGCCATGATAAAATTCTCAGATTCTAATCACTTTGGCAACATTCAGTCAGAAGTAAATAATGTTTTATTAACAAAGATTTATTTTGTTGCAGTTTATTGGAGAGTGCCTTTAAGCCCTCTCCAATGAATTTTAGAAAACGTTTATTAATGTAAAATTCTGACTACCTAATTAATTGTAACACCCCTCCAGGTAATGTTGTATCTCATACAACATTTCATATTGGAACCAAGAATGAGCAGATTGGTCAATAACTGTTCAAAATAATGATGTCACTGTTCATCAGTAAACTTGTTCTTGATTTGGTCTTGACTTTAGAATATTGTTTTTAAAGTCACCAACCTTTGGTGTTTTATTGGGTTTGTTTTATTGGGGTTTCAACAACTCTTTCAACAGTCAGGGTCACCTCGTGTCGAACAGTTTTATGGGTTGAGGAACCCGGATTACTGGAGAGAATAACTGAGCAGCAGTGACCACTACCACCGTGGCAGCCATCTTGGATGTTTTGTCATATTTACTTGTCTGCACATTAACTTGAAAATGAAATGCACCTTGGATCCTATTTTATGTGGTGGATTAATGATGACCAGAGGAAAGTTCCTTTCAATAATCAGTTTTCTGCCATATCCAGTATGGCCACCATGGCAGCCATCTTGGATTTTTTTGTAATTTTTGCTTGTCTGTGCAATAACTTTAAAGAGAATGACCAAAGGATCCCAATTTTTAGCCCACCTGAGCAAAGCTCAAAGGGAGCTTAAGTTATCACTTTCTGTCTGTCGTCACCGTCTTTCTATCCATTCAGGGTAAACTGTACATTATCGACTTCTCATAAATGAGTGGGCGGAATTGAACCAAATTTGATATGCATGTTCTTTATTATATATTATATGTCAATTCAAGTATGTTCCAATAAAGTAGCCACACCCAGTAGGGGCATCATTTTGTTAGTACTCCAATTTTTTTTTTTATTATATCTTCTCCAGAACTACCTATCAGAATCTTTTGCTACTTGGTATAAAACGTCCTTAGAGGGATCTGATGCAGGTTTGTTCGAAACAAGTCCCTGGGTTCATAATTGGGCCCCCTGTGGGCTTTAACTTGGTGCAATATGAGGAAACATATTTAAAATTCTTTTTCTTCAGATCTACCAGTCAAACTCTCTTGATATGTGGTATACTGCATCTTTAAGGGGTGTCAGCTTGAAGTTGGTTCAACTCAAGTCCCTGGAGTGATATTTGGGCTCCCTGTGGGAGCCCAAATTGTAACTTTGAGTGATATGAGGAATATTCTTTAAAAATCTTCTTCAGATTCTTTTGATATTCGGTTTGCAGTATCCTTAGTGGAGTCTGATTCCAGTTTATTTCAAATCAAGTCCCTTTGTTCATATTTCCGCCAACCTAAATTTTAACTTAGTGCAGTATGGATACATTCCTTTAAAAATCTCCTTCTTCAGATCCACGAGTCTGAATCTTTTGATATTTAATATGGAGCAACCCTAAGAGGTTCAGATTTCAGTTTGTTCAAATGAAGTCCCTTAGGTCATATTAAGGCTCCCTGTGGGATCTCAACTTTTAACTTAGTGCAATATATGGACTATTCTTTAAAAAATCTTCTTCACATTCAGGAGTAAGTTTATTTTGTTACATTGACATTTTTAGTGTGGTGGGATTCAAGTTTGTTCAAATCCCTGGGTTTTATGCAAAAAAAACCTTTCTCACTGTGGGGGTGGGGAGGTGGGAGTGAAGGGGATCAACTGGGTGATTTCTTTTTCTTTTCCTTCTAAATGAGTTTTGAAGGGCTTCGAATGATTTTATGCAAAATAAAAAACCTAATTTACCCAACAGACCCTTTTCCCCCCGCCCTCACTACCCTAGCTAAATTAGATTAACTGTGTTAACATGTTGATGCTGAATGTGACCTTAAATCCTTCTTTAAACAATTATATATCAGGTGAGAGATTAAGGCCTCTTGGCACCTTTGTTTCTGGTGTCATCACTACATGTAGTGGCTGTAGGTAGGTTTCTTTCAATAACCAGCATTCTGGCAAATCCAACATGGCTGTCATGTCCAAGTAATAACTCCAACAAAAAAACAAATGACTAAGGCCCCACAAAGTAGATTTTCTGTTTCTCATGCCATTTTTTGTAAAATTGCATGTGGGCGGGCAGTTTTTTATTTTATTTTTTACTTTTTTAATTATTTCTTTTAGTTTATGTTCTTGGTTTGTTTTAGGCCTCATAATCTACACAATAGCATGGGTGGTGGTGTATTTTGTCCCTTCAGTGCAAGAAGGCTTTGCAATGCTAAAGCATTGCAAAGCCTTGATGCACACAAGAGACAAATTTATCAATTTTATTAACTTCGGTAAAATATTGGCCATAAAGCATTTATTTTTTATTTTTTTTAAGTTTGCATTGGTTATAAAAAGAGAGCATGCAGCAGCCAAAAAGACCATGCGGGAGGACCTGAGAAACAGATTTTTAATTTTTTTTAGGCCTAATGCATCCCATTTTTATACACCCATTTTGAAAAGGATTGGTCTGTCCATCTGTCTGTCCGTCCATCCATTAACATTTTGGTTTACGGATGATAACTTGAGTTTGGATCAGGACCAAACTTGGTTTGTGCCTCAGTTATATCAAAATAAAGATTAATTTCAAATTGGAGCATGGTCCGATGATTTTTACAGGAGTTATGGGCCTTTTCGACTTAGAACTTGCTTATATCTGTCAATATTCTGGTTACCGGACGATAACTTTAGTTCTATTCATTTGACTACAACCAATTTGGGCATGTGACTCAATTATACCAAACTACAGGTCAGGTTTGAATTGGGGTTCAGTTCAAATTTTGCATGAGGTATGGACCTTATCTGACTTGGAGCATTTTCAACCTAGAGCATTTTCTCGAGTAAAAAAATGTTTGCTTATCCATCTGTCCATTTGTCTGTAAACTTTTTTTGGTTTCAGGATGATAACATTGTTTTTGTCTGTAGAGGACTGGGGACTGCACATCGAAATGGAGGACTTGAGGATGAAAACAGTGGTTATGTACAATTCGATAAAGCCTACTGTGCATTTTATGCATTTCCAGGCGTAGCTCTTGTTCTAGTTCTCAGAATACATTAAGATGCATTTGCAGTGTATGAGGTGTATGTTGCTATGCGAAATGACTGAGTTTACATTAAGTAGCCATATAATGATGCCACTGCCCAGTGTTGCTCGTGTTTACAGAATTCTATTCAAATTAACATTGAGAAAAACAGCAACCATTTGGAGAAAAGAGGTTTTAGGCCAAACAAAGTTGATCTTCTGTTTCTCAGGCCATTATTTGTGAAATTGCATGCGGTTTTTTATTTTATTTTTTATTTCAGTAATTTCTTCTTTGCCATCAAAAGTTCAAGTTTTCGGCCTCATAATCTACAGAATAGCATGGGTAGTGGTGTATTTCATCCCTTGAGTGCAAGAAGGCTTTGCAATGCTAAAGCATTGCAAAGCCTTCTTGCACTCAACGGACAAATTCATGAATTTTTTTAACTTGGATAAAATATCAGACATAAACCACTTAATTTTTATTCTTTTTAAGTTTAAATTGGTCATAAAAAGAGAGCATGCGGCAGCCAAAAGGACCATGCAGGAGGGCCTGAGAAACAGATTTATTATTTTTTTTTAGGCCTTATTTACACTTTCACCCACACATATTAATCATTAAGATATTATATATAAGCTATATTCTGAAGACAAAAATTGAAATACCAATAAAATTTGAATGGCAATTTTTTCACTCACCAGAAATCACAATTACATCAGATAAAGATTTCAAATTCACTCGCAGTCTGTACATATATCCCTGCTGCACAGACACACATTACAAGCTCTTTATGTATCAATTAGAAAAAATCATCCCTTCATTTCTGACAATTGACCATTTGACCTTAGTTTCTGGATAGTCTCATTTGAATTCTTATGAAAATGTATTGTTTTTTTTTATAGCTCCAAACTGCCTAAATATGCTGGTTGCATACACATGCTGAATGAAAATTGACCTTAAATACATCAACATAAAATTGAAATGTAAAATGAAACTTTTGATTCTGAAGATTGCTTCATAAGAAGGGATTTTTTCCCTTTTGATTCTAGTCAGTTTTGCTCTTGCGCTCCATCTCAGACCAATAATTATATTTAATAAAATCTAAGTTCACCCTTAAAAACAGACAACACTCACAAAAACAAATCTTGAATAACTAATTTTTTTCATTTTTTGTCTCAAAAATATAGGTTATGACCCCTCATTGGAACAAGCTCGATGAGGGTTAAATAATTTAATAGAATCCTCTAAGTAGATTAGTCATTTCAGTGAGAAGTTATCAGTTAACACATATAATTTCACGTTCCGTTGACTTGGATTCTATTAATTTCCATACATTCTCCTTTATAAATTTGTCCACTGCGTAACTGTAACTTCTGCTTTTCGCTCCAGCATGTTAATCTCTTAACCCTTTGAACCCGAGTGACCGCTTTTCCGTTCAAGGAACTTTATACATCATACATTCATTAAGTAGGATGGCTGCCAAGTTAAAGTGTGGGGTAGACCAATCAATATTTTCAGCTTACAGCCCCAAGGCTGCACGTTCAAAATATTAATTGTTCTACTTCCAGATAATAAATATGGACTCTTCCAATTGCTTCCATTGAACTGACATGGAAGATACCACTAGGGTTCAAAGAGTTATACACTGATGTCAAAATATCTAAATTGTAGGCTGCAGATTTTACCATAATACAACTATGAATTGAACCAGTTCATTCGTTTTGACAGGGTTGAATGAGCTTCATCAAACTACAGTACATGGAGGGTGGATTGTAACTAAATCACCCAGGGAGTGGAGTTATTACCCCAAGTATCACTTTCAAATTCTGTACATGTGGACAAAAAACACAAGCAATGTTTCAGCCAATGGACCTCTGGGTATAATCCGGCGGTCCATTGGCTGGAACTTTGCTTGTGCTTGTTATAGTTTGCAACAAATTTGCAATTATTCCTTGGGTGGAATCTCCACTCTGCAGGTGATTTAGTGATAATACACTCTCCACATACTGCAGATTGAATTGCTGAATGAGCTTTGTCAAACTGGATTGAATTGGTTAAATTTTCCTCGTGGCATTTTGGGAAAAAATTGAAGGTTGAAGTTTTGACATTGGTGTGCAGAGGGTTCAATCTAGGGCTGCACGATATTCAAAACTGAATACCGGTATCGATATTCAAAAAAATATTGCGGTATACCGGTATATCAAAAAGTGTTCAGATATATGAACACAAGTACCACAATTGAGACTCGAGGCATCACAGTCGGAATGAATTAGCATGACTTGATGATGCAGTTCGAAACACTTTAACCTAATGCAGACAATATCAAAATTTATTATTTTCAAAATTAGTTTATCAGATTTTCCCCAAAGATTTCAACAAAACTATATCATGTGACCCCTCATTGGAACGAGCTCAACGAGCTCGTTCCAATGAGGGCGTCACATGAAATGGTTTTGTTGAAATTTTTGAAAATTATTTTTTCAAAGGCCGAATTTGTATATTACGAGGGCACAAGCAGACGATTCCTTGGATAAAGGGATAATATTATTCATTCGGGGATACAGTTAAAAAAACTCAAGACATCTTGAAAATTAAATCCTGGGTAAATAAATAATGACGATAAGCCGATATTTTCGTAATTACACCAATATTCGATTGATATTGGTGTGAATACCGGTATATATCGGTTTATCGATATACCATGCAGCCCTAGTTTAATGACAACATTTTGCTGGATAACTTAGACTTTGGCATTTGAGATCTTGTTCATGGTTAAAAAATTCTTAAGACTTTGTTCATGTTAAATGAGAGTAAACTCCAAAAAATGAATAATAAATGATTTGTTGTATGAAGATGGTTATGTTACCAAAACAAGTGGACACTTTATGAAAGCTGTTAACAAATTTGAAGAGGCATAGTGAAAAATACCTCATCCAGACAAGTTCCTAATCCGTGATCATTTGGAGTTTAGCATACTGTGTTTTAAAAATTATTTTTAGAGTTTTTTTCTTTTACAAGGTGATCAGCGGCATCACAAAAATGCCTGATTGTTGATGTAAACTCACTTTGTCCTGTCTACCATACCTCAAGACCCGACTGATAACATTATTTCAGTTACATCATCAAAGTATGCCTTCTATGAAGGCATGCCTTGATGATGCAGTTGGAATCTTTGTCTGTCAGAATTATATAACTCATGATTTATGGATAAATACCTGTAGTTGTCTTGACACTTAGCTAACCACTTGTTTGACTGGTAGCCACTATCAGGGTAGGGCTGCATGGTATTTTCATAAACCAACACATACCGGTATTCAAATTACTGGTGTGATTACCAAACATTTGGTTTATCGTCATTATTTATTTACTCACAATTTAATTTTCAAAATGTCTTGTGCTCCTGAATGCATAATATTATCCTTTTACCCAACAAAACGGCCGCATCTGCCCGTGTAATATACAAATTTAGCAAATTTCAAATTTAACAAAACCATATCATGTAACCACCTCATTGGAATGAACTAGTCAAGCTTGTTCCAATGAGGGGTCACATGATATTGTTTTGTTAAAATTTTTGAAAAAATTTGATAAACTAATATTTAAAATAATAAATTTTCATATCGTCTGCATTGGGTAAAGGGTTATTCAAACTGCATCATCAAGGCATGCTAATTCGCTCCACAATGATGACTCAAGTCCGGATTGTGGTACGTATGTTCAGATATCTGAACAGTCTTTCGATATACCAGTATACTGTGTTTTTCCTTTTAATACCGATACCGGTATTCTGTTTAGAATATCAGTCAGCCCTATATCAGGGCTCTACTGAAAAGTGCTGAAAGCCATTTTAGTGGATTTACTCTGTGTGCATTAACCCTTTACCCAACGTAACGGCCAAAACCGGCCAGCGCTATTCTCAAAAATCGCCAATTAATTTTCAAAATATTTTCATTTTTTGTCTCAAAAACATAGGTTATGACCCCTCGTTGGAACGAGCTCGTCGAGCTCGTTCCAACGAGGGGTCATAACCTATGTTTTTGAGACAAAAAATGAAAAAATTTAGTTATTCAAGAATTTTTTTTGCAAGTGTCGTCTGCTTTTCATGTTAGGTAAAGGGTTAACTTGTCATTTGTGCAGTAGTAGATAAAGGCATTTTATATAAAACTGTTTAATTACAATTTATTGGAGAATTCCAACAGCACTCTCCAATAAATAGTGACAAAACAATATTGATGAACAAAATTTTGCTAAACTGAGGCTCCCCTTGCTGGCAGAATTGTATCTTTGAAAAAAAATATACCTATGTTACAAAATCACCTTTGAAAAATAATTTAGCACTCTACCAGTTAATTAGCAGGCACCAGTCTCCAAATGAGTGAAGCTGGGACCGAATAAGTCCCAGACCTCCATTTGCATTAGACCAACTGAGTGTGTGACAAACGACCAAGTTACAAATCTAGTCTTGACTGTATATGATTTCAAACAAGACTGAAGCCATATCAACGACTTTAATCCAGGCGAAAATGTCCCGAATAGAAAGTTTTTGTGGGATAGGTATCATGCCCCCTACCCCATCCCCATAGTTTCCCTTGGAGATGAACAAGCTCTGTTTTATTATATTCCCGACCTCTGAAGGAGGATTTGTTGTATCTAGTGAAGCCTTCCATCTGTCTGTTCATCCGTCTGTCCAAACGAACATTTTGCATTGTAACTTCAAAGCCATCGGTCAGATTTGGATCTCCTTTGGTATGCTGAGAGACCTGCATGGGGAATGGATATACACAAGGAATGGGTTCCGTCCCAGTAATTTTTCATGGGGTTATGGCCCTTTTTCACTCTTTAGATTTAGAAAAAATTTTAACGACCTCTGTATTACATTCACTGCATGTTGGATTTGATTTATTCTTGGTTTGCTCATGGACCTGCTTTGCAAATGAATATCTACAAGTAATGGGATCTGTCCCATTATTTTTTCTAGAGTTATGAGCCTTTTTCGACTTAGAAAATTTCTATTTTTATGGTTTCAGTATGTTCTGGATTGTAATTTCATTGCCATTGGTCGGATTTAGATCTCCTTTGGTATACTGATAGACCCGCATGGGTGAATGGATATGCACAAGGAACAGGTTCCATCCAATAATTTTTCCCAGAGTTATAGCCCTTTTTCACTCTTTCAACTTAGAAAATTATTTTGTCTCACAATACTTTTAAGGCTGCTTCGAATATGCCTACGGGTCAGGGGCAGTGGTCCACGCTTTGCATTGCCATTGTTGGTATAATAGGATGGGGTTCCCAGTGCTGGGACGGGAGTGCTCTAAAGTGGACACTGTAGGTATAAATGACCAGTTAAAGTTGACTCAATATTGTGATCAGGATACAGCCATAAATGCTGTAAAAAAAAACCTCAAACAACAATAAACCTCAAAATATCAGCACCTTGAGTTTCCGCTCAGTTGGTACATGTATCCACTTATTTGTTATGTGTTCATGTTTGTATTAAAGAACAAAACATGTCGATGTAGCTTGTTAGTCATTGAATTATTGTTTTTGTAAGAGTTAAATATTCATTAAACAGGAATATTTAGTTTTATTTCATTCTGTTTATTTGTAATGTATGGAAACCATTTTCTCCCACCACCTGCCCGATCAGATACGCGTGTCTCCAGTGAAATACGACAGCTCTATCTGACCCACCCCACGTGACCATCGTTATTTGAATATTTAATGATCGCAAGACTTCCCCGTGGGGAGCACTGGCGAAGCAAGACCGGTTCTTGTTAGATCACCGAAGTTAAGCAACATCAAGCCAGGTTAATCCTTGGATGGGTGACCACTGAGCGATTGATTTTTGTGCTTCCATAGTAGTGGCTGGTGTGCGATCAGCTAAGTTTGAGTGTGTGACTCTGCGACGTTGAATCTTGTGCCAGCTCTGGACGTTGGGAATGTTCACCAGTACTATACAGTCCTCACTATACCTAGGAGTAAAATAGGGCCCCATTGAGGTGCTTGCCTTGCGTACCCATCTGTGGAGCACCGGCAGTATGCTCCGTTGAGTTGAGCTGAGAATGTCATAGAATGATCAAAGGGTTTGTTCGCTTATGATTCGGGGTAATAATGTAAGACAGAGAGCACTGTGGTGGATTCTAGATGTTCACATTAAATTAAAATTAAACCACAGGATGTGGAGCTGTGCTTGTTTCACTTGTAAAATAGAACCAGAATCATTGCCGGGATTGGAAGTCCTCTAAAGTGGGAAGCATAGGTATAAACGATTGCCTAAATTTTCTTGACTCTTACCCCGCTGAGTATTTTCAAGATATTTTTCATCAAATCTAGTCATGGCTGCTGTGAAGCAGCCATGACTAGATCTGATCAAAAATTCATCTAATTTTGACTTTAGAAATCTTTGGTGAAAAAATCTATTCAGTTTACAAGGGGGAACTCTGGTTAAAAGTGCCCAAATGATATTTATACACCCACAAAACGAAGTTTAGGGGGTAAAAAGGAGTCAATTTGTCCGTCAGTTGGTCGTCAGTCCCTTGCACACGTAAACTTTTGAAGTGAACTACCTTCACAGTTTTAGCCGCATTTTCATGAAACTTCACAAAAATGATCAACATGATGAGGGAAAGTGTGTGACAAAATTTTTTCCAGATCGGTTTCAAGATGGCCGACTGGCAGCCTTATTGGATTTTGCAAAATACTTGTGGAGCAAACTACTTCTACAGTTTTTGGTGCATTTTCATGAAACTCAATATAAATTGATCGACATGAGAAGCAGTGCATGACATTTCCAGATCGGATTCAAGATGGCCTACTGGAGGCCAAATTGGATTTTTTTTTTACTTAGAAAAATCTTGTGCCAGTTATTGCCACATAAAGGTATGTAATATTTATACTAAAGGTTTCTGCTCCGGTTAAGGCGAAGAGACACCTCCCCCCCCCCCCCCCCCCCCCGCCTTCCCCAACTCCCGGGGAATTATCATAGAATGACCTAGTCACATTACATAGACGCGGATTATCCTGGTAACTCAATTGTGTGACGTTATTATCATGATCATCCAGTGCCCAACATGGTGAAGGCAGGGTGGTGGGGGAGGGGTGCTATTTTGTCGGGTTGTTTGGATTAATTCGATATCTATTGTCGGGTTGTTAGGGGTGAGACAGAGCATGTGTCCCCATAACAACACGCGCTGCGCATACGCACTCCTACCACCTATTATAATGATAATGACGTCACAACATGGCCACCCATGTGCACTTTCATGACAATCCAACATGACCGTCCAGTCACGTGACACGACGTCATTCCTGGGGTCCTACAAAATGGATCATTTTCAACATACATAACTACTCAACACCATCACCAACGCCGCCAGAACACCAACATCAACACAACACCTCCTCCACAACCTCCTCCTCCTCCCTATACTGCCTGTTCTAGTGATTCCGCCTTTTCCAGAACCTGTAATCCCAAATTCATCACTTCCACTTCTTCCAAAAGCTCCACCATCTATATTATCATACCATCTAGCATTACTCCCTCATAGCATTCTCAGATAATCTTCTCTGCACAATCACCCTGATGTACTAATCCATGACCTCCTCTCTTTCTCAGCCTAATCCCTAATCAGGAGACTATGGTAAACTACATTTCTGGAAGCAGAGACTACGCATGTTGGTAAACGTACCAACCGGATAAAATAGCACCCCTCACCCACCACCCCTGCCTTCACCATGTTGGGCACTGGATGATCATGGTAATGACGTCACACGATTGAGTTACCAGGATAATCCACGTCTATGTAACGTGACTAGGTCATTCTATGATAAATCCCTGGGGGTTGGGGAGGGGGGGGGGGAGGTGTCTCCTTGCCTTAACCGGAGCAGAAACCTTTAGTATAAATATTACATACCTTTATGCGGCAATAAATG
This sequence comes from Pictodentalium vernedei, assembly GCA_031216915.1. NCBI lineage: Eukaryota > Metazoa > Mollusca > Scaphopoda > Dentaliida > Dentaliidae > Pictodentalium > Pictodentalium vernedei. The sequence goes on from CM062292.1 coordinate 436,920,105, forward strand.
GTAAGTGGTAAAGTCTATCTACAACAGCTGTAACTGCAATTACTATACAGAAGTTATAACATTATCGGTTAATTTGTTGTAACATAACGGGTTGAAAAAAGTTATAACATTATGCGTCGATTTTTATAACATAACAGGTTGAAAAAAGTTATAACATTATGCAGGGTTTATAACATTATCGGTTGTTTACTACATTTTTTGTAACATTATGCGTTGGTGTAACATTATGCGGCGTTGTAACATTATCGGTTGTAACAGGCTCCACTGTATAGGTACTGACTTACAGGCACTGAATTATATAGGTACTGGATTATAGGTACAAAATTATAGGACCTATACAGTACCATGGGAATTCCTACCCAGAAAATTTTGCAAAATTTACTCTAGAACTCAAAGGATTGCCCTCAGTATCTTTAATTCCTCAGTCCCCAATTACGGGGTCGTCTCACTTTGCCGGTCGCTTTTGTTTCGGAAAAATGTTTGAAAATTAGGTAGATCAAAGGGATAAGGATTATAGTCGGTTTCCAGTAAGTTTGTTCATTTAACGCAGATTGACTTTATTACTGACAGCCAACAAGGGAGATGAATATATTTTTTGAAGGGGTGAAGAGGGTCGATCTTAAAATAGTTATCATTAGTTATAATTAACCAACAGGTACTTGACAAAGGATGGAATCCCAGAAAAGTGACATTTTATAACGATTTTAAATACGAGGATCGGTCAGAAAATAGTTATCAAATGTCATTTTTTTTTTTCAAGATTTCAGCTTGTGCCGAGTACCTCTTGATACACATGTACTAAAATTTACAAACACATATATTGAATGTATTTGCATTACACAAACAGATTAAAATGCAGCACTGTGCGAAACAGAGTTTAAGTACTGGAGTAATCCGATTTCACCAGCTTGAAATACTCTTTTAAAATGTCCAAGTGAATTGTCAATTTTCCTGTATTTTCTTTTTCTGGGTGCCAGTTTTCCTCCTGCGCTTAGCTGCAGTATCGTTGATTCCTGGAATGACTGTTCTTTCTTAAGGAAGTCTATCATTTTGAATAAGTTGGGGTGTGAACCGGCGTTAAATAGACTCATCTTCCTGTTGGGAATAAAATTAACATTCACTTGAGCGTTAGCCATGTTGAAGTGAGGATGCTAAATAATGCTGCATATTTATACACAGAAAATTCAGCGAGTACAAAAAAAAAGAACTGACTTTAAAATAAACATCGGTCCTTTTAAAAACTGAAAATTCACCGAGTACAAAAAAGAATTCATTTTAAAATAACATCGGTCCTTATAAAAGGAGTTAGTAAAATAAACCTCAGTCTTTGTAAAAATAGTTAGTTAAAAAATCCTCAGTCATTGTAAAAGGAGTTAGTAATATAAACTCAGCCTATGTAAAAGGAGTTGGTGTGATGAGTGTCAGTGCAAAATCACAATACCCGTGATCAACCATCAAACCAGACAAACACAGACAAATTTGTATGAAACAAACTATAGTTTGTTTTCTTTGCGTTCTAGCTGTTAATTACTTTCAGTCGACTGGCAAAATGAGACTGACCCCCAATTACCTATAATGCCTATTATTATGCCAGTAATTGTTATTGACCAATCAGCTTCAGTATCTAGTGACTGTATATAAAACTTTATCATCGAACTGACTGTATATAGAGCTTATATACGGTCAGTTCCAACATTTTGTTTTTGACATCCAACGCTTGCTTCGATGTTTGTCAACAAACAACAAATAATTTCGCTTGTGTGTCTATTGAGCAACGAACAACTATAATATGTTTCTTCCAGTCTTTGAGAAATTTTAATAAACAAATATAAATAAATACAATGAATAAACCACTAAAACGACATGCATAGAAGCCAACTGGCACTGTCTGAGATGAACTCACGCGAGAATCCTTACCCGAATAATCTGCCCTTCTCAGTTCATGCAAATATTTTCGAGTGATTTGGATAAAGATGACAGGGATTTTGACATTGAACAGTTATTCATGCCCTTTGAAGATTCTGAAACTTGTGTGGTTAACCAAAAGAGACGACATGCGTAAACTTACTGGAAATATTCCTATGTTTCTGAACTGCCGAGGTGGAAACATTAATATCACCATTAACAACAAATAATGAATGAAACTGTTCCCACATACCTTCTTGAAAGAATTGTTAATCCATTTGCTCCCGTTCTTTTATTTTTCCAGTACTTAACACTGAATGAAAGTTGTGAATTGTTAATATAAATTCCTGTTTATTGAGAAGAAAACTCCGTTGTTTCAGCGCCTGCTACCAGCGTGACCTTCACATGACGTAAAACCGGGAGATTCCCTGATAGTGTTAACAGAACATTTGCACTAGGAATCTGGGTACACTTATGGTTGTGTCTCTTTCAAAGGACTGGCATAATAAATACATTATTGGGCTTTCAGTGGGTGGATATGGTGTGATATAAGGCTCAGCAAGATCAATATTTGGCTCGGCCTTCGGCCTCGCCTAATATTGATCTCACTACGTCTTATATCACACCATATCCACCCACTGAAAGCCCCATAACTTATATTATCTCCCACTACCAATAATCCAGTAACCATATACTCAGCTGCCACAAAGAATAGCAAACCTCTAGGTGTCCATCGGCGTACGTAGTACATACGTACAGCCACAATTTCCTTTGGCACACCTCACAAGTCGCATTTATGACCAGATCACTTTGAAACTTGGTATGCTTGTTTGGAGTGACCTCTCGATGGGAGCTATCGATTTTCTTCCATTTCTGTCAAAAAATGTTGCCACTGGCAATGACCTTTGAACTTAGTTTAGTCAGGCATCAATATATTCCTTTGGCACGCCCAACAGGGCACATTTTTTTATCAGATCGGTTTGAAACTTGGTATTCTTGTTTGGGGTTACCTCTAGATGGGAGCTGTCGATTTTCTACGCTTTCCACCAAGAAATGTTGCCGCCTGCAACGACCTTCGATGAACTTATTGCAGTTATGCATCAAAATTTCCCTTTGGCACACCCTGCAGGGCACATTTATTTTCGAATCACTTTGAAACTTGTTGTGTTTGTCTGGGGTGACCTCTAGATGGCAGCTATCGATTTTCTTCCATTTCCGTCAAAAAATGTTGCCGCTGGCAACTTTCTTAGAACTTAGTTTAGTCAGACCTTTGATTTCCGCCAAGAAATGTTGCCGCTGGCAATGACCTTTAATAAACTTAGTGCAGTTATGCATCAAAATTTCCCTTTGGCACACCCTGCAGGGCACATTTATTATCGGATCACATAGAAACTTGGTATGCTTATTTGGGGTGACCTCTAGATGGGAGCTTTTGATTTTCTTCCATTTCCGTCAAAAAATGTTGCCGATGGCAACGTTCTTAGAACTCAGTTGAGTCAGACCTCAATATTTCCCTTTGGCACACCCTACAGGGCACATTTATGATCGGATTGCTTTGAAATCTGGCATGCTTGTTTGGAGTGACCTCTTGATGAGAGCTATCGATTTTCTTCCATTTCCGTCAAAAAATGTTTCCAGCTGGCAACGACCTTTGAACTTAGTTTAGTCAAGCATCAATATATTCCTTTGGCACGCCCTACATAGCACATTTTTTATCAGATCGATTTGAAACTTGGTTTGCTTGTTTGGGGTTATCTCTAGATGGGTGCTATCGATTTTCTTTGATTTCCGCCAAAAAATGTTGCCTCTGGCATTGATCTTCGATGAGCTTAGTGCAGTTATGCATCAAAATTTCCCTTTGGCACACCCTGCAGGGCACATTTATTATTGGATCACTTTAAAACTTGGGGTGCTTGTTTGGGGTTATCTCTAGATGGGAGATATCGATTTTTAGCTCATCTTGACAAAGTCAAGCTGAGCTAATCTAATCGCTTCCCGTCCGTCATCCGTCGTCTGTCGTCCGGCGTCCGTCAACACCATGTTTTGGTCTTCTCCTCCAAAGCCACTGGGCCAATTCAAGTGAAAGTTTGTGTGAGTGATGGTCCCAAAGGGGCATTTCATTTTTGTTCAACTCAGTATGCCCGACCCCATAGGGAGGGAGTGGGGGAAAATGCTCCAAAATATTTTTAAAATCTTCTTCTCAAGAACCAGTGTGTGCAATGACTTGATATTTGCTGTGGAGCTTCCATATGAGGTGTAGAATCAAGTTTGTTCAAACGAAGTTCGTAAAGTAATATTTGGCTTTGTAATAGGAGGGGTAAGATTTTTGGCCCCGCCCAAAATTTCTATTTTCTGAGCCGATGGTGCGGTATGAACCAAATTTGGTTTGTGGTAGTATTGGGTCATAAGTACTTGACCCATGCAAAAAAAAAAATTCCCGCGTCCCCATGGGAACCCTGGGAGCTAAAAATAGAAATATTTTCAAACGCCCATATTTCCCAAACCCCACGGAACAGAGAGCTTTTATTTGGTATGAAGTATCCTTATGACCATTAGAATTGAATGGTAAAAAAGAATTGCCATCGGTAATGTTAGGGTGTTCTGTAATGGGCATCGAAAAAATGCTGAGTCAGCATATTTGCAAAAATTTAAAAAAATCTTTTCTCCAGAACCAATCATCAGAATCTTTTGATATTTGGTATACAGCATTCATAGGGGGGTCAGATAAAAGTTTGTTGAAATAGAGCTCATTGGTTCATATTTGGGCTCTCTACAGGAGCCCGAAGTTTTAACATAGGGTAATATGGGGAATATTCTTTAAAAATCTTCTTCTTCAGAACCACCAGTCAGAATCTTTTAATATTTGGTATACATCATTGTTATGAGGGTCAGATTCTAGATTGTTCAAACCAAGTCCCTAGGTTAATATTTGGGCTTCCTACGGAAGCCCAAATTTTATCTTTGTTCAATATGGAGGGTAATTTAAAAAAATCTTCTTCAGATCCATCAGTCAGAATGCTTTGATATTTGGTATGCAACATCTCTATGGGGGTCAGATTCAAGTTTGTTCAAATCAAATCCCTAGGTATATATTTGGGCTCACTATGGTAGCCCAAATTTTTACTTAGTGCAATATGAGAAAATTTCTTTAAAAATCTTCTTCAGATCCACCAGTCGGAATGCTTTTATATTTGGTATACAACATCTCTAGGGGGGTCAGATTCCAGGTTGTTCAATTCGAGTGCCTAGGTTAATATTTGGGCTCCATATGGGAACATGAAATTTAACTTAGTACAATATGAGGGAATTTCTTCAAAAATCTTCTTCTTCAGATTCACTTGTCAGAATGCTTTCACATTTGGTATACAACATCTCTAGGGGGGTCAGATTCAAGTTTGTTCAAATCGGATCCACAGGTCAATATTTGGGCTCGCTATGGTAGCCCAAATTTGAACTTAGTGCAATTCGAAGAAATTTCTTTACAATTTCTCTTCTTCAGATCCAACAGTCAGAATGCTTTCATATTTGGTACACAACATGTCTAGGGAAGTCAGATTTAACTGTGTTCAAATCAAGAGCCTGGGTTAATATTTGGGCTCTCTATGGGAGCCGGAATTGGCCATTTTGCTGAAGAATTAAAAATTTTGTATTCAGTACCCTCTAGAGGTACTAAGATTAATCCACATAGGTTGTATCAAGGGGCTTCATAGGGGAGCTCTGCATTTTACTTATGATCAACTGAAGAAAAGGCATGATGCCCAGATTATTTTTGTCACTCCTGAGGGACTCGAGGATTGACAGTGTAGCCTATGGTGATGGCTTGCTTAATGTAGACTCATTCTTGGACTCTGTTTAAATTGTGTTCTGTACAAGATGAGCACTTCAGGCCCCGTGGGGCCTCTTGTTTTCAATTTCTGTCAAAAAATGTTGCTCCTGGCAAGGACTTTTCATGAACTTCGTGGAGTTATGCATCAATATTTCCCTTTGGTGCACCCTGTCGTGCATATTTTTGACCGGATCGCTTTGAAACTTGGTGTGCTTGTTTGGAGTGGCCTCTAGATGGGAGATATCAATTTTCTTCCATTTCCGTCAAAAATAGTTGCCGTTGGCAATGACTTCTGATGAACTTAGTAAAAACTTAGTGCAGTTATGCATCAATATTTCCCTTTGACCCATCCTGCAGGGCACATTTATGATTGGATCACTTGGAAACTTGGTGTGCTTGTGTGGGCTTATATCTATATGGGAGTTATCAATTTTCTTTCAGTTCTGTCGAAAAATGTTGCTGCTGGCAACGACCTTTGAACTTAGTTTAGTCAGGCTTCAATATTTCCCTTTGGCACACCCTTCAAGGCACATTTATGATCAGATCACTTTGGAACTTGGTATGTGTGTTTGGGGTGACCTCTAGATATCAGCCTTTGAACTTACTGCATTTGTGCAGCAGCTTATCCCTTTTGCTCTCTCTGCAGGGTATATTTATGAATTTTCATAAAAAAGAGAAAACAAAAAACATTGCCACAATCAATGCCCTTCAAACTTAGTGCATTTGTACATTAACATTTTCTTTGGCATGCATGCAGGGTGACAAAGATAGGAGTTATTGATTTTCTTTTCATTTCCATCAAAAACTGTTGCTCTTAGCAACAGTCTTTGAATTTTTTGCATTCGTGCATCAACATTCTTCTTTGACATGGTCTACAGGCCTCATTTATCATAGGATTGTTTTTGAACCTGGTGTGCTCATTAGGCGAGACCTCTAGATAAGAGCTATTGATTAGCATTCGTTTCTGTGAAAAAAGTTGCTGTTTACAATAACCTCTGAACTTACTGCATTTGTGTATCAACATTCTTCCTTTATCCAGTCTTACAGTTTATATTTAAAAATGCATGGATTACTCTGACATTGTGCGCACACAATGCTGTTATGTTGAAATTTCACCAAATAACATTGGTACCAATGATCTTCAATTTTGCCATTTCACTTATAACTTACCAAGTTCAAGTTTGTCAAGTTGAGCTACAGTGTCATTGACACTTTCTTTTACTCAAAGGATATAAAATTATACTTTACGGATGGAGGTAATGACAGCCCCTCAGTCATTAAGTAACCCTTGGAACGGCTAACAACTATCCGGTCAGTGGTTTTACTTCATTGACGTGCATCTATATCCAGGTCTATGGGTGATAGCTATAGGCCTTTTGCCATTGTTATGTGCAGTGGTGGCACCAGGATTTCCCCAATAAGGGGCCTGGCACTCCCTGAAAAGAAGGGTATTCCCAACAAACCCAAATAAAGGAGGCAGTATTCCCTGATTGGGCCCAACCCCCTAGTTAGTGCCACCACTGGTTATGTGGCGATGAACATTGTTATATGGGAAGTCGAAAGTGATCCCTGTGGGGCTGAACATATTTTTCTTGGGACAGGCTGGTGTATTATTGTTTATGTCATAGCTCAAATAGTACTCCAAACACTCATATTCCTCTTCTTTCTATAAGCTTGCATGGAAGAGATCTACCCTGTCTTTTTACTGATACTATATAGGTACATATACCTTGTCAACCAGTGGAGCAATGGGGTGCTGCATATTGGTTGTTTATATTATATACACAAAATGATTCTTCCCTTTGCTTAATTGGTAGAGTGCTAGAAGCCACTATCATGGCTCTATTGAAAAGTGCTGAAAGTCACTTTTGTGGCTTTACACTCTGTGCATTCGCTTGATGTTTGTTTAGAAGTAGAATAAAAAATGTTTATACAAAATAGTTTTGTTACAATTTATTGGAGAGTGTCCGCTAGCACTCTCCAATAAATTGTAACAAATCAGTTATTCATGAACAAAATTTTGCTGTACCAAGGCTCCCCTTGCTGGTAACAGTAGATTCTTCGAAAAAATAGTTATGTTACAAATCACCTTTGAAAAATGATTTAGCACTCTACTAGTTAATTTGCTTGTATATATTGTTATTTGGTGCAATCGTCAAATTACCATCAAGGTATTCAGTAATAAATGGACACCATTGCGATTGGAGAATGATGACTGGCAAATGATGATTGGTGATTGACGAATGATAATTGGTGAATGACAATTGGTGGTATTGACAATTGACATATTGCGATGTTTGCAATTGGTGACTACAACTTAGGCTGTATTTAAATTTCATACTTTTACAGGCTGAAAGTTAAGTAGATAAAAACAGAGAGCAGATAATTCCCAAAAGTGGGTGGTGTTAACATGTTATGACTACAGCTGTAGCCTTTCGTTAGCATATAGCTGATGGGTATGGGAGAGGATGGAGATCAGTAGATGATAAAGATGTGGCTCAAGTCCACCATTCCAGAGTGTATAATTACAAATTAATATAAAGTATAATTACATTTCCTTCTTACTTGTAGCCACCTAACCCTTACAAAGTGTAATATTTAAACTTCTACTTCAGCTTGTTGGAAGATAGTTGAAATATAAGAAATGGTCTGAATCCTAACTGACTATTAATTGCACATTTGATAAATAGAGGATCTCTATTGAGGCATGATTTCATACGAAATTTCTGTCCCAAGTTCACTAAAATCAATAAAAGCTGAAGTTTACCAAGGCTCATATCAATTTTATTGAAATTTCATGTCAAATCATGTCAAATTTGAGATTCTTTGTATCACATAATGTGTAATTCAACTCTTAGAAGCAAAAAACTTAGAGTAAAGCAGGTGCTCCAAGTCAAGTGTCGTCTGCCTATTCAGGCAGATGACACTTGACTAGAAGCACCTGCTCAGTGTTTAATTCTCCCCCAGCCCAAAGATAGCCAAACCGTCACAGCTAGATTACCTGCCGTATTACTTCACAGGCAAGAAAACGGTTCATTCCCACTAGACCAATTCCCACGAGGCCAATTCACAAAAGACCAATTCCCCTTAGACCAACTGGTGTGTTCTACTTTAAAAATAATTCTATATCAATAATTTGATATATTTATAAATATTTATAAATGTATTTTATGTTATTGATATTCAAGCCTGAAAATATCATTTGCAGAATGAGGTCCCCGGAGGGTGAATTTGCTGATGCTATCCCATACAGTGGGCCAGTTTATCCTCTGGGTACCTCTTTCTGATTATGTTTGAGACCTTAATTCAGGTTGAGGTTCACAGAGGGTAAATTTAGTTATGCTGCCCTGCCGTGCAGGGTAGCATCACCAAATTCACCCTCTGGGGGCCTCTTTTTTCAGATGATAGTCTGCTCATTTTCTGGCTTGTCGATATTTTATTGATGTTGGGCAGATTTTTATAAATAATTGTTTTCCTAATTATCCTTAATCAACCCTTAATCAGAAACACTATGTAGTTGGTCTAAGGGGAATTGGTCTAGTGGGAAGACACCAAGAAAACTCGACTCCCGGCTTCTAAGAGTTAAACATTTAGTGAATATAACGACTAAAGCTGGCCATTGCTGTTCACAGTAATCATCCAAATTTTATTAATTTTTTTTCAATTTTTGCTTCAAAGACATGGCTTATGACCCCTCATTGGAATAAGCTTGTTGAATAGGCTTGAAGGTATCTGCTTTAGTAGACAATAGAAGTAAGAGAGGTGAATCTAAGCACAGTGCTGATTATAATGAAAGGCATGCAATGCCTGCTACACACACTTTGGTATTATTTGAACAATGTTCAGTCAAATGTTGAGTCCACACCCAACACTGAAATGACTAAGATATGGTCAGCATCTGGTACTCCTGGTACTCATATCACCTCATACCAATACTGGTGGCATCAACTATTGTTGACTTTGATCGGCAGCTTTGATAGCATCAAACATTAATGGCCAATAATTCAGATTGCAGTCATTCTTTTCTTGGTGTATGTGTATATATATGAGGGGATGTCAAAAGGTTTTGAGCCCAACATACATAAAGCAAGAATATCAGTACAGAACAATGCTGAATTGTCCTGATGAAGAAGAACTCCATGTCTGATTTTGCCATGACACTTCTTGATGGACTGTCGCACCTTCCTCAATAAATTGACATAAGATTTGCCATTCATTGTTGTTCCATGCGGCAGATAATCTAAATGAATAACCCCTCGACTATCCCAAAATATCATGGCCATAACCTTGCAGACAGATCTAGAGGCTTTGAACTTCTTTGTTCTGGGAGACTTGGCATGATTCCATTCCATTGATTCCTGTTTGCTCTCGCTGTCATAGTGATGAATCCAGGTTTCATCACAGATAACTAATCTAAAATGGAAGTTGTCAGGATTTTGGTTATATCTTGTTAACATGACATTACTGATGGTGACCCTTGATAGCTTCATTTCATCTGAAAGCATTCTTGGAACCCATCTTGCATACACCTTTGACATGCATAGATGTTTGTGATGGATAGTCTCTATTGATCCATGTGATATGCCAGTTGTCTCCTAACTAATTGAGTGTGATTCGGCGGTTATTCATCACAAGCTTGTGTACCTTGTCAATATTTTCTTGGCTAGTGCTAGTTGTGGGACGACCTGAATGGGGGCCGTCTTCAAGACTCTCTCTCTCATGTTGAAATTCCTTGACCCATAGCTTAATGGTGGCAGATGATGGGGAAGCCTTCCCATAAACAGCTGTTAATCTTTTTTCAATACACTTGGCTGAATTGCCTTCCAGAACCAAAAACTTTATGACAGCTCTGTATTCAGTTTTCTCCATTGTTGCCATTTCAAGTGGGGTACCACTTTTTGGATGTCGGTTGATGGCTAACTAGTAAGAGTACAAGTGCCAGTAAGTCAGTCCTGACCTCAGTATAAACTGTTGTTCGATATTCTATAGTTGATTTCAGAACCCTGATATTAAACTTGTGTTAGGCCCAAAACTTTTTGACATCCCCTCATATATACCTATTTAGGAAACCCAGAAAATTTTTTTAGTCTTCAACTACGGTTTACCCACCACACTTTTGATATTGATAACTGTTCTTCCCTAGAATGTCAATCCGTGATGAAATCTTCTGCATGAAATTGCGGAAGAACCTGCTTGGTTTGGAGAGCCACATACATATACATGTACAAATGCAGGTATGCAGGTTGTTGCATTCTCAATCCAGCACAATCAATGCTGGAGGTGTGATAAAAATATAACCAACATTTCTTCATCTCCGATTTCAATTGGATGTAAGATAATATCAACAATTTGTGTAACAGTGTTTTGCTGTGAAACAAAGACAAACTTTATTTACCCCTTATCGCCTGTGCAATTTTCAAATTGAACAGTTAAAAAAAACCCATATTTTTCTCAAAACATTTCACCCAAACAATATCATATATTGAGCCGGTTCCAATGACAGCCATATTTGTGCAATTTTATTGACAAAGTGTTGGGATATTTCAGGTCATGTTACCATGGTTTTGGTTAATTTGCTGCCACCATGTTAGGTAAAGGGTTAGATTGACTCAAATTCTTTTCACCCGAATCCTAGCAGAGGTGCAGCGAGAATCTAAATGGATTCTTGATGGTTTTGTTGCTTAAATCTTTGCATGAATCGATTCTTGGCGAAATATAAGCTCTGGGTTAAAACCATGACTAAGCGTTGAAAAGAAACAATTTCTTTCGAAGAAGTTGTGACTATGATGACGTCATGAGGGGTGCTAAGATGATGATGTGAAGGGTTCATGAAACCTGTTTGTGAACCCACCAGGCCTGAAAATAAGCAATCTGACATTTGCAGATAGAGGTCCCCAGATACTGAATTTGATGATGCTATCCCATACAGTGGGCCAATTTATCCTCTGGGTACCTCTTTCTGTTTTCAGGTTTGAGACCTTTATTTAGACTGAGGTTCACAGAGGGTAAATTTAGTGATGCTACCCTGCTGTGCAGGGTAGCATCATTAAATTCACCCTCTGAGGACTGCATTTTGCAGATGACTGTCTGCTTATTTTCTGGCTTCGAACCCACATTTACAAACCTCTCAAGTGTACCATGACATAATCATTTTTAGCTCACCTGACTAAAAGTCAAGGTGAGCTATTGCCATCACTTGGTGTCCACCATTCGTTAATGTTACATATAAGTCTTTTTATTTTGAAAAACCACTGGACCAAGCCTGAAAATAAGCAGACTGTCATCTGCAAAATGAGGTCCCCAGAGGGTGAATTTGCTGTGCAGGGTAGCATCACAAAATTTACTCTCTGTGAACCTCAGTCTGAATCAAGGTCTCGAGCCAAAATAGAAAGATGTGCCTAGAGGTCAGTAGAGGATAAATTGGCACATTGTATAGGATAGCATCAGCAAATTCACCCTCTGGGGACCCCATTTTGCAAATGACAGGTTGCTTATATTCAGGCTTGCACTGGACCAAACCCAACTAAACTTGGCATAAATTATCTTTGGTGGATAGCCTTCCATGTTTGTTCAGTAGAAGAATGAGCTTGGGGCAGTGCCCCAAAAACCGGAAATTCTTCAAAAATCTTCCTCTCGTAAATCACCAGTCACAAGTTTGGTATGCAGCTTCCTTATATGTTCAAGATTCAAGTTTATTCAAAGAAAATTTCTTGGGAAATATTTAGCCTCTTGGTGGGAAGGGAAATAGTTTTGGCCCTGCCCCAATTGAATATTTTCTGGACTGGTTGACCAGTTTGGACCAAATTTCATATGCTGTGGTACAGTGGAACCCACTTAATTGGATATCTTTTAATTGAATATCCCTGTTAATTGAATATAATTTCCAAACACAAAATCATTTACCATACCTTCAGTACACATTTGCTCTGTTAATTGCATATGGGTTATAAAGTAAACTTCTGTTATTTATTATTATATTTATATTGCCATATTTGGCCTCAGTATATCCAATGCAGTCATTTAATCTATTGTATCTTGTTTGACAGAGCTTCTTGAGCTCTGTCAAACAATATGTAATATAATAAATGCTCTGTTTATGTCTTCTTATTATTGTGTATTGCCATATTTGGCCTCAGTATATCCAATGCAGTCATTTAATCTATTGTATCTTGTTTGACAGAGCTTCTTGAGCTTTGTCAAACAATATGTAATAGAATAAATGCTCTGTTTATGTCTAGAACACAGGAAAGTGTTAATTGAATACTGTTAACTGAATAATTCTCACTGGCAAAGTGGCTATTCAATTAATAGGGCCCTACTGTATTAGGAGATGTGTACTTGATTTATTCCTGAAACCCCAGGACCAAAAATAGAAAAAAATTAAAATGCCTATGTTTCCAAACTACATGGAATAAAGAATACGGCATCCTTAGGACCAGTAGAATCGAATGTGCCAAAAAAATCTCAATCAGTTGCATGCTGACAGCAATCAGAATTTTTTTATATTTGGTATTCAGCATCCTTAGGGGGATCCGACGATTCAAGTTTGTGCAAATCAAGTTCCTGTGTTCTTATTTGGGTCAAATTTTAACTTAGTGCAGTATGAAGAAATTCATCAAAAATCTTTAGTTCCACCAGTAAGAATCTTTTGATATTTGATATATAGCATCCTCTTGGGGGGAAAATTCAAGATTGTTCAAATTAAGTCCATGGGTTAAAATTTGGGCTCATTACAAGAACCTGAATTTTAACTTATTGCTATATGAAGAAACTTTTCAAAATCCTTTTTCTCCAGATCCACCAGTCACCATCTTTTGATATATGATACACAGTTTCCTGATAGCATTTGGATTCAAAATTGTTTGACTTAAGTCCCTGGGTTTATATTTGGGCTGCTTATCGGATTCCGAATTTAATCTCAGTGCAATATGTGGAATAGTCTTTAAAAATATTTTTCTTCAGATCCACCATTCAGAATCTTTTCATATTAGGTATACAGCATCCTTATGGGGATAACATTCAAGTTTGTTCAGATCAAGACCCTGGATTCATATTTGAGCTCCTTAGGGAAGCTATATTTTAACTTTGTGCAATTGATATTTGGTACACAGTATTATTATAGGGTGCAGACTTTCGTCTTCAGATCCACCAGGCAGACTCTTATACTATTTATTGTATAACGTGATTATGTCTCCAAGATTCAAGTTTGTGTAAGGCATATATGCTTTACTGATTTTGTGAGTACCAGATGGGTTTGAAATTCAACATAGAACCTATTGGAGAATTTAGTAATCATTTGTTTAAATGAATTTTGTCCATGAGTGACAAGTGTGATGTTGGTGGGTAAGATTAATAAATGGGATCCAAGAGGCCGCATGTTTCCTCGGGGGTTGAGGGTGAGTGTTCCATTATGTGAATTTTTATTTTTTAAATGAGTTTTGATGGATTTAGAGCAATTTTGTATGAAAAGACTTTTTTCACCCAGCTGACCCCATGCGAGTTTCCAATGGGTATTTTTTTCATTTTTGCCTCAAAATGAGTTTTGAAGGAACTGCCATCCCCATCCTCTGCTCACCCACTCTACCCCACCACATCATGTCCACACACAACTACCAACTACAAACACAGGACCAGCCCAGGTTAAAAGTGTGGTGTTGACACAGTTGGTGTTTGAATGCAGGATTGCTGCTTCCTATCGAACCGTAGATCCTTCTTTACACACCTATCTCAGCTGAGCCCTTGAAGCCATTGGGCTGCTGTTGTTGTTGTTGTTTAACCCTTTACCCAACGTAACGGCCAAAACCGGCCAGCGCTATTCTCAAAAATCGCCAATTAATTTTCAAAATATTTTCATTTTTTGTCTCAAAAACATAGGTTATGACCCCTCATTGGAACGAGCTCGTCGAGCTCGTTCCAACGAGGGGTCATAACCTATGTTTTTGAGACAAAAAATGAAAAAAATTAGTCATTCAAGAATTTTTTTTGCATGTGTCGTCTGCTTTTCATGTTAGGTAAAGGGTTAATTTATACATCCTCATTTTGTAATATTTTATTTATGAAATTTCTGTCCATTGGTGCAAATGTGTTGTGACCACATTGCTTTTCCAACCAGAGTTCTGTAACATAGCTTAACCATTTAAACATGAGAGGCCACTTTACTAGCCCAGGGACATGGTACGCCATATTCGCATTAAGTAGGATGCCTGTAATTTAAGGGTGGGTTAGACCAATAAATATTTTCAACATGCAGCCATGGTCTACCTCCAAATAATGAATATGGACTCTTCTAATTGCTGAATTTCAACTGACATTTAAGATACCACCAGTGTTCAAAGGGTTAATTCCCATATCCGTTTTGTGGACAAGGTTGTAGTGACATGGACGCAGTTGATGACTTCAGCATTTAGAAATACACAAGTAGCAATTGGAAAATTATCGCTCAAGGAGGGATTGTGTGAAAATGGTTTTCTTAAGAATTGAATGTTTTGCAGCTAACGGAGAGGGAGTACATTCAGAGAGGTCACCCTAATCCCATGACTCTCTAGCAGGCCTGAAAATAAGCAGCCTGACATTTGCAGAATGAGGTCCCCAGAGGGTGAATTTGGTGATGCTATTCCATACAGTGGGCCAATTTATCCTCTGGGTACCTCTTTCTATTTAGTTTTGAGACCCTGATTCAGATTGAGGTTTGCAGAGGGTAAATATAGTGATGCTACCCTGCTATGCAGGGTAGCATCACTAAATTCACCCTCTGGGGACCTCATTTTGCAGATGACAGTCTGCTTATTTTCTGGCTTGCTCTCTAGCCATGTTCCTGACTATAGAAAATCTTTTCAATTTCATCTCTATCATCTTTATATTTGTCATTTTCAACGTTCCTTCCTCTAATTTTTCCAATTTATTTTCTTTCCTGTTGAATGGTACTTGGAAATGTGCATTAAAAGTGTTTTTTTTTTTCAGATTTGTAAGGTAGATCGATACATTATCGATCCATTGTTTGTCTCCCAGACAGGGATAGACTCCACAAGATATATTGATGCTTACGATTTGCTTATATGTGATGACCAACATAAATTGAAAGTTCTTCTGTCTCCTCATCTGAATTCCTTGATACAGCAGGGTCAGGTAAGTAACATCTTAAAAACTAATTTCACAATACATGAACTGCAATTTCATGCAGCCAATTTTTCCTATTATGCAACTTGAAATTTAACCACTTCTATTAGAGACCGGCAATATATAAAAAAAATGAGCATATTGGCACTCTCCAATAAATTGTAATGAAACAATTTTATATGAACGTGTCTTTATCTACTTTATCTACTGCTGCACAATGAAAAGATAACTCACATAGTATAAAGCCACTTATGTGCTTTTCAGCACTTTTCAGAAGAGCCCTGATAGTGGCTGCTAACACTCTAGCAGTTAACCAGTTAACCCTTTACCCAACGTAATGGCCAAAACCAGCCAGCACTATTCTCAAAAATCGCCAATTAATTTTCATTGTTTTTTTAATTTTTTGTCTCAAAAACATAGGTTATGACCCCTCATTGGAACGAGCTCCTTTAACTCGTTCCAATGAGGGGTCCTAACCTATGTCTTTGAGACAAAAATGTAGTTATTCAAGATTTTTTTTTACAAGTGTCGTCTGCTTTTCATGTTAGGTAAAGAGTTAAAAGGCTGTTTGTAATCAATATTATGTAGAGCATGATAATCTGAAGAGTTGTAAGCTTGAGTGGTGTCCCCCTTCACTGGTCTGGGAGAGTTTGAAATAATGATGGCAGACAGTGCATTAAACCTATTTTGAGCTCCCCTTGGTGATATCCAACCATGATATATATTAAGATGTGTTAATAAGAGAGAATGTTTCTGACATTTGCAATAAAACCAGATGTTTGTTTAAACTGCAAGGTCATATCACAATCAAATCCATAATATTAGGACAAGATCAGTGTTTACACTAGCCCAAAATTTTGGTACCAAGTGGAAGTTTTGTTTGGTGCCAAATGAATATTTTGGTGTTAAATGAAAGATTTTAGTGCCAAATGGAATCTGATTTTTTTTTTTTTTTTTTTTTTTTTTATTGGTGATTAAGGTCACATATTTACGCACGGTGGTTGAAGACAAGTACACCATCGACATGCAGTACGCCTTAGTACACAATGCCACTGTGCCCCCACGTTGGCAATGGAGATGAAGTGTCTTGCCCAAGAACACAACGCGGTTGCTTCAGGTGGGATTCAATCCGAGGACCTCTCGGCTTGCAGTCTGCACCTCTACCAACTGAGCCACCGCGCTCCCTGGAATCTGATTGTAAATGAGAACAAATGGACCATGTACTGACCTTTGAGTGCAACATGGCACCATCTGCAATGCTGAAGCATTGCATCTGAGCATTCTTCCCTGCAAAGTACAGTATTTTAATTTAGTATTGCTTGGCTCTTTTAAGTTTTTTTTTCCAAAATACTCACAAATGATTAAAATATAGGTAAAAAAATTAACTAATAAATAATAAACTAGTATCAAATAATTCATTATTTCCAAAAAGACTTGTAAAAAAGATTAAGCAAGATAAAAATGATAAAGTAACAATGAAATGTTTTTGTTAAGAATCATATTAAATCAGTTGACCCATAACAAAGAGCCTTGATTACACCAGTAGTTTGATATTTCATTTTTCAAGATTTTTTTTTTTTTTTTTTTTTTTTATTTGGGTTTAACGACACATTAACAGCCAGGGCCATATCATGTCGGTGACAGTTTTATGGGTGGAGGAAGCCGGAGTACCCAGAGAGAACCACCGAGCAATGACGAGCAGCTGTCAGCTCCCCAACATCGTAACTCTGAACTCTGCACCGCGGCACAGGCAGGGTTAGATTGGTTGAAGACATGCGCACCATCGACGTGTAGTACGCCTTAGTACACAGCATCATCGTGTCCCCATGTAGGCAAGCGGGGTTGAGTGTCTTGCCCAAGGACACAACGCGGTTGCCGCAGGTGGGATTCGAACCGAGGACCTCTCGGCTAGCAGCCTGCACCTCTACCTACTGAGCCACCGCACCCCCTTTTTGAAGATTTTCTGGGAAGATCCAAATATTCAAAGACTTTCCAGTCTCTTAGTGGATGATTTCTAAATTGCATTATTTCAATTAATTATCAGAACCATGAGTGAGGGATCAAAATATATGCTTTGGAAGCAAGAGATAATACAATTAACCCTTTACCCAACGTAACGGCAAAAACCGGCCAGCGCTATTCACAAAAATTGCCAATTAATTTTCATTATTTTTTCATTTTTTATCTAAAAAACATAGGTTATGACCCCTCATTTAGAACGAGCTCGATGAGCTCGTTCCAATGAGGGGTCATAACCTATGTTTTTGAGACAAAAAATGAAAAAAATTAGTTATTCAAGAATTTTGTTTGCAGATGTCATCTGCTTTTCAGGTTAGGTAAAGGGTTAAGTAAAATTTTCATATTAGATATAGTGCTAACCTATAGACTTTGTCAGCATTCCCCATGTTTGGTCATGTGAGGGCAGAGATACGTCACATTTGTTTTCAAAACAATAAGCATGTGGGGCGCGGTGGCTCAGTTGGTAGAGGTGCAGGCTGCAAGCCGAGAGGTCCTCGGTTCGAATCCCACCTGCGGCAACCACGTTGTGTCTTTGGGCAAGACACTTCACCCCCATTGCCCACGTGGGGGCACGTTGGTGTTGTGTACTAAGGCGTACTGCACGTTGATGGTGCACCTGTCTTCAACCAATGCTAACCCTGCTTGTGAAGAGTTAGTATGTTGGGGAGCTGACAGTTGCCCGCCATTGCTTGGTGGTTCTCTCCGGGTACTCCAGCTTCCTCCTCCCATAAAACTGTCATGGTCATGATTAGCCATTGTGCAGAAATATGTGACCTTAAACACCAATAAATAAATAAGCATGTATGGAGCGAAATAAGGAGACAGATGGCAGTTACCATCAATCGCTTCATGTGTCACTCATTTCCTTTCATATAACTCAACTATGAAAACACCTATGGCACAGGTATTGACAATACTTTATTTATTTCAATGCTTTTCAAATATTGAACTTTTAAAATGGTAGCTCAGTTTCACTTTGCAAATCAACGAAGAAATGTAACTCAATTCCAACTGTATGCAGTGACATTTCAATGTGTTCTTAACCTAAACTTATGCTTTCAACTTGGATTTAACATATTAATACAGTAGAGCCTGTCTTGAGAGACAACCCTTTTTGCCAGGCGATGGTCTCTCATGACAAGTCCTTTACGGAGTGAAATAACCAAAAAGTACCAGGTCACAACAGTCTCTTAACCCTTTACCCAATGCAGACGATATCAAAATTTATTATTTTCAAAAAATTTCAACAAAACCATATCATGTGATGCCTCATTGCAATGAGCTTGACAAGCTCGTTCCAATGAGGGGTCTCATGATATGGTTTTCTTGAAATGTTTTGAAAAATAATATTTTTTCAACTGCTGAATTTGCATATTACACGGGCGGATGCAGCCAATTCATTGGGTAAACGGTTAAGATAGGTGATCTCTCATGACAGTGGTGTCTCTCAACGCAGGTTTTACTGTAATATTGATACTTACAACAAAAATTAATTTTAACACAAAGGATCAATTGCTTATTATACCAATATTGATTTGATGCTGAATCGAGTTCACGTCCACCATTTTCTGACCAGGATTGTGCTTGTAAATTACTACATGTGAAATTTGTTTTGGGAACATGTGATATATGCCATATCATGTGACCCACCCTCCCTGACCCAACATTCAGGCCTGGCATTCTGAAAAATGCAGGAGGGCAAAAAATCGCTCTCCTCAATCAGCTTAGGAGAGCAATTAGCTTTACACAGCATTTTAAGTATCCAGTTGAATGAACTCATTGAAACTGAAACCAACAGACTATTACATCAGTGATTTTATTAACTTTACTGAGGTAAAGCGAAATCTCTTAGACATCTAGATGTCTCACTCAACAACCGAACACACACTTGACAAGACCTGTGTGTGTACCCAGACCTGTTGTCCAAGAAAGTCATACGCCTCCCACTACCACCTTCACCCCCCCCCCCCCCCAAGGGGGGTTGAAGGTGGTAGTGGTAGGCGTATGACTTTCTTTGACAACAGGTCTGCTTGAATCTATAGTCACATCCTGGTGCAAGTGCTTCAAGTGACAGGATAGTAGTAATGGTAGTATATTATAGTGTCAATATTCCTTGAATAATTACCCCTCAAACTGTGATGTCAGTTGTTGAACTTGAAACTGACAGAAAAAAAAATATTGCTGTGACCCATTTTGCTTCAAATGATTGCAACTGTGTTTGGGTATGGTTGCAGCCATTACCTTTTACCACTAAACCACATTCAAAATGAAATTACGTGATGTTATGTGACTTCGAAGTTAAATTACATTTTTGCTTTACAACAAAAGTTTAATGTGAGCATAATACATGTAATCTCAATCATCCCAGACCAAAATATTTAGAAGGGAAATTTTTCGCTCTCCTTAATTCTTTCAGGAGGGCAGTAAGGAGAGCTAAAAAATCGCTCTCCTGAAATTGCCAAGCCTGAACATTGGGAATGCTGATCTCTATTGTTTTCAAAGAAAGACTTCAAGCATGTTAGAGTGAATATGTAAATCAAAAAAATATATTTTCAGATTGCAGTCGGCCACTTGATAAAATTAACAAGATGTTCTTTGAAGTTTGATGAATCTGATTTAACTGGCACTAGCATTCTTATTATTCATGAAGTAAAAGTTACCGGGTGTAATGTGGATGACGTTGCAGGTAAATACTTACAACATGTGTATTCTTTACATACATCACATTGAAAAATTATAGATTACAAGGTTTAAACCCTTGCCCACTGTGGTCAAAATATAAAAGTTTCAACCCATAAATTTTTCCCATAATGCAACTGGGAATATAACTAATTCAGTCTAGTTTGACAGAGCTCATGGGGCTCTGCCAAACAACATTGAATTGGTTAAATCCCTAGTTGCATTATGGGTAAAATTGCTGCTTGAAATTTTGGTATTTGACATAAGTGTACAGACACTTAAGGAGGTCTTGGGGAAAGCTCTTAATATCTGTCTGGTGTAACCCATTACCTAACATAAAGCCATATTTTTATTTCTAATTGGTGTTTAATGACACTTCGATGACCAGGGTCACCTTGTGTCAGGCAGTTTCAGGGGCAGAAAAAGTCAGAGTTCCTGGAGAGAACTACCGGGCAGTGCTGAGCAACTGTGAGTCTCTCCAGCGTACTTCACACATTCTGAGTTAAGCATTGAGCTTGTTCCATTACCTAACATAAAGCCATATTTTTATTTCTCATTGGTGTTTAATGACACTTCGACAGCCAAGGTTACCTTGTGTCCGACAGTTTTATGGGCAGAGCAAGCCAGAGTACCTGGAGAGAACTACTGGGCAGTGTCAAACAACTGTCACACTATCCAGCATACTACACACAAGCAGGGTTAAGCATTGAGCTTGTTCCACTACCTAACATAAAGCCATATTTTTATTTCTCATTGGTGTTAAATGACACTTCGACAGCCAGGGTCCTGTTGTATCGGACAGTACATAAAACCATATCCAACCAGCAACATTCACAAATATTGCAATTCAAATTTTGTTCTTTTTTCAATGTTTGCTTCTAATATATTGCTAATGATGATGCCTCATTGGACAGATCTCCACAAGCTTGTTCCAGTGAGCTATGATTTTGATGGATTTTTTTACTTACTGAAGAAAAATGTTGTCTGTCATATTAGGTAAGGAGTGAACCCTTTACCCAAAGCAGATGATATCAAAATATATTTTAAATATTATTTTTTTTTTTTAAATTTCTACAAAACCATATCATTTGACCACCTCATCGGAACGAGCTCAATAAGCTCATTCCAGTGAGGAGTCACATGAGATGGCTATGTTGAAATTTAAATTTTTTTATTTTTTTTTTCAACTACTGAATTTGTATATTATGCGGGTGTATTCATTAGGTGAAGGGTTAAAAAGTGCTTTAACTATTGTTATGTTAACCCTTTACCTAATCAGTGTCATCAATAGCTTTTTCTGGTGGGGGTCAAAATTTTAAAATATCCTTCAGAAATTAACAAAGCAAATCAGGATGATATTTAGAGTGAGTTATCATCTCTTAACCCTTTACCCAACATAACGACCAAAACAGACCAGCGCTATTCACAAAAATTGCCAATTAATTTTCATTATTTTTTCATTTTTTGTCTCAAAAACGTAGGATATGACCCCTCATTGGAACGAGCTCATCAAGCTTCTTTCAATGAGGGGTCATAACCTATGTTTTTTGAGACAAAAAATGAAAAAAATTAGTTATTCAAGAATTTATTTTGCAAGTGTCGTCTGCTTTTCCTGTTCGGTAAAGGGTTAACTTGAAAAAACTTTAATAAAGTGGTCATTTTACTGGTACAGTGCTAAATAATTTTTCAAAGGTGATTTGTAAGATGGGTATTTATTTTTTCAAAAATACTATTCATCCCGAATGAAGATCCTTTGTTTACCAAGACGTTGTTCATTCTATTAAATTGTAACAAAACAATTTTATATCAGCATTTTTTTTCTATGCAGGAGCAAGCAACAAGCTAATTCATACAGTGTAGACACACTAAAGTGGCTTTCAACACTTTCCATTTGCCCCCCCCCCCCCCCCAAACGAAGGCTTTGCCCCCCAGTTGCCTCCCCAGTTCCCTCCCCCCCCCCCACCATCTTGCATGCATTTCCATCCACCCTCACACACAAACACATTCAGTCACTATCTCTCTCACACACACACACCCCTCTCTTTTTTTATTCCCAATAATTTCCCATACACACTTAGCCCAAAGCCTCAGGCTAGCTGATGAACACATCCAGGCAGTAGAGATTTAAAGACTCGGATGCAGATACTTATAAGTTATAATTAAGTTATGAGCCAACAAAGGCATGTCTATCCATATCCCTTGTCTAAAAAAATTCATGGATTTCGCATTATGACAGATGGGCATTATGAGTCTCTCTCTCTCTTTTTGTCTTTTTGAAAGGAGGACCGCTAATTACCATTACATTTAGTCGAAACTTGGACCCAAAGTCCGTAATATAATTTTTTGGTTTGGTACGTCCAAGTTTGGACTACCTCATAACAAAGTAATGATATGATCCTTTACATATTTGGCCCCCTTCATGGGAGTCTCCCCACCCCCCTAGTCCCCCCCCCCCCCCCCCCCCCCCCCCACAAAAAAATTTCTGGCACCGCCACTGGGGGATAAAGGTTAAAATGGAAACATTTCACATTTTTGTCAGAATAAAATAAAATGAGATTCAAGGGCATGTTGAATGTAAAATTTGTGAGATTCAAAAAGGGTGATAACTTCAATTATTTCTCAATCAAATTTTAATGATGAAACAGTATTTACTGCTTTCTGTTGACTTAGTATTAACCTTTTCACTGCTATAGGTCCATACTGAATACGGACTCAGATTTTGATGCTGTGTGCTATACGTCCATACTAAGTACAGAGTTATTACATGTGTAGAATGGATACACTGCACCATGTTATTCTCCATACTATGAACATTGTAAAGAATGTAAGAGACAAACCTGATGTCAATGATTTTTTTCCGGTATATTTCCATCGTTTTTACGGAAATGCCTCAGTTAACCACCTGTCAAGTTTCCAGTTAGAGTTATGTGTCCTGATATTCTTGAAATGTTAGTCTAGTCCAAACATGGCCTGAAAGGCTGTAATATAAGTTTTTGGTTTGGTATGTCCTTTGAAAGGATGTACCAAACCAAAAACTTCTATTACAGACTTTCAGGCCATGTTTGGACTAGCGGGTTTCATGCATCAGTTCAAGGTGAATATATGTTGAATTATTGCTGGAAATGATCGGTATCCACTCAAAAATGCTAGATTTTCTTTTCATTATATGTTTCTAGAACAAATTGATCATTTCCAGTGATAATTTGACTTGTATTCACCATGAAGTGATGCTTTGAAAGCCACCATTTTGACTGATATCATGAAAGTTTCTATATTTTCACAGTGGGGGATATGATTTCTATCTTTCCAAAATTTCTTCGATAATCTATCGTTTAGCCTATAATAAAATGCTACAGCAAGAGGAGTCTTAATTTGGAAAGATTTTGTTCATAAATAATAGTTTTGTTTAAATTTGAAACAAAACTTACAATAATTTTACAATGTAAACCCACTAAAGTGGCTTTCAGCAATTTTCAAAGGAGCCATGATAATGGCTTCAGGAACTCAACCATTTAAAATTGCCTGACTTACTGCCACTTTTTACTGCTTGAAACACATAGGTTCAGGAGATTTTTCAAAAGTTTTTTTTCTTCTTTCATAGTTAAACTGCTGTTGCCTTGGAGTCCAGATTGTAGTAATAACGAGAAATTACCATCCCCATTGGCTTCAGGTCGAGGATATTATGTGAATTTGTGGTCTACTGCAGAAACAGCAGGGTTAATCTGGAATACATCAGGTAAATTTATTGTCAAGAAAATGTTTTATTACACACCTGTTCTATGAAATCACCATTTACAGCAACACCAAACCATGTGGAAAATGAAAATCTGTTCCGTACATATGTGTAGAACGAAAATCATTGACCGACTATTTTTAAATAAAGGCAAAATTTCACTGGAATTTTCTACAAATAGTGCAAAGCAATTACAATTTGAATCACTTGCAATAGCTGAAAATCATCCACTGAGTTCCAATGTGTTCTATGTGCCAGCAGGCACATAAAACACTTTGGAACACAGGGGACGAAATAGTAACATGGGTTCCCCTCGAAAATTCTCCTGTTATGCCATTTCTTATCAACCTACCTTACAATTGTTTTCAACAGGCTTGCACTACAGTGGAAGTCCCTAACTCGGAAAAATACTCTCTATTTTCCAAGCGATTTGGGAAAGAAAGGTGGTGCAACAGCACCAAGAAAAAAAAATTCCAAACTGGGTCGAGTGTGAACAGCGCACATCCAGTAGGGGACACTCTTCTTCTTGTACTAATCTATGGCTTCTGGAACCAGTGCGCAGACGTATAACCAACGTGTCATTCTATTTTTGTTCCGCCATCTTAAGGATACGGAGCGCTTCTCTTCACTTCGCTCTTCAACAGTGATACCTTTTGACTCAATGTTAACGATGTTTCCTGTTCTGAATTGTGGATTCATAGCTGTTTCTTCACTATCCAGGGCTGTGTTTTTATATTTTTATATATTATCTCGATTATTCACTGTATTTTTTGTGATAAATCTCTATTCCGATTTCACACACGATTTTTGCGTACCATTGCTGTTTCGGTGTTTTGTTCATTAATGCTAACCCTTTGGGTTCTGCTTTTAACTGAGTTTGGTGTCAGCTGGGGCGGATGTGGCAGCTTTTCTCTCCTCTGTCGAGGCTAGAATTTCTGCCAGTTCCCTTTTGGCTGTTGGGTTACTTTTTCTGTTCCTGTCGGGCCATTGTTTCGTGCCACCTTACTCTGGTAGCTGGGGGTGGCCTGATTTGTTTTTTCTTTGTGTGCACCTTCCCATCTGCATTGCTCTCACCAGATATGCCTAGGATGACACCTTGCGGGCCATTTTTGGTGTCTTAGCATGTTGAAGTTTCCCATTATTCATGCTCCACTTTATTTGGGTGTTCTATTAAAAGACCCTGTGGGCTGGGTGGTCTTCCACCTTTTGGGCATCCATCTATTGTGTAGTTCGGGCATGTGACATTTTTCTCCCATGCCCACAGGAAGGGGAATGCTTTCATTCGGGGCCTCCCATTTGGACTCTGTACGGAGAGAGTTATACCCCCTCTTGGGGGTTTTGCAGTCTTTTTATGGCATGGATACTGCGGTACCTGCTGACTTTCTTGCAAAGAGATGCGTGTTTCTGGGACTACTGTCCCCCTCCATTCGACATCTGAGGCTGTCACTAGGGTTGTGACTCCTCTTTTGGAGCCGAGCTCAGTTGCTCTCTCTCCACTTTTCCACCTTTGTCAACAGCTACTGATGTATACGCTCCTGCTGCTACTCCATCGTTGATGTCACTGGTCTCCGTTTCAGCCAGCCTCGGCTTATCCCTGCAGGGATCTGCAGGGATTTCTGCTTCATGGACATGGGATATCGGCCTCAACCTTCCCTGGCTTCAACTCAGTGAAGTCGGAAGTGGTTGCCGGCTGATCCATCTGCTGTGGTCTCTCAACCGTTGAGCCAGCAGGTTTTGATTTGGATCCAGATGTCCATGGTGGGGTCACCGTGGACTCTGTTGCACTTCCGTCCATGCACTCTGGTCCTTCGTCCAGTTTTGCGGGACCGGCACATTTTTATGCAGCCTGGACCTTCTGTCCCTCAGAGGTCTGTGGCGACTCTCCTGAGTTCCCACACTTCAGATCTTTGGGGTATTTCATACCCCTATAAGCATCTGTATTCAGATGTTTCGGCAGCCACCCATTGCACCATGTCAGGTGTTCTAGAGGATCGTGATTTGCTTGTTTAGAGAGTCAGATGCGAAGCCACTTTGCCAGTCCATTCCCATGTCAAACCGGCAGATATGGGTTGTGAGCTTTAGGAGGACCGTGCTTGCTCATGCAGGTTCTTTCCAATAGCCTTCTCATTGCCTCCCGCAAGGCTTCTAGTGGCTTCCAGGCACCTCTTGGGATTGGAAGCAGACTGCTGCTTTCTGACCCTCCTGATGTTCCTTCACCATGGGAGGCATCGGCTGGTGTGCCCGACATATGCTATGTGTCTTCTGACTCAGGCGATGGGTCAGACACACCTGATGTTGAGAGCCATCAGTCTTCTGTCTTGGGTGTGGCTCTTGACTTTGTGTTTGAGTTTCTTCAAACCGTCAGACCAGCCAGAGGTTTCAGCCAGGCCACGATCGTCGCCTACATCCTGTGGAGCAACCTGCTTCTGGGTGCCTTCGACCATACCGTTCGGTACAAGTGGTCGAAGCTTTTGCAGCATTGGACTCAAAGTTCCAAGGCTATGAAGACTTTGTTCTTCATTAGACTGATAACTTCTTTCCCCCTGTGCATTATTGTTCCTATGATTCTGCCAATCTGTCGGTCTGCAAGACTTTGATGGTCTTGGATCAGGACCCCAAGCCCAAGTCAGCCGTTATTCCTCTGGTGACTCTTGAGTCCATGTTTGGCTTATCCAGAGAGATGCTAGGCATGCTTACTCTCTCGGATCAAGTTGTCTCTGCCTTGGCTGCTTATCTGCCTCCAGATAAGTTTGACGACATACAGGCTCCTTTGCGTGTGATCGCGAAGAAGCTCATGCATCTTACTCACACCCATGCCTGTAACACGGCAAATTTGGAGTTAGTTCACCGGGATGCTGTGTTTGTCACAAGCCTTTCCCTTCCTGAAGGGTAGGGCACTGCTCTTCGATCTGCTTCTTTGGTGGGTCTGTGACTAGTCCTTGATTCCGTGGCAATGGTCCGGGATGATGTCCTGCATCATTCCAAAGATCAGCTGCTTCTTCGCCAGCTTGATCTGCCTTCTATTGGAGGCCAAGGCCATTTCAAGCCTAACAAACACCCTTCTGCTTTCTCTGTGAAGCCAATGGCTGATCTTCTTGCTTCTGCTTCTTCCTCTTACTCACGTGGTAAGGGTAAGCATCGGCAGTCCAGAGGGAGGTGTTAGGATCCTTCATCTAGCAGAGGAGGTGGTTTCTCCTCTCACAGGCCTCGTCGGGGCTCGAAATGAAGGTCCTCACCTTGATTCGTTCCAGGCTGGAGGAGAGATATCCGAGTTTGCAGACCATTGGGCCATGATCACATCCGATCCTTGGGTGTTAGTTGTTCAGTCCAGTCTGTGAATATCCTTTCGGAGGCACCCCACTCTTTCAAGAGTGCCTCTTCCAACCCAAGTTCCTTTAGATGTTTCACGGTGGGAACTTTTGGTCACGTAGATAGACAGTCTCCTGTCAAAGGGGGCGATCAAGGTTGTCAAGAACATTCATTCAGTGGGATTTTATTCCCTCCTGTTCTTGGTGACGAAGAAGGCATCCGACTCCGACTGGTTATCGATCTGAGTATCCTGAACCAGTCTCTCAGTGCTCCCAAGTTCAGCATGGAGATTTTCAGGTCAGGTGCACCGCTCCATTCACCAGGGAGATTTTGCTTCAAGAATCGACCTGTGAGATGCTTGCTTTCACGTTCTGATTCATCGCACATCGCGAAAGTATCTCAGGTTCGCTTTTCTGGAGTGAATTTACCAGTTCAAAGCCATGCCTTTCGGCCTCAATCTGGCTCCTTGGGCCTTCATCCGACTGATGTCGCATGTGATAGCCTTCCATCGCACTCAGTCCAGGGTGACTACTTCGGAGTATCTGGGCGATATACTCCAGAGGCACTCCAGTGCTGCTCTTCTGGAGTCCGAAGTCGACGCACTTGAGACTGCTCATGTCGCTAGGGTTCAGAGTCAATGAAGAGAAAGTTGGACCTGGTCCCTTCTCAGTCATTTTGTCATCTGGGGATGGACGCCCGTACTCAGCTGAGTACGGTGGCGATTTCCCGGGTGAGGACTGTAATTCTCTCGGCTGATCAGTCTCTGCGGCTCGGTGACGGATCTCATTCCTCTCAGTCGGTGCATGCCAGACCTCTCCAACACTTTCTCAGTCCTTGGCGGCCGAATCTCGATCTTCTGGATCTGGTGCTTCAGTTACCAGCATCTCTTCATCGTCATTTTCTTCCTAGACAGATGTTCAGTGGATTATGCAGGGAGTTCCGTTGGACTTGCCCATGTCCGATCATGTTTTGACAGCTGATGCCAGCGATCTTGGATGGTGCTCGATGTTGGATCCTCTGGTCTTTCCCTTCACAGTGTATGGGACCAGGATCAAGCAACTCTTCATATCAACCAGAAGTAACTTCTTGCTATTCTTCTGAGTTTCCGGCAGTGGATCCCCCACCTTTCGAATCGTCAGGTCCTTCTGTTGTCTGACAATTTGACAGTGGTCGCTTACATTTGGAACCAGGGCAGCACGCACTCGGTTCCACTGAACGAATTGGCTAGGGATCTTCTACTGCTCGCTCAGGATGTCACCTGCTTGGTGGTGGTTCATCACATCCCCAGTTGTCTGAACGTCTTAGCGACCCCCCTGTCCTGACGGGGCAGGTTCATTTCCACTGAGTGGATGCTTCACAGGGCAGTGTTCCAGTCACTTTGCGATATCTGTCGTTGTCCCCACATCAATCTTTTTGCGACCCGTTGGAACCCTCAGGTGTACACTTTCGTGTCCCTGTGTCTAGATCCTCTGGCTTTTGCCGTGTATGCTCTGTCACTTGATTGGACTGGTCTAGTCGGCTATGCCTTCCTGCCAGTTCCGATTCTGCCTCAGGTTCTAGCCAAGATATTAACCTGCAGTTGTCGAATCATTCTGATCGCTCCCCTGTTGCCTCAGTGGGTGTGGATCAATCATCTCCGCCTTCTGTTGGCAGCAGTTCCGTCACATCTCCCTCTACATCATGACCTTCTTTGCCAAGGTCATCCGAGGAGTTTTCACATTGACCTGACTTCATTGTGCCTTCACACATATCTTTTGTCAGGTTCTGTCTCCTCCGTAGAGGTTTTTCGAGACAAGCAGTGGAGTGCATTTCTTTTTCAAGGCGGCACTCCACTGGACCAGGTTTAGCCTATGCGGCTAAATGGAAGGTCTTCTGTTGATGGTGTGCTGATCACTCTGTTGATTATGCCGATCCTTCGATAACACAGATTGCGGAGTTTCTGGTAGATCTGTTTGATTCTCGGGGTCTCCAACCTGTTTTCTGAGACCTCTTCGTTTGTGGGATAGCTTCGTATCAGCACTAATCCATACCTCCCCAAGCTTATTCAGCACTTTTCTTCGAAAAGGCCTAGGATTTTGCAGCTTTCCCCTAGATGGTATCTTTCTTGGGTGCTGTTTTGCCCGGGGGCACTGTTCGAACCTTTCTTACATACAAAACGGCTTTTCTGATGGCTTTTGACTCAGCAAGAAGGGTTAGTGAGCTTCATGCCCCCTCTGTTGATCCTGCCTTTTTCAGGAGCGCTGCCAGCAGTGTTACTTTACAACTGATTGCTCCTTTCTAGCCAAGAATCAGATACCAGAAACTACTCAACCTCCAATCTGTATCAGGGCTCTTCCTTCTGCTGAAAATAATCACCCTTTGCTCTGTTTGGTTCGTGCAATTCACATTTACCTCAACTGGACACAGTTCATTAGGAAAGACAGGGAAAGATATATTTCTGACACTTATCCCTGGTCGACAGAACATCTCTCCTCAATCCATTTCTAGATGAATTTGTCTTGCTATTCGCATGTCATATGCTCATCTAGCAACTGACGATTGTATTACCAATTGTTTTTCTGCCCTCGAGGGGCGTGCATTATCTGTCTCCTGGGCTTATGCTAATTCCATCAGTTGTCGGATGTTTTGCAGGCAGCCTACTGGAGAAATGCTTCTACTTTCTCCACCTATCTGTGTCAGTTGCAGGCGCAGTCTTCGGACCTTTTTTCTTTAGGTCCTCTTTTCTTCTGCTCTGGCTGTCATCAACCCTAACCATTAGGGTTTTGCAAGGTCAGTTCCAGCCCTGTTCTTGGTACTGTCCTTGCTGTCTGTGTGTCACACAGGGCCATATGCCTCATCTCCCATTGTCATTTACTAATGGTTGTGATGCTATGGTTTTATAGGCCTAGGGAACTCTTCTTCTGTCCACGGTTCCAGCACAGTCGGGTTATGTGGGGGTTGGTTATGTGATTCCCTCCTCCTGTTGTCTATTCAGCCTGTTGTAAACAATTGTAAGGTTGATAAGAAATTTAAATTTTATAGAAAATTTCCTTTCTTATTATACCTACCGCAATTGTTTACGTGGAGGCCCTCCCGTCTTCTTTTTCGGGTAAGAATCCTTCCTTTCCGCTCATCACATAACTCCAATGGTGGCGGATTCAGTAGAATGACACGTTGGTTATACGTCTGCACACTGGTTTCGGAAGCCATGGATTAGTACAAGGAGAAGAGTGTCCCCTACTGGGTGTGTGGCAGTCACACTTAACCCAGTTTTGGCTTATTTTTTCTTTGTGCTTTTGCACCACTTTTCTTTGTCAAATTGCTTAATAATAAGAAAGGAAATTTACTATAAAATTTAAATTTTCAAAATAATCCTCCTGTGATAATTTTTGTTCTTTCTCTGTTCACAGAAGACCTGGAAAATGCTGCTGATTGTCTCAAAGTCGATGATTTGGTTGCAATCAAAGATGTATCAAAACGCTGGAAATATTTCAAAGGGACACAACCATATATGTTGGTCAAGGTTCTCTTAAAGTCAAGACTGATACATTATGCTAAGCCAAGTAAATGTGATAAGTGGCCATTTCAGGTAAATTATCTCTTAAAAATGCTAGGACTTTAAGATCAGGAAGAGGATAAATGCTTTTCTACTGTTGCGAGCCAGTTGGGTTGAATATTTGGCCTACGTATTCGTGTATTGGAAATTGGTGAATAGAATAAGCCATTTAATTGCATACAAATGCCAGACATCAAATCATTTGTCATTTTTAGCTCAACTTTGACGTAGTCAAATTTGAGGTTATGCCATGGCCCGTCGTCGATCTGTCCATCTGTCTGGCTCTGTCTGTCTGTCAACACTTCAATACGGTTCGGGCTAGACACCGTATTTATGAACCGATCTTTACAAAACTTCTTGGGTACCTTTGTTATCACCGGGACAAGAATGAGTGTTTTTGGGTGTGGTCTGAAATTCAAAATGGCCACCAGCAGCTATTTTATACCGAAATTAGTGCAATCAGTTTTTTGTACAGAACTTCTGTATGAAAGTTCTGATTTGAATAAATTTTTGTCTGGATGTTTAGTAACATGGAATACATCACATATAATACAGGTTTTTTTCTGGTGCAGAAAGTATGCAAATTAGATGGACTTTGATTTATACAGTGCTACTAAAACACAGTAAGTACACATGTCAATACGGCTTGGACTAGGGGCTGTATTTATGAACCGATCTTCACGAAACTTCCTGGGTACCTTTGTTATCACCTTGGGACGAGAACAAGTGTTTCTGGGTGTGGTCCAAAATTCAAGATGGCTGCCGGCAGCCATTTTGTACCGAAATTAGTAGTACAATCAGGTTTTTGTACAGAACTTCTGTATGAAAGTTCTGATTTGAATAAATTTTTGTATGAATGTTTAGTAATATGGAATACATCACATATAATACAGGTTTTTTTCTGGTGCAGAAATTATGGAAATTAGATGAACTTTGATTTATTCAGTGCTACTTACACACAGTAAGTGCACATGTCAATACGGCTTGGGCTAGAGGCTGTATTTATGAACCGATCTTCACGAAACTTCTTGGGTACCTTTGTTATCACCTTGGGACGAGAACAAGTGTTTTGGGGTGTGGTCAGAAATTCAAGATGGCTGCCATTTGCCATTTTGTACCGAAATTAGGTACAATCAGTTTTTTGTACAGAACTTCTCTATGAAGGTTCTATTTGAATAAATTTTTGAATTAATGTTTAGTAACATGGAATACATCACATATAATACAGGTTTTTTTCTGGTGCAGAAATTATGCAAATTAGATGAACTTTGATTTATTCAGTGCTACTTATACACAGTAAGTGCACATGTCAATACGACTCGGGCTGGAGGCTGTTTTTATGAACCGATCTTCACAGAACTTCTTGGGTACCTTTGTTATCACCTTGGGATGAGAACGAGTGTTTTTGGGTGCGGTCCAAAATTCAAGATGGCTGCCAATGGCCATTTTATACTGAAATTAGGTGCAATCAGTTTTTTGTACAGAACTTCTAGGAATACATTTGTTATCATCATGGGATGGTAATGACTGCTTTGGGCTCGGCCTAAACTTCAAAATGCCTGTTGGCAGTCATATTTACGGGAATTCTGTGTATTACACTTTTTGTACAGAACCTGTAAAGAAGATTTTTTATGTCAGTAATGTTTGCTATGAATTTATTGGGTGCCTTTGTTATCACTGTGCTATGAGAACAAATATTTTGGGGTTCAGTCAGACCCACTCGGTGACTCAAAAAGGGAGATAATTAAAAATCTTTTCCAAAAACACCAGACAAAATAATGTTTCTTGAATTCAGCATCCCTAGGATGTGTATATTCAAACGTGTTGAAGCCAAGTTCCTGTGTTAATATTTGGTGGTGTTTGGGGAGGTTAAACATTATTAGCACAATCCAATTTTCTATTTACAATGAGAAAAATAAAACATCCTCACCCGTGGGTACCCTATGAGCTAAAGATAAAAAATTCAAATACCTATATTTTAAGAAGGATTGGACAAATATTTATTAATTAGTGTGAATCAACCTTAGAAGGGTTTGAATCAAACAACAATTGCTAACATTTGGCTTAGGTGCACCACTCAAGGATCCCCATTGTAACATTAACCCCAGGAAGATTTCTTTTCTGGTTTAGCATCTAACTGTCATCCACCATTACAATACTTTACCTGTACATTTGTTGCAGGCTACCGTCAGTATTTATGTACAGACCTTTACAATACTTTACTTGTACCTTTGTTATCAGGTCATTACCGAGATGTGTGTCATTGCTGTGTCACTTACTATACATGTACATGTCTTACACAAGTTGAGCTACAGTGTCATTGACACTTTCATTTGCCCTTTCACCTCATGTTTCAGGTTTGGGTTATCAGATATCAATGAAATTTGGAATGAAGATTGTTTACAAGAAAGGCTTTCAAATGAGTATACAAATGCCAGACATCAAATCATTTGTCATTTTTAGCTCAACTTTGATGTAGTCAAATCTGAGGTTATGCCATGTGTGTCATTGCTGTGTCACATACTATACATGTACATGTCTTATCCAAGTTGAGCTACAGTGTTATTGACACTTTCATTTGTACAATTTTGGCCTATTAATTGTAGAATAAATTTTACCAGAAATAAATTCATGTTAATTGAATACAAATGTGATTACTTACAATTTTCTACAGATAACTCAATTCTTATGCATTGCAGGTACTTTGTCCCCCCAAAAAAACTACAAAGTAAGCATTTAATTACTTTTAATAATTAGATATCAAGATTTTGCCTAGAGTTCTATGATACCTGCCTTCCTTGATGCATATGTCAGTCTCATTTGATATGCCCATATATTCCCCCAAATTCACCATGATAAACGCTGTGCCCAAATTACGACAAATGCGTACAAATTAGAAATTGGTGTTTAATAATTAGGCAAGTATTATCTTGAAACTGAAACCACACCAGGTAACCCATAAATATAAACAGTTGTATTTACGCTTATGTACTAGCGCACGACCAGCCTGTGACCCCCAATCATATGCACTAATTACACCCAACTATCTGTATCCGGACTTGTCAAATTATGTTATAGAAGGAGGCCAGTCACTGACTAAATCATTCAATGTCATTGGTTTTTCATACCGTAACCCTGCTAGAAACAGTTTGCGCCATACTAATGCACAGTTGTTGTATTTATGTTGCAATTTTCTGAACATGAGCAGTACTTTCAGGAAAATCCAACATAAATGCAACAACTGCACATGTGTGCGGCATAAACTGTGCTCTGAAACAAATGAGTGACACAGATTGATTCAAGGGAATAAGTTAATCGAGGTAAGCAAAGTTACAGTCTTATTAGTGTTTCAGTGATGCGAACTCATAAAAAAAATGATTGCATGTTCAACTGCATTATGTTATGATGAATGACTCATACTTTATTCAACTCAAGTAAAAACCTGATGCGCGAGAAGTCAATTTTGTCACCTATTTTCATGGTATTCGGGTAAATGCAACGCTCAAACGCAATACCAATTAGGGTAGCTGTTCTGAGAAAGGGGTATTGCGACTCTAAACTTTCAAAATAAAGATAACTTTATGTTGTTTCTCTCATTATTCTGAAATGTGAAGACCGATTAGAGATTTTCAACATTGAATTTGGAAACCAGGACGACAGGTTTCCTGTAATTGTTACAGTTTTGGCCGAATTTTTGGTTAACCACACAGCTCTAGCCCTAGGTGAAAACAAGTTTTTATCAACTTGTAAAGAAGGCATAGGCAGATCATTAAAATGCATTCTGTTGTGCTAAATTAAGTCAAACTCTTGAGCATTACCAAATGCTAAATTATGCGGCTAGAAGCCAGGATTTTGCATTTTTCAGATTGAATTTTGAAAATCTGACTGTTCACCGTGCCCAAATTAGACCAATATAAAGGCCTGGATATTCCTTCAAATTTGGCTGATAAACAGGTCAAACACAGTTGATACAAGTTACCCAGAGCAATTACCGAGCATGCTGTTTGGGGGGTTAGGCACCACCACTACTACTACCTTCTCTTTTGGGCTCATATTCAGGGAGTATCCATCTTCTCGGCTCATATCTTCATGTATGTATTTCACTGGACATATTTGACCATTACATTAAAAGAAGGTTTGTAGGCTTATCAGAGAACTTTTTATTACAGGTACACCTTACTGTTGGAGATGAGACTGGTGTTTGCTCTGCTGTGTTGTGGAATGCACTTTGTCCTCAATATTATCAAAGGTAGTTGACAGAGAACTTATGCTTTTGTACTAGTTTCTGAAGTTCTGATATAAACAAATATTTCCCAGCAGCATTAACCCTTGAATCCTCGGATTAATTTTATGACAATAATAATATACATGTGGACAGCTGCAGATGACTTAATATTGATTTATTTATTGGTGGTTAAGGTCACATACTTATACACAATAGATAATCATGATCGTGACAGTTTTACGGGGGAGGAAGCCAGAGTACCCGGAGAGAACCACCGGGCAATGACGTGCAGCTGCCAGCTCCCCAACATCGTAACTCTGCACTGCAGCACAGACAGGGTTAGATTGGTTGACATGCACACCATCGACGTCCAGTACGCCTTAGTACATGGCGTCATCGTGCCCCCATGTGGACAATCGGGGTTAAGTGCCTTGCCCAAGGACACAACGCTGGAGTCCGAATCAATCGCTCAGTAGGTCACAGATGACTTAACAGTGTTTTTACATGATTGTTGGCTGCCTGTATTTTTACATGATTGTTGGCTGTCTGTACAGGCAGCCAACAATCATGTAAAAACATTGTCAAGACAAATGCAGCCTGCAAGTACAGTTTTCAAAGAACAATACACTTGGGCCAACTTTTTCAAAGCAATATAGAATCTGCAGTTTGGGGCTGTATGGGAATGAAGGCTTAAATGTGCTGTTGATGACTGACTATACTGACACAATAAGTAATGAACAGGAGTGGAAATGAGGTCAGTTTTGGTTGGATGGTGATTTGTCAGTACAGATAGTTATCTCTGTAACAATTAAAAAGATCATGCCATATAATTTCACTGGTAACAAAAGAAAATTTTTAATCATTCCCACCTACATTCTAAGAAAACATCATGTATTTTTTTTAACTGTATACCAAACAAACCATCCAGACCTTTCAAGTAATGTACATGAAATCCACCGGATAATTTTGTGTTTATTTTCTGCAGTGCTCAGCCTTTGACACCTCATTGGAGCAAAGTGATTTAATTTTTAATTCTTTTTTCATCTTATGTGACTGGCAGACTATAGATGCAAAAAATATTCTCTAATAGCTAGAAAATTTTCATTTTTGTCTCCACAACATAGTTTATGACTTGTCATTGAAATAAGTTTGATGAGCTTTTTCTGGATAGGAATCCTATGCTATGTTTAACAAGTGATGAAAATAATACAGTTTGATTCATGGTATGCTTTGATGTCAAAATTGTAAGCTTAGGCCTAAAAAAATTAAAAATCTGTTTCTCAGGCCCTCCCTCATGGTTCTTTTGGCTGCCGCATGCTCTCTTTTTATAACCAATGTAAACTTTAAAAAAATAATAATTAAATGGTTTATGTCTGATATTTTACCCAAGTTAATAAAAATGATAAATTTGTCCCTTGAGTGCAAGAAGGCTTTGCAATGCTTTAGTATTGCAAAGCCTTCATGTTCTCAAGGTACGAAATGCACCACCACCCATGCTATTCCGTAGATTATGAGGCCTAAAACATAAACCAAGAACATGAACTTTTGATGGCAAAGAAACAATTAGAGAAATAAAAGATAAAATAAAAAAATGCTCGCCCGCATGCAATTTTACAAATAATGGCCTGAGAAACAGAAGATCTACTTTGTGTGGCCTTATCCAACAAAAATTATGTTATTGTATCCTCATAAATCTAATTATAGTCCTCTTTATTTTGCTGATACTTAATTTCTCTAACCTACTGAGTTTGTTTTAATCCTTTACCCAACGTAATGGCTAAAACCGGCCAGTGCTATTCTCAAAAATCGCCAACTAATTTTCATTATTTTTTGTCTCAAAAACATAGGTTATGACCTCCTCATTGGAACAAACTCATTGAGCTCGTTCCAACAAGGGGTCATAACCTATATTTTTTAGATAAAAAATGAAAAAAAATTAGTTAGGCCTAAAAAAATAAAAAATCTGTTTCTCAGACCCTCCCGCATGGTTCTTTTGGCTGCCGCATGCTCTCTTTTTATAACCAATTTAAACTTTAAAAAAATTAAAATTAAATGGTTTATGTCTGATATTTTACCCAAGTTAAAAAAATTGATGAATTTGTCCCTTGAGTGAAAGAAGGCTTTGCAATGCTTCAGCATTGCAAAGCCTTCTTGCACTCAAGGGATGAAATACACCACCACCCATGCTATTCTGTAGATTATGAGGTCTAAAACTCGAACCAAGAACATGAACTTTTGATGGCAAAGAAGTAATTACTGAAATAAAAAATAAAATAAAAAAACGCTCGCCCGCATGCAATTTCACAAATAATGGCCTGAGAAACAGAAGATCTACTTTGTGTGGCCTTATTTAAGAATTTTTTTTTGCAATTGTCGTCTACTTTTCATGTTAGCTAAAGGGTTGAAACTATTTTCATCAAACCTAGATTTGATAATTTCATCAAAATTTAATTTAATCAATTCAATAATTTAAATCATTTGTCCCAAAGTTAATTTATTTTACAGGATGAAAAATTGGTTTTAAGTGTCCACAAATTATACTTACAAGTCATGGAGTTGTGATGCAAGCAATTTTTTTTTCCCTGCATGCAGCTATCACAATATTAATCCCAAGAGTAGTTTTTTTTCGTTGCGGGGTTATTTCCAGCTGTTTTCAACATTGGATAGGTTCCTCGAATGAGCTAGAAAGTGTAATCCGATTTCAGAGGGGAGATGGGGAGCACATTGGTCTTTGGAGGTTGACATTTTTTCCATCGCCTGTGAAGTTGTTTTTTTTATCACCTGTTTTAATTCTGTTCAGAACGTCCTTTGGGAATAGACATCCTAACTGGTTAAACTGTGAATCAGTACAACATAAAAAGCAGTGTCAGTGCATCATAAAATATACATCTGTTGTGTTTTGATTTTCAGCCATAAATTTCAGCATCTCATGGAAGCAACACATGAATTACTGTTCACAAATATATATTTGAACTGTCTTCTTTTACTAATCTGCAGTAGGTTACATTTCCATTGGAGAATTGAATGACATATAAAGTCGTTATGTGAAATAAATGAATAAATATATATTTTTTAATTTCTTCTTGCATATTTTATTCTTTAGGAAACACTATTTAAGTGGAAGGGGATTTTAAAAATGATGAGCTTCGTAAGTCAACTATTTTCACTCAGACACTCATATTATGACCATGAAGCTCAGATTGTAATGAAAGTAATACTGATTAAAATAGAAAACTACGTATCCATATTTTTGGTGTTTTATTTATTACAATAAGAACTTTGAGGCCTGTAATCTGAACCGAATGTGACATTGAAACAAGAATAAAATATTTCATTGATATATACTGGAGTTTTGCCCTAAACTGATTCCCTTCCATGAGGCAGTGACATATCCATGCAGATGCATGTACTCCCAATCCAGAAAAAAATAACATATTGCTGTCCTCCATTCTCCTGGGTTCAGTACAAGTTTCGCACAACAAAGCTCCCCAAAATAGCAAAGGAGTCTTCAGTATAGGCCTACATATGCTACAGATTCACTTATAACCCTTTACCAAATGCAGACGATATCAAAACTTATTATTTTAAATATAATTTTTTTAAATTTTTTAACAGAACCATATCATGTGACCCCTCATTGGAACAAGCTCAATGAGCTCGTTCCAATGAGGGGTCACGTGATATGGTTTTGTTGAAATATTTTGAAAAATTTAATTTTTTCAACTGCTCAATTTGCATATTATGCGGGCGGATGTGGGTGATTCGTTAGGTAAAGGGTTAACTGGTTGATTCCTGGAAGCCCAAATTTGGGCTTTACTTGTAAGAGTGGGTACCACAAGTTGAAGGCTTCTTTTTTTAAAGGTGTGTAATGTGTGCTCAAATTAAGTGTATCCCATAAATGGCTGTTTATTTGAACAATAAAGGCCTTGGATACATTTTTGCTTTATTCACCTAGTAGGGTGATAAATTTTCCCCATAGGTTTAACACTGAAAGTATTTATTCCCCTAGTAGCGACGGACTTGTTGACCTCTGGCCTCTACCACATTTGTCTAGCATAATTAATAGTTTGATTGTTGATTTCTTTAAATCATTTTGAAAGTATTACACAATGCCAGTAGAAAACACCACCCACTGCTCATATAATAAAGTATTTTTGCAAGCTTAGCTCAAGTTTGTAGGGGAATTATTTTTAGACAGAAATGTATTACTGGCCTTGTTTATTTTTGCCAATTTTTCTGGTCGATTGAATTGGACCAATGTGCTCTTCACTTCTCGCTGTGTTTTGTGATGAATTATAGCTCGATTTTGCCGTGACTGCCCTGTAGAAGATTTATGGAATAAACAAAATAAACGTATTGTGTTTTCATGTAAAAAATTTATTCTACTCGTAGAATTAAGAATGAAACCAACTCGCCAGAGGCTCGTCAGTTTCATTCTTAATCCTACTCATAGAATAAATTTTTTACTTCAAAACACTATACATTTATTCTATATTTAGCAAATGATTTGCAAGTCATACTGGAACTGAAATTTTAGAAAAGAGAACAAATGTAACACCAGTAAATACAGCCAAGTGCAACAAAAAGTGTGTCAATTTACTAAGAACATATTTATTGGAAAAGGAGAAAATGTTAATTTTGAAAGCTATATTAGCTGCAGGGTTAACAGAATGAAAGGATTTGGAAATAAATCTGTTATCCTTGTGTTTTCTGGGGTGTACAAAAATTTACACTGGTCTGGCAACTTTTCCACCCTGAGGCACAGCCAAATTAATAATATCCCCTACCTCTACCACTTCATTTAGCCTGGCTATGCCCCAGCTTCTGACTTGTTTGTTTCTTCTGGCTTTTTTTGCAGAATTAAAGAAGGAAGTCTTCTCTTGATCAAGAATTATACAGTGAAGAAAAGCTATTCTCTAGCATCAACAAGTAATCCCATTATTAAAAGTTTTCAGCAATATGATATCGATCTTAATTTGAATGCACACCATCCTGTTGCTGAGATTCATTTACTGGACCCATCTACAGTGCCAGATGATGTTATACAGACACTGATAAAACAAGAATATAATTTTATTACCAGAAAACAGCTGAGGTAAAAAAAATTAACGGTAATCCTTTATTTTATTTTAATACAATACTTCATTCTTTCTCACTCCCAAGATTTCAAGAAAACATTTTCAGGGGTTCCAGTGACCTAGAGGTCAGGCAATTTTTTTTTGTTATCAGGATCATGGAATTGTTACAAAATTTTGAAAAATTGCCAATGAATTTTCAGCTTACATGAAGGGCAGGGAAAAGTCAAAGAAATTTAGTGTTGGGCCCCACAAAGTAGATCTTCTCTTTCTCAGGCCATTTTTTTTGTAAAACTGTATGTGGGTGGGCGATTTTTTATTTTTTTTTTTATTTGTGTAATTATTTCTTTGCCAGCAAAAGTTCATATTCTTGGTTTGTTTTATGTTGATGCGTGATGGTGTATTTCGTCCCTTGAGCTGCACTCAAAGGACAAATTTATCTGTTTTATTAACTTTGGTCAAATATCAGACAAAAACCTTTTAATTTTTATTTTTTTCAGTTTGCATTGGTTGTAAAAAGAGAGCATGCGGCAGCCAAAATGACCACGCAAGAGGGCCTGAGAAACAGATTTTTACTTGTTTTAGGCCTTAACACTGATAATTTTTCCGAAATTTTCATGAAACAATGGCATATGAGTCAGTTGGCTTGTAACTAATATCTAACCAAGTTTTGTCTTCATATCCATTGCCAGGATAATTAATAATTAAACAAGGATAGATAGTCACCTGATGGTTAATTGAGATTAGCTTTGTTCTCCTCATAGATACTGTGGAACCCTGTTAATTGAATAGCCACTTTGCCAAACAAAATTATTCAATTAACAGGAGTATTCAGTTAACAGGGACAGTATCACTTTCCTGTACTCTAGAGATTAACTTAGCATTTATTCTATTATATCTTGTTTGACAGAGCTCCATGAGCTCTGTCAAACAAGATATAATAGATGAAATGCCTGTATTGGATGTACTGAGGCCAAATAGCCCTATAAACAAAGGAAAACTGGGCAGAGTCTGTGTAATTTCTCGACAGGTGACAAGATGTTTTATTCAATTAACCCTTTACCCAACGTAACGGTCAAAACCGGCCAGCACTATTCTAAAAAATCGCCAATTAATTTTCATTATATTTTCATTTTTTGTCTCAAAAACATCGATTGTGACCCATCTTTGGAACGAGCACATTGAGTTCATTCCAATGAGGGGTCAAAACCTATGTTTTTGAGACAAAAAATGTATAAAATTAGTTATTCAAGAATTTTGTTTGCAAGTGTCGTCTGCTTTTCATGATAGAAGTTTACTCTGTAACCTATATTTAATTTATAGGTCAAATTTGTACTGGAGGAATGG
This sequence comes from Pictodentalium vernedei, assembly GCA_031216915.1. Lineage (NCBI taxonomy): Eukaryota > Metazoa > Mollusca > Scaphopoda > Dentaliida > Dentaliidae > Pictodentalium > Pictodentalium vernedei. Next base: position 436,961,874 of record CM062292.1, read on the forward strand.
TAAATGGTTTTGTGTAGGGATACTATGTTCAATTAACAGGGTTATTCAGTTAAGAGATATCCAATTAAGTGGGCTCCACTCTTTAGGGTTTAATCTGGAGATTACAGCATGTGTACAAAAAGACCACTTTAAAAAGCCAGTTAAAAAATAGAAAGTGTGTGACCCAAGTTCATAGCTGATGAAGTACAAATCTATAAGATCTGTAGAGACAATAGTTCACTGCTCGGATTCGAGTATGATTTCTATCCTCGAGTGGGGTGCATAGAGGATTATTTCACGAGGCATTAGCCATGTGAAATAATCTGCGTGGCCCAGAAGAGAATAAAATCATACTCAAATCCGAGCAGTGAACTTTTGTATTTATTTTATTTTCTCCTTATTTGTTTTCCCAAAACAACCCTTTATAATTGATTCAATAAAAAAATGTCTGTTATTGCTGAGAGTGGAATACGATGCTGGGAGTGGATTACCATTTCTTATCAACCTACCTTACAATTGTTTACAACAGTCTTGCATTACAGTGGAAGTCTCTAACTCAGAAGTATATTCTCTTTTGATCTTTCCCAAGCGATTTGGGAAAGAAAAGTGGTGCAAAAGCACCAAGAAAAAATAAGCCAAAACTGGGTTGAGTACTACCAACGCACACCCAGTAGGGGACGGCAGACATATTAACTCTCCAGGAATGCCCCGGAAAATCCCAGAATTTCAGTGTAGTTCCCGGCCTCCCGGACGGGAATCAGTTTTGGACCAAAAGTCTCGGAAAACAACAGTAAAATATTTTGTTCCCATTGTAACTTATGAAAAACGTTCGGAGTCAAATCACATGCATTTCAAACTCTGGGAAACCTCACGAAGCAGTAAAATATGGATTTAAGTTAAATTTATTTAAGAAAAGAGTATTTTATGATATATATTTCAACTGTGTTCATGTTTATTTCTGTTTTTTTTCTTCGGAGATTGGTGATCAATGTGCGAGTGTCGAAGTGAAAATAGGTGACTTACTTTCAAAAAATTGAAAACTCCACCTTCATTTAAATGCAGTTTTTGGAAATTAAAATATATGAAAAGGAATTAAATAATATATATTTATTTATTCCTTCATAGAATAGCTTCAATTCTCATCCCTTTTCCAAAATCAAAATGAAAACAACAACTATTTAGCACAGTTTAAAAGTAGGTTAAAAGCGCTTAGGATGCCGAAAAATTATGACTGCATATTTAAACACAATGGACTTATTTTCTAACACTACATTTATTCTGTTGTGCTGACTACAGGAATGTTAACTGTTGGCCATCTGTACCCAGAAAATTTCGAATGGAATTAAAAAAAATGCTTCAATGATGAAAAGAAAAGTTTTGTGTAGGGCACAAACGTCCCACATGCATGAAGTTTGATAAAGATACTTTCTAAGTACTAATGTTCTTGAAGTAACTGAACATTAGGACATCTTTTCCTGTTAACATTTCCAGACTTGGGAAATTATTAGCTAAGTAGACTTTGATAAGAGCAAACCACAGGTGGAGGTGCTCTGTGGGACAGTGTGGGTGGGTGGTGGCAGAGAAGGGGCTCATGAAGAAGAGGATCTGGGGGGTGGGGGGGGGGGGGGGGCGTCAAATCAACAGTTATTTTATGATTTTTTAACATAGCATAAATGCATCAGCATAGTTGACAACTAGTTCTGGATATAACCTGGTGTTAATAGTGGTCATTGAGCTGAAAGGATATAACCTGGTGTTAATAGTGGTCCATGAGCTGAAAGGTTTTTCTTTTATTTTGTCCCTGCGTGAACTTTTCCCTGAAATCCATCCCATTTCTTTGAAAATCACCCTCAGGTTCCCTGGAAAATTATTCTAGAGGTTAAAATGTCTGGGGGATGCTCTTCTCATTGAACAGATCCACGGCTTCCGGTACCAGTGTGCAGACGTGTAACCAATGACTCATTCTTTTTCATTCCGCCATCTTAGAAAGATGCGCTTTCATTTTTTGATGAACAGTGATAATTCAGCTCATTGACACCATGTTCCTGTGATTAGAATTATGGATCTGCTGATCTTATATTAACAGGGCTGTGTTTTTTGTATATTCTAGTTATTACATTCAACCACATTTTCGTTATTTTTATATTCTCTGTGTTCGCGTGTTCTTTCATGTACCATGCCGTTTGCTTTATTTTTTTTGGTTGACAATTTATGTTATCCTTTTGGATATTATTGTTGGAGTTAGGTGTCAGTGGGGGACTCTATCCGTTGAGGGCGGAATTTCTGTTTTCTGGCTCCCTTTTGGCCATCTGGGTTCTGTGTTCCTAATGGACCTTTATTTTCTGCCATCTTCCTCTTGTAGTTGGGGGTGTTCTACTTCTTTTTTCTGTTCACCTTCTCTTCTACTTCTCTCACCTCTGCTATGCCCAGGACTGTTCCTTGTGGGCATTGCCTTTTGCCGTAGCATGTGGATGATTCCCGTGCTTTATGTTCCACATGTAATGGGTATTCTTCAGATCAACCCTGATGGCTCTGTGGGTCTTGGTCGTCCACCTTTTGGGCTTCCATGAACTGTGTGGTAATTTCTCATGGCCGGGGAATGCTGTCATTCAGGGCCTTCCGACATGACAATGTCTGGTGAGAATCTTACCCCCTCCATAGGGGATGTGCAATCTTTTGCTGCAGTGGATACTGCAGGAGCTGTTGAGTTTTCTGGTGAAGAGATGCCTGGTTCTGGGATGGTTGTCCCCCTCCAGTCAACATCTGAGGCTGCCACTAGGGTTGTGACTCCTCTTTGGAGCCGAGTTTGGTTGCTCTCTCCACCATTCCACCGGTTTCAACAGCTCCTGACGTATCTGCTGCTTCTGCTGTTCTGTCAGCAACATCTACAATCACCGTTTCAGCCAGCCTCAGCTTATCCCGTCGGGGTCTGTAGGGATGTCTGATAGTTTGGACATGGGATATCGGCCTCAGCCTTCCCTGACTTCAACTCGGCGTTGTCGGAAGGGGCTGCCAGCCAAACCCTCTGCTGTAGTCTCTCAGCCGTAGAGCCCAGCAGGTTTTTCCTTCACTGAGTTCCTGCACTTCAGATCCTCAGGGTATTTCATACCCCTATAAGCATCTGCATTCAGATGTTTCGGCCATCTGTCTCATCCGTCTCACTGCCTCGGGTGTTCTAAAGGATTGTGACCCTTCGCTGGTTAAAAGAGTCAGGAGCGAAGCCACTTTGCCAGGTCATTCCCACGTCGAACCCACGTCGAACCGGCTGATAAGGGCCGTGAGCTTAGAGAGGCCCTCTCCTTACTCACGCAGGTTCTTTCCAAGGGCCTTCCCATTGCCTCCAGTGAGGCTACTAGTGGCTTCCAGGCACCCCCGCGGTGCCTCCTCCCAGGATTGGAAGCAGGCCAGTTTCTGATCCCTCTGGTGTGCCTAAATCATGGGAGGCATCGGCTGGTTTGCCTGTTATGGGTTATGTGTCTTCCAACTCGGAGGATGGGTCAGACACTCCTGACATCGAGAGCCAACAGTCTTCTGACTTGGGTGCAACTCTTGACTTTGTGTTTGAGTTCCTTCCAGAATGCAAACCGTCAAGACCAACTGGAGGTTTCAGCCAGGCCGCGATCATCGGTCGATCCCCTGCAGCCTGTGGAGCAACCTGCTTCTGGGTGTCTGCCAGTCGGTACAGGTGGACGAAGCTTTTGCAGCTTTGGACTCTAAGCTGAGTTCTAAGGCTATGAAGACTCCATTCTTCACCAGGGCTGATACCTTTTTGCCTCCAGTGCGTTATCGTTCCCATGATCTCGCCATTCCGTCGGTGTGCCAGCCCTTGATGGTCTCAGATCAGGACTCCTCCCTCAGGCTTTCCAATCCCAAGTCTGCCGTTATTCCTATGGCGACTCTGGAGTCCCTGTTGGGCTTATCGAGATCCCATTTTCTCAGCCTTGGCTGCTTATCTGCCTCCAGATAAGTTTGATAACGTACAGGCTTCTTTGCGTGTGATCTCCAAGGCACTCATTCATCTTACACACACACATGCCTGTAACATGGCTAACTTGGAATTAGTTCACCGGAACGCTGTGTTGGACACAAGTCATTCTCTTCCTGAAGGGCAGCTCGCTGCTCTCCGATCCGCTTCTTTGGCGGGTCCGCTAATATTCCATGGTACCGTGGAATGGTCCGGGATGACATCTTGCATCATTCCAATGGTCAGCTGCTGCTTTGCAAGCTTGATCAGCCTTCTGTCGAAGGCCAGGGCCATTCTAAGCCTAACAAATGCCCTTCTGCTTCCTCTGCAAAGCCAAGGGCTGATCCTCCTGCTGAAGCTTCATCTTCTTATTCATGTGGTAAGGGTAAGCGTCGGCAGACCAGAGGGTGGACTCGGGATCCTATATCTAGCAGAGGAGGTGATTTCTCTTCTTACAGGCCTCACCGAGGCTTGAAATGAAGGTCCTCACCTCAATTCGCCTCAGGTTGGAGGAAGGATATCAGAGTTCGCAGACCATTGGGCCATGATCACATCCGATCATTGGTGTTAGATGTTGTTCAGTCCGGGCTGTGGATATCCTTTCTCAGGCACACCACTCTGTCGATAGTGCCTCTTCCAACCTAAGTTCCTTCAGACATTTCACGTCGGGAACTTTTGATCACGGAGATAGGCAATCTCCTGTCAAAGGAGGCGATTGAGGTTGTCTAGAACATTCATTCAGTGGGATTTTATTCCCGCCTGTTCTTGGAGCTGAAGAAGGATGGCCGACTCCTCAGTATCCCAAACCAGTCTATCATTGTTCCCAAGTTCAGCATGGAGACTTTCAGGTCGGTTCGCCGCTCCATTCACCAGGGAGATTTCATTTCCAGCAATGACCTGCAAGATGCTTACTTTCACATTCCGATTCCTCGGACATCGCGAAAGTATCCCAGGTTCAACTTTCTGGGGAGAGTTTACCAGTTGAAGGCCATGCCTTTCGGCCTCAACCTGGCTCCTTGGGCCTTCACCCGACTGATGTCGCCAGTGATAGCCTTCCATCACACACAGTCCAGGGTGATTACTTCGGCGTATCTGGATGATATCCTCCAGAGGCACTTCAATGCTGCTCTTCTGGAGTCAGATGTCGACACACTGTTGAGCCTGCTCACATCACTAGGGTTAAGGTTCAATGCAGAGCAGTCGGACCTGGTCCCTTCTCAATCATTTTGTCATATGGGGATGGTCTTCCATACTCAGCTGAATACCGTGGCGGTTCCCCAGGTGAGGGATGTGATTCTCTCGGCTTTTGCCCTGATTCTGTCCCAGTCCAAGACTGTGTCAGCTCGGAGTATTCTCCAGCTGCTCGGTCTTGGTGGTTCAGTGACGGATCTCATTCCTCTAGGTCAGCTACATGTCAGACCTCTCCAACACTTTCTGTTCAGTCGTTGGAAGCTGAATGTCGATCCTCTGGATCTGGTGATTCAGTTACCAGCCTCTCTTCATCATCACCTTCTGGATCCACTGAACATCCATCTAGGGGAGAAGGTGATGATGAAGAGAGGCTGGTAACTGAATCACCAGATCCAGAGGATCGACATTCAGCTTCCAACGACTGAACAGAAAGTGGATTATGCAGGGAGTTACGTTGGACTTGCCCATGTCCGATCGTGTTCTTACGGCAGACACCAGCAATCTCGGATGGGGTGAGACGTTGGATCCTCTAGGTCTTTTCCTTCACAGAGCATGGGACCAGGATCAAGCAGCTCTTCACATCAACCAGAAGGAGCCTTTTGCTCTTCTTCTGAGTTTCCGGCAGTGGATCCCCCACCTTTCGCATCGTCAGGTCCCTCTGTTGTCTGACAATTTCGACAGTGGTTGCTTACATTCGGAACCAGGGTGGCACGCACTCGGTTCCTATGTACAAATTTGCTCAGGATCTTCTAGCTAGCACAGGATTCAGTGCCGGAGTAGTGGTTTATCATATTCCCGATCGTCTGAACATCCTAGCCGACTCCCTGTCTCAACGGGGCAGGGTCATTTTCACCAAGTGGATGCTTTACAGGGCAGTGTTCCAGTTGCTCTGCGATCTCTGGGATCGTCCACACATCGATCGTTTGTGACACATCAGGTTGGCACTTTAGTGTCCCCGTGTCCAGATCCTCTGGCTTTCACCGTGGATGCTCTGTCACTCCATTTGAATGGTCTAGGTCCCGATTCTGCCTCAGGTTCTAGCCAAGATATGAACCTGCAGTTATTGAATCATGGTGGGGAGGGGGGGGGGGGGGGGGGGGGTGTTGCGCCATTCGAACCTTTATCCTAGGTGGATATGTGTTTTCTCACTTACAAGATGTCTTTTCTGATGGCTGTTACCTCAGCCAGAAGGGTTAGTGAGCTTCACGCCCTCTCAATTGATGGGGACTTTTTCAGGAGCTCTGCCAACAGTGTTACATTTACCACTGATTGCTCCTTCTGGCCAAGAATCAGATACCAGAAACAAATCCACCTTCTATCTGTATCAGGGCTTTTCCTTTTGCTGAGGGTAATCGCCCTTTGCTCTGTCCGGTTCATGCAATTCGCATTTATCTCAATCGGACGCAGTTCATTTGGAAAGGCAGGAAATGATTCTTTCTGTCTCTTAATCCTGGTCGACAGAAGATCTCTCCTCAATCCATTTCTCGATGGTTTGTCTTGCTATTCATGTGTCATACACTCGTCTAGCAACTGACAATTGTATTACCAATCCTTTTTCAGCCCACGAGGTGCGTGCATTGTCTATCTCCTGGGCTTATGCTAATTCCATCAGTTGTCAGATGTTTTGCAGGCAGCCTACTGGAGAAATGCTTCTACTTTCTCCACCTGTTTGTGTCAGTTGCAGGAGGAGTCTTAGGACCTTTTTTTAGGTCCTTTTTTCTTCTGCTCTGGCTGTCATTAGCTATTAGGGTTCTTGCAAGGTCAGTTCCAGCCCTAGTGACTGTCGATTGTATTACTAAACGTATTTCTGCCCACGAGGTGTGTGCCTTGTCTACCTCCTGGACTTGTGCTAACTCCATCAAGTTGTCAGATGTTGAAACCGATACCAAAGAAAATATACGTCGACCTGTTGTGTCCAAATGAAAAATAAACAAAGAAAGTGTTGCCCACTTTAACTTACTTTTATCTCAGTGTGACTTCTCTCCTGTAATGGAACTAGATTGCCCAAACATGGCTTATAACACATTCATTGAAATTTATCTAAATGTCTTTGAAACTGCCTTTCCTCTATCCCAGACACAGGCAAAGACAAATACTATAAGAAAACAACCTTGGATGTCGAAGGGCCTCTTGATCTCGTCATTAAATAAACGAAAATTCTACCTGAAAAAACTGAAGTGTCCGAGCGACCGCAATATTCAAAACTACAAAAATTACTGTAGGATATTCAACAGAGTGAAAAAACAATGCAAGGCCATATATTATAAGAACATTCTAGCTCAAAATAAACATGATATGCGTAAAATGTGGCAAATATTAAATGATAGCATAAACAAAGTAAAACGAGAAGCCAAAGTGCCCTCCTTTTTTAAGCAAGGTGAAAGAGAAATAACTGATCATAACCAAATTGCCACAGAATTTAACAGTTTTTTTTGCGAATATTGGGACAACAAACAAGTGAGTTATTACCTATGTCAAATAAGCCTTTCTGGGATTACATGAAAGGGGATTTTCGAAATAACTTTTTTATGACACCAACTACGCCAGCCGAAATTGTTAACATAGTGCAGTCAATGAAATCAAAATTAAGTAAAGACAGTAATGATATCACGTCAACTCTCATCAAGCAATCAATCAACCAAATTGTAGTACCCCTCTCACATATTATCAATAACTCCTTTGTCCAAGGAGTAGTGCCAGAACAAATGAAGATTGCAAAGGTAATCCCTATTTTCAAATCTGGAGATGTGCATAATTTTACCAATTATAGACCTATCAGTATCCTCCCTACCTTTTCAAAGGTTCTAGAAAAACTCGTGTCAATTAGGCTGATAAGCTTTCTCAATCGCTTTGAAATTCTATGTAGCAGTCAATATGGGTTCAGAAAAAATCACTCAACTATCCACCCTGTCCTACATCTCCTAAAGTACATTGCCGATGCAAATAATAGGCAAAGTAAAGACATAACATTAGCGGTATTTTTGGACTTATCTAAGGTGTTCGACACCATAAACCATGATATCCTATTGAAGAAACTAGAATGGTATGGAATTAGGGGTATCTCCAACAATTGGTTCAAAAGTTACCTATCAAATAGACACCAATTTGTTGCATACGGTGAAGGCACATCTGACTTAGCTGAAATAACCTGTGGTGTTCCACGAGGCTCAATATTAGGACCTATTTTATTTTTGCTATACATAAATGATCTTTGTAATTCAACAACATTAAACCCTTTATCTTTTGCCGATGATACCAACATACACCTTTCGGGATCTAATACTGATAATCTGACAATTACTGTGAATAAAGAGTTAGAAAACATCTCCGAATGGTGTTCCGTGAATAGATTGGCATTGAATGCAAGTAAAACTAAATATATTGTGTTTAATCCATCCCATAAGCAAGCGCTCTCTCACAATAATATTTTCGTCAACAACCAAATAATAAATAAGGTTGGACCAAATGAAGCTGAAAAATCACTGAAATTTCTAGGTATATCCATTGATAATTGTCTATCGTATAACGCCCACATAGCTCAACTTTGTTCCAAGATTGCACGCGCAAACTTTGCCCTTAACAAGGTAAAGGCAATCCTTCCTCATGAGGCTATGAGAACACTATACTTCGCTCTGATACATAGTCACTTGGTATATGGAATCCAAGCATGGGGAAATTCGAGATCTATCAATAAACTTCTAACTCTTAAAAAACGTGCACTGCGCATAATTAATAACAAAAAGTATAATGCCCACACAGAACCACTCTTCAAAAGGGACAAAATACTCAAGGTGACTGACCTGTATAAATTCCATGTATCCCTCTTCGTCTTTGATTGGAAAAACGATAATCTTCCCCAGTCATTTGATAACTTCTTCAGAGTAGCTAGTATGCCTGTCAGAACCACTAGACAACGTGATCTTCTCCAAATAACTAGAACAAGGACAAAAGCCCTGGACCGTCTACCTACCAATCTGTATCCCAGGATTTGGAATGCACTAGATAGAGATCTACATACGATGAGCAATAGAAACGTATTTAAAAAGAAGCTGTTGTCCAGGCTTCTAGCACTTTATTCAGACAATGTTGAATGCAGTAATCCTTATTGTCCAGATTGCACTATATAAAACATCGTAGCGGCGGTGATCACATCAGCGGTAGTACGACCCATTCTCACCCCTGGATTGAGAGAGGGTGTGATCTTGCTGATTTGGACACCGTCATAACACGTCTTCCCACTTTACTTTACCTATATATGAACAAATTAAATGACCAGACGAAATGACATTCTGTCCTCCAAATAGCTATACCCACCTTGTCCGCGTTAAATGACCTCGCCAGGGGATGTCTTATAGCTTTGGGCCGCTCTCAAGATAAATATAGTATTGAAGCAAATTTTTATATCTCTTTTACTCGAACTGCTCAATTTAGGTTGCTTCATTTGTAGTACACAGCCAGAAGGCCCCAAGCTGAAATACATCCACAAGAAAACACTTTAACTGCCAAGTCTAGCACAACCCTTACATAGTAAATTTTCTATAACCGATGAGATGATTTTTATAAGAACGTCGACAGTCTGGGCCCGTAAACAGTATTGCAAAATATTCCTTAGGGAGATGACTGGAAGACAGCCAATCTGGCTATGTCATCTCTCAGTAGTATACAAAATGTTATATATTAATTGAACTATGTGATTGTAACCATTGTATTTCCTGTATGCTACTGAACGAATAAATATCTATCTATCTATCTATCTATCTACAGGCAGCCTACTGGAGAAATGCTTCTACTTTCTCCACCTTCTATCTGCGTCAGTTGCAGGAGCAGTCTGAGGACCTTTTTTCTTTGGGCCCTCTTTCTTCTGCTCAGACTGTTGTCTACCCTAGCCATTAGGCTCCTTACAAGGTCAGTTCCAGCCATGTGCTTGGTTACCGTCCTTTCTGTCTGTGTGTCACACAGAACAATATGCCTCATCTTTCATTGTCTTTTACTAATGTTTGTGATGCTATGGTTTTATAGGCCTAGGGAACTCTTCTTCTGTCCACAGTTCCAATGCAGTCAGGTTATGTGGGGGTTTGGTTATGCGATTTCCTCCTCCTATTGTATATTAACCCTTTACCTAACGTAACGGCCAAAACCGGCCAGCGCTATTCTCAAACATCGACAATTAATTTTCATTATTTTTTTCATTTTTTGTCTCAAAAACATAGGTTATGATCCCTCGTTGGAACGAGCTCGTTGAGCTCGTTCCAACGAGGGGTCATAACCTATGTTTTTGAGACAAAAAATGAAAAAAATTAGTTATTCAAGAATTTTTTTGCAAGTGTCGTCTGCTTTTCATGTTAGGTAAAGGGTTAAGCCTGTTGTAAACAATTGTAAGGTAGGTTGATAAGAAATTTAAATTTTATAGTAAATTTCCTTTCTTATTATACCTGCCACAATTGTTTATGTGGAGGCCTTCCATCTTCTTATTCGGGTAAGAATCCTTCCTCCCCACTGATCACATAACTCCAGTCTGGGCAGATTCAAAAGAATGAGTCATTGGTTACACATCTGCGCACTTGTACCGTATTGCATAGCAGGGTAGCATCACTAAATTTACCCTCTCTGAGCCTCAATCTGAATCTAGGTCTCAAACCTAAACAGAAAGAGGTACCCAGAGGATAAATTGGCCCACTGTATGGGGTAGCATCAGCTAATTCACCCCCTGGGAACCTCATTTTGCAAATGACAGATTGCTTATTTTCAGGCTTCACTGAATCACACTCTCCTCATTTATATAATAGATATTTCTTGTAAACAAAAATTCCACAGAATTTCTTATTAATTTTTTACTGTTAAGTTTCCAGGACAGGCCCAACTAATGATGCAAGATCCTTTATCTAAACATAGCACATTCCCTTAGCACTGTCCAGATTGCGTTATATAATTATTCAGTCTGATTTATTTTTGTTTAAAATATTAAAAAATAGGGTTTTTTAGTTCCATTCCAGATAACTATATTTGTGATGTTATTGGAGTTGTTACATATATTAGCCATTGCCAGAGAGAATTGATGAATTGTGAGTAATATAATATAATTTCACAAACTTTTGGATGATTTTATAAGCACCTGTTACAATACAGTGACGGTTCAAACAATTAAACGTCAAAAACAGTTATTTGTATAATTTTGAGGTCACATATTTATATTTTACTTGAGTCCTCAGTACTTGCTTTTCAGATTCTCAAGTCTCTACTGGTCTGTAGATAGTTGATCACCAACTTGTTGGTCAAGAACTAAATCACCTTGTGCATATGATAGAGTGGTACCCTGTTAATTGAATAGCCACTTTTCCAATGAAAATTATTCAATTACCAGGAGAATTCAATTAACTGGTTGAGTGCTATATTATTTTTGGTGGTCTGAATTTGTTCATCAAAATTTGTATTAATACAAATTATTGGAGAGTGCCCACAGGCACTCTCCAATAATTTGTAATAAAACAAACTTATATAAACAAAATATTATTGGTGTTTGACTGAACATGAACATGAGCACGGAAAATGTTGGCTTTTGCTCTGGTACCCTCATTTTTCTGAAAGCCCTGATAGTGGCTTCTAGCACTCAACCAGTTAAGAGGGATTGTGCCACTTTACTGTGTTCTAGAGATAAACTTAGCATTTATTCTTTTATATCTTGTTTGTCAGAACTCCATGAGCTCTGTCAAACAAGATATAATAGGTTAAATGCCTGTATTGGATATTCTGAGGCCAAAGAGGTCTATAAACAAAGGAAAACTGAGAAGAGTCAGGCTAATTTCTCAATAGGTTACAAGATTTCTTATTCAATTAACAGGCATTTACTCTATAACCAATATTCAATTAACAGGTCAAATTTGTACTGGAGGTATGGTAAATGGTTTTGTATTAGGAAATTATATTCCGTTAAAAGGGTTATTCAGTAAAGAGATATCCAGTTAAGTGGGCTCCACTGTATATAGAAATAAATGAACTTGAACCTGTCATGTTACTATTTATATCTTTAAACAGGTAAATCTGGTGTAGACAGTGGAGGATATTGGATCAGGACATGGATCGGTTTACTGGATGGAACATCACCTCGACCCTTATTTGCTCAACTTTACAACTGTTCCCTGGTAAGTGTCCTCTGTAGTATTTTAATCTGTTGCTAAAACTTGTACCTAATATAATAATAATAACACTTTGGCTGGCCACTGATTTGTCGCTGTTCTCGAATGAGAAGGCCTTGGTTACCCCTGTACTCATCAACAGTAATCAGTGTTAACATATTACTGTAATCAGTGTTAACATATTTGCTTTGACAAACACTGCTGGCAAACTAAGGACCAAACACTCTGACTAGCTGTCACTAATTTTTAGAACTAACTATAGCCAAGGTGTGAAAAATTGTTACTTCAGGCTGCTGGCAAAGTGGGGATAATTAATTTTATCCTTTATTCCATTCCTTTTTTCTTCCAGTAAATTATTACTGTTAAAACAATAAAGCACTTTTCTTCAATGCATGCGCCTGCGTGCAGGCAGCATATTTGTTCGTGGATCAAAATCTTTGCTTTTTCCATATTCCAAGATCGTTTTCGGGAATTATTTCTACATATGATGTTCAGAATGCCACCAAGAATATCAGGAAAGATAAACTTTGTTTACATTTATTTCGATTTGTATGCACTCTTGATATATCTTTTTTCACCATCAGTTTATACAGAAATGCTGAGCATCGCTCATGCTCACTCCATTGTTTCCAGTATGATCAATACTCACATTGTCTGCGCTTATGTTGTTGCTGACTGACAAGCTTTCAGCTCAACACACAGAATGACCACTACATTCATCACCTAAAATTATATATTTTCTCGGTTCAAATACAGTTCTGCAGAAATGCGGGAATTGAAGCCATCATTTCTGAACTCTGATCTAAAAACTTACCACTCCTTTCTAATAGTAATAACACTTTTCTTCTCCTCAATGATGATGTGATAAATAATATTAAATCTCTTGGCATCCTTCGCAAGAGACGAAATAAGAAATGCGGTGCAAACGACGACATAAACAGTTTAAATCCAAAACTGTAAATGTTCAAAATCTCATCCCTATTAACTTAGTCACGACCAATTCCATGTCGAACGATCTCAAGTTGTGCCTAGTGAATGCTCGTTTGATAGTGAACAAAACTGTAAGCTTACTCAATACAATCGATGATGACAATATTAACATGGTTAACTCCATAATACACATTGACTGTCGGTGAGATCATTGTCAATGGCAAGATTTTTACACACATCCCCAGGAAGTCACATTGAAGTGGAGGTATGTGTGTAATTTGTGATAACACTGTGAAGGTTAAGGGTAAGGTGTCTCAGAATTGGGTTACATTCGAGTACATTGGCACCATTGTAACAATCGACTCACACTCAGTGCACCTAACTGTCAGTTATCGACCCCCACAGAGCTCCAAAAACAAATTCACTGTTAACCAGTTCATTTTAATTTCCCTATGGAGAAGAAAACTTCCAGTGATTCTACTCAACTACGTGATCTTATCAGTTCAATGAATTTATGCCAACATGTTTGTGGCACTACCCATAAAGATGGCCACACATTAGATCTGCTGATCACCAGAGAATCAGATGGTGATCTTGTTAAAATGTATTAATTGTTGATCCTGCAATCTCTGACCATTTTATGATTATCTTCGATTTAGCACTTCATCATCCCTCACCTGCCCGAAAGAAAGTCACATAACGTAAATACAGAAGTATTGACCTTGCTAAGTTTGCGGATGCTATTGCTTCGTCTCCCGTTGCTAAAATCATCGAGATGCAAACTGTTGACAGCATTGACTACATCCTCACTGGCTCACTTCAAGAAATTATTGACAAGTTTGCACCAAAGCGAACATGCATTTTTAGCGTACGCCCTAGCTCACAGTGGTTCAGTAATGAGATTAAGCACGCAAAAGATTTACAAAACAAATTAGAGCTTTAGTGGTGACAATTGAAACTATGTGTTCACAGAGAAATGTTTGTCAACCAGTGAAATGTTGTAAACAAACTGGTCAAATCCGCTAATAAAACAGAAATACTTTTCAGATTTATTGTCATTTAATGTTAATTCCCCTAATGTGGTGTCTGTCGTTCTTGAGAAGCTTCTGTATTGTCAAAAGACAACAGTATTCCCAGAGCATTCGTCATCCAAAGATCTGTCAAATAGATTTTCCTTTTTCTTTTCTGAAAAAATTGAGACTATTAGAGCTTCACTTGATACAAGCTCACAGTCTGATCATCGACAGATGGTCGACATGCCATGCACCTGTGTTAAATCTGTTGAACAGTTGTCCCAATTCAAACCTTTGGCTACAACAGACATCCAGAGGTTAATATCCAAGGCACATCTAAGCAATGCATGCTAGATATCATTCCAACTTTGTTGTTAAAAGCATCTTTCTCAAAGTTAACTACAACGATCTTGAAACTGGTCAATGCCTTCCTCCAGTCTGGCGTTTTTCTGACAAGCATGAAACATGACACCATCACCTAACTGTCATGGAACAGTCGAATCGACTGACCATTTTTTGCTGTCTTGTCAGCTCTGCTCGACTGTCCGGGCCATCACTATCGGGCAAATACCGTTTCCTGTGAATTTAACTACACTACTGTACGGGTTCAAGCTCTTAAGTGAATATGCAAATCGCTTAGTTTTTGAAACGATCCAGGAATATATCATGGGAATGAAATGGTTCGCATAGGCGAATTGCACCCTTGCACCCTTGACCAACATAGTAGCTAAGACCGCCCTGTACTGTTCACAAAAATCATCATTCAGATGTTATTATGTTTTCGTTTTTTTGTCCCAGGAACATAGCTTGTGATCCCTCATTGGAGCGAGCTTGTTGGGCTCATTCCGGTGAGGGATTATGGGCGGTGTTCTTGTGACAAGGGTTGAGAAAGTTTAGCTATTAAAGAATTTATTTTGCGATTGTCAACTGCTTCCCGCATTGGGTGAAGGGTTATCCATGTCGTGGTAAACTATGGCTACACACACAGATCGACATTATCCATATGTACCGCCATCACCGCTCTTTGAACTTCTTTCATTTAGTTTACAATAAATCAACTTTGACTCTGACCTGCTGTCACTGTTGGTTACTTCGCGATTGCTCCACCACTCCAGTAGTTACGTCCTCTCAAAGGTTTGAATGCTGCATTAATTAAGTCAGTGCCCTCTAACCAGTGTCTTGAATTTAGTTTGATTTTTGACATGGTTAAGTTTAATTTCAAGTTGGTTTCACTTCTCTTATCTTTTCATGCCTCTCCTCTTTTCTTCTCGTACCACTCTTAAACACCTTATTTTACTCTACTTATCTAGATATCCTAAAATCTTTCCACATACAGTTTAAACAATCAGTATTTTGTGTTCTGCCAGCAGTTCATGCTATATGTACTCAGTATCTTAAAGATCCACGGGAGATGACTAATATAAACATTAAGCTTTCTGTTGAATGCCTTCATCATTTTGCTTCATTTATTCATATAACTGTATACTGCATCCATTATCTTAAAATTGTATCTGTATGTTTTTTTTTTGTTATTGTTGTAAACTATATTGTATGCAGTTGCAGTGTTTCTGTAAATAAATATTGTTCAAACTAAACATGCTTCAGTAAAACCTCTTCTCAAAAAGCCAACACTTGATCCAGAGGTTCAGAAAAACTACCGACCGGTCTCTAATCCTTCATTCCTTTCAAAGATTATTGAGTGTGCGGTGGCTTCTCAGTTGAAATCTCATTTGGAAGCCCATGGCCTAGCCGAAGTTAACCAATCTGCATACAGAATCTAATTACTGTACAGAAACAGCACTTCCAAGGGTCCAAAATGATATCCTCCTATCCACAGCTATGCACAACCTAACATGCCTTGTTTTGTTGGATTTAAGCGCCGCTTTTGACACTATAGACCATAAAATACTTATTAAAAGACTGGCAGTGAGAATAGGCCTTACTGACCTAGCACTTAATTTGTTTTTGTCGTACCTCAATGGTCGTACACAGAGTGTCCTTATTGGCAGTGAGTCGTCAGACAAAGTCACACTACGTTTTGGCATCCCTCAAGGATCGGTGTTGGGTCCCCTAGTGTACACTGTTTATGTCTTACCTCTCGGTGACATCCAAAGCCATGGTCTTGATTTTCATTTTTATGCAGATGACACACAGCTGTATATTAGTTTTACTCATGCCTTTGAGCCTGAAGCATGCAGTAAGATTGAACTTTGTATTTTGGACATCAAGGCATGGATGACTAAAAACTGTCTTAAATTGAATGATGGCAAGACAGAAGTAATATATATAGTTCTACCCTATCAACTTTCAAAAATATCCAAGCTGTACCTCAATATTGGAGGTTCTACGATAAAACCCAGTAGCTGTGTTCGAAAGTTAGGTTATTTCTTGGATGAAAATTTGGCTGCTGATGAACATATCAAACATGTCTGTTGTAGTTAATTTTTTCATCTTAGAAATATTAGCAAAATTTGTCCCTTCATTGATAACGCTTTTGTTACCAGTCGCCTTGACTACTGCAACTCTCTTCTGATTGGCTTTAAAACACCTATTCTTGAAAAGCTGCAACACATCCAAAATTATGCTGCACGGGTCATAACCAGAACTCAAAAGTACTTCCATATAACACCAATACTCTCTGAGTTACATTGGCTACCCATTAAGCAAAGAATTCAATTTATAATTGCCCTGTTGGTGTTTAAGTGTATCTCAGGATCTGCACCATTTTACCTGTCCTATCTGCTTACCAACCACAAACCACCGAGGTCTCTTAGGTCATCAGGTCAACTCAATCTGGTTCAGCCCGCAACTAAATTTACTTGCGGTTGCTGGCCCAAGGCTTTGGAATTCTCTTCCAATTGACATAAAAAATAGTAAATCACTTGAATCATTCAAGTCTGGTACTAAAACCTACCTTTTTCGTAAGGCATTTCCTTCAGTGGTCTTTTAATTTTGGTCATAAACTGTCATTACCAGATGTTACTCGCCAAGTCACACTCACATACTTGTTTTTGGTAAAGTTGTAGTTTGTTTTTATTTTATTTTAATTCAATACCCTTTTTTAGCTCACCTGGCCTAAAAGGCCATGTGAGCTTTTCTCATCACTTGGCGTCCGGCGTCCATAAACTTTTCACATTTTCATCTTCTTCTCTGCAAGTGCTGAGCCAGTGTAAATCAAACTTGACAGGAATGGTCTATGGGCGGTCCTCTACAAACGATCCTCATTTTGTTCCCGTGGGTTGAAAAACTTGGCCGCCACAGGCATTCTTTGATTCTGGTTGGTGAATTTTCAAAAATCTTCTCCTCTGAAACTGCCAGGCGAAATGTTTTGATACTTCACATAAATGATGACTGGGACCCCCTCTACCAATGATCCTCATTTAATGTTGATCGGTGTGTAAACATGGCCACAATTGTGGCTTATAGTTACTATAGAAACCCTATGGGAAATCACATTTTCATCTTCTTCTCTGGAACTACTGAGCCGACATGAACCAAACTTGGTAGGAATGGCTATGGGAGGTCCTCTACAAACGGTCCTCATTTTGTTCTCATGGGTTGAAAAACATGGCCACCAGAGGCATTCTTTGATTCTGGTTGGTGGATTTTCAAAAATCTTCTTTGAAACTGCCAGGCCAAATATTTTGATACTTCACATAAGTGATGACTGGGACCCCCTCTACCAACGATCGTCATTTAATGTTGATCGGGTTGTAAACATGGCCACAATTGCGGCTTATAGTTACTATAGAAACCCTATGGGAAATCATATTTTCATCATCTTCTCTGGAACTACTGAGCTGACATGAACCAAACCTGGCAGGGATAGTCTATGGGAGGTCCTCTACAAACAATCCTCATGTTGTTCCCATGGGTTTGAAAACATAGCCGCCAGAGGCATTCTTTGATTCTGATTGGTGGATTTTGAAAAATGTTCTTCTCTGAAACCACAGGGCCAAATGTTTTGAAACTTTGCATGGTTGATGACTGGACCCCCTCTACCAACGATCCTCATTTAATGTTGATTGGGTTGTAAACATGGCCACAATTGCAGCTTATAGTTACTATATAAACCTATGGGAAATCACATTTTCATTTTCTTCTCTGGAACTTCTGAGCTGACGTGAACCAAACCTAGCAGGGATAGTCTCTGGGAGGTTTTCTACAAATGTTCCTCATTTTTGTTACCGTGCATTGAAAAACATGGCTGCCAGAAACATTTTTTGATTTTGATTGGTGGATTTTGAAAAATCTTCTCCCCTGAAACCACAGGGCCAAATATTTTGAAACTTTGATTTGGTTGATGACTGGGACACCCTCTATCAACAGTCCTCATTTAATGTTGAACGTGTTGCAAATATGGCCACAATTGTGGCTTATAGTTACTATAGAAACTCTATGGGAAATCACATTTTCATCTTCTTTGGAACGACTGAGCTGACGTGAACCAAAGTGCACAGAAATGGTCTATAGGAGGCCCTCTACAAACAATCTTCTTTTTGTTCCGTTGGTTTAAAAGTATGGTCACCAGAGACAATCTCTAATTCTGACTGATGGATTTTGCAAAAATCTTCCCCTCTGAAACTGCAGAGTCAAATGTTTTGAAACTTTACATGATTGAGGACTGGGACATCTACCAATGAACCTCATGTAATGTTGATGTAATGTTGCAAACATGGCCACAATTGCAGCTCATAGTTACCATGGGAAGCCTATGGGAAATCACATTTTTATATGTAGTTTCAGGTGAGCAATTACAGGCTATTTAGGGCCTCAATTTTTCTTTTAGGTTTACCACCACGATATAGCCTTGGTTGCTGATGTGACATTAGGCATCAATAAATGATGATAGTGATCCCTATATCAATGTATCTGTGAGAGAATGTATGTGTATGTGTGTATGTATGTATGCAATTATTGTACAGAAATTGAGCACCGTGTGGATTCTAGGCTTTAAAATTATTATTATTATTATTATTTAGGCATTTTTTCGCAGGTTCTAGGATCAAAATTAGTAGAATCTTCAATTCATCCCCAGTTTATTGATAAAGTAATATATTCTTGTCAGAAGAGAGTCTGGTATAATACAACAAATATTGCACAAGATTATGAGCCATATGACAGTTTATGGACCAGTCAGTCAACTAAATCTGTATATTGACCTCAGCTGTGCTTTGGACCAGGTACACATTATAAGTTGATATGGTTCATAACCTTATGCAATATTTTTTAAATAATATTTGATATTGGTATTGACATTGGTCTTGTGACAATATCAAATACCATACCATAGGGCCCTGTGAAGCTTACCATACCATAGGGCCCTGTGAAACTTTGATATTTGATTTGATTCGAAATAGTCCCCATGATTCAATTTTGATTTAATTTCAATTGTGTCGATTCTAAAATTTTCAAATCGTCGAGATGTTCTCAAAATCCTACAAAGTTTCACCTCTTGAACTCTTCTTCTATCATCAGGTCTCCTGTACAGGAAGGGGAAGGGTGGGGGGATTGTCCTGTATGGAAAGGGGAAGGGGGGATTGTCCTGTACAGGAAGGGGAAGGGGGGATTGTCCTGTACAGGAGACCTGATCATAGGAGAAGAGACACTTCCAAAATTGATTCTGTTCTGGAATATTTGGCTTTTCTGCTTCATTTTAACGAGTCGCCGTTGCGCACAAGACTTCAGCGGAGATTGACAATATTATGGTTGTAAGAATATTAGTTATCCTTGTGTTTTCCAGGGTGTATGGGAATTTACACCATTTTGGGAACTCATACACTCTAAGGCGAAGCCGAAGGGTGAATGAGTTCCCAAACTGGTGTAAATTCCCATACACCCTGGAAAACACAAGGATAATGGATTTATTTCCTAGAATTGGTGTACTTAATACTTTAACATACATTGTGGGCAAAAACTGACAGAAAATTTGTACTTTGTGAGTTTCTTAATAAAACCAGACAAATATGGATGTCATTGGAACTGTTCCAATGACATCCATATCTGTAATATTTTATTGCACAAAAATATTTAATTTTCTGTATTTTTATTTTTGTTCTAACACAACCGAGCAGAAGGTATGAATTAATAATTAAAAATGGGTACTTTTTTAGCCATATAGCTTGCTCATGTATATTCTTGTTTTTACACCGTGGTTAAACACAGTGTAAAAATAAGTCACTGTGGATTGCAAGTTACACCATACCTCTTAGCCAATCAAAATGCAGTATTTTGTTTCATTTGGAAATAAGGTGCAATATTCACAACTTGAAAAGTGGTGAGATTCAATTTTAGATTCGATTTGATTTGAAATCGGATGCCTGATTCAATTCGAGATTTGATTCAACCCAAAATTTGAGGTTTATAGGGTCCTACTGTACCAATACTGAGGTGCATGTAAAATCACAATCTAAATACCAACACTGAAACAAAGCCAGAAATTTCAATATCGCCAAACTCTAATGAATATCACTGCCATGAAATGTTATTTCTCGCAGGACATTCTCCAGCAGCTGGAACCTGGACAGATCCTAATGATCAGACATGTTAGGGTAATTCAGAATCTCGAGAATTTACAGAACTCTAGGCAGCAGAAGCATGTGTTTGTAACATCAACCAAAGAGTCTCAGGTAACACTTCATAAAAACATTCTATGAATTTCTCCTCCCTGTTTGAAAAAAGTTCTCCTTTTGACAGATATCTCGAAAATCTATTTAGCCTAACCTTTTACCCAATGTAACAGCTAAAACTGACCAGCACTATTCACAAAACTCACCATTCAATTTTCATTATTTTTTCCATTTCTTTTCTCAAAAACATAGCTTATGACCCCTCATTGGAACAAGCTCATTGAGCTCATTCCAATGATGGGGCATAAGCTTTTATTTTTTACACAAAAAAAAGAAGTTATTCAAGACTTTTGTTTGCTAGTGTTGTCTTCCTTTTGTGTTAGGTAAAGGGTTAACTTGATGAATCAGTAACCGCTGTTTTAGTTTCTTTTCAATCTACTCACAATTGTTTACAATTGGCTGTAACGTAAGTGCAAGCCCTACTTCGGAACTAACTCAAGCTTAAGAAACTTTTCCAAACAAGTTGAAAAAGTAATAGAGTGCAAAAGCACAAAAAAGATTGAAAAAGGGTTGAGTGAGACCGGTGCTCAAAATTACAGGTACTCTCTCTGCACACCTCTTGCGCTTACTGAGAGCATGTGCAACAACCGTGACGTCAATTCCTTTTATTTCTGCCATTGTGATGGTCGGAAATTTTGTGACTCGTGCTATTATTTAGCTGTTATCTTCATGAACAACTTATTTGTATGGTGCTATCTTGTCTGATTATGTGCAAGTGGATTTTATCCTTTTCAAGCTTCTAAATTATTCACTATTTGATGATATTTTTGATAATTTTTGCTTGCTTTTTCCCACATAGTCTTGTTTTTCCCCCGCGTGTGAACACAACCATTGTTCTGTTTTCCCTCAGTGGGAAGCTTGATTTCTTTTATCACATTATGCCTAATACTATTCCTTGACTCTCATTCCACATGTGTCACTTGTAACAATTGTACACAGGCCCAATCATGTGGTATTTGTGGGGTTTGGTCCTCAAAATTCTGGGCATCTGTAAACAAGGTGGTTCTGTCTAGAGCTAGAACCCCTCGTTCTCGGGGTAAGGGGAGCCGTGCCTTATCAGACATTTCAGTGAGTGCACATGGTGACTCTGTCACACAGGATGCTGATGTGTCTTTTTCTGTGGCATGTTCCTCTGCAACTGTTGGTGGTGCTAGTGCTGTGATACCTGAAGTGGAGACCGTGGTCTCTTTGTCTGCTGATGTCACTCACAAGGCATCTGTTTTTGTCAAGAGCTTCTCCGAGGTCAGCTCGGTGACACTCTCCGATTTGCCTCCTACGCCGTTGACAGGAAGTTGTTACTACAGATCCTATTCTGTATGATGGAGGCTCTTCCATCTTTTCTGGGGATGGTATACAGTCTCGGAGGTCCGAGACTGTATCTGCTGGTGTGTCTATGAGCTCTCAGCCTCCCCTGGCTTCACGGCGAAGCTGTATGGGTTTGCTGTCTGATCTATCTCATCTGACTAGGTTTGCTCCTGGTCGGTTGAGCCATTCTGCCGCTTCAGCAGCGATTCCTCACCCCTCGAGCGAATCGTTTATTGTTCCTCCTTCCCCTGCTAGTGTGCCGACTAGCAGGATGAGGCTGGGACATTGCATCCAGGGCCTGCTGTTCAGCAGAGGTCAGTGACAGCTCCGGTTAGCTGTCACTCTTGGAACCTTCCTTCGTTGATTCCTCACTGTGCTCCAAGTCTGGCTGTCGATCGATGCTTGCCATCGGTCTCACGCAAGGCCAACGGCAGGTTCCTGTCATTCTTGGGACAATTCTCCGGTGTCTTCTCACCGTGTCCCAGGTCCAGCTACTGATCTATGGACGCTGTCGGTCTCTTTAGAGGATTTGCAGACAGGGCCTTCTGTTCCGCAGAGGTCAGTGATTGCCCCTGGGCGTCACAATTGGGACTATCCTCAGGTGTCTTCTCACCATCTCCCTATTCTGTCTATCGACGTTCGTTGTCAGTCCCTTCTGAGGATTTGGGTTCTTCTACCAGAAGGGTCCATTGGGAGGACACTCCATCGGGCGATGCTGCTGCGACGGATTCTCAGGGTGACCTGCGTCAGGCCGTTTTGGCGCTCACCCGGTTGCTTTCTAGCTACCCTCAAGTTGGCTTCCCTGTGCCTTCTGAGGCACAACCTCCTTTGGTCAGTCGCCAAGATGTCTCGACTGGCCCTTTGGATACTGCACAGTATTCCCAGGAGATTTCTGCAGGTCAGCCCGAGTTGGACAACGTCTCTTCCGCAACAGAGGATGATGATTTTCTTGAAGGTGATGGGCCCCCTCATCAGTCTTGGGGCAGGCTTTGGATTTTGTCTTTGGCTTATTGCTGGTTGGTTTTTCCGGAATGCGAGAACGTTCTGGAAAAACCAATAAAAATACAACAAATGCACAGGTTACAGCGCAAATTATTTTCAAATTGTTATCCCACTGAAGCATTGTTGGTGCTATTGAAACTAACTTTACCTGGTGCATGTGTGCGTAATTTATAACCGGACATTACACATCAGTGAATTGGAGTTCATGGAACCTGTAATTTCGAGCGCCAGTCTTGCTCGACCCTTTTTCGATCTTTTTCGTGCTTTTGCACTCTATTACTTTTCCAACTTGTTTGGAATAGTTTGGAGCATAGACACTTCTGAGTGACAATCTCTTGTTTTTATATCCTGTCAATATTGGTAGGGCCCTGCAAACAAAGCAATGTCATATGATGATCTTAACCAGTGGGTCAGATATCTATGTATTTCACCTTTGCCTTTGTTTGAGTTAGTGATCAAAGCAAACCTGTAAGAGCTATTCAGGGATTCCATGGAGGCCCGCAAATTTTATTACTGTCAGTAACTAGGGAAACACTTTGAAGATATTCTCCTAAACAACATATCCACATACATGTACTCTTGTATTTGACATTCATTGTTTTGAAGCTGAGTCCAGTTTAACTTCACTCCTCTCTGATGATGTGTAGCAGGTGCTCTTACTCTGAAAGTTTGAATGATGGTGATGCCCAAAAGTCTTATAAAACAGTGGAACTCTGTTAATTGAAAAATATTCAATTAACATGGAGGAATTTGGTTTTGTTCTAGCAAGATCAGAATGTTTTGATATTTGGTGTGCCACATCCTTAGGGGGGTGAGATTCAAGTTTGTTAAAGCCAAGTCCCTGTTCATATATGGGCTCCCTGTGGGAGCCCGAATTATAACTTAGTTCAATGTGAGGAATATTCTTTAAAAATCTTTTTTTTAAGATCCACTGGTCAGAATTTTTTGATATTTGGTATAAGCTTTTCTTAGGAGGAGCAGATGCAACTTGTTGAAATCAATTCTCTGGGTTGATATTTAGGCTACCATGCCAGGTGAGCACCTCAGGCCCCTGGGGCCTCTTGTTCTGTTTAGCCCTGAGTAAATTTGCCAATATGTTGAGTAGAGGGTTAAACTTTGATTGAACCTTCTGTTTACAGACTCTTGAAATACAACTAGACAGTCTACCCATAGAGCTTGAGGAAGAAGATTCAGTGAAGAAGGTAATAGATTGGTATCAAATTGATGAATGTAAAAAGGCTATTTCAAGTGCTAATGTTGGTGGGCACTTCACATATCCACCACCTCCAAATTGTTTACAGTTACTGAGAAATAATTATCCTGAAATAAAAGTAAGTACACAAGTTTATGAATTTAATTGTTGCTTAACCATTAACCCTTTACCCAATGCAGACAATATAAAAATTTATTATTTTAAATATAATTTTTTTTAATTTTTCAAAAAATTTCGACAAAACCAAATCATGTGACCCCTCATTGGAACGAGCTCAATGGGCTCGTTCCAATGAGGGGTCACATGATATGGTTTTGTTGAAATATTTTGAAAAATTTAATTTTTTTCAACTGCTCAATTTGTATATTACGCGGGCGGATGCGGGTGATTCATTATGTGAAGGGTTAAAGGTCAGTTTCTGAGTTTGAAAATCTTTGTGGATTTAGAGCATGTTCCCCAAACAGGGTATTCATCTGTGAAATCACACTGGTAATGGTTTCTAGTCAAGTCCTGGCTGGAAGTCATTGCAAAGACACTTGCCTCACAGGTTACAGTGCAATGGAAATTCTGAAAAAAAATTGCTCAGGCCTCAAAGGGTTGAAGAAGGTCTGCATAGACTCTGCATCCTAAATGGACAGAAAATAACTGTACAGTTTTTCTTCTAAATTTTTAGCCTAATATGAGTAATAATAAAATCATAAAACTTTCATGTTCAGGCTAATTAATGGAATGAGTGTTTTTCACATGAATGAATATCCATTGTATTTTATCATGGTGCCATTGGTTGGTGGTATTGGATCTATCTGGGTTGGTGTACTGTTCTTGAATAATGCAACAAAGTCCTCTGTTTTCTTCTGGCACAAATATTCTGCTAAAGCACTGCAAATGGCACCATGATGCACATGTGGCATATATAAAATAAAAATGAAAAAAAGTTTTTGAATTTGTTAACCTAGCCACTACAATAAATCAGTAAATTTGTTTGTCATTGTGACCTCCAAAATTCACCAAATTGGTGTGGCCACCAAAAATAATTCACCTAGCATTGTGAAATCACTGAAATGGCATGCTTGCCAAAAAGGCATGTGACCACTAATTACTCTCTGACCACCAACCTGCCAGATTACCTATTCACCAAAAATCACCAATAAGTCTGGGCACCAAAAATAATTTACCTGGCATTGGGAAATCACCAAAATGGTGTGCTTGCCAAAAAGGTATTACCTCTAATTCATCTGACCACCAGCCTGTCAGATCACCTAATCACCAAAAATCACCAATCAGTCTGGCCACCAAAAATATTTCACCTAGCATTGTGAAATATCTGGGCACCAAAAATAATTTACCTAGCATTGTGAAATCACCAAAATGGTGTGCTTGCCAAAAAAGGTATTACCTCTAATTTGTCTGACCACCAGCCTGTCAGATCACCTAATCACCAAAAATCACCAATCAGTCTGGCCACCAAAAATATTTCACCCAGCATTGTGAAATCACCAAAATGATGTGTGTGCCAAAAAAGTATGTACCTGCCATTTTGTGTGACAACCAGTCTATAAAAGGAGATCTGCTAAAGCATTGCAAATGGCACCATGATGCACATATGGAACAATTGGTAAATAAGCTGTGACATTTTCTATATGCTTCTGTTGTTTGTCATTATCAGTATTTATTTTTACCACATTAGATGTGCTATTTTCAATGTATTTTTAATCTTAAATTAATTTTATTATTGATTAGATATGCAATTTTCAATGTAAATATTGTGTAACATTTGTTCAGTTTGTTTTTTTTTCAAAATTTAGTCAAATAATTAAGTGAACTATCCTATAACCTGACTTATTAAAGTGAAATGAACTATAAGTCATAACCATTGATCGAGCCGACAGAGATTTAATTAACCATTTTGCATCGTCCCACTATATTTCCCTACCTAAATTAAAAAAGTGGAACAAATGGTCACATTTCTTGTTTATAACTTGCCATTGTCATAAGTTATGGCCTCTTATGATCTGTGCAGGCCAGAAAATAAGCAGTCTGACATTTGCAGAATGAGGTCCCCAGAGGGGGAATTTGATGATGCTAACCCATACAGTGGGCCAATTTATACTGTGGATACCTCTTTCTGTTCAGTTTTGAGACCCTGATTCAGATTGAGATTCACAGAGGGTAAATTTAGTGATGCTACCCTGCTATGCAGGGTAGCATTACTAAATTCACACTATGGGGACCTCATATTTTTATACTGTACCAATGACCCAGACTTAGCTGGTGCTAACTCCACAAAAACCAGGGCCAAACACAAATTTTGCCCCCCAATCCCCAAAATTTGCATCCAAAACAAAAAGAAATCATGTCCTAAAGGACCTCCATAGTACGACTCTACTGCGCATGCGCAGTGACGCAGTCGTCCCGAAATTGGCGCCAAATATCATTCTCTGTTTGGCCCTTCATCAGTCAACATCTCACTGATCTTTGTGCTTGTAAATCTCAGTTTAAAGGATGCCAGACACGTAATTCTTGGAGAAAATGTGATTCTAAGGAGGATAGAAGGAGGAGAGGAAAAAAGAAGTGGCAAAAAATAATCAGGGCTGTACTTAAAATTTTTTGTTAAAATTATGTTAAGTTGCCTATTTTCGAGGCAAACGCCTCTTGTTGTCATTCTTGCTAATTGTTGCACTGCTTATTCAGTGTTTCCTCTCCCCTAACCTTCTAAAGTCCCCCCTTGCAATTCTCCCATGCTTTTGGCATATTTTTGAGAAGTTTCATTTCTAAAATTTCCCTGGGAGAGTTGCTTGGTTACAGAATGTTTTCTGTTATTTTCCCCATAGTTACGTTTTCACCCATGGGTGTATAACGTTTGTGTTCTGCATCTTCCATCTGATGTTCTGCAGATTCTCCCCTGGGAGTCTCTGTTTTGCATCAGATAGAGTGTAATTGAGGACTGATTCCGGGCCAGTTTTTTCAGTGCCTGGAGTCATGTTTTCTTCTGTGTTTACACTGTTTGTTTTCATTGGCAACAGCCTTTTTTGAGGGGGGCTGTTTGTCTTTGAGGTAGTTTATCTCATTATAAGATACATTTATATTATCCGAAAGTGTCTCATTAATTAAGTTATATAATTTTAAAATTTTTGACCACACTTTGCCATCGGATCCATCGGGGCTCAACGTTACTTTTCAGCAACTTGGGCTTCTCTGAAAAAATATTTTTTCAAAATTATTTTGTTTTGCAATTGTTTTTTCATTTATTAATGGATCATGTTATTATGTATCTTTGTGTCAGGGGTTTTTGCGAGTAACTAGGACTTATTGTTGTTCCTTCACAATGAAAGGAACTTGTTCAAATTGTAATAGGAAGAAATCTTCCTCTGACTTTCATGATTATTGCATAAATTGTAGTCAGTGTTCTCGCATTAATCCCTGTACTGTATGTGAACATTGGGATGAGAAACATTGGAAACGTGTGTCACGATATGTTGTTTCTGGAGAAAGAGCGATGCCGGCTCTTTCTCCACAAGGTCACTCTACTCTCTCAGTTTCTATTTCAGAGGAACCAGAACAGGGTGATGTTTCCATGTTATCCTCTTCAAGTGTGCGTCCGTCGTCACAATTAAATACAGAGCTAGCGGCAAAAGTGCTCATGGAGATTAGACAAATGTCGTCCGCTAGCTCGCCCGGTGTAGCGTCCATTCACCGAATGGTTCGGCAGCCGGGTTCGTCCGATGCGGTCCAAGAGGAAATTTTGGGTGATGCGAGCACTATAAAAATAATAGATGCACACCCAGTGACGGCGGATAGTGAACGAGAACGGAGGAAGCCTTTTAGTCCGGTTCCTAGCTCGTCCAGGTCCAGCCGGGCCGCGA
This sequence comes from Pictodentalium vernedei, assembly GCA_031216915.1. Lineage (NCBI taxonomy): Eukaryota > Metazoa > Mollusca > Scaphopoda > Dentaliida > Dentaliidae > Pictodentalium > Pictodentalium vernedei. The sequence goes on from CM062292.1 coordinate 436,990,096, forward strand.
GCGAGAGAGGCCCCTCTCTCGTACAACAACATCTGGGACCAGATGTTGTGGTACAAAATGTGTCTTTAGCGGAGCATACGTCCGTCGCTCGGGACGCTCCGTTGTTTAAGCAGTCCGCAGAGACTGTTAAGGCTTCCTCTTCTCGCCGGCGCACACGACCGCACCTTGGCTGCGTGACCTCCGATATCTTGCCAGCTTCGCCGAGGAAGGATTATTCGGCGACCAGGTCACACCATCCGGCAGCCAGGGACTCGAGACCGATGGACTCCGGACGTTCGCATAGGAAAAGTATGCGGGAGCCATCCGATGCGGAGCTGCCCTCGGCAAAGCAGCGAAAGACCGCTCCTCCGCAGGTCTCGACGTCGGACATTCTAGTGCAGATAGCACAGCTTATCGCAGCATCCCAGCAGCCGACAGAAACGGTGTCGGATCGAGAATTATCCGACGGCGCTGGGTCGGTACGCTCCGCCGAAGCATCGGGGGCGGACGACCGGGAACATCGGGAGGTCCGACCGGATGGTGAAAGGGATACGGATGAATTGGAGCTATCCCTTTCGGAACAACACAAAGCTGCCGTAGACTTCATCCGGCACTTTCTTCCTCAAGTTGTTCCGTCGGGCCAGACTGCTGCGCTTCCGGACAGGAGAATTATAGCGTCATTGGACTCTGATTTTTTCGAGCGGTTCAGGGACATCGCTCCCGAGTTTCCGTCGCAGTCCAATAATGTTGCAAGAACATTTGAATTATTGAACGACGCTATTTTTAAACTTGCTTCCAGGACAGGGAAAGCAGGCTTCTTGTCCGCAAATACTCTCAACCTGCCTTTCATTAATGCAAAGAATAAATTCGACACGGCAGGTCAGGGTATACCGAGAGTTCCTCTGCGTATGGACGACGAGGCGGAAGACTTAGAGCTATCATTACCGTCGTCAGCTTCTATTCCAACCGCAGTGTTGGAAACAGCTATTGCGTCTAACAGAGCCAATTTAGATGCCTTATCTTACGCAGATCACCTTACGAAGGCGTTATCACTGCGTCTTCAAGGGGAAGAGTTTCAGGATATACAATCCTCCTTAAGACTTCTTTCAAGGGCAGTAGCTTATTCCACGTGTAACTCCGCCCTTTCAGTGGCTAATCTGGAGTTGGTTAGACGTGACGCAGCCCTGTCTACATCCACACTAGTGGATTCTAAGGTGAAGAACTCTCTTAGAGTCGCTTCGGTCTCAGGAGATCTTCTCTTTGACGGCAAGCTTTCCGCTATTTATGATAATATTAAAAAGAAAGCTAGTGATTCTCTGTTGTTTAGATCCGCTCCTAAAAGGTCGGATTCAGCAGACACGAATAAGGCGGGCACTTCTGGGTCTTATCCGCCCAAGAGAGGTTCCTATAGAGGTTCCGGTGCGTCCTCTAGCTCTTATTCGAGAGACCGTCAGGATAGCGACTCTCGTTCGGGACGTCCTTCAGGCCGGGACAATCGGTCGGACGCCCCGAGGTCGACGAGGCGAGGTGCGGGTCGTGGAAGACGTGGTTTCTCCTACCGCAGGCCTCGCAGATCCAGGAGGTGATGGCTCAAACCTCTATCGCGTTCCGGTTGGCGGAAGGTTGTCGAGTTTTTCTCAAGAGTGGGCGTCGATTACGGACGACCCTTGGGTGAGAGGAGTGACTTCGGAAGGTCTAAAGATATCCTTCAAACGAAAGCCTCCATTAACTCGAAGTCCAAAGTGGACTCATCTTCCGTCAAACCCTCAGAAAAGAGACGCTCTGCTATCAGAGGTGCAGTCTCTTTTAATGAAGAACGCGGTAGAGGTCGTAGAAAACCAGGAATCGCCGGGATTCTACAGCCATCTGTTTCTGGTTCCGAAACCAGACGGCTCGTTCCGTCCAGTCATAGATTTGAGCTGGATAAACAAGCTGATCATCGCTCCGAAGTTTTATATGGAGACGATTCGATCGGTCAGAGCGAGTATTCGGGTGAACGATTATGCAACGAGCATAGATCTCAAAGATGCGTACTTTCACGTCATGGTACATCCGACATTCCGAAAGTATCTACGCTTCGCAGTCCTAGGAGTGGTGTATCAGTTCCGGGCCATGTGCTTCGGATTGAATCTAGCACCCTGGGCTTTCACTCGAGTAATGAACTCGGTAATGATTTACTTCCGAGCTCATTCGTCTGCGGTAACGTCGGCCTACCTGGACGACATTCTTCAGAGGTACGGCAACGAGTTAACGCTTCAGAACGATGTTCAGAATCTTCTTCTATTGCTCCGACGTCTCGGTTTCATAGTAAACGAGGAGAAGTCGGATCTGGTGCCGTCCAAGTCATTCACTCATCTGGGAATGAGCTTCGAGACGCACAACAATCTCGTTCGTCTGCCGTTAACCAGAGCGAAATTAGTCAGTTGTTACGCTCGCTATTGTCTAAATACAGACAAAGTCACAGCGAGAGAATTTATGAGACTGATAGGTCTGTGCGGAGCCGCTGCGGATCTCATTCCGATGGGACGGCTACGCACACGGCCTCTTCAAATTTTCTTGACTCAGAATTGGAGTGTGAAAATTCATTCGCTCGATGTAGACGTTCTCTTGTCAGATCAAGTGAAACAAGAGATTCAGACTTGGGCAAACATTCAGTGGTTAACTCAAGGAGTTCCGCTGCAGTTGCCGGATCCGAGTTTTACCATTATGACGGATGCCAGTCAAACAGGTTGGGGTGCATCATTAATCCCAACGGATTCGAGATGCCAGGGTCTTTGGGATCCGCAATTCCTGTGCAAGCACATAAACATCAAGGAAATGATGTCAATTTGGCTTGCGTTACGTCACTGGATGGACATTATTCACGATGCTCATGTCCAAATCCTATCCGACAATACGACAGTAGTGGCGTATATACGGAATCAGGGAGGCACTCATTCAGTTCCGTTGTTCAATCTAACGGAAAGAATCCTTCTGTTTGCGTTGGAACATCACGTTCTTCTTTCGGTCCGTCACATACCGGGTCGTCTGAATGTGCTAGCAGACTCCCTTTCTCGAAAGGGTCGCTTGTTGCCGTCGGAGTGGACTCTCAACAAACAAGTATTCAATCAGATTTGCTACCAATGGGAACGGCCAATGATAGACTTATTTGCGACACATCTCAACAATCAGTTGCAGACGTATGTGTCCCCGTGTCCGGATCCAAGAGCATTTGCTGTAGACGCTCTATCGATCCCTTGGGACGGAATGATAGGATATGCGTATCCTCCAGCGCCGTTAATTCTACAAGTATTGCTAAAGATAAAACAATCTCAATGCAAGATTCTGTTGGTAGCATCTCTGTCGCCACAGAGACCGTGGATAAATCTACTCAGGTGTCTGTTGTGGGACCTACCGCGGAAGCTCCCTCCACGAGAGGATCTTCTTTGGCAGGGGAAATCGCGCCAACTGCATCACAACCCGCAAGGTCTCAACCTTCACGTTTTTCCGTTGTGCGGTCCTTCTTGCATGGCAAGCACTTTACAGGACGAGCAGTGGACGCGATTTCTAACTGTAGGAGGACCTCCTCTTCGCTAAACTATGCGGCTAAGTGGAAGGTTTTCCGTCGTTGGTGTAGGGATCATTCTGTTGATATATTTGATCCCTCTATACCAGACATTGCTAACTTTCTAGTATACTTGTTTGACGAAATCAAACTGCAACCGGTTACTATAAAGGGTTATAGATCTATGTTATCTGATACCTATGCACATCATGATAGTTTACAAATTGGATCTAATGTCTCTTTATCGAAATTGGTTAGAAACTTTTCGATAAATAGACCCAGAACTCTTAGATTAATTCCTAAGTGGAATTTAGCTTGGGTTCTCCTTAAATTGAAGGAAAAGCCATTTGAACCTCTTGGGACAGTAGATTTCAAATTCTTATCTTATAAGACAGCTTTTCTCTTAGCTTTCTCTTCTGCTAGAAGAGTCAGTGAGCTTCATGCACTATCGGTGGATGATTCTCATTATCGTAGTGTTGGGAACACTATCACCTTCACTACTAACGTCGGTTTTTTAGCTAAGAATCAGGCTCCTAATAAATATCCGGAACCTATTGTTATTAAGGCTCTTCCGTCTTCAGACGGGCGTAGGCCTTTACTCTGTCCTGTTAGAGCACTACGTATCTATAAACAGAGATCTCAGTTCATCAGAAAGGGACGGAAACGTTTCTTTCTGTCTTTGATGCCTAATAGAAAGGACATTTCAGTCCATTCTATTGCTAGATGGATTCAGTTAACTATCCGTACTGCGTATGAAGATTTATCTTCTTCTCAGCAGTCTGTGCTTAAGATTTCTGCTCATGAAGTAAGAGCTCTTTCTACTTCCTGGGCTTATGCTAATAGTGTTGCTATTACAGATTTAATGAAGGCTGCTTATTGGTCTCAGCCATCCACATTTACTAATTTTTATCTCAGAAATATTGAGTCCATTTCTGGAGACCTGCATTGTTTAGGTCCGTTATCTGTTGCTCAGAATGTCGTCCACTAAACAGTTGCAACTATAGTTATGCAGGCTTTCTGTTCCGGCAGTGACTCCGTCCGGCTGCCCTCTTCGCTCTGGGCTATTTGACCCAGGGCAAGGGGAAGGGGGGGGGGCGGGTGTTCCCTTAGGTCACCTGCTTTATAGTGAAAAGCAAGGGAATGCCTCCTCCAAGACAGTATTTCTGAGTCGCTTCCGGGATGGTTTTAAAGTGTAATATTAATGTTTAATTTCATTCATGTCTTATTTTTAAAGTGTAGCTCGGTGTGAAGCATTTGTATATGTCAAGTGTCAAACGGGCTTTAATATACAATACTCGGACACTTTTAAATGATTATAAAGAGTCTCAATTCTCTGGACTACTTTATTTATTGGCTTGTTTTAATAATAATTAGTATAAAGGTTATACTGGATATTAATAGAGAACATGAATGTTATTGTGCTCAATTATTAAGGGTAGTGTATCTTTCTAATTTAAATATTAAATAAGAAAGATACATGTAAAGCCTAATACTCCTTTTCTCCTTAAGGGGTTATCTCTTTATTTTATAATTGAGCTTATTGGATTTTCCTCTATGTCCTAGGCCCTCCAGCCTGTTTACTATTCAGCTAAGTCTGGGTCATTGGTACAGTATAAAAATGTTAAAAAATTTATAGTAATTTATATATTTTTTATACTTACCAATGACCCAGACGGGGATGGCCCTCCCTGAGTTGGGAACTCTTGCCTCCCCGCTGAGTACATAGCGCTGACCAGGCACTGCCAGTAAGAATGATATTTGGCGCCAATTTCGGGACGACTGCGTCACTGCGCATGCGCAGTAGAGTCGTACTATGGAGGTCCTTTAGGACATGATTTCTTTTTGTTTTGGATGCAAATTTTGGGGATTGGGGGGCAAAATTTGTGTTTGGCCCTGGTTTTTGTGGAGTTAGCACCAGCTAAGTCTGGGTCATTGGTAAGTATAAAAAATATATAAATTACTATAAATTTTTTAACTTTTCAGATGTCGGTCTGCTTATTTTCTGGCTTGGATCTGTGGCAGGACTTCATATGTATTCGTTTATAGAGCACTTGAATGCATGACTGTTTTACATGTAGTTTTGGGGGTGTGGTGGCTCAGTAGGTAGAGGAGCAGGCTGCAAGCTGAGAGGTCCTCTTTTCAAACTTCCTTCACCCATAAAGCTGTCCGACATGAGGTGACCCTGACTGTCGAAAGTGTTGTTAAACCCCAATAAATAAATAAATACATGTAGTTTCTTTTTATTTTGGGCTCAGCTAAAATTCTGACAGTTTTGTTCAGACATTTGGAGATATTTTTTTTATTCATTGTGTGAAGTTTCTTGAAGCTTTTTTTTAAAAAAAAAAAGACGTTGAACTCAGGTATTTTTTGTTTGATATATTATTTAGCCAGAATAGGAAAAACAAATTAGAAATTTCATTAGATTTTGTAATTAAGCTACAGATTAAATATTGATTGAATTCTAACAGGTTTTACAGAGCCAGGATTGGGATAAAGAAATTGAAAGTGTTGCCTTGAAAGAAAGTCGAAGGGTATTTATCCAGGCTTATTTAGTTCATGTACAGTACATCCAGTCAGAGAGAGAACACAGAGAGCACAGGTTTTAATAATCTATCATAATTAACTAATGAGTTTTTTTCACAAATAATTTTATCCCTTTCAACACTGGCACCCTAGAAGGTATCATTTCAGTCAATACTGTCAACAGTGAAATAGGCAAAACCATCCTGGAATGTTGAGAGGTTCAGTAATAATTTAATCCAATAGCTCTGTTGGATTAAATTATTACCGAGCCTCACTTCAGATTTTTTGTTCTTTATATTGTCTGCGCGTCCACTACCAATTTTTTCTTCATGTAAAAATTTATGTACACCAGATTGAAAGAGTTATACAGTCGAACCCTGTTAATTGATTAGCCACTTTGCCAATGAAAATTATTCAATTAACAGGGATTGTGTCACTTTCCTGTTTTCTGGAGATAAACTTGGCATTTATTCTATTATATCTTGTTTGACAGAGTTCTATTGAGCTCTGTCAAACAAGATATAATAGACTAAATGCCTGTATTAGATGTACTGAGGCCAAATATGTCTATAAACAAAGGAAAACTGGGGAGAGTCAGGGTAATTTCTCGACAGGTTACAAGATTTTTTATTCAATTAACAGGAGTTTACTCTATAACCTATATTCAATTAGCAGGTCAAATTTGTACTGGAGGTATGGTAAATGGTTTTGTGTTGGAAAATTATATTCAATTAACAGGGTTATTCAGTCAAGAGATATCCAATTGAGTGGGCTCCACTGTACTTTGCAAAATTCACCATAGGCTGTGGTACCAATATGGTGGAGCCAACTTAAAGGGATTTTTCTTAACTAAATAACCCTCTTATATGCATATAACTTCCAAACTCCATCATAACTTTAGTACAAATTTAACTTTCATTGCATAAAGGTTATTGAGTAAACCACTGCCAATAAAGTAATAAAGTTGTGATCACCAGAATAATTCACTGAATTCTCCACGTGTCTAAATGCTTTGGGCCTCAGTATGTCCTATTTAAACTTTAATCTGCTATATCTTGTACCACAGAGCTCCATACGCACTGTCAAACACGATAGAATAAATGCTCATTTTATCACTACGATACAGCAACTTGACTACATTCAAGTCTGGAAAGAAGCAGACTGTCATCTATAGAATGAGGTCCCCAGAGGGTGAATTTGGTGATGCTACCCAGCACAGCAGGATAGCATTACTAAATTTACACTCTGTGAACCTCAATCTAAAATCAAGGTCTCAGGCCTAATCAGAAAGACATACACAGCAATCAGCAAATTCTCTTTCTCGGGACTTCATTCTGCAAATGACAGATTGCTTATTTCCAGGCTTGACTACATTCCTGTTAATTGTGTTAATTTCATACTCCTAGTAACTGAATATGTTTCTCTGACAAAGGGCCTGTTTAATGAACAGGGTTCAACTATATTATGTATAAGCTGCAAAAAAAATGTCATTGGGTACAAGCCTGAATATGAGCAGACTGTCATCTGCACAGTGAGGTCCCCAGAGGGGGAATTTGGTGATGCCACCCTGCTGTGGCAGACTGTCATCTGCAAAATGAGGTCCCAGAGGGGGAATTTGGTGATGCTATCCTGCACAGCAGGGTAGCATCACAAAATTTACCCTTTGTGAACCTCAGTCTGAATCAAGGTCCCAAGCTAAAACAGAAAGATGTACCTAGAGGACAAATTGGCCCACTGTAGGGGATAGCATCAGCAAATTCACCCTCTGGGAACCGCATTTTGCAAATGACAGGTTCCTTATATTCAGGCTTGATTGGGTATATACCCGTCATATGAACATCTTAACTAGAGCTCGGGATATCTATATATATCTATGTAAAATAAAAGCGGTCCTCTGTTTTCAGGAAAAGAAAAGTTGACAGTAAAGAACAATCAACACTGCAGGTAGATTTTTAGTACTTATTTAACCCTTTGAGACTTTAATTATCCTGATGTTCAAACGTCACTGGGAATTCAGTTTCTTCAACGTTTTTCAAAATGTGACGTCAAATGTCGGAAAGTACAAATAATAAGATATTTTTCACATTAGTGATTAACTGGTTGAGGGCTAGATTATTTTTGGTGGTCTTAATTTGTTATTCAAAACTTGTTTTATTACAAATTATTGGAGAGTGCCCACAGGCACTCTCCAATTATTTATAATAAAACAAATTTAGATAAACCAAGTATTATTTGTGTTTGACTGAATATGAAATATAAGCAAGGAAAGTGTTGGCTTTTGCTCTGGTATCCTCATTTTTTGAAAACCCTGATAGTGGCTTCTAGCAATCAACCAGTTAAGAAGTCTTGACAGCAGGATTATATTAGTATTTTAAGCTGCGATAACATTTGGCTCAACGATTGTCACTGAACACTATTCGGGAGAAAAAAGGAATTGAGGTTAAAACTTTAAAAAATCGACAAGTGATAACAAATCAAATGACCACAAAGTATCAACGTGCTGTTTAATTTCGTACGTCATAAGACGTACAAAAGTATCAAAGGGTTAATACATTGGGTTCCAGTTAAACAGAGAATTGATTTCAAAATATTGATCTTAGTGTTCAAATTAATCCACAAACTGGCAGCAGTTAACCTGCAAGAGCTCCTCACTGTATATAAACCATCACGCAGTCTCAGATCTAAAAACCAAATTCAACTAGTTGTATCTTTTAGCAGATCTAATCAGGCTCATGATCGTGTGTTCTCCATTGTGGGTCCTGTCAGATTGAAGTTTGGTGAAATCGGGTCCCTGAGTTAGTTTTTGGGCTCTCTATTGGAGCCCAAATTTTAACTTTCTGCAAAACGTGGAATATTCTTTAAAAATGTTCTTCTTCAGATTCACCAGTCAGAATCCTCGCATATTTGGTTTACATCATCTCTATGGGGGTGGCCAGATTCAAGTTTGTTCAAATTGAGTTTCTCGGTTAATATTTGGGTTCCCTATGGGAGCCCAAATTTTTACTCAGTGCAATATGAGAAAATTTCTTTAAAAATCTTCTTCTTCAGATCCACCAGTCAGAATCCTTTAACATTTGGTATACATCATCTCGAGGGTTGGGGGATGGGGTGGGGGGGGGGCAGATTCAAGTTTGTTCAAATCGGGCCCCTGGGTTGAAATTTTTTTATTTTTTGTATGCACTTTGTTCAATTTTGAGACAAAAAAACCCCAAATTTTTAGCCTGAAAATTTTGGGTCCGGTTCAGACTGTATACTGTATTATGTATATTTTTTGGAGTTGAGGTTTTTGTGTTGTTAAATTCGTCTTTTCTGTAATACATTATGTCTGTGTTCAGTGCAATAAGTCTTTATTAAAAAATTATATATCCCAAGCAAAATTGACTTGTTTATTTTTTTGTTGACCTCTTTTTGGAAGCTGTCACTTGTTTCAAATGAGTGTGCAGGCTGCTGTCAATAGTCGCCGGAAACATGCCCACAACATATAGTTTCCACAGTGGTTGAACATCATCAGAAAGATACTGATTGAACACTGCCACTTTTGAGCGGTGCACAACTCATTGTCCGAACGAAATGATTTCGCGCGCCAAAGGCGCGCAGGGACAATATGGGGGACAAGCCCCTTTCGACCCTCGTTGACTGTATGATTTTGGTTTTGTATGTCTCGGCGTGTCAAAGGAGGAAAAGGAAGGAATGAAGAGGTTTATCCCTTTCTGCCCTTCTTGCGGCTCTTCTTCTTAGGTGGAGGTTAGGAATCTGCATGAGCAAATGGAATGTTACTTTGAGTTAATGATATGCTTTGAAACAAAACAACAAGTGTCATGTAAGAAAGTGAACAGATCGCTGAAGGTGATTTTTTTAAATCTATGCTTCTTTCACTTAATTTTAGTTTAATCGTGGTTTAAATATAGAACCCAACACAGGTAGAGTATGGGGGACAGGAATCAACTTGTTGGAGTTTTTCCAATATTTCCTGAACACCTGCATTGCTTGTGAAACACACGGAAAACTTCAGCTTAGATCATTGATTCCTGTTCCCTGGACACCACTCTCACTGTGTTCTGTCTTAACCCTTTACCCAACAGGACATCAAGATTTATTATTTTAAGTATTGTTTTTTAGCATTTCTAAAAAAAATTTAAACAAAATCATATCATGTGATTGTGACCCCTCATTGGAACAAGCTTGTTCCAATGAGGGATCACATGCTATGGTTTGTTGAAATTTTTTTTATTTTAAAATATTGTTTTTTGTCACTGCTCACTTTGTAGATTACACGGGCAGATGTGGGCGATTCATTGGGTAAAGGGTTAATATCTCTCACCTATTTGTTTCAGCTGTCTAAGACACTGAATGCAGATGGACAGATGTCATCAGAAAATTATTCAGCACTTGGTAATAGTTTTGATGATGTCAGTATTTACACAGCTCCAATACCTCACAGGAAACTGAAGTGTGCATCAACAGATGTTTTAGGAGTCCCATGGAACTGTGATGATCAGCTATATCAGAATTTGAATGAACTGGAAAACTGGAAAGGTATGGTACAGTGGAGCCCACTTAATTGGATACCTCTTAACTGAATAACCCTGTTAATTGAATATAATTTTCCAACACAAAACCATTTACCTTACCTCCAGTACAAATTTGACCTGTTAATTGAATATAACTTATAGAGTAAACTCCTGTTAATTGAATAAAAAATCTTGTAACCTGTCGAGAAATTACCCGGACTCTCCCCAGTTTTCCTGTTTGTAGATCTATTTAGCATCAGTACATCCAATACAGGCATTTAATCTATTATAACTTGTTTGACAGAGCTCAATGAGCTCTATCAAACAAGATATAATAGAATAAATCCTAAGTTTATCTCTACAGGAAAGTGACATAGACCCTGTTAATTGAATACTCCTGTTAATTGAATAATTTTCACTGGCAAAGTGGTTATTCAAGTAACAGGGTACCAATGTATTCAAAACTAATTTACTTAGAGAACACATGTCTTTCTGACTTCAACTAATTAATATTCATGACATAAGGTTATGAATGAGAATTCTGAGATATTATTGACATTACTCTTCAAAGAAAATAACCACATGGTTCTTAATTTGTTTTGGAAGTTGGACAAACAATAAAACCCAATTTTATTCCACAAAAGTTGTTCAGTGTTTTATTGATTATAAATATGTAAGTCTCTGCTGTTTATTTGTAAAAAATAAGAAAATGAATTATCAAATTATTAGAACACTAATAACCACAACAGAACTGCATTCATCTGCCAACTTCGTTCTATGCTATTCCTCCTGGTAAATGTTTTGAGCTTCATTCCGGGGGCATAAAGATACCAAATTTTTTTTTAAAAATCGGAATGGGCGGGGATGAAAATGTAGCATATTTTTTATGATGGTCTTACCTTTGATGCATTTCGGCGACGGCGTCCATAAATGATAAAACTGTTGCGTTCAGCTTTATGTTTCTTTCATTTTGTTTTATTCTGCCCTGATTCAGGCTTATCAAATATTACGTATGTAAGATGGCAGTGCCCATTAGTAAAATAAATGTGCTCCTATTCAATAATTAAATCATTAATTAAAGCTCTCAACATTGATAACAAACTGTTGTCGAGATTGGAGGTTTGCACAGTGCATTGGCTGGCGATTACCATCAATTAAACACGAAACACTGTCCATCTGACATCTGCATCAACACTTGGCTGATTTCGTATCCAAAACATTGGCATTTGGATGACGAGTCATTTATCTTATCGGCTCATCACTAATGTGACCCCTTTATTGTAATGAGCTCATTCCAATGATGGGCCCCATGATATGATTTTGTTGAAATTTTTTTTTCTTCCAACTCATGAATTTGTATATTATGTGAGACAGATGTGGCTGATTCATTAGGTAAAGGGTTAACATCCAGATAAACCTACATTCAATGTTGGACTGGTTAGTTCTCATTTATGATCACTAGGCTGACTGAAGTGTGTCGGTCGATATACTTTTCCCTTAGACGCTATTCGTGGGTCAGTACACCCAAGCCAGAAAATAAGCAGACTGTCATCTGTAAAATGAGGTTACCAGAGGGTGAATTTAGTGATGCTACCCTGCACAGCAGGGTAGCATCACTAAATTTACCCTCTGTGAACCTCTATCTGAATCAGAGTCTCAAAACTTAATCAGAAAGAGGTGCCCAGAGGATAAATTGGCCCGCTGTATGGGATAGCATCATCAAATCACCCTCTGGGGACCTCATTCTGCAAATGTCAGACTGCTTATTTTCAAGCCTGAATACACCTATGGTTCATGCACCCACCCAATGGGAGTATAGTGTAGGGAAGGTGGTGAATGACAATCTAAAGCATTGAGCAACGAGTTTGAATAATATTTTGTTCAAAAGTCTCAGGAAGAACTTTTCCTCTCACCAGACACAATTCCGATATTTTACTTGTTACGTATACCACCAACTCTCACTTCAAGATAACAAATTTTATGAACATTTAATCACAATGTCAAACCACTACTTAATGTTTCTCTTTTCAGACACATCTGGTTGGAATCTTGTTTGGCAAGGACTAAACTACCCGTCTACTTTACATAGTGTTCTAACTGCATCCCAGAAAGTGACAAAAAGGACTAGTTTATTAGAAATGTTGAGTGGAAAGTGTGAAAAGGACATATTCAGCTCAAGTGTACTTATAACTGAAGAACTTGTAAATCATGTATTAAACACTGCCGAGGAAGTGTCTAACCAACGATTTCTTGTTGTGTTAGATTTATACAGGTTTCATAAACACACTGTGTGTGTGAATGTTAATCGAGCATTTCCACTTGGAATTTAGACTAAGAATTGTTCAAAGAGAAGGAATCATTTGAATCTCATTTTATTGTATTGCATCACTTGAATATTCCTAAAGTTCGTAGAGAGTGTATTATCACTAAATCACCTGCGGAGTGGAGATTCTATCCATAATAATAAAATAATAACTACAAATTTGTTGCAAAGCATAACAAGCACAAGCAAAGTTCCAGCCAATGGACCTCCGGGTTATACCCGGAGGTCCATTGGCTGAAACATTGCTTGTGTTTTTTGTCCACATCTACAGAATTTGAAAGTGATACTTTGGGTGACAACTCCACTCCACAGGTGATTTTGTTACAATCCACTCTCCACGTGCTTCAGGAGTATTCAAGTGATGCAATACAAAGTATAATGAGATTCAAATTATATCTTTTCTTTGAAAATTGTTTACAATTTCTCGCCATATATCATAGAATCTCACCTTCTGGAAAGGAAATTTGAAACATTGAATCTCAATTGTTTTCTGCATCAGTATTGATTGCACAGTATTTTATTCATAAAATTTCAACCTACTGGCATTAGCATGTTGCGACCACGGGGCCAATACTATAAAACTTTTACAAATGTATTTTCTAGAATTGTATTTTCTACCTATTAATATAAATGACTAAAATGAATCATTAGCATTTTAAAAGATATGGCAATTTGCCACTTGGCAAATTGCCATATCTTTGAAAATGCTAATGGTTCATTTTACCAGTTTAAAGTCAGAACTGGGGAATACAATTCTAGAAAATACCATTATAAAAGTTTTATAAGTATTTTCCCCAGATTGCAGTCTGATTGAGAAAGAGACTGTTTTTATACATTTCTTCTTAATTATAACACTTAAAATCATTTTTAGAAGCTGGTCCTGAGAGCTTCCCAAGATATGGTGTCAAGGTTTGAAGATGTGAATAAACAGAAATAACATTGACATGTCTTTGTGGTTAATCTTTGGCTTATTTCCTTTAGTATAGAGATCACACTTAATTTGATATTTATTTATTGATGTTGAAGGTCACATATTTGTGCACAATTGCTAATTGTGACTACAACATGGAGATAAAGTAAAGGCAATCGTTTATACACATGTTGCTCATTTTAGAGGACTTCCACCCCATACATTGGTGACTGGGTACTATTCTACCAGTAAAACAGAATTAACATGCACTGCTTCACTTCCCAGGGTTCACATGACGGAATTGGATATTTCTTAATAGAATAACACTGTTCATTGCACATACCTTCCAAACACTGAACCATTTACCATGATTTCAATACAAAGTTACCTGTTATTGCCAAAAGGTTTTTGAAGACTTTAACTCCCGATTGCCTACATGGGGGCACAATGACGCTGTGTACTAAGGCGTACTGCACATCGAAGGTGCGCATGTCTTCAACAAATCTAACCCTGCCTGTGCCGCGGTGCAGAGTTCAGAGTTACGATGTTGGAGAGCTGACAGCTGTTCGTCGTTGCTCGGTGGTTCTCTCCGGGTACTGCAGCTTCCTCCACCCGTATAACTGTCACCGACATGATATGACCCTGGCTGTTAATGTGTCGTTAAATGCTAATAAAAAAAAAAAAATTAAAAAAAAGACTTTAACTCTTTACATGCATGCTTCTCTTGCCATTGAAATAAGTATAATTTGAGCATGTTTAATCAAATTTCCCCGGATAGAATGAATGTACCTTCTGACCAATGATTTCTTGAGTTAAATTAACATGAATTTTTCATTAAATCTAGTCATGGCTGCTTCATAGCAGCCATGACTAGATTTGGTGAAAACTATTTTGAGAATACTCATCAGGTTAAGAGTTAATCTAAAATCTGTCAATGAATTACCATGACAACCACCGAATTCCCTGCTTTTATAAACCTATATTTGGTTTCACTATATCCAATATAAGCATTTAACCCTTACCCAACAAATCAGCTGCATCTACTCACATAATTTACAATTTATTATTTATTTATTTATTGGGGTTTAATGACACTTTTGACAACCATAGTCACCACGTCGTCGCCTGAGTGCTAGAATGTTCTATGTCCCCTATGGGACATAGAACATTCTAGCACTCAGTCGACGACGTGTCAGACAGTTTGCAGGTGGAGGAAGCTGGAGTACCTGGAGAGAACCACTGAGCAATGGCAAGCACCTCCCCAACATAATAACTCTGCACAAGCAGGGTTAGCATTGGTGGAAGACAAGTGCACCATCGACGTGCAGTACGCCTTAGTACATACCGCCACTGCGCCCTCATGAGGGCAGGCAGGATGAAGTGCCTTGCCCAAGGACACAATGCAGAAACCCCTGACAGGAATCGAACTGTGGACCTTTCGGTTTAAAGTTCAAGCCGTTACCACAACGTAATTTACAAAATGAGCCAATTGGAAAACAATTATTTTTCCAAACATTTCAACAAAACCATATAATGTGACTCCATCATTGGAATGAGCTTGTTGAGCTCATTCCATGAGGGGTCATATGATATGGTTTTGTTGAAAGTTTTTGCAAAATTTGAAAAAATAATATTCAAAATAATAAATTTTGATATCGAGTCTGTTAGGTAAACGGTTAATCTGCTTTATCTTGGTGACAGAGCTTCAATGGAGGAAATGCTCAATGAGCTCTGTCAAATAAGATTGTATTAGAATACAAGTAAAAATGGCTGAATTTCTGTTAATTGAAAGTATTTGTACTTACAAACCGGCTATTCATTTAACCCTTACAGGCCTAATTCCGACTTTGATAACTTTTTTAATGCAAAGGAACAGGTGCCTCAACATGCACTGTTTGGGTAAACTCAAAACTTGCTTTCCAAGTACCTTGTCAGTTGTTTCTAGGCAAGTCTTGGCTGCCTCTGTAGGCAGCCAAGACTTGCCTAGAAACAACTGCAAAGCTGCTGGGGGTTGACTTTCAACGTTCAGCAAAAATGTATAAAAATCTCCAGACCCTTAAGTATTAACAGGGTTCTACTCAGGGGTTTTCATATTGCAGTAACTGGTTTTCGTCAGATCACCGAAGTTAAGCAATGTCGAGCACGGTTAGACCTTGAATGGGTGACTGTCTGAGCGATCGACTTGGACTACCGTGTTGTGTCCTTGGGCAAGGCACTTAACCCTGATTGTCCACATGGGGGCACGATGACACCATGTACTAAGGCGTACTGAACGACTATGGTGTGCATTTCTTCAACCAATCTAACCCTGCCTGTGCTGCTGTGCGGAGTTACGATGTTGGGGAGCTGCCAGCTGCTCGAAGTTGCTCTGTGGTACTCCCCGAGTACTCCAGCTTCCTCCACCCATCAAACTGTCATGACACATTATGACCTTGTCTGTTAAAGTGTCTTTAAACCCTAATAAATAAATAATATAAATAAATAAATAGGGGTTTCGCAAAGTATGGATGGAGGGAATAGAAGTGACCATCCCACCTGCCACCTAAATAATCTTTCTAGTTGGGACATTTTTGTCTGGATTGGAGGCTTAGATATTGATTCGTTCTTGCTAGTAATCATGCACTTTAGTGGGGGGAGGGGGGGGTGTGGAGGGGGGCAGTCCATATTGACCAGTTTAGAGTATGGTACATATTAATTAAGAAGTTTTGTAATGACTGTTAGGCCTAAAAAAATAAAAAATCTGTTTCTCAGGCCCTCCCGCATGGTCCTTTTGGCTGCCGCATGCTCTCTTTTTATAACCAATTTAAACTTTAAAAAAATAAAAATTAAATGGTTTATGTCTGATATTTTACCCAAGTTAAAAATATTGATAAATTTGTCCCTTGAGTGCAAGAAGGCTTTGCAATGCTTAGCATTGCAAAGCCTTCTTGCACTCAAGGGATGAAATACAGCACCACCCATGCTATTCTGTAGATTATGAGGCCTAAAACTTGAACCAAGAACATGAACTTTTGATGGCAAAGAAGAAATTACTGAAATAAAAAATAAAATAAAAAAACGCTCGCCCACATGCAATTTCACAAATAATGGCCTGAGAAACAGAAGATCTACTTTGTGTGGCCTTACATGCACATTTTGTTTACCAGCAACGAAACTTTCAAGAAGGTGATTTTCCAATTACATCATCAAGGCATGCCTTCATCGAAATGATGTTGGATATATTTTAGCACTTGGGACTTGAGCGATCACAATTGGTTGAGAAGTTGCCATGACTAGATTTAATGAAAAATTCAACTAAATTTATCCATGGAAATCAATAGTCAAAGAGTTCACTCGGTTTATACGGGAGAAATTTGGTTAAATGTGCTCAAATTTCACTTATTTCAATGGCAAGGGATTTTGTATCCTGGGCAGGAATATCTGCCAGCAGCATGCAAGGAGTTAACAGCCCCCCCCCCCCCCCCCCTCCACCACGCTCCAGCCTGTCATCTTTGTGACATACATTGCTGCACCATACTATGAAGACAAAGTATTCCTTCTTACACCATGATCATTTTCCAAACTCAGATTACCACCTGCTGCCACAGCCAAAAGGTAGAAACAATAGCCCTTTACCCAACTAAAAATCCCCACAACTATTCACAAAAATCACCATTTAGCCACAACTATTCACAAAAATCACCCCACAACTATTCACAAAAATCACCATTTTAGCCACAGCCAAAAGGTAGAAACAATAACCCTCTACCCAACTTTACTCCCAGCACTCTGGCAGTTTTTCAAACTTTTGGTCATTGACTCCATATTGCCCATGCAGCATGTAAAATTTACGAAATTATATCTTGTATGACAGAGCTCAATGAGCTCTGTCAAACAAGATATAATTTTTTAAATTCTCAATTGCATTGTAGGAAAAAATTACTGTTGAAAACTTTGGTATTTTGACATCAGTGTGCAGAGGGTTAAAATCCCCACAACTATTCACAAAAATCACCATTCAAATTTTCTTATTTTGTCAATTTTTATTTGAAAAAACATAGCTTGTGCCCTCTCATCGGAGCAATCTTCCTGGGATGAAGTAATAAGATGTCATAACCAATGGGGGAAGAAATGAAACATTTTTTTTTCCAGTGTTATCTGCTATTATTACCACTTTAGCGGGCATTCCCTAGTATATTAACAGAGTTTAGTGAAACAGTGAAACTCAGTAATTCATGGCGTATTTTAACCAGAACAGGTGGTGGACCATTAATGAAAATAAAATTTATTAACCCCCTGCACACTGATGTCAAAATATCCAGATTTGAAGTAGCCATTTTTCTCATAATGCAACTGGGAATTTACCCAATTCAATCTTGTTTGACATAGCTCATTGAGCTCTGTCAAACAAGATTGAATTGGTTAAATTTCTAGTTGCATTATGGGAAATATTTGCACCCTGAACCTTAGATATTTCAACATCAGTGTGCAGGGGGTTAACGGCTTGCCACCC
Source organism: Pictodentalium vernedei (assembly GCA_031216915.1). Taxonomy (NCBI): domain Eukaryota; kingdom Metazoa; phylum Mollusca; class Scaphopoda; order Dentaliida; family Dentaliidae; genus Pictodentalium; species Pictodentalium vernedei. The sequence goes on from CM062292.1 coordinate 437,008,378, forward strand.
GCTTCCTGTCATGGTAAAAATAGTAATAACATGTTTTTGTCAGGCATTCTGGTTTATTATTACCACTTTAGTGAGCATTCTTTAGTAAATTAACAGAGTTTATCTGGGCGGTAAAACTCAGTTATTCACGGTGTCATCTAATCGGAAGAGAGCAGCAAGTGTTAATGAAAACAAAATTCATTAACAGCCTGCCGCCCACATCTGGTTGTGGTAATAATAGTAATAACATGATTTCGTCAGGCGTCCCGGTTTATTAATTGGCATTGAGGGCTGAATAACAGTCTTCTGGCTTATTAATGTAATAAACCTTCGGGCTGTTATTAACAGCTTTGGATGAATTTCCTTGATATTTTATTTTCGAAAGCATACGTTTGTGATGACTTTTGTCAAAATAAACTAAGTCCATAAAAGCAGTAGCTTTAGACGACTTTCCTTTACATTTTATATTAGAAAACATACTTTTCCAGTGACTTTTATCAAAATTTCCATGATGATTTTTTCCATGCCATTACATGACCAGGGTTACCTTGATACATGGATGGCTGTACTGAGGTACATGACCTTTATGACCTACCACCTTTCCATCAGAACAATTTTAACTCAAAAATGACTTGGCATGCCACAGGTCTGGATTGAACGAGATAGAAAAAATACACACATCCATGAATCCCAAAGTACGGATCCATCTGTGCAGAATAACAAGTTTTGTGGCCTCAGAAGTCACAGCAGTAACAGTGTGATCGTATCAACAGGGGTGTAGTGAAGAGTGTATGAGCAATAGGAGGTTTAGCAGGGGTGACACCCCCCAATAATTTTTCCAGTAGGGAAGTTTTATCTAATTGGAGTCTTAGCTATCAATTCATACTTAGTAGTTCATGCAAAATTATGATGTACTTTCTTTCAAGACTAGAGTTGGTACTTGGACCTATGTCGCACACACACATACACTGGATGGTCAAACCTGGAAATAAGCAGTCTGTCATCTGCAGAATGAGGTTCCCATAGGGTGAATTTGGTGATGGTACCCTGCACTACCCTCTGTGAACCTCAATCGGAATCAAGGTCTCAAGCCTAAACGAAAAGAGGTACCTAGAGGATAAATTAGCTCACTATATGGATAGCATCAGCAAATTCACTTTTTGGTACCTCATTCTGCAAATGACAGATTGCTTATATCCATGCATGCTGTTGGTCATACAAATGCACAGCTGTGGTACCCAATTTGGGTTGTTGGGGGCCCAGCATGAACAATTCGGAGTATGGTATGTTTTAATTAAATAGGTTGTGTCACAACTTCGACATGTATATTTTATTTATCCACAAATAAATTTCCAAGAAGTCTTCAATATTTTAACCCTTTACCCAACGTAACAGCCAAAACCGGCCAGCGCTATTCACAAAAATTGCCAAGTAATTTTCATTATTTTTTTCATTTTTTGTCTCAAAAACATAGGCTATGACCCCTCTTTGGAACGAGCTCATCGAGCACATTCCAAAGAGGGGTCATAACCTATGTTTTTGAGACAAAAAATGAAAACAATTAGTTATTCCAAGAATTTTATTTGCAAATGTCATCTGCTTTTCATGTTAGGTAAAAGGTTAACTATAATCCTGACTGACTAAATTATTCCAACACTATCATCAATGCATGTCATTGATGAAGGCATGCCTTGATGATAAAGTGAGAATATTTTATAAGTCTGGACTTGAACCCTCACAGTCAGTACAAATCAGGTTTACACTCCCCACCCCCACCCCCCCCCACCCCCATTCAGCCATCTTCGTGATGCCCCTGTGTATGAAAGGAGTTTTTGCAGTCTTTTTAATATCAATAGCTGTATCAAGCCTCTCTCTTTCAAATTTTTACAATATCATCTCCATTAACCCTTCACCCAACGTAACGGCCAAAACTGGCCAGCGCTATTCTCAAAAATCGCCAATTAATTTTCAAAATATTTTCATTTTTTGTCTCAAAAACATAGGTTATGACCCCCCCCCCCCCCCTCGTTGGAACGAGCTCGTCGAGCTCGTTCCAACGAGGGGTCATAACCTATGTTTTTGAGACAAAAAATGAAAAAAATTAGTTATTCAAGAATTTTTTTTGCAAGCGTCGTCTGCTTTTCATGTTAGGTAAAGGGTTAACTGGTTGAATGTTAGAAGCCGTTATCATGGATCTATTGAAAAGTGCTGGAAGCCATTTTAGTGGCTTTACACTGTATACGTTAGCTTGATGTTTGCTCAGAAGTTAAAATAATTTTTTTTTATAAAATTGTTTGGTTGCAATTTATTGGAGAGTGCCTATTGGCACTCTCCAATAAATTGCAGCAAAACAATTATTTATGACAAAATCTTGCTAAACTGAGACTCCTCTTGCTGGTAGTGTCTCATCTTTGAAAAAATGCCCATGTTTCAAAACCCCTTTGAAAATAATTCAGCACACAACCAGTTAAAAAACATATCTAAAACTTAAGTACTGACATGGGAACTTGGGAAATTCCAAGGCTTATGGCCAAATTTAACGATGACGTGATTGACGTCAACTGTCAATGTAATAAAAAATTAAATGTCTCATGAAATTTTAGTATGTTGTAGAGCTAAAAAAAATTAGGAGGTAGCAGTTTTTCAATTTAATGCCATTTTTACGTCGCTTCATACTTTGATCATTCTTTACATATTCAGAAAAAACACTAGGCTTTTTTAAGGGTTTAAAAATATTGTCAGGAGTTCAAAATGGTATAATCAGTTTCAGCAGAGTACATACAAATAATAAAGAAAAGTTTGAGAAGTGCTTCCAAAGGTTTGGCCATAGTTTCAGGTAAACGGACAGTGTTATTCTACTGTGAGATATGCTCTGCTTTCAAGTGACAAGGTGCAAGGTGTGACACATCATCCGGAAGCTTAGTGCATTGAAAGGCCACATACATCTTCTCCTTGTTGTGGTGCAATTTGGCATTGGCCATACTTCGTTGGATGACTTCTGGAAATTCACTTTGCGATTTCAAAACCATCTAGTTCAAAGTGAATTTATTTATTTATTGGTGTTTAAGGTCACATATTTCTGCACAATGGCTAATCATGACCGTGACAGTTTTACGGGTGCAGGAAGCTGGAGTACCTGGAGAGAACCACCGAGCAATGGCAAGCAACTGTCAGCTCCCCAACATACCAACTCCACTCAAGCAGGGTTAGCATTGGTTGAAGACAGGTGCAACATTGACTTGCAGTATGCCTTAGTACACAGTGTCACCGTGCCCCCACGTGGGCAATGGGTTTGAAGTGTCTTGCCCAAGGACACAATGCGGTTGCCGCAGGTGGGATTCGAAACGAGGACCCCTCGGCTTGCAGCCTGCACCTCTACCAACTGAGCCACTCAAAGTGAATTCCTACTAATTTGAATTGAGCCCAGTATGAGGAATATTCTTTAACCCTTTTCCTAACATGAAAAGCAGATGACACTAGCAAACAAAATTCTTGAATAACAAATTTTTTTCATTTTTTGTCTCATAAACATAGGTTATGACCTTCGTTAGAATGAGCTCACCGAGCTCGTTCTAAGGGGGAACTCGTTCCAATGAGGGGTCATAACCTATGTTTTTGAGACAAAAAATGAAAAAAATAATGAAAATTAATTGGCGATTTTTGAGAATAGCGCTGGCTAGTTTTAGCCGTTACGTTGAGTAAAGGGTTAAAAGTCTTTCGATTTTACATCATCCTATGAGAGCGGGAAGATTGAAGTTAGTTCAAAACAAATTCCTGGCCTTACCTTTGTGCTGTCAATGAGAACCTGAATTTTAGCTTAGTGCAAATTGAGAAATATTCTGCAAAAAGCATCTTCACATTCACCAGCCTTCTGCTATTTGGTATTCTTCGGGAAGGGAGGTGAGGGCTGGAATAAGGATGAGATGGTTAAGGTTCATATTTGGGCTCTTTATATTTTAAATTAGTACACAGTGTAATATCCTTTAACCCTTTACCCAATGCAGACGATATCAAAATTTATTATTTTAAATATCATTTTTTCAAATTTTTCAAAAAATGTCAACAAAACCGTATCATGTGAGCCCCTCGTTGGAATGAGCTCGTCGAGCTCATTCCAACGAGGGGTCACATGATATGGTTTTGTTGACATTTTTTGAAAAATAATATTTTTTCAACTGCTGAATTTGCATATTACGCTGGCGGATGCGGCCGATTCATTGGGTAAAGGGTTAAAAAATCTTCTTCAGAACCACCAATCATAATCTTTTGATATTTGGTATTCAACATCTGTTTTTTCTTTTTATTGGGTTTTAATGACTCTTAACGGAAAGGGTCAGCTTGTGTCAGACAGTTTTAAGAGATGAGGAAGCCAGAGTACCCAGAGAGAACCTCTGAACAGCAGTCACACTCCCCAAAGCAACTCTGTAAATAAGCAGACTGTCATCTGCAAAATGAGGTCCCCAGAGGGCAAATTTGGCGACGCTACCTTGCATGGTGGGGTAGCACCACTAAATTCCCCCCCTGTGAGCCTCAGTCTAATTCAAGGCCTCAAGCCTAAACAGAAGGAGGTACCCGAAGGATAAATTGGCCCACTTTATGGGATAGCATGAGCAAATTCACCCTCTGGGGACCTCATTCTGCAAATGACAGATTGCTTATTTCCAGGCTTGCCCCAAAGTACTCACTCCTGACAAGCAGGATTATCTTAGGCCAAAAACAACTGTTCTATTGATGTGTAGTATACCTAAGTACACAGCGTCACTGTGACCATGTGGGTAATTGGGATTAAGTCCCTTACCCAAGGATACAATGCAGTTACTGCTGGTCATGATCAAACCATGGCCCTCTTGGTTTGAAGTTCATTGCTCTAACTAATGAGCCACTATGCTCTCATACAACACCCTTACAATTTGGGGAGCTAAATTCAAGTTTGTACAAACAAAGTTCCTGGGTTCATTTTGGGGCTACCTGGTGATGAGGGGTGGGGAGGGGGGCAAATTTTAACTTTGTTCGATATGAAGAATATTCTTTAAAAATCTTCTTCTCCAGATCTACCAATCTGAATCTCTTCGTATTTGGTATACAGCACCCTTAATTGGGTCGATTTAAATTTGTTAAAATTAAGTCCCTGGGTTCATATTTTGGGCTCCCTATGTGAACCTGAATTTTAACTTAATACAATATGAGGGAACTTTAAAATCTTCTTCTTCAGTCAAAGTCCTTAGATTTGGGGTATCCAGCATCCTTGGAGGGTGGGGTGTGCAGTTAGATTCAAGTTTGTTAAAATAAAGTCCTTGGGTTCATATTCAGGTCAAATAATTTAACTTGGTGCAATATAAAGAATAATCTTTAACCATTTTCTTCTCCAAATCCACCATTCAGAGTCTTTTGATATTTGGTATACAATACCCTTAGAGGAGTAGGATTCAAGTTTGTTTCGAAGTAAGTCCCTGCCCTCCTTGGCTTCATGGACATCCAAATTGCAACTTGGTAAAATATGAGGAAAATTCTTTAAAACGCCTTCTTCAAAGTGACCTGTCAAAATCTTTTGATATTTGGTATATACAGTGAAGCCCACTTAATTGTACATCTCATAATTGAATAACCCTGTTAATTGAATATAATTTAAAAAAACCAAATCATTTACCATACTTTCAGTACAAATTTGCCCAGTTAAATGCATATGGTTTATAAAATAAACACCTTTAATTGAATAAAAAATCTTTCAATGTGTCGAGGAATTACCCTGAAAAATGACCAATTGTCCTTATTTATAGACCTATTTGGCCTTGGTACATCCATTACAGGCATTTAATCTATTGTAGCTTGTTTGACAGAGCTCCTTGAATAAATGCTCAGTTTATGTGTAGAATACAGCAAAGTGGCAAATCTCTCTTAATTGAATACTCCTGTTAATTGAATAAATTTCACTGACAAAATGGTTATTAAATTAACAGGATTCTACTGTAGTATGGGGGTGGGGGGGTGGTGGATGTGCAGATTTCAGTTTGTCTAAATCAAGTTTCCAGGTTCGTATTTGGCAATGAGGATATACTTTTAAGATCTTCAGATCCACCAAGCAGAATTTTTTATATTTTGTATATAGCATTACTGTTACTCCCAGATATTCGACGTGCAGTATGCCTTAGTACACAGCGCCACCGTGCCCTCACGCGGACAATCTTATCTTGATTAAATGCTTTGCTCAAGGACACAACGCAGTTACCCCTGGTGGGGATCGAACCATGAGCCTCTGAGGGAATCCTTTCAATCGTTTATACCAATGTTGCCCATTTTTGAGGACTTCCACCCCAAGCATTGGTAACTGGCCCTATTTTACCAGCAAAACAGGGGCATGCTTTGATAGTGTAGCTGGAATATTTTATCAGTCGGGACTTCAAGACGCCTGCATTCGATTCGAGGTTCAATTTGATTTTCAATAATAGACTCGGTTCGAATCGAAAATGTCTGATTCACAGAGCCCTAGGTGAAGCCATAAGTTTGCTCATTTCTGTTGAAATGTCCACCTCTCCCATCCCCTCGTGGCATATGCAGGTGTATTGTCCGCTAGACCCCCCACCCCCACCCCCCCCCCTCCCCCGGCCTCGACTACATGCATGTGTTACGATGAGTTCACAGGATCGCTCAAATCAAACATCGAGATTTTAATTATAGGGCCAATGGCCCTCACATCCAATTAGTCAACCCAGAAACAGGTTATAAATTCCATAACCCTTCCAAAGGAGTAAACCTGTTAAAATTAAATGTTTATCACACTCTAAAATCAGTTGGGTTAAAAAATGAAAGTGCCAATGACACTGTAGCTTAACTTGTCTGTGTGTTGTGTTTGATGAAAAGAATAATGTTCAATGTTTATGAAAGGATTATGAAATAAGACAAGAATTGTGATAATTGGGAATATGTTAATTTCTGTTCCCTGTATGCTATGTTTTTAATAAAAATAATATGAGGTGTACACTGTACTAAAGAGCTGAGGGGTGGGTTAATATGACCTCACAGTTAATGTATGTGGCCCTCATAGTTAACGTATGTCAATGAAAGTTACCAAGTTACAGTAAAATTATTCCAAAACGAGTCATCCTATCAGGTTACATTGAAATCCCTTGATAAATCTGGCCTATAGACTGTGCTAAAGGTTTTCGGGCTTCAGGCCTGTGTAGCCAAATGACCGATTGCAACTAAAAGGGGACGTCCTCATCTCGACGTTATACTGAGTCTTTCTACTAAGTTACAATGAAATCCCTTCACAAATATGACCTGTAGTCTGCACTAAAGTTTTTCGGGTTTTGGGCTCGGGAAGCCATCATGGTTGAGTGATCGCGACCAAAAGGGGGCGTTGTCATCTGGGCATAATCTGGAGTGATCCTACGAAGTTACAATGAAATCCTTTCATATATATGACTTATAGACTGTGCTCAAGGTTTTCGGGCTTCGGGCACCTGTAGCCGTCCCAGTTTACCAATCATGACCAAAAGGGGATGTCATCATCTAGGCATTATATAGAGTGAACCTAACAAGTTACTATGAAAAATTCCTTCCATAAATACGACCTATAGACTATGCTAAAGGTTTTTGGGTTTTGGGCTTGGGCAGCCATCAAGGCTGAATGGTCGACCAATTGCATCCAAAGGGGGGGGGGGGGGGGGGGTTCTCATCTAGACATTATATGAAGTCAACCTACCAAGTTACAATGAAATCCCTTCATAAATATGACCTGTAGATTGTGCTAAAGGTTTTCGGGCTTTGGGCTCAGGCAGCCACCCTGGTTGAATGATCGCAACTAAAAGGGACATTCTTATCTGGCCATCATCTGGAGTGATCCTACGAAGTAACAATGAAATCCCTTCATAAATAAACACCTGTAGACTGTGCTCAAGGTTTTCGGGCTTCGGGCCCCTGTAGCTGTCACTGTTGACCAATCACGACCAAAAGGGGATGTCATCATCTAAGCATTATATAGAGTCAACCCAACAAGTTACTATGAAAAATTCCTTCCATAAATACGACCTATAGACTATGTTAAAGGTTTTTGGGTTTTGGGCTTGGGCAGCCATCAAGGCTGAATGGTCGACCAGTTGCGTCCAAAGGGGGGGGGGGGGGGTTCTCATCTAGACATTATATGAAGCCAACCTACCAAGTTACAATGAAATCCCTTCATAAATATGACCTGTAGATTGTGCTAAATGTTTTCGGGCTTTGGGCTCAGACAGCCATCCTGGTTGAATGATCACAACCAAAAGGGACATTCTTATCTGGCCACCATCTGGAGTGATCCTACGAAGTAACAATGAAATCCCTTCATAAATAAACACCTGTAGACTGTGCTCAAGGTTTTCGGGCTTCGGGCCCCTGTAGCTGTCACTGTTGACCAATCACGACCAAAAGGGGATGTCATCATCTAGGCATTATATGGAGTCAACCTAACAAGTTACAATGAAATCCTTCCATAAATGCGACCTGTAGACTATGCTAAAGGTTTTTGGGCCCGGACAGCTACCAAAAGGGGGTGTTCTCATCTAGACATTATTTGGCGTAATCCTACCAAGGTACAATGAAATCCCTTCATAAATATGACCTGTAGACTGTGCTAAAGGTTTTCGGGCTTCGGGCCCCTGTAGCCGTCACAGTTGCCCAATCGTGTCCAAAAGGGAATGTTCTCGTCTAGACATTATATGAAGTCAACCTACCAAGTTGCAATGAAACCCCTTCATAAATATGACCTGTAAACTGTGCCAAAGGTTTTCGGGCTCGGGCAGCCATCATGGCTGAATGATCGCAATCAAAATGGGACATTCTCATCTGGGCATCATCTGGAGTGATCCTTCGAAGTAATAATGAAATCCCTTCATAAATATGACCTGTAGACTGTGCGCAAGGTTTTCGAGCTTCGGGCACTTGTAGCCGTCACAGTTGACCAATCACTACCAAAAGCGGGTGTCATCATCTAGACATTATATGGAGTCAACCTAACAAGTTACAATGAAATCCTTCCATAAATATGACCTATAGACTATGCTAACGGTCTCTGGGCTCGGGCAGCCATCAAGGCTTATGATCGCGATCAAAAGGGGTCGTTCTCATCTAGTCATTATTTGGAGTCATCCTACTAAATTACAATGAAATCCCTTCATAAATATGACCTGTAGTCTGTGCTAAAGGTTTTCGGGCTTCGGGCCCCTGCAGCCGTGACAGTTGCCCAATCACGTCCAAAAGAGGACGTTCTCATCTAAACATTATATGAAGACAACCTATCAGGTTACAATGAAATCCCTTCATAAATATGACCTGTAGACTGTGCTAAAGGTTTTCGAGTTCGGGCAGCCATCATGGTTGAATGATCGCAACCAAAAGGGGATGTTCTCATCTGGGCATCATCTGGAGTGATCCTACGAAGTTACAATGAAATCCCTTCATAAATATGACCTGTAGACTGTGCTAAAGGTTTTCGGGCTTCGGGCCCCTGTAGCCGTCACAGCTAGTACCAGGGACCAGCCTAGGGGGGGAATTTTAGGGAGACTTCAAGTCTCCCTCCAAAAAAAATAGGGAGACTGCAGAGTCATGTAGAGAGACTTCATAGGCAAGTGGGGAAAATTAAGAATATTCATGTACCACCCCCGCCGCCCCTTCATATTTTCAGTTTATGGTCCTCCATTAACATACAAATAATCCAGGTCCAGTTGTCTATGATGCATCTGTGCCAGGTTAAAAAATCACAATGTAATTATTGACTGAAAATCCCCCACTGCTACCTTCTCCTTCATGACCCCTCACCTCTTCTTCGTGCCAATCCCCCATCACCCTCCTGTGGCTGCCTTTCAACAAAGTCTACTAAGCTAATAATTTCCTAAGTCTGAAAGTGTGAACAGGACCAGATGTAAGAAGGTTGTTTGGGAGGTACTTTGTTAGTTAATAAACAAAATACATTCTGGGGTCGAGTATTTTGTAAAAGAAATGTCATTCCGCATCATTTTTATGGCATTCCGGTGTCATTCCGCGTCATTTCATGTCATTCCGATGTTTAGGAGGACCCTTTTTCAAGATCGTCCACATGCACACTTGTGTCCTGTACAAAGCTTTTCTTGACATCACTAAAGCTTTTTTTCATGTGTTTCAATTCCATTCGTGTTTTTCTGGGAATAGACAGCCCAACAGTTAACAGTCGTCAGCAAATCGAAATGAAAATAATGTGTTATAAAATACGTCCGTTGTGTATACATTTTCGGCATCCTAAGCGACGTAACCTACTTTCAAACTGGGTTGTTTTGTTGAGTCGCGTAAGTCACTTATTTTCGTTTCGACACTTGAAGCTCCGACTGGAACGCAACAAAATAGAAATAAAAAAAATCCGCCGAAAGCGACAATGGACAATTGCTTGTCGTGTGATTTCAAATAAATGGACGTTTATTTGACGAATTAAAATGGCCATTTATCACACTCGAGCACATTCGATTTTTGAAAATACTCGTTTTCATGTAAACCTCGCATCACTCAGTTCAGCCTTTTCTCATTTTGGCCAATTTTTAGAGGGCGACTTGTAATCGCCCCGACTATTTTTCTAGGCGACTTTGGGCTTAGAAGGGCGACTTAATCGCCCTAGTCGCCCTCACGGCTGGTCCCTGGCTAGTACTAGTTGCCCAAAAGGGGACAGTCTCATCTAGACAGTATATGAAGTCAACCTACCAAGTTACAATGAAATCCCTTCATATGTATGACCTGTAGACTGTGCTAAAGGTTTTAGGGCTCGGGCAGCCATCATGATTGAGTGGTCACAACCAAAAGGGGATATTCTCATCTGGGCATCATCTGGAGGGATCTTACGAAGTTACAATGAAATCCCTTCATAAATATGACCTGTAGACTGTGCTCAAGGTTTTCAGGCTTCGGACACCTGTAGCCGTCACAGTTGACCAATCACGACCAAAAGGGGGCGTCATCATCTAGGCATTATATGGAGTCAATCTAACAAGTTACAATGAAATCCTTCCATAAATACGAGCTACAGACTATGCTAAAGGTTTTGGGGGTCGGACAGCCATCAAGGCTGAATGATCGCGATTAAAAGGGGACGTTCTCGTCTAGACATTATTTGGAGTCAACCTACCAAGTTACAATGAAATCCCTTCATAAAAATCACCAGTAGACTGTTCTAAAGGTTTTCGGGCTTCGGGCCCCTGTAGCCGACAGTTTCCCAATTGCGTCCAAAGGGAACGTCCTCATCTAGACATTATATGAAGACAACCTACCAAGTTACAACGGAATCCCTCCATAAATATGACCTGTAGACTGTGCTAAAGGTTTTCGGGTTTTGGGCTCGGGCAGTTGTCACGGTTGACTGATCGCGACCAAATGGGGAAGTTCTCATCTAGACATCATACGGAGTCATCCTACCAAGTTACAATAAAATCCCTCCATATTAAATATGACCTGCAGACTGTGCTAAAAGTTTTTTGGTTTCGGGCTTGGGCAGCCATCGCGGTTGACAGATGGACCGAAAGGGGACGTTCTCATCTAGGCATTATACAGAGGCATCCTACCAAGTTACAATGAAATCCCTTCAGAAATACGATCTGTAGACTGTGCTAATGGTTTTCAGGTTTTGGGCTCAGGTAGGCATACCGGTTGACCGATCACTACCAAAAGGGGACGTTCTCATCTAGACATGACCCCAAACCCGCATATGAAATTTCGTGACGATCAGACAAGAACTACGGGTGGCCTGTGCTAAAATGAAACAATGAAAATGTGAACAGACTCACAAACAATGAAAATGTGAACAGACTCACAGACTAAAAGACTTCCGCACGCGTGATGGCAATTGCTTATCTTGACTTTGTCAATTTAAGCCAATAACTCAAATCATGTGGGTTGATGGAATATATATATAACACACTCACACACTCGCCCCGCAAAATATATTTGTCACGATGAGTTTGCATGATTGTTTGAATCAAGATCCAAGGTTTATTATTAGAGTGCTAATGGCCCTGGCATCATACAATTGATCCTCAAGTTATGAAATTCCAGCGCTCTTCCGCCAGGAATAGAGAAAAATATTAAGGGCTCTTTTGTACCTCGTGGACTTTGTATCTTCTTTAACACTTTAAATGGAGCTGACGGATATTCCTGATCAGGACATGATGTCTCTTTCCACTGAAATAGGTAACATTAATTTTGTTCATATGTAACTAAATTCCTCCCTGTAAACTGAACTGGACATTTTTGACCAGTGATTTCTTCTTGAGTTAAACGTAGATGAGTTTTCCATAAAATCTAGTCATGGATGCTTCACAGCAAACATGACCAGAATTGATAACAAAAATGTTTTGAAAATACTCAGCGGGTAGAGTTAACCTGTTATGGTTGAATGAATATCAGGGGCGTCACCATGGAGGGAGGGGGCGGATACCACCCGTCCCCTCCCCGCTTTTTCTAAAAAATGTCAACCATATATTCATTCATGGCTGAAATCCATAAAACTGTCTTTTATGGTCTCATCCTGGTATTTCTTGGTCATTTTGCTGTGGTTATATCTCCACTTTCAGGGTGCCTAAACCTTAACAAATTACAAAGGGTGCTCCATATAGCCTAAAAATTATTTTTTGTTTGTTTGTTTAGAAGACCCTAGATCTTCACCAATGGCAGGTACACGCTCTCGCGCATCTCGAATTTAGAGTTAGCTCCTTTCGGTTGTCAATTTGAAATGAAAGTGTCAATGACACTGTAGATCAACTTGTTTAAGACATGTACATGTATAGTGTGTGACACAGAAATGACAAACATCTAGGTAATGACCTGATATCAAAGGTACATGTAAAGTATTGTAACGGTCTGTACATAAATGCTGACCGTAGCCTGTAACAAATATATAGATAAAGCTATTGTAAAAGTGGGGTGATAGTTAGATGCTAAACTAGAAAAGAAATCTTTGAGACCCAGATTGGGTCTGACTGAACCCCAAAATATTTGTTCTCATAGCACAGTGATAACAAAGGCACCCCAAAACACTCGTTCCTGTCACAAGATGATAACAAAGGTACCCCAAGAAGTTTCGTGAAGATCAGTTCATAAATACAGCCTCTAGCCCGAGCCGTATTGACATGTGCACTAACAGTATATAAGTAGCAATGAATAAATCAAAGTTCATCTAATTTGCATAATTTCTGTACGAGAAAAAAACCCGTACTATATGTGATGTGTTCCATGTTACTAAACATTCATACAAAAAAATTATTCAAATCAGAACTTTCATACAGAAGTTCTGTACAAAAGACTGATTGCACTAATTTTGGTACAAAATAGCTGCTGGTGGCCATCTTGAATTTCGGATCACACCCTAAAACACTCGTTCTCATCCCACGGTGATAACAAAGGTACCCAAGAAGTTTCGTAAAGATCGGTTCATAAATACGGCCTCTAGCCTGAGCTATATAGAAGTTGTGTACAAAAAAAACTGATTAGACCTAATTTCGGTACAAAATGGCCACTGGCAGCCATCTTGAATTTTGGACCGCACCCAGAAACACTCGTTCTCGACCCAAGCTGATAACAAAGGTACCCAAGACGTTTCGTGAAGATCGGTTCATAAATACAGACTCTAGCCCGAGCCGTATTGACATGTGTACTTACTGTGTGCACATAAGTAGCACTGAAAAAATCAAAGTTCATTTAATTTGCATAATTTCTGCACGAGAAAAAAACCCGTATTATATGTGATGTATCCCATGGTACTAAACATTCATACAAAAAATTATTCAAATCAGCGCTTTCATATGGAAGTTCTGCGCAAAAATCTGATTGCACCTAATTTTGTCCAAAATGGCTGCCAGCGGCCAACTTGAATTTCGGATCGGACCCAAAAACACTCATTCTCGTCCCACGGTCATGACAAAGGTACCCAAGAAGTTTCGTAAAGATCGTTCATAAATACGGCCTCTAGCCCGAGCCGTATTGAATTGTTGACGGACAGACGGCGGACAGACGGACGACTGGCCATGGCATAAACTCAAATTTGGCTTCGCCAAAGTTGAGCTAATTTTTTTTTTCTTCTGGATGGGTCCACAAATGGTATTTCCAAAATGGTATTTTTTATGGTATACAGACCGGGGTTTAGACGTCTTGTTTACAAATCCGCGGGTGAAAAATAACAAAATCGAATAAAAAGTGAAAAAAAATATATGCAAAAGTAAGAAAATAAAATAAAGATAAGAGATTTTTTAATTCCATCCATGTTTATCACGGGAGGGGGGGGGGAGTCTCCTTCAAGGGGTTATTAATTCATAATAATTAATTAGCTGTCCACATATGAATGGGATTAGAACTTGCATAAATGGCTGGTTTGAATTTTTGTCTCGTATATTTTATAAAATTTTATATATTTATTACTATTTGCATGACAATTCCCATCGCCAGTTTACCAGGGCTTTGGACTGGCATGTCAACACAAAGTTAACATGGCTGGTTTAAAATTGCTTTTTTTTATTTTCATTTTTTCCGTTTCCACACACCTCGGTCAATAATTCTGCTGCTTTTACAGAACTTGAAGAAATTTACCTGTACTTTAATTATTCATTCAGTACGGCTGTAGTCTTTTCCTGTCTCAGGTCGTCCCATTGTTGGGAAGTTGCCCGTCATCGGATTAGACCCGTTTTGTGCAAGTAAGTATCAAAGCGAACCATTCACAGGCCTACGCCAGAAGAAAATGTACCTGTGCTTTAATTATTGATTTAATACGGGCGCAGTCCTTTCATGCCTTAGGTCCACCCCAAGTTGTGAAGTTGCCCGTCATTGGATTAGACTGTCTTATACCTACAAGCACCAATTATTAACTACATTTGAGACTACTACATGTATTTAATACAGGTAAGTAGTATATCATGTACTCGATCGTGCCTGATTACCCGGACTTTTGGGGGGGAGCAGCTAGTGCTAAACTCCCATATGAACCGGACTTTTGGGGGAGCAACTTTTTCCTGTGTAAAGGTACGGCCCCTTGCAGCTAGATCCGCCAATTGGTGTACCTACTGTCTACCGCTGTTGTTGTCCACTATACAATCTGACATAACGTTGTTCGATTCAGCGGGTATCGGGCTTCTCATAAGTGTGTGTGGGGGGGGGGGGGAGGAGGGGGTGGGGGTGGGGGGGTCTGGTAGTGGTGGTATATATCCATGTTGGTATACTATTAGGCCTTGGGTCTTCATATTATCCTATGTCTGCTATAGCTAGATCAAGCAGTATTGTGGGCATAGAGGTCATGTATGGCCGACCAGTGCGGTATTGCGAGATAGTCCTTGGTGGTTTAGATTGGCAGTATAGGATGAATGGTATGTTGGCCCATTACCCCCTTAGTACTATTTACCTACCGAATCCTTTGTATTATCTTATGGCTGGTGTTGGCAGTACTACCAGACCACCCCCCCCCCCCCCCCCCCCCCCCCACACACACACTTACGAGAAGTCCGACATGCACCCCCTGGCCCGAACAACGTTATGTCAGATTGTATAATGGACAACAACAGTAGTCAACGTCTCTATGACGTCGCGTGCGCATCATGACGTCACGACGTCAATACAAACGTCAACCGTTTCACGCGGGGAAAAACTTTAAAGAAAACTCACCTTCCCCATCAATTTTTCCATCACTTACCCATAATATATACCCATAGCCCTGGGTGCATATATATCACTGTACATACCATAACATACCATATAGACAGTAGGTACGCCGTTTGGAGGATCTAGCTGCAAGGGGCCGTATCTTTGCACGGGAAAAAGTTGCTCCCCAAAAGAAAGTCCGGTTCCTATGGGAATTTAACACTAGCTGCTCCCCCAAAAGTCCGGGTAATCAGGCACGATCGGGTACATGATATACTACTCAGGTATTTAATCTGCGGGCTCTGTCAAACTCAAACAAGATATAATAATAGAAGAAATGTTCAGTTTTCCAATACGGAGAAGTGGCCAAATAAAAGCTAACTGAATGCTCCTGTTAATTGAATATAATTTCCACTCGCAAAATGGCCCAGTCTCCTGTCCGACTTTTGTTTTTTATGGGTTTTTTTCTGTTTTTTCCTTCATTTCAGTTTTTGTTGTTTTTGTTTTTATGCATTCTTTTGCCGTTTCCTTAAAAGTTGGTTTGGTTTTACAAGATTTGTCTTCTTTTCTGTTGCCCGGGATTCTTTGCAATGCTGGCAGTTTGGGGAATGGTTAATTGTCTGTCTGCCGATGTCTGGAAGTTTTTTGAATCATTTACGTGGTTTAGAAGTCTTTTCATTCTCCTGTCTCGTTGATGAATGAATGAGGGGTGCAGAGGGTTTTGTTTTGTAGGTCTTTTAATCGCGTATCAATAAAGTTTCTATTTTTGCTAGCTCGTGAAGTTCCTTTATCGGTGACCATTTGGGTTTGCGTAGTGCCACGCGCAGGGCATTATTTTGAACCCTCTGTAGCTTCTGAATGTTGGTTTCGCTCAGGTCACTTGTTATTATGGCACCGTATTCTAGTACGGGACGTAAATGATTTGTAGAGCTTGAGAAGCACATCTTTGTTTGCTCCCCAATTTTTACTTCTGATCATCCTCAAAAAATTGATACCGTGCGTTTTGTTGCACTAACCGTAATGGAGTTTACGTGACTGTTTGGGCAGAGATTGCTTCTAGTGTGAATCGCAAAAACTGGCCTCTTTGCTTGCTTCTAATTTGTGATCGAATAACTGGAGATCTATAGATACTGGGGACTGATTTTTTCCTTTGCTTCTTGAAGAACGTAATTTTGAGTTTTGGCGGCATTGAGTTACTCTAATGAGCTATGTTATATACTGATGGGTATGCACATAAGTTTGAAAATTATTATTGCCAGAACAACCAAGCTTTTGTTAAAAAAAAACGGTTATCAAATATGCAAGCCAATATCAAAAGTTTTCCTCAAACGATCCTACATTATCGTTATAAAAACAAGCAAGCCACTCTTAAGAAAACTGCATGAAAAAAATCAAAAGTGCGTCGCTTATTACAAAAACAACTATGTTGTACATCAGTAGAATTGTTTGACAAACAACAAAACATCCAACAGAGCAGAATCTATAGGAAACAAAGAAAATTAAAATAGATCACAGTTAAATAATAATAATAAACATATAAAATATAAAAGATACGAAATTTCAAACCAGCTATTTATGCAAGCGCTAATCCGATTCAATATTGATAGCCACCTATTCTCAGGAACAGGACATGAAACAGGAACAGGAACGGGTACCTAATCTCAGGAATGCAGGATCAGAGAAAAAGAGCATTAGTCCACGCAAGTGAATAAACTTTATTAAAATGTATGCCCACCATAGCGACACACTAATCATATGTTTTTAACCCCCTAGGCCTCTCGTCTATATAATATTTTGAATGTCTTTTTCTCACCTTTTTCAACTTTCATGGAATTCACAGGAACAGTTACCGCCGGCTGAACGGTTCTCTTTGCAGCGGGAGTTAAGTTCAACAGCCAAATATTGCTGCTCAACATGTTGCAAATGATTTCAACTGTGTGAGGAGTAAACTTGGCTGATTGGAGGGGGGGGGGGGGGCGGGACTATATCTAACACGACAATTATTCGAGGAATATTTAACAAATGCATGAGACAATAATTCTGGAATTTTCATTTTCCAGCATTTTTTTCTCTCTAAATTTGTTGTGCCTTGCAGAGCCTTACACAAAATATCACCTTTAGCTAATGTGATAAGATCAGACTGGAAGCCTCAGGGGAGTTGTGACTGCAGGGTTTTTTACTCCGTGTACGAATTGTTTTGCCCTTTAGATGTAGGTTCGATTGATCTAAGAAACAAAAGTATTGCCCTTGGGATTGTGTACTGTGCGGTGTAGGGAAGCAAACCCGAGTGGAATGACTCGATATACGCAACACTAAGGTCCAATATCAAGGAACTAGAAAACAGGGGGCTCAGTATAATTTTGATGGGTGACTTTAATGGACACTTTGGTGATAAGGAAGAAGGCTTAGAGGGCGGGGACAAGAAAGTCAACAGGAATGGGAGGAAGCTGTTGAACTTCACAAATGAGCTCGGTCTGAAGATTCTGAACAGGGACGCGATGTTCAAGGGGAAATGGACATGGGAGAGAAACGTCAGAAAATCAATAATCGACTATATTCTCAGAGATATTAATTTACGGAGAGAGGTGATAGGGGTAGAAGTGGACGATGAAGATGCATGTGAGTGTCTGACGGCCTGTCAGTGCATTTATACAAAGGTATTTATGTCTGAGTATGCATGCACTGACTAGTCGGGTGTGGGACTGCACAGAGGGAATGGTCACCCGGACTGAGCGGCTGTTTTGATTTAGTGAACGGTAGTAGTGTTGACGAATGTGGGTGTGCGTTTGTGGTCGTGCATGTGTATGAAGGTGTGCGCAGGTGTATGGGCGTGTCAAATAAGTGTTTACACGTATATATTTCCAGATGTTTCTCTCCATAATTTGCCCTTGGTTTACAATACAAAATCCAATCATTCTTCAATTTCTCCATTTGTAACATCCACTTAATAACTAATGGTACTTGACTTTGAGTTTAATTATTTCATATCACATTGCCCCATGGAATGCTTTTTCAATACGTTATTCGTATATTCTACCATTATTTTTTTATATTCCATTTCAAAGCTTCTCTGTCCACTCTTCTTCAAACCCAAACGTTCTTGTAACCAACCTGAGCTCAACTCTTACCAATGTAGAATAGTCCTGTTATTGAAAGTTACCAGTTTCTGGGCACCGTGCAGATTTTACCATCCACAAATTACATAGTGTGTAGTCTAGATTTCTACCGTGTCCGGATTGGTACATTCAGTACTGCAATATATGTCTGCGGCCTCAAACGAAAACTTAGCAAGGAGCAGTCCCTGTGTTTTCTAACGTATTTGTATTTGCGCAGTGTAGGTATCAGTCTTCAGGTTAGCTTAACTGTGCTGTCAGCCTTGTTTCATCTCTCCGATTCACAAGGTCAACCACTTGGTAAGTGTGTGGAATTTACGAGACCCAACTTTCTTGGAGGAGGAGCTGGAACCCCACTGACACCAAACACAATGGCTCCAAAACTAATCGAGTCCGCTATGTGGCATCTTATAATTTTGGTAACATTGTTCCTGGCCCCACTCCTGTTATTTTCTGGGGACATTGAATTAAACCCTGGGCCTGCCTCCGTAAACCCTTATTGTGGCCAAAATTCACTGAAAATCTTCCATATAAACATTCAAAGCCTCAAGCCAAAATTGAACATTATAGAGTATCAATCGTCATCTCTGACATACTAGCCTTCACCGAGCGAGACTTGGCTCCAAAGCTGCGACCAAATATCTGATATGATGATTAGTGGCTTCCAGGAACCATTGCGGCGTGAAAGTTTATCGAGGGGAGGGGGCGTTGCCATGTACATAAAGGATGGCTTGTGCTTTCGGCGAAGAACTGACCTCGAGGTAAATAACGCTGAGTGCCTTTGGGCTGAGGTGTTTACAAATTACAGTAAATCAATACTAGTTGGAGTGGGGGCGCGGTGGCTCAGTTGGTAGAGGTGCAGGCTGCAAGCCGAGAGGTCCTCGGTTCGAATCCCACCTGCGGCAACCGCGTTGTGTCCTTGGGCAAGACACTTCACCCCGATTTCCTACATGGGGGCACGATGACGCTGTGTACTGAGGCGTACTGCACGTCGATGGTGCGCATGTCTTCAACCAATCTAACCCTGCCTGTGCTGCGGTTCAGAGAGTTACGATGTTGGAGAGCTGACAGCTGCTCGTCGTTGCTCGGTGGTTCTCTCCGGGTACTCCGGCTTCCTCCACCCGTAAAACTGTCACGGTCACGATTAGCCATTGTGCATAAGTATGTGACCTTAAACACCAATAAATAAATAAATAAATAATTAAATAAATAAATACTAGTTGGAGTATTCTACCGACCACCCAATAGTACGTACTCCTGATATCTGGGATAGCATTACAGCTTCTGTTGATAGAGCCAAAGATACTTCAATCTCTGACCTAATCATTACTGGGGGTTTTAATGAAAATCAAGATGGTTCCTCCCAAGGACACTTCCGTGAATTAAGTAACTATTTTGAAGCATCTTGTGGGAGAGCCAACGTGCTTTTCTGAGTCATCTGCTACATTGATTGATCTGTTTGCTGTAAGTTATACAGTTCCTGTACTGGAATATGAAGTTCTAGAGCCCCTTATTCCTGACATGACTCGATATCATTGCCCAATTTCAATTGAGGTTGAATTTAAAAAAACAACGTCAAACACTTTAGGAGACGCATTTGGCTGTATCCGGAAGGGGATTATAATGCTTTGAACAACGCCTTCAACAGTGTTGACTGGAAGAGCTTGTTCGATAATTCATGTCTGGACACTGTAATCTCTAACTTTACTGAGATCCTACTTAACACGGCATCTAAATTCATTCCCAACAACGATATAACTTCCAGGCCCAATCAACCCAAATGGATGCATAACCAGATTCGCTTACTGATTAGGCAAAGGACTCGTTTATATCGCAGAGCAAAGCGCTCAGGTTTACCATACGTCTGGGATAAATATAAACGTAAACGCAATGAGGTCGTATCAGCAGTTAGGAAGGCCAAAGCAACGTATATTTCAAAAGTTCAATCAACATTGAGTTGCCCAAATACATCATCGTCGGAGTGGTGGAAAACCTTAAAAACATTTATCAGTAGAAATACCCCAGAAATCCCAACTTTAAATCACTTGAACAAACTCTACTCAACCAATCTTGAGAAGGCAGAAGTGTTCAACGAATACTTCTGTTCCATTTCAACATTGGATGGCACAAATACAACTTTACCTGACTCATCTCATACAGCCCTGCATTCATTTGATAAAATAATGTTAGTAAGCACTGAAGTGTATGAAGCAATCAAGAGTATTAAGATATTGAAGGCGTCCGGCACTGACCTCATAAGTCCACGGCTCCTGAAGGAATGCAGAAGTTCATTATGTGTACCACTTATGACATTATTTAATATCCTTTTAAAAAACTGTTATTTTCCACAATTATGGAAAAAGCGAATGTGTCGCCGGTATTAAAAATGAATCCTTCTAACGGTGTTACCAATTATCGCTCGATATCACTAATTAGCTGCACTGGCAAGTTACTTGAAAAGTGTGCGTTTAAAAGGTTATGGCATTTCCTATGTGATAACAATATACTGAGCCAGTTCCAGTCAGGGTTTACCCCAGGTGACTCAACGGTATTACAACTGACAGATCTTTATGATGAATTTTGTCATGCCCTTGACGACGGTAAAGAAGTTAGAGTTGTTTTTTGTGATGTCAGTAAAGCGTTTGATAAGGTATGGCATGTTGGTCTTATTCACAAGCTTGAGAAAATAGGGATATCTGGCGATCTACTTTGTTTTTTAAAATCTTACCTCTCCGATCGGTATCAGCGGGTTGTGGTAGCCTCTGAGCTGTCCTCCTGGAGGCAAGTAACGTCTGGTGTTCCACAAGGTTCCATTCTGGGCCCACTCTTATTCCTGATATACATTAACGGCATTACTGAAGATTTACTGAGTAGCATTCGTCTATTTGCAGATGATACATCTTTATATCTCATAGTAGAGAATCCTAATCAAGCTGCAGTCTTAATCAATCGTGATTTGGCAACAATCGAAGATTGGGCCAAAACATGGCTGGTTGAGTTCAATGCTCAAAAAAACAGAAACAATGCTAATATCCCGTAAAATTAATGTTCCTGTACATCCACCCTTATATCTATGTAGAACAGGAATTACTGAGGTTACCAGTCATAAGCACTTAGGTGTAATATTGAACAAAAATTGTACGTGGAATGACCATATTGACCACGTTTGCTCTTTGCTCTAAAGCTTGGCCACGTATCGATATGCTTAGAGCTCACAAGTTTACTCTTGAACGAAAAGTCCTCGAACGAATATATTTTGCTTCCATTGGACCTCTATTAGACTATGCTGACTGTGTCTGGGACAACTGCTCAGCAATGCAAGCAGCTAACTTGGAGAAAATACAGATAGCGGCAGCAAAAATAGTTACTGGTGCCACTGTGAGCGTCAGTAGAAGCCTCCTCTATACTGAAGTTCAATGGGATACACTACAAGAAAGACGCCGAAAGCACAAGCTTACTCAGTTCTTCAAGATGTATCATGTGCTAACACCTCCATATATCTCTATCAAAGTTCCCCCATCAGTGCATCCATCAATCTAAGTCATAATCTCCGATCTGCAATTAACCACCGTATTCCCTTCTGCCATACTAACTTATACCAATCCACATTTATCCCGGATGTTACCTATCAGTGGAACAGATTACCCACCTCGGTAAAGGAAAATTCCTCCCTCACAAATTTTAGAAGGTTCTTAAATAGTGCAAACCAACGACCACTGATATTTTACACTGGTGCTAAATCCCATGCTGCACAAATCTATCATTGTAAGCTACGCTTGCATTGTAGCGGCATCAATGCCCACCTCTATGACAACCATCTATCGTCATCCCCACTGTGCCAGTGTGGTGACCCAGAGACAACTGAACATTTCCTCCTGTATTGTCCAATACATGACGCTGCACGCGACTCAACTATCAATACATTGCCTTTCACATTTGACCTCTCTACGCTTCTGTTTGGGTCTGAATGGTTGGACAACTCTAATAATGCTCTTGTATTCGGAATTGTACATGATTATATCACACTGAGTGGGCGCTTCCAGTGAGTCATTTGCATTTGTAGTTGTTTGGGGAATGACTTATCACCTTCATTTCACATATTCGTTATTCAAACATTTGAGACTGATGTGATGACTTTCCAGCAAGGAATAGATGTCTTTGGTGTCGGTGGTTTGGGGGTCGTGTGTGGTCGCGGCCATTGTCGGGGCTGGTGGGCTGCTCTCTTCCCGGCGGTGGGTGCGGGGGAGTGGCACTTGTGATGTGACTGGTGTTGCTCCCCCGCACCCGTTGTTGGGGGTGGGGGGAGTGGCTTGTCGGTCCCGGCGGTGGACGCGGCTATGCACGTTTCTCAGATTGTGGATATTACATGCATCTGAAGTATGAATAATGCATCCTTATTTTGCATTCTGGGCGTTAGTGCCACAGGACGCCATGCTAAGACGGAGCCATCGTGGGCAGTTCGGGCTCCGCGCTTGGGCTGTGTTTCCTCGCGTGCATCGATCTAGGAAGTCTAGGATAAACAAGATGTAGGTTTTTGTGGCTTTTAATAGATTAAATTTGGTTGATAGCTTGTAAATGTAAGATGCGCGCGCGTCAATGGCGGCTCAGTTGTGGATCCCGGGTGAGGCCGCTTTAATGACACCGCTAGCAGCACATTCTCTGAGGTTCCGTTTAATAACTCTCATTTGTTGGGTATGCGTTGAGCTCAGTTTGGTTGAAACTCTCTACCCCCCCCCCCCCCTCTCTCTCTCTCTTCTCTCTTTTTGTATACCTCCATTTCATGTTTAAACAATATTTTACATAGTGCAAGCAACTACCTGCAATTTTTTTCAGATTTCCTTGGGAGACAGCTTAACATAAGCTTATAGCTTATTGCTGAATCCCACACATACAACTTGTACATCAACTATGTTGAACTACCTTTATGCATACACCTGTATCACAAGTCTCCATGTAATTATCATTTACCTGTATGTATTATATTATAATTCATGAATAAATATTGTTTAAACTAAGTGGATGATGAGGGTAAAAGGGAGGTAGATAGTGATCACAACTTGATTACAGTGACGATCAGGGCCAAAAACCTAGTAAAAAGCAAAGGAAGCTTCAAGGAGATTTGTGAACTCAAAAAGGATCGACTGACTGGGCGAAGTTCGAAGAAAAATTAAACCAAAGCTTGCAACCGTACACAAGGGGCCAGTGTCCAGAAGATGACCGACGCCACAGTTGCGAACCCAGTGGAGGCAGGGAAGGAAAGTGTAGGAAAGATTAAGGTGCCAACACGGGGACTTGGGTACAGAGTAAACGAAGAACTGAAAAGGCCCACAGAGGGTAGAAAAGCTAAATGCGCTGCATACAGGAGAAGTAGAAAACTTAAGAGGGCGGAAAGCAATGAGGGGTAAAGCTGAAGAATAGGGGACTTTTTCCTTTTATGTAAAAACAACGCATTTTGTCTCACCTTTTTTCTACATTTTCCTATTACTAGTCATGTTTTCGATAAAATAACCGAAAGATATTCACTTTTTGACTGAGATTAGAGATAATTTAAACCCTTTTAATGTTACAGTTCCGGAGATTCTTCTGCATTCTCGCCATTTTGAAGTGTGCGTTTACATAAATTTCGTTTTCTCTTTGGCTGGCGATTGTAGGCCTAGGGTCAGTATAGTGAGGGTTAGGGTTAGCTTACCGGTAAGCTAACCCTAGCCCTCACTACACTGACCCTAGACCATGTCGGGAACAGAACAAACAAGCGTACCAAAAACAACCAATACACAGAACAGACGCCGAAAAACACAAAAAAAACATGGAAGAAAGATGAATGTAAATGTCACAAATCGCACAGGTAAAAGCAATTGTTGAGCGGTTATAATTGCCAGTAAAAGTGAATATCTTTTCGGTCATTTTATCGAAAACATGACTAGTAATAGGAAAATACAGAAAAAGGTGAGAAAAATGCGTTGTTTTTACGTAAATGGAAAAGTCCCCTATTCTTTAGCTTTACCCAATGAGGCCGCGGTAGCAAAGGAAGAATACCAACAAACACGAAATAAAGTAAATAAGATTAAAGACGATAACCAGAGAGTGCGAAATAGCAGTCTTTTTAGGACGATAAGAATGACAGAGGGGGGGGGGGGGGGGGGGGTGTCGAGTTCGAACGTATTTTGGAAATGGGTGAATAAACGTGACAAAGGAAGTAACCCACAGAGTATGAAAGTAGATGGCAGAGTTACAGACGATCAAGATCAAATCGCATTAGAACTCGTCAAGCACTGGGAAAAGGGAGAGACCTTCGGCGCGAGCCAGGAGACTGGAATTCAGCTATGGGAAAAGGTGAACGATAGCGATGGGGCATGGGAACCTACTGGAGTTTCCGAATCAGGTCGAGGAAAATCTATCGAACTTTGTGTGCAGCGAAATTAAAATGGAGGAGGTGCGAAAGGTGACCTCAAAATTAAGGATTGGAAAAGCGAGAGGGGTGGACGAAATTCCTAACGAGTTTAACAAAAAAGGAGGAGAGGAACTCTTGGAAAGCCTAACTGCCCTATTCAATTTAGCCATAGAGAAACAAGAGGTCCCAAATGAATGAGTGGAGAGAAAGCAAAGTGACATTTATTCACAAAAAGGGGGGAAAAGACGTTTTGGATAATTATCAAAGGATCTCTGTTAGCAGCAACAACGGAAAAGTTTTCTGTAAAGTCCTGTATGGGAGATTAGAGGAGGTGATTGAGGAGAATGGTTTTTTGGGGGGAAAGATCCAGAATGGCTTCAGGAGGAGAAGGAGAGTTACTGACTATCTTTTCACGCTATCCCAAATGATAGAATCCGCGAAAGCAAAAAAGAAAAAGATATTTATGGCCTTTTTGGATGTTAAAAAGGCATACGATAGAGTATGGACGGAGGGTATGTGGCGCAAGCTTGAGGCTCTGTGCTTGGGAGGCGAGTTTGTTGGAATTATGAAAGCATTATATAAAGATGTACAGAGTGAACTTAGCCTGGGAAACATAACAACAAAACGTGTGCCTATGGAGATAGTCCTAAAACTGGGGTGTATCCTTTCGCAAATTCTTTTTGTATTGTACATCAAAGGTTTAGGAGAAGGACTCTTGCATAGCTACGAGGGGGTAGCAATTGGGGACTTGAAGATCCCATGGCTATTTTTTTGCAGACGATATGGTGCTAGTGTCAGAAAGCGAAGAGGGGATAGCGAAAATGCTGGGAATTATTGGGAAATATGGGAGCAAATGGTCTCGAACTTAATGAAAGCAAGAGCAAAGTTATAGCTGTGGACCGTAAAGTGGACCCGATTCGAACGTGGAGAGTGGGGGAGTTCTGTATTCCGGAAGGTAGCAGCAAAGTTCTTAGTGTAGGAGAGACAGGTGGCTACGAGTTTCTGGGGGTAAATATAAACATCATAGGGAGAGGCATCTACCGAAACCACACAAATAAATGGATTCTGAAGGGGAAGCGAATCCTTAACCAAATGAAACTTATAGGGAGAAACAGTTTCAATAAGGTTTTCGTGGGGGAAAACCACTTGGGAAATGGTGGGTCTGCCAAGTATTACATACGGTACGGAAGTGGTACCCCTAAACCAGACGGCTGTAAAGAGCTTGGAAATCCTGCAGAAAGATGCTGGCCGATAGACAACGGGGGTCGAGTAATGCCACAGCACTAGACGCAATCAGGGGTGAGCTTAGGTGGATGAGGATCAAGGACAGGATAGGCTTATTGAAACTCGGTTATCTTAATTATTTTGTATATATCTCCCCAACAACCGATGGTGTAAAGTAATTTTCCTGGGAATTTTCAACTCAAATATCAAGACAGGGTGGATGGTCCAAGTGAGGGAGCTAATAGAGAACTACCCATTGGAAATCTCGGACCTAGACATTGGGGCAAACCAGGGTAAAAAATCGTCAGAGAAAGGGTCGTGGAGGATGGTAACCGTAATTGGCGAGAGGGGATCAAATCAAAGAGGTATTTGGGTGGCCTGAGTGATAAAGAGAAGCCTGGTTTTGAAGAGTACCTTGATGGCACCTTTTGGGGGCCACTGTTGTTCAAGCTGAAGTCGCGGTCCCTAAAGCTGAGGGGAAAAATTGGAAAAAACAGTGAAACGGAGTGCCAGATGTGTAATTTGGGCGTGGTGGAGACCGTGGAACACTTTCTTGTAGAATGCCCAAAATACCAGTCTAAAAGAATAAGATTCACTGGGAGTATAATGGGGAGGTGGGATGTGAGAATGAAGGACATGTGGTTAGTTAGTGGGAGACTCAAAGGAGAGTGTTATATGCTAATCGGAGAGATTGGGAAGAATGCCCGGGGCAAGGGATGTCATCAAGCAGTTCGTCTCCGAATGTTGGGAGGAGAGAAGAAGCGTGGGAATAGGGAGGCAGTTGGGAGTACAGGCGCGACAAATAAGCGGCCGGCCAACGTGTTATTATTATTATTGACAAGTGTTTATAGATTTTCATTGTTTACATAACGGTTCTCAATAATTTTGGGAATCAAAGTGACTTACGAAAACGTTAAAAAAAGAAACAACAAATAAAATAACAACGCGTTTAACGCTTATAAAAAAAATAATAGTTCGGGCCTACATTCCGAATAAAAATTATCTTTAATTATTATGTAACTCCCCAATTATCCACTGGAACCTGTTTTTACGTTATTTAAATAAAAAAATAAAACTTAAGAAATATATTGTTTATTTGATGAGGAAATGGATTCACTATGTCAATGAGAGAGGGAGAGAGAGAGGGAGGGAGAGAGGGGGGAGCGGCGGCGGCGGGGTGGGTGGGGTCAGAGAGTATCCCAGGTGAAATAAAGTGTTATTCCTCATATTGAAATTGTCTAAATATACTTTCCCTAAATATCTTTTCAATTTATCCCAGTCGTCAGGTTTGGAACATGTCTTCATTTCTGGCTGTTGAAATCTCCTCCCCTGCAAATTAAGAGCCGTCTTGCAGCCGGTAACTGTTCCTGTCAATTCAATGTAAATTGAAAACGCCGAGAAAATACATCTTCAACAATCTATTTTATCTAATGGCCGCCGGCATGAAAATTGGAATTATTGTGATGTGATTGTTAACAAACATTCAATTGAAGTTTGTTCAGTTACATGCAATAATGTTCTTGTTTCTCTTCCTGCATTCCTTCGTTTAGGTACCCGTTCCTGTTCCGATTTCATGTCCAGTTCCTGGGAATAGGTGCTCCCGAACTGAATCTTTTGAATGGCGGCGAATGCTGTGTTTTGGAGCGAGTTTCTTTCGTGGGAATTGAGGTCTCGTTATAAATGCGGAGTCACATATACATGTTTCAGCTGGCAAAAGAAGACGAAATACAATTGCAATTTCTCAAAATGTGATTAAATTTATTTAGTGGTGTGACAAATACATTGTTCCCCGATTATTGATATGCAACGAAAGTTATCCATATACTTTTGATCACAGTTCTGTATACTACCAGGGCAGTAGTTGTGTTTTGAGTGCTAAACGAATGGCATTGGCAGTAACTGCGACCCACAGCAGTTGCTGCCCAAAGTAATTTCGACCCAATTTAAGGGCCTATATAAGTAATGAAATTTTGTTTATTTTGAAATTCTCACCTCTCATATGCCTTAAGGGCCTATATTATAAGTAATGAAATTTTGTTTATTTTGGAAATTCTCACCTCTGATATTCCTTTAATTCAAATTAAATATACACAAAATGTACATCAAAATGAAGGGTGGGAGGTATAGAACACGAAACACATATGTAATCAACTCATAGAGTCGACTGTAGGCACCACTGGTTCCTGGAAGTCTGCTGCCGTATTCGCACCAGAACTGATAATTTAATAATATTTCACAAAAACAACTTGTGGCCAAATGTGCTTTACATATCCAAGAACAAAGCTAGGGGATGAAAATTCTTCAAAACACGGCGACAGAGCTGCATTGGGGGAAATTCCAAAGCCTTTGCTTTTGTTTACGTATGAGTATACTTTCGTTTTCCGGTCGACGTCATCGGACAGAAAAAGCATGTAAAAACAACACCGTCTAAAATCAAATAATGAAAAAGATCGCCTTCATACAGTATACTGTTATTAGATAGAGATTGCACAGTTGCCATATTCAATGCAAGGTATCCTGATACCTGTTGAAATTTCTTAGAATTACGATTTTGTTTTTCGATGGAAATTCGTGGTAAATAGTGATTTGCGCATGTCTGTCGAGCATGGAAACCATCTTCAATAAAAAATGCAGACAGTGTTGTCCTTTTCCAAAATGCAGACCTATCGCTGTTTACGAAAGTGTTTTGAATGCCTAGCTTTGTTCTTGGATGTATGAAGCACATTTGGCCACAAGTTGTCCTGATGAAATATTATTTTATTATCAGTTATGGTGCGAATACGGTACCAGACTTCCAGGAACCAGTGGTGCCTACAGTCGACTCTATGAGTTGATTACATACGTGTTTCAGGTTCTATACATCCCAACCTTCATTTTGATGTATAATTTGTGTATATTTAATCTGAATTTAAGGAATATAAGAGGTGAGAATTTCAAAATAAACAAAATTCCATTACTTATATAGGCCCTTAAATTCAGATTAAGGGCCTATATAAGTAATGAAATTTTGTTCATTTTGAAAATTGTCACCTCTGATATTCCTTCAATTCAAATTAAATATACACAAAATGTACATCAAAATGAAGGTTGGGATGTATAGAACACGAAACACATACGTAATCAACTCATTGAGTCGACTGTAGGCACCACTGGTTCCTGGAAGTCTGCTGCCGTATTCGCACCAGAACTGATAATTTAATAATATTTCACGAAAACAACTTGTGGCCAAATGTGCTTTATATATCCAAGAACAAAGCTAGGGGATAAAAATTCTTCAAAACGCGGCGACAGAGCTACATTGGGGAAAATTCCAAAGCCTTTGCTTTTGTTTACGTTTGATTCTACTTTCGATTTCCGGTTGACGTCATCCGACAGAAAAAGCATGTAAAAACAACGCCGTCTAAAATCAAATAATGAAAAAGATCGCCTTCATACAGTATACTGTTATTAGATAGAGATTGTACAGTTGCCATATTCAGTGCAAGGTATCATGATACCTGCTGAAATTTCTTAGAATTACGATTTTGTTTTTCGATGGAAATTCGTGGTAACGAGTGATTTGCGCATGTCTGTCGAGCATGGAAACCATTTTCAATAAAAAATGCAGACAGTGTTGTCCTTTTCCAAAATGCAGTCCTACCGCTGTATTCGAAAGTGTTTTGAATGCCTAGCTTTGTTCTTGGATATATGAAGCACATTTGGCCACAAGTTGTTTTCGTGAAATATTATTAAATTATCAGTTCTGGTGCGAATACGGTAGCAGACTTCCAGGAACCAGTGGTGCCTACAGTCGACTCAATGAGTTGATTACATATGTGTTTCGTGTTCTATACATCCCAACCTTCATTTTGATGTATAATTTGTGTACATTTAATCTGAATTTAAGGAATACGAGAGGTGAGAATTTCAAAATAAACAAAATTCCATTACTTATATAGGCCCTTAAATATGCACAAATTATACATCAAAATGAAGGTTGGGGTGTATAGAACATGAAACACATGTGTAATCAACTCATAGAGTCGACTGTAGGCACCACTGGTTCCTGGAAGTCTGCTGTCGTATTCGCACCAGAACTGATAATAAAATAATATATCATCAGAACAACTTGCGGCCAAATGTGCTTCATATATCCAAGAACAAAGTTAGGCATTCAAAACACTTTCGAATACAGCGATAGGACTGCATTTTAGAAAAGGTGTCTGCATTTTTTATCGAAGATGGTTTCCATGCCCGACAGACATGCGCAAATCACTCGTTACCACGAATTTCCATCGAAAAACAAAATCGTAATACTAAGAAATTTCAACAGGTATAATGATACCTTGCATTGAATATGGTAACTGTGTAATCTCTATCTAATAACAGTATACTGTATAAAGGTGATCTTTTTCATTATTTGATTTTAGACAGCGTTGTTTTTTCATGCTTTTTCCGTCCGTTGACGTCGACCGGAAATCGAAAGTATACTCATACGTAAACAAAAGCAAAGGCTTTGGAATTCCCCCCCCCCCCCCTGCAGCACTGTCGCTGTGTTTTGAAAAATTTTGATCTCCTAGCTTTGATCTTGGATACGTAAAGCACATTTGGCCCCAAGTTGTTTTCGTGAAATATTATTAAATTATCAGTTCTGGTGCGAATACAGCAGCAGACTGCCAGGAACCAGTGGTGCCTACAGTCGACTCTATGAGTTGATTACACATGTGTTTCGTGTTCTATACATCCCAACCTTCATTTTGATGTATAATTTGTGTATATTTAATCTGAATTTAAGGAATATGAGAGGTGAGAATTTTCAAAAGAAACAAAATTTCATTACTTATATCGGCCCTTAAGAAACTTCGCCGCATTATTTTTCCCAACTCCTTGCCGATCTGTTATTTCGACCCGAAGTTAATTCGACTCACGTATGAAGTACACAGTCTACTCGGCAGTATCGAGTCACTTTTTAAAAAATTTTCTGCCATCTCCGTCGTTAAACCAAGAATTGATGTGCTTGTCTTGGCAATGTTTCATGTAGAGCTAGGTACTGCGTACCACGACTGCACGAGGAAAAATAACGCTTACATGTCCGTGTACGAAATAATTTTATCAGTCGCATTCATATCGGCAGTAAAGAGTCACACATTTTGCGCCAGTTCAAATGTGCGTTGTATCACTAAATTGGGTAACTTGTAGTTGTCGAACTCTCTAAGACACATTTCTGTAAGAACAGATACAAATTAGAATTTATCTCAGAGTGATTATTATACATTCCCAGCGATCTGTCAAGTTAGACCTGAACTGAGAGTCATTGTGTCCTGCCATTTGCAATCAAGTTAAAAAAGTTACCTGTGCTCAAAGCTGACAGGAAATTCACAAAGCATACGGCATCAATTCATGATTATCATATTTTTATACTGTACCAATGACCCAGACTTAGCTGGTGCTAACTCTAACAAAACCAGGGCCAAACACAAATTTTGCCCCCCAATCCCCAAAACTTGCATCCAAAACAAAAAGAAATCATGTCCTAAAGGACCTCCATACTACGCCTCTACTGCGCATGCGCAGTGACGCAGTCGTCCCGAAATTGGCGCCAATTATCATTCTCTGTTTGGCCCTTCATCAGTCAACATCTCACTGATCTTTGTGCTTGTAAATCTCAGTTTAAAGGATGCCAGACACATAATTTTTGGAGAAAATGTGATTCTAAGGAGGATAGAAGGAGGAGAGGAAAAAGAAGTGGCAAAAAATATCAGGGCTGTACTTAAAATTTTTTGATGAAATTATGTTAAGTTGCCTATTTTCGAGGCATGGGTCTCTTGTTGTCATTCTTGCTTATTGTTGCACTGCTTATTCAGTGTTTCCTCTCCCCTAGCCTTCTAAAGTCCCCCCTGGCAATTCTCCCATGCTTTTGGCATATTTTTGAGAAATTTCATTTCTAAAATTTCCTGGGAGAGTTGCTTGGTTACAGAATGTTTTCTGTTATTTTCTCCATAGTTACGTTTTCACCCATGGGTGTATAACGTTTGTGTTCTGCATCTTCCATCTGATGTTCTACAGATTCTCCCCTGGGAGTCTCTGTTTTGCATCAGATAGAGTGTAATTGATGACTGATTCCGGGCCAGTTTTTTCAGTGCCTGGAGTCATGTTTTCTAGTGTGTTTACACTGTTTGTTTTCATTGGCAACAGCCTTTTTTGAGGGGGGCTGTTTGCCTTTGTGGTAGTTTATCTCATTATAAGATACATTTACATTATCCGAAAGTGTCTCATTAATTATTTTATATAAATTTAAAATTTTTGACCACACTTTGCCATCGGATCCATCGGGGCTCAACGTTACTTTTCAGCAACTTGGGCTTCTCTGAAAAAATATTTTTTCAAAATTATTTTGTTTTGCAATTGTTTTTTCATTTATTAATGGATCATGTTATTATGTATCTTTGTGTCAGGGGTTTTTGCGAGTAACTAGGACTTATTGTTGTTCTTTCACAATGAAGGGACGTTGTTCAAATTGTAATAGGAAGAAATCTTCCTCTGACTTTCATGATCATTGTATTAATTGTAGTCAGTGTTCTCGCATTAATCCCTGTCCTATATGTGAACATTGGGATGAGAAACATTGGAAACGTGTGTCACGATATGTTGTTTCTGGAGAAAGCGCAATGCCGGCTCTTTCTCCACAAGGTCACTCTACTCTCTCAGTTTCTATTTCAGAGGAACCAGAACAGGGTGATGTTTCCATGTTATCTTCTTCAAGTGTGCGTCCGTCGTCACAAATGAATTCAGAGCTAGCGGCAAAAGTGCTCATGGAGATTAGACAAATGTCGTCCGCTAGCTCGCCCGGTGTAGCGTCCATTCACCGAATGGTTCGGCAGCCGGGTTCGTCCGATGCGGTCCAAGAGGAAATTTTGGGTGATGCGAGCACTATAAACATAATAGATGCACACCCAGTGACGGCGGATAGTAAGCGAGAACGGAGGAAGCCTTTTAGTCCGGTTCCTAGCTCGTCCAGGTCCAGCCGGGCCACGAGCGAGAGAGGTCCCTCTCTCGTACAACAACATCTGGGACCAGATGTTGTGGTACAAAATGTGTCTTTAGCGGAGCATACATCCGTCGCTCGGGACGCTCCGTTGTATAAGCAGTCCGCAGAGACTGTTAAGGCTTCCTCTTCTCGTCAGCGCACACGACCGCACCTTGGCTGCGTGACCGCCGATATATTACCAGCTTCGCCGATGAAGGATTCTTCGGCGACCAGGTCACACCATCCGGCAGCCAGGGATTCGAGACCGATGGACTCCGGACGTTCGCATAGGAAAAGTATGCGGGAGCCATCTGATACGGAGCTGCCCTCGGCGAAGCAGCGAAAGACTGCGCCTCCGCAGGTCTCGACGCCGGACATTCTTGTGCAGATAGCACAGCTTATCGCAGCATCCCAGCAGCTGACAGAAACGGTGTCGGATCGAGAATTATCCGACGGCGCTGGGTCGGTACGCTCCGCCGAAGCATCGGGGGCGGACGACCGGGAACATCGGGAGGTCCGACCGGATGGTGAAAGGGATATGGATGACTTGGAGCTATCCCTTTCAGAACAACATAAAGCTGCCGTGGACTTCATCCGGCACTTTCTCCCTCAAGTTGTTCCGTCGGGCCAGACTGCTGCGCTTCCGGACAAGAGAATTATAGCGTCATTGGACTCTGAATTTTTTGAGCGGTTCAGGGACATCGCTCCCGAGTTTCCGTCGCAGTCCAATAATGTTGCTAGAACATTTGAATTATTGAACTACGCTATATTTAAACTTGCTTCCAGGACGGGGAAAGCAGGTTTCTTGTCCGCTAATACTCTCAACCTGCCTTTCATTAATGCAAGGAATAAATTCGATACGGCAGGACAGGGTATACCGAGAGTTCCTCTGCGTATGGACGACGAGGCGGAAGACTTAGAGTTATCATTACCGTCGTCAGCTTCTATTCCAACCGCGGTGTTGGAAACAGCTATTGCATCTAACAGAGCCAATTTAGATGCCTTATCTTACGCAGATCACCTTACTAAGGCGTTATCACTGCGCCTTCAAGGGGAAGAGTTTCAGGATAT
The DNA here is from genome assembly GCA_031216915.1 of Pictodentalium vernedei. Lineage (NCBI taxonomy): Eukaryota > Metazoa > Mollusca > Scaphopoda > Dentaliida > Dentaliidae > Pictodentalium > Pictodentalium vernedei. Next base: position 437,042,774 of record CM062292.1, read on the forward strand.
ACAATCCTCTTTAAGACTTCTTTCAAGGGCAGTAGCTTATTCCACGTGTAACTCCGCCCTTTCAGTGGCAAATCTGGAGTTGGTTAGACGTGACGCAGCCCTAGCTACATCCACACTAGTGGATTCTAAGGTGAAGAACTCTCTTAGAGTCGCTTCGGTCTCAGGAGAACTTCTCTTTGACGGCAAGCTTTCTGCTATTTATGATAAAATTAAAAAGAAAGCTAATGATTCTCTGTTGTTCAGATCGGCTCCTAAAAAGTCGGATACAGCAGACACGAATAAGACAGGCACTTCTGGGTCTAATGCGCCCAAGAGAGGTTCCTATAGAGGTTCCGGTGCGTCCTCTTGGTCTTATTCGAGAGACCGTCAGGATAGCGACTCTCGTTCGGGACGTCCTTCAGGCCGGGACAATCAGTCGGACGCCCCGAGGTCGACGAGGCGAGGTGCGGGTCGTGGAAGACGTGGTTTCTCCTACCGCAGGCCTCGCAGGTCCAGGAGGTGATGGCTTAAACCTCTATCGCGTTCCGGTTGGCGGAAGGTTGTCGAGTTTTTCACAAGAGTGGGCGTCGATTACGGACGACCCTTGGGTGAGAGGAGTGACTTCGGAAGGTCTAAAGATATCCTTCAAACGAAAGCCTCCATTAACTCGAAGTCCAAAGTGGACTCATCTTCCGTCAAATCCACAGAAAAGAGACGCTCTGTTATCAGAGGTGCAGTCTCTTTTAATGAAGAACGCGGTAGAGGTCGTAGAAAACCAGGAATCTCTGGGATTCTACAGCCATCTGTTTCTGGTTCCGAAACCAGACGGCTCGTTCCGTCCAGTCATAGATTTGAGCTGGATAAACAAGCTGATCGTCGCTCCGAAGTTTTATATGGAGACGATTCGATCGGTCAGAGCGAGTATTCGGGTGAACGATTATGCAACGAGCATAGATCTCAAAGATGCGTACTTTCACGTCATGGTACATCCGACATTCCGAAAGTATCTACGCTTTGCAGTCCTGGGAGTGGTGTATCAATTCCGGGCGATGTGCTTCGGATTGAATCTAGCACCCTGGGCTTTCACTCGGGTAATGAACTCGGTAATGATCTACTTCCGAGCTCATTCGTCTGCGGTAACGTCGGCCTACCTGGACGACATTCTTCAGAGGTACTGCAACGAGTTAACGCTTCAGAATGATGTTCAGAATCTTCTTCTATTGCTCCGACGTCTCGGTTTTATAGTAAACGAGGAGAAGTCGGATCTGGTGCCGTCCAAGTCATTCACTCATCTGGGAATGAGCTTCGAGACGCACAACAATCTCGTTCGTCTGCCGTTAACCAGAGCGAAATTAGTCAGTTGTTACGCTCGCTATTGTCTGCACGCAGACAAAGTCACGGCGAGAGAATTTATGAGACTGATAGGTCTGTGCGGAGCTGCCGCGGATCTCATTCCGATGGGGCGGCTACGCACACGTCCTCTTCAAATTTTCCTGACTCAGAATTGGAGTGTGAAAATTCATTCGCTCGATGTAGACGTTCTCTTGTCAGATCAGGTGAAACAAGAGATTCAGACTTGGGCAAACATTCAGTGGTTAACTCAAGGAGTTCCGCTGCAGTTGCCGGATCCGAGTTTTACCGTTATGATGGATGCCAGTCAAACAGGTTGGGGTGCATCATTAATCCCAACGGATTCGAGATGCCAGGGTCTTTGGGATCCGCAATTCCTGTGCAAGCACATAAACATCAAGGAAATGATGTCAATTTGGCTTGCGTTACGTCACTGGATGGACATTATTCACGATGCTCATGTCCAAATCCTATCCGACAATACGACAGTAGTGGCGTATATACGGAATCAGGGAGGCACTCATTCAGTTCCATTGTTCAATCTAATGGAAAGAATCCTTCTGTTTGCGTTAGAACATCACGTTCTTCTTTCGGTCCGTCACATACCGGGTCGTCTGAATGTGCTAGCAGACTCCCTTTCACGAAAGGGTCGCTTGTTGCCGTCGGAGTGGACTCTCAACAAACAAGTATTCAATCAGATTTGCTACCAATGGGAACGGCCAATGATAGACTTATTTGCGACACATCTCAACAATCAGTTGCAGACGTATGTGTCTCCGTGTCCGGATCCAAGAGCATTTGCAGTAGACGCTCTGTCGATCCCTTGGGACGGAATGATAGGATATGCGTATCCTCCAGCGCCGTTAATTCAACAAGTATTGCTAAAGATAAAACAATCTCAATGCAAGATTCTGTTGGTAGCATCTCTGTCGCCACAGAGACCGTGGATAAATCTACTCAGGTGTCTGTCCAGTCATAGATTTGAGCTGGATAAACAAGCTGATCGTCGCTCCGAAGTTTTATATGGAGACGATTCGATCGGTCAGAGCGAGTATTCGGGTGAACGATTATGCAACGAGCATAGATCTCAAAGATGCGTACTTTCACGTCATGGTACATCCGACATTCCGAAAGTATCTACGCTTTGCAGTCCTGGGAGTGGTGTATCAATTCCGGGCGATGTGCTTCGGATTGAATCTAGCACCCTGGGCTTTCACTCGGGTAATGAACTCGGTAATGATCTACTTCCGAGCTCATTCGTCTGCGGTAACGTCGGCCTACCTGGACGACATTCTTCAGAGGTACGGCAACGAGTTAACGCTTCAGAATGATGTTCAGAATCTTCTTCTATTGCTCCGACGTCTCGGTTTTATAGTAAACGAGGAGAAGTCGGATCTGGTGCCGTCCAAGTCATTCACTCATCTGGGAATGAGCTTCGAGACGCACAACAATCTCGTTCGTCTGCCGTTAACCAGAGCGAAATTAGTCAGTTGTTACGCTCGCTATTGTCTGCACGCAGACAAAGTCACGGCGAGAGAATTTATGAGACTGATAGGTCTGTGCGGAGCCGCCGCGGATCTCATTCCGATGGGGCGGCTACGCACACGTCCTCTTCAAATTTTCCTGACTCAGAATTGGAGTGTGAAAATTCATTCGCTCGATGTAGACGTTCTCTTGTCAGATCAGGTGAAACAAGAGATTCAGACTTGGGCAAACATTCAGTGGTTAACTCAAGGAGTTCCGCTGCAGTTGCCGGATCCGAGTTTTACCGTTATGATGGATGCCAGTCAAACAGGTTGGGGTGCATCATTAATCCCAACGGATTCGAGATGCCAGGGTCTTTGGGATCCGCAATTCCTGTGCAAGCACATAAACATCAAGGAAATGATGTCAATTTGGCTTGCGTTACGTCACTGGATGGACATTATTCACGATGCTCATGTCCAAATCCTATCCGACAATACGACAGTAGTGGCGTATATACGGAATCAGGGAGGCACTCCTTCAGTTCCATTGTTCAATCTAATGGAAAGAATCCTTCTGTTTGCGTTAGAGCATCACGTTCTTCTTTCGGTCCGTCACATACCGGGTCGTCTGAATGTTCTAGCAGACTCCCTTTCACGAAAGGGTCGCTTGTTGCCGTCGGAGTGGACTCTCAACAAACAAGTATTCAATCAGATTTGCTACCAATGGGAACGGCCAATGATAGACTTATTTGCGACACATCTCAACAATCAGTTGCAGACGTATGTGTCTCCGTGTCCGGATCCAAGAGCATTTGCAGTAGACGCTCTGTCGATCCCTTGGGACGGAATGATAGGATATGCGTATCCTCCAGCGCCGTTAATTCAACAAGTATTGCTAAAGATAAAACAATCTCAATGCAAGATTCTGTTGGTAGCATCTCTGTCGCCACAGAGACCGTGGATAAATCTACTCAGGTGTCTGTTGTGGGACCTACCGCGGAAGCTTCCTCCACGAGAGGATCTTCTTTCGCAGGGGAAATCGCGCCAACTCCATCACAACCCGCAAGGTCTCAACCTTCACGTTTTTCCGTTGTGCGGTCCTTCTTGCATGGCAAGCACTTTACAGGACGAGCAGTGGACGCGATTTCTAACTGTAGGAGGACCTCCTCTTCGCTAAACTATGTGGCTAAGTGGAAGGTTTTTCGTCGTTGGTGTAGGGATCATTCTGTAGATATATTTGATCCCTCTATACCAGACATTGCAAACTTTCTAGTATACTTGTTTGACGAAATCAAACTGCAGCCTGTTACTATAAAGGGTTATAGATCTATGTTATCTGATACCTATGCACATCATGATAGTTTACAAATTGGATCTAATGTCTCTTTATCGAAGTTGGTTAGAAACTTTTCGATAAATAGACCCAGAACTCTTAGATTAATTCCTAAGTGGAATTTAGCTTGGGTTCTCCTTAAATTGAAGGAAAAGCCATTTGAACCTCTTGGGACAGTAGATTTCAAATTCTTATCTTATAAGACAGCTTTTCTCTTAGCTTTCTCTTCTGCCAGAAGAGTCAGCGAGCTTCATGCACTATCGGTGGATGATTCTCATTATCGTAGTGTTGGGAACACTATCACCTTCACTACTAATGTGGGTTTTTTAGCTAAGAATGAGGCTCCTAATAAATATCCGGAACCTATTGTTATTAAGGCTCTTCCGTCTTCAGACGGGCGTAGGCCTTTACTCTGTCCTGTTAGAGCACTACGTATCTATAAACAGAGATCTCAGTTTATCAGAAAGGGACGGAAACGTTTCTTTCTGTCTTTGATGCCTAATAGAAAGGACATTTCAGTCCATTCTATTGCTAGATGGATTCAGTTAACTATCCATACTGCTTATGAAGATTTATCTTCTTCTCAGCAGTCTGTGCTTAAGATTTCTGCTCATGAAGTAAGAGCTCTTTCTACTTCCTGGGCTTATGCTAATAGTGTTGCTATTACAGATTTAATGAAGGCTGCTTATTGGTCTCAGCCATCCACATTTACGAATTTTTATCTCAGAAATATTGAGTCCATTTCTGGAGACCTGCATTGTTTAGGTCCGTTATCTGTTGCTCAGAATGTCGTCCACTAAACAGTTGCAACTATAGTTATGCGGGCTTTCTGTTCCGGCAGTGACTCCGTCCGGCTGCCCTCTTCGCTCTGGGCTATTTTGACCCAGGGCAAGGGGAGGGGGGGGGGGGGGCGGGTGTTCCCTTAGGTCACCTGCTTTATAGTGAAAAGCAAGGGAATGCCTCCTCCAAGTCAGTATTTCTGAGTCGCTTCCAGGATGGTTTTAAAGTGTAATATTAATGTTTAAATTCATTCATGTCTTATTTTTAAAGTGTAGCTCGGTGTGAAGCATTTGTATATGTCAAGTGTCAAACGGGCTTTAATATACAATACTCGGACACTTTTAAATGATTATAAAGAGTCTCAATTCTCTGGACTACTTTATTTATTGGCTTGCTTTAAAAATAATTAGTATAAGGGTTATACTGGATGTTAATAGAGAACATGAATGTTATTGTGCTCAATTATTAAGGGTAGTGTATCTTTCTAATTTAATATTAAATAAGAAAGATACATGTAAAGCCTAATACTCCTTTTCTCCTTAAGGGGTTACCTCTTTACTATATAGTTGAGCTTATTGGATTTTCCTCTATGTCCTAGGCCCTCCAGCCTGTTTACTATTCAGCTAAGTCTGGGTCATTGGTACAGTATAAAAATGTTGAAAAATTTATAGTAATTTATATATTTTTTATACTTACCAATGACCCAGACGGGGATGGCCCTCCCTGGAGTTGGGAACTCTTGCCTCCCCGCTGAGTACATAGCGCTGACCAGGCACTGCCAGTAAGAATGATAATTGGCGCCAATTTCGGGACGACTGCGTCACTGCGCATGCGCAGTAGAGGCGTAGTATGGAGGTCCTTTAGGACATGATTTCTTTTTGTTTTGGATGCAAATTTTGGGGATTGGGGGGCAAAATTTGTGTTTGGCTCTGGTTTTGTTAGAGTTAGCACCAGCTAAGTCTGGGTCATTGGTAAGTATAAAAAATATATAAATTACTATAAATTTTTTAACGTTCGTGTTTTTTCCTTTCACTGTGGACTGAGCCGTTGGTATTCAATATTGACTTTACGAATAAGCAGAGGCGAACTCACTGTTCGGGCGACCAGGTTTCCCAATGGACCGGTGGCCCAAATAATTGACTGATACACATTGCGATATTTTTATACTGTACCAATGACCCAGACATAGCTGGTGCTAACTCTTAAAATATAGGGCCAAACACAAATTTTACCCCCCAATCCCCAAAATTTGCATCTAAAACTAAAGAAAACATGTCCTGAAAGGCCCTCCACACTTCGCCCCTACTGCGCATGCGCAGTATCAAGGACGTTCCGAAATTGGCGCCATTTATCATTCTAAGTTTGGCCCTTCATCAGTTAACATCTGACTAATCTTTGTGCTTTTAAATCTCAGTTTAAATGATGCCAGACACATAAATATTAGTGAAATGGTGATTCTAAGGAGGATAGAAAAGGAGGAGAGGAAAAGAATGTGTGACAGAATATTATCAGGGCTGTAACTTAAAATTTTTTAATGAAATTATGTTAAGTTACCTATTTTCAAGGCAGCAGCCATTTTGTTGTCATTCTGATTATTTAGTTACACTGTTATTTCAAGTGTTTTCCTCTCTCCCTGTCCTTTAAGTTCCCCATTGCTATTCTCCCATGCTTTTGGCATAGTTTCTGTAATTATTATTACTAAAATTTCTTGGGAGTTTTAGCTGAATAACAGAATGAATTCTGTTCTTTCCCCATGTTTACGTCTTCACCTACGGGTGGTTAGGCGTTGTGTTCTGCATCTACCATCTGATGTTCTGCAGTTTCTTCCCTGGAAGTCTCTGTTTTGCATCGGATGGTGTATTTTTGGTAACTGATTTCGGGCCTGGGTGCCTGGAGTCTTATTTTAGTGTTTTTACACTCATTGTTTACATTTACAACAGCCCTCTGTGTGAGGGGGGGATTTCTAAATAATAATATCTTTATGTTATTTTAATCATAACTAGATACATTATTATTGTTCGTAAGTGTTGAATAAATTGTTTAAAATATTTTTAAAATTTTTGTCCACACTTAGGCTTGGGATCCATTGGGGCTCAATGTTACTTTTCAGAAACTTGGGCTGTTCTGAAAAAATATTTTTTCAAAATATTTTGATTTCAGTTATTTTTTCTATATTAATGGATCATATTATTATTATGTATTTTGATTGCCAGGGGTTAGTGCGAGTACCAGGACTTGTTTTCTTTTCACATTGAAAGGATATTGATCAATTGTTTTAAGAGGAAGTCTTCCTCTGACCTTATTATCATTCTATATGTGGTCAGTGTACTCGCATTAACTCCTGTTCTGTATCGTATGATTTCGATGACAATATGGGAAGCGTATGTCACGGTATGTTGTTGGGGATTTGGACACTCCGGTCCTTTCCCCGCAGGGTCACTCTACTTTATCAATTTCTATTTCAGACGATCAAGATTAGGGTGATGTATCTGTGATGTCTTCCAACAGTGTGCCTCCGTCGTCACAATTAATGAAGGGCTAGCGGAAAAGTGCTCATGTAATACGCCAATTGCCTAAGAGGACCCTAGTAGGTTCGACGGCCTTTGACGTCCGCTAGCTCGCCCGGTGTAGCGTCCATTCACCGAATGGTTCGGCAGCCGGGTTCGTCCGTTGCGGTCTAGAAGGAATTTTGGGGTGATGCGAGCACTATAAAATTAACTTAATGCACACCCAGTGACGGCGGATCGGAGGGAGAACGGAGGAAGCCTTTTAGTCCGGTTCATAGCTCGTTCCGGTCCATCCGGACGGCAAGCGAGAGAGGCCCCTCTCTCGTTCAACAACATCTGGCCCCAGATGTTGTGGTACAAATGTGTCGCTAGCGGAGCATACGTCCGTCGCTCGGGACGCTCCGTTGTATAGGCAGTCCGCTGAGACTGCTAAGGCTTCCTCTTCTCGTCAGCGCACACGACCGCACCTTGGCTGCGTGACCGCCGATATATTACCAGCTTCGCCGATCAAGGATTCTTCGGCGACCAGGTCACACCATCCGGCAGCCAGGGATTCGAGACCGATGGACTCCGGACGTTCGCATAGGAAAAGTATGCGGGAGCCATCTGATGCGGAGCTGCCCTCGGCGAAGCAGCGATAGACTGCGCCTCCGCAGGTCTCGACGCCGGACATTCTTGTGCACATAGCACAGCTTATCGCAGCATCCCAGCAGCCGACAGAAACGGTGTCGGATCGAGAATTATCCGACAGCGCTGGGTCGGTAGCCGGGGACTCGAGGCCTGCAGACTCCGGACGTTCGCATAGGAAGTGTGCGGGAGTCAACGTACACGGAGCTTCCAGCGGCAATGCATCGTAAGTCCGCTACTGCACAGGCCTCGGGAACGGACGTGCTTTCCTTAATAGCACAGTTTATCGCAGCATCCCAGCATCAACTGAATCTGTCGCATATATTTTATCCGACGATGCTGGGTCGGGACGCTCCGCGGAAGCGGGTACGGACGTCCGAAAGTTTCATCCGGTCCGACGGGATACCGAAAGGGATTCGGAGGATTTCAAGCTTTCGCTTTCGGAACAACATATGCTGCGATGCCGGATAAGAAACTGATAGCGTCGGTGGACTTAGAAATTTTTGGTTCGGTTCAGGGACATCGTCCCTCAGTTCCGACATAGTCCAATAATGTCACACAAACTTTCGAATTATTGAACGACGCTATATATATTATTATTTTATGCTTGCTATCCAAGCATTTCTGGTTTCTTGTTCGAAGAATTATGAAGATGTCTTTCAAGTGTGCCTCTGTCGTCATAGTTAATGAAGAGTTAGCGGCAATAAGTGCTCATGGAATATGTCTATCGCTTACGGAGTGACATTCGCTAGCTCACCCGGTGTAGCGTACATTCATCGAATGGTTCGGCTGCCGGGTTCGTCCGTTGCGGTCTAGGAAGGAGATTTGGGTGATGCGAGCACTTTAATTACTTTAGTACTCACCCAGTGACGGCAGATTGAGGACAGATCGGAGGAAGCCAACAACATAGGGGACCGCATGTTGTGGTTCAGATATTTTACATTCGGAGCATATGTCCGTTGCTCGGGACGCTCCGTTATATTGACAGTCCGAGAGACTGTCTTTAATGCTTCCTCATCCTCACAGCAGGGCACACGACTGCACATTGGCTACGTGACCTCGAGTATCCGATCAGTTTCGGCATTCAGTGATTCCACAGCGAATAGGTCGCGCCATCCGGTAGCCAAGGGACACGAAGCCTATTCACTCCGTTCGCTCGCATATTGGAAGTATGCACGGGGTAACGATCTCGGAGCTTCCTGCGGCAATGCATCGTAAGACCGCTGCTCCTCAGGCCTCAGTGACGGACGTGCTATCCGAGTTAGCACAGTTGTTTCGCAGCATCCCAGCAATTGACAGTTTCTCGGTCGAATCAGGAATTATCCGACGGCGCTGGGTCGGTGCGGTCCGCGGTTGCATCAAGCTACGGACGACCGAACGCTTTATAGGGTCCGACAGGATGGCGAAAGGGATTCGAAAGATTTCGAGTTTTCCCTTTAGTAGTATCGGAAGATGCCTTTCATATCTTCTGGCATTTCTTCCAGTGATTATTTTTCGGACTTCATTGCTGCGATCTTGGATAAGAGACTTATAGCGTCATTGGACTCGGATTTTTCGATCGGTACAGGGACTTTGTCCCTGACTTACCGTCGCAGTCCAATATTGTCATTACAACATGTGTTTTATTTTTCGACGCTATATATTTATATATACAAGCCTGCTACTAAGCATGATAGTTTAGTTTCTTGTCCGCGTGGCTCATTTCTGCCATTTTATCTTTTTTACAAATAGTTTATTTTGGCAGAGCAGGGCATACCGAGAGTTCATATGCGTCTAGACGGTGTGATTAAAGACTGCATATATTCTTTTTCGCCGTTTATGTCTTTTCCAATTTCAATGTTGGGAACGACATTTTGTATAGTAGACTTAACTTAGACGCTTTATTATACGTAATCCGCCTTACTGAGGCGTTATCATTACGTCTTCAAGAAAAGATTTACGGGATATTATTCTCAATGTAATTTCTTTTGAGGGCAGTAGTTTGTTCACGTATAACTCCGCCCTTCAGTGGCTGATTGGAGTTGGTTAGACGTGATGCAGCCCTAGCTACATCCACGCGTGGATAGTAGGTTAAGAACTCTCTCAGAGTCGCTTCGTTCTCGGAGGAGCTTCTCTTCGACGGCAACTTTCCGGCAATCCATGAATTGCTTGATTTATACATTCTCTTGTCTATCTAGTGTTACAAGAGATTCAGACTGGGGCAAACATTCGGTGGTTGACTCAGAGAGTGCCGCCGCAGTTGCCGGACCCGAGTGTGGCTGTTATGACGGTTGCCAGTCAAACAGATTGGGATATATACTAATCCCTACGGATTCGAAGTGCCAGGGTCTTTGGGTTCCGCAGTCTTTTAGCTATCAGTTTAACTTCCGCGGAATAATGTTTTTTAGGCTTGCTTTATGTCATTGCATGAACATTATTCAGAAACGCATGCCCAAATTCCTGTCCTTTAATTCGACAGTAGTGGCGTATCTCCGGAACCAGGGAGGCACTCTTTCGTTTCCGTTATTCAATTTAATGGAAAGAATCCGTCGGTTGGTTATAGTACACCAAGTTCAGTTTTGGTCCGTCATATTCTGGGTCGTCTGATTGTTTTATCGCACTCCCGTTCTCTTACGGGTCGCTTGTTGCTGTCAGAATGGACTCTCAACAAACAAGTATTCAATCAGATTTGCTATCTATGGGAGCGCCCAATGATGTTTTATTTATGACACAGCTTGCTAATCAATTGCAGACGTATGTGTTGGCTTGTCCAGATCTCTGAGCTAATACTGTTAACGCTCTATTGATCTATAGGACGGAATGATAGGATACGCGTATCCTCCGGCGCTGTTGTTTTAGCAGGTATTGCTAAGATAAACAACCACAATACATTTCTGTTGATAGCATCTCTATCTTCACAGAGATCATGAGTAATTTACTCTCTTGTCTACTGTGGATCTTACGTGAAATCTTCCTCTATGTGAGGATCTTTTTTCACTGGGTAAATCGTGTCATCTTTATCACAACCAGCAAGGTCGCAACCTTCATGTATTCCGTTGTGTGGTCCGTATTGCATTGTAAGCACTGTACTGGACGAGCTTTGGACGCGATTTCTTACTATAGGAGATCCTCTTCTTCGCTATTCTATGCGACTAAAGTGGAGGCTCTTCCGTCGTGGTGTAGGGATCATTATGTTCATATTGTTGATCCCTCCATACTACTCATTGCTATTTTTTTAGTATACTTGTTTCACAAGATCTACTGCAGCCTGTTGTTATTTAGGTTATAGGTTTATGTTACCTCATACCTATGCACTCTACGATAGTTTACAATTGAGTCTTTTGTCTCTTTATCTAAGTCAGTTAGTAACTTTTTGATAAATAGACTTAGAATCTTTAGATTAAATTCCTATACGGATTTTAACTTCGGTTCTTATTTAGCTAAGTAATCATTTGAGCCTCTGGAAACAGTAGTTTTCAAATTCTGACCTTTTAGACAGTAATTCTGTTGGTTTCTCTTTTACTGTAGAGTCAGTGAGTTTCATGCATTATCGATGGATGATTTTCACTTTCATAGTTTCGGAATCAATACTTCCGTTACTATTTAGGTTGGATTGTTGCATAAGAGTTAGGCTCCTATTATCCGGAACCTATTATTTTAAGGTCCTTCCGTCTTCGTATGGGCATAGGCCTTTACTCTTTCCGGGTACAGTTTATGTATTTATAAACAGATATCTGTTTATTACAAGGGCGTAAGCTTCTTCTGTCTTTGATGTCTAGTAGAAGGACGTTACGCTCCATTTTATTGTTAATGGATTCTATTAACTAGCGTACTGCTTATGGTATATCATTGGCTTAGCAGTTGTGCTTAAGATTTCGGCTCATGAAGTAAGAGTTCTTCTACTTCTTGGGCTTACATTAATAGTGTTGCTATTATAGATTTTTGAAGGCTGCTCATTGCGCTCAGCCATCCACATTCATGAATTTTATCTCAGAAATATCGAGTCCATTTCTGGAGGCCTCTATTGTTAGGTCTATTATCTACTGCTCAGAATGTCATTCACTTAACAGTTGCTACTATAGCTAGGTAGGCTGTCTGTTTCGGCAGTGTCTCCGTTCGGCTGCCCTCTTCGCTCTGGGCTATTTGACCCAGGGCAAGAAAAAGGGGGGGGGGGGGAGGGTGTTCCCTTGGGTCACCTGTTTTTACTATGAAAACAAGGGGATACCTCCTCCGGAGTTAGTAATTCTGAGCTGTTATTGGGATGGTTGTTTAGTGAGAAGTTTAAGTTTATAAAATTCATTCAAGTCTTAGTTTTTAAAGTATAGCTTTTCAATATTGCATATGTCAACGGACATGATTATGCAATTCTCACACACTTTTAGGAGTATAAGAGTCTCTATTCTCTAGACTTACTTTATTATTGGCTTACTTTAAAAATTATTAGTATAAGGATTATTGGATATTAATAGAGTACATGGATGTATGAAGCTCAATTTTTGGAAGGTGTTGTATCTTTCTAATTTATCATAAATAAGAAAGATACATGTAAGGCCTATTACTTCTTTTCCCTACAGGGGATGACTCTATTTTATTTTATTGAGCGTATTCCATTTTGCTCTATGTCCTTGGCCCTCCAGCCTTTTTACTATTCAGCTATGTCTGGGTCATTGGTACAGTATAAAAATGTTAAAAAATTTATAGTAATTTATATATTTTTTATACTTACCAATGACCCAGACGGGGATGGCCCTCCCAGGAGTTGGGAACTCTTGCCTCCCCGCTGAGTACATAGCGCTTACCAGGCACTGGTTATTAGAATGATAAATGGCGCCAATTTCGGAACGTCCTTGACACTGCGCATGCGCAGTAGGGGCGAAGTGTGGAGGGCCTTTCAGGACATGTTTTCTTTAGTTTTAGATGCAAATTTTGGGGATTGGGGGGTAAAATTTGTGTTTGGCCCTATATTTTAAGAGTTAGCACCAGCTATGTCTGGGTCATTGGTAAGTATAAAAAATATATAAATTACTATAAATTTTTTAACTTTTTGACTAAAATCACAACTTTTTGTCGCTATTGCGGTGGAGGGGGGTGGGGGTATGCATGGGTGGACTGGTAAATTGGTAGAGGATCCGCTACTGTTGCCATATGGGCCGGTCGACTGCTGAATTTTCCCGAACCAAATGTGTAGCCGTTCCGCCTCTGCAAATAAGGGTCATTTTGTGCCAGTTGTATAGCCTAAAATCATGGACGTACTGTCACTCTCAGATTTTTTAATGGCCTTAGGGTGGGGCTCAGCGGTTGACTGTTGGACGCTCTAAACATTATTTATATACCAGGCACACTGACTGATTAAAAGGCAGTAAAGCATGTGGAAGGCAGTGGTGGAAATTTCTGAAAGGGAGGGGGGAGTGGAGGTTGATGTGCAACAGGCATATCTGGAAGGGCGAGGCCGAGTGGCAGAAGGTTGACTGTCACTAGCTTTTGTAATACCTCTTACCATCTTAGGTTTAAGGGGACCAGGACTCTATTGGTGGTATTGGGATCATAGAGAGACTATAGGGTGTGTCCCTGCAATTGGCGGAGTGTCCAAGGGCCTCTCTCTGAAGAAATGTTTAAAATGTCAATGCACTGTTACTGAGAGCGAATGTTTAGTGAGGTGATGTATATTTTGTTGGAAAGTAAGGTCCAGAAGGTGATAATTCTTCGAAGGATTGTTGGCTTTTGTTATCCATGTGTGACATGTGGCTTAGGGTAATAGGGTTGATTTCACATCATATAAGCATACTCACTGTTTTGTTAAACAAAACCAGCCATGTTTTGGCCCAATGTGCAAGTGTGGCCAAATCATGGCAGGCCTGTAGATTACCCCAATTTCACATCGTTTACAGGTGTGCCCAAAATAGAGACGGTGTGATGAGAAGAAAAATTTATAAATTCTCTGTGCGTTTTCTATATTTGAGAACAATTTCCCTCATAGTATGACCATAGAAACACAAAGAAAGTCTTGGCAACAACACATAAAAGGACAAGGCTGTTATTTCTTGTTTTAATGTGCCCAAAATACATGAATTTAAAGGCATGCATGGTTGATGAAGGTCAAGGCTTGTGTAGGATTTCCTACAATTAAATATTGAGAAGTATCGTCAGAAAATAGGTAAGCCCAATAAGTTTCCGATAGACCAATATAATTTTTCAACAGATCTCAACTTTTGCAGCCAAATTTCTAGTTTTGGCACACAATATGGGTCAGTTATATGTTTAAAAATTCAGCCTAAAACAGATGGTTTTGTCAAAATACCAATAATTTGGGGTGGTCAGATTCAAGTTTGTTCAGAATCAAGTGCCTCAGGGTTTATATACTATACAAAAAAAGTAGGGATATTTGATAAAAGTGAGATATTTGAAGAAATATATTCATATTTTCATCAAAAAGGCAGTTGAGGCATTGCACTGTGACATCTGGTGAATGATTCCAACGATAGTTGGGTGTTTGACAAGCACACATCCCACACACTGAGCTGTAGAAGACTTGGACGGTCAGTTAGAGAATTTACCACAATCAGTCCAAGACCTCAGTACCTTGTAAATCCTCCTAGGTTCATGAGACAAGCACAGATCCGATGTGGCGTACTCCTCACGAAACGTCCAATATCAACTTGACTGATGATATTCCATACTTCCTGCAGTGCAGCGGCAAATTCCTGGTCATTGGTAGGGGGCTGTTGGTGTTGTCGTAGGCGCCTGCCAGGCATATCCCAGACATGTTCGATTGGTGAAAGGTCTGGACTTACTGGCAAGTTAGTGCTGGCCAAGTCAGTGTAGTAATGTTCTGCTCCTGGAGGGACTCTGTAGTGACACAGGCCCTGTGTGCTTTTGCATTGTCGCCTTGGAAAATGAACCTACGGCCGTGACGTCGCGTAAACGGCACCACATGAGCTGCTAACATGTTGTGACAGCAGTACTGCCCTTGGATGACATGCAATGTGTTCTGCTTGTCATGGTTATGCCTCCTCACACCATAACCGATCCACCACCAAAACAATCGTGCTGCCTAACGGTTACATCATGGTATCATTCGGTCCACCACTGCCACACTCTGTTTTGTATGTCGTGGAAGTCGAGAGTGAACCTCGATTTATCGGAAAACATGACGCTGCTCCACAGTAATTACACTTTGCTGCGATGTGACGTTCCGTTAAACGTGGAATTATTCGAGGTCCAGCATACAAATTCCAGCTGTGCAGGTGATTTCAGGTAGTCTGACCACAGAGTCGCACATCTGTCGCTCGGTGCAGCTGCTGTCCAGTTTCTGAGGCACTTTGATGGAGGTTGCGTAATGCTATGGTTCGGATGAAAAACCTTCACAAAGTTTTCGTGGGCCAGTGACATTCATGATCCACACTAAACTTGGTAACATATTGATGAGTCCAATCATGCGTATCCGATTCCATTTTCCGAAAATATCAACATCAGTTTGGATATCCCCTACTTTTTTTTAATAGTATTATTCAACAAAATTCAATATGAGGAAATTTCATTTAAAATTTTCTTCAGATCCATCAATCAGAATCCTTTCGTATTTGGTACGCTACCTTTTTTGGGAGGTCAGTTTCATATTTTTTCAGTTTTAGTCCCTGAGTTAATATTTGGGCTCCCATATGGCTCCATATGGATCCCAAATTTTAACTTAGTGCAATATGAGGGAATTTCTTTAAAAATCTTCTTCTTCAGATCTACCTGTCATGAATGCTTTCATATTTGGTATACAGCATCCTGCTGGTGGAAGGGGAGGGCTTCGACTCAAGATTATTCTTTTTAAGTTCCCTGGATGATATTTGAACTCCCCAGATTTGCATTACTGGAAATCTGGGCATTATTTCTGTAGTGGCATCCCAGTACTATCAATAAAAAAATCACCTGACATGGTCACAAGACAGTTGTAAATAATTAAATAACTTCATTCCTCTGTTGTGTTTAAACAACTATGGTCAGGTGAGCGCCTCAGGCCTCATGGGGCCTCTTGTTTGAAGCTGTAAGAATTTGCATTTAGGTCATATTGTATGCTTGTTATGTTGCTTTAACTGGTAGAGTGCTGGAAGCCCATATTTGGGCTTTACTCTGAGGTGAAGGTCCTGCAACTTGAAGGCTTCATACTCAATGGATGTGCTTCGTATTATCTTTGAAGTAATATTATTTAGTCTGTAGGGACTTGTCTTGTTACAATTTATGGGAGAGTGCCTGTAGGCACTCTCCCATAAATTGTAACAAGGCAAAGACATGTGAACAAATTTTGATGGCCAAAAATAATTCAGCACTCTACCAGTTAACAAACGTCTGTGATATTTGCTGGTCTCCTTGGGACATTCAGCAGCAACTAACACCTCATCACTGGAAAATTTAAGAATATTTTTATATTTGTTTTTCACAAATATTAATGTTTTTTAGACTGAAAAGTCTAGTGTTGTATGAGTTTGTGTTAAGGTTGTCCCAAAGTCAACTACCCATCAAGGCAGTGGTATTTAATATGTGAGTGTTTGGGATGCACCACCACATTGATTAACCTTTTACCCAATGCAGACGATATCAAAAGTTGTTATTTTAAATATAATTTTGTGATATTTTTCAAATAATTTCAACAAAACCATAATCATGTGACCCCTCAATGAGCTCGTTCCAAAGAGGGGTCACATGATATGGTTTTGTTGAAATTTTTGAAAAATAGTAATTTTTTCAGCTGCATATTACGCAGACAGATGTGTCTGATTTATTGGGTAAAGGGTTAACCCTCATATTGTGGCATTTTTACTTGATTTTAATCAAATGTTTGAGTTTTGGTAAAACTGAGGGTTTTTTTTATGTTTCAAGAATTTGCTTTTAGGTCGTATTGTATGCATGCTTTGTTGATTAAACAAAATTCTTCAGTTTTTATTTGTCTTTTATGACACTTAGGTGTCAACTAATACCTAATTACTCACTGTATGGAAACCACTACAGGCATTTTTGTTTAGACTCTTCCGGTTGAGAAAAATTGAGTGCAGAGCTAAGTTTATTTTATTGGCCATTTTCAACACATATGTTACCAAACCTTCACATAACTGCCTCATGTGAATTTGTAGATGTGGAATCTACCTTCACGCTCTGCAAGCTAAGCTCAAAAAGCTTATTTTATCTCTAAAAAGTCAATTTTTGTCTACCTCGAAATTAGAAAACATGATTTTCCTGTAGATCGTTGTCTTTTTCAGCTGCAAGGGAAAGTTTGACAACTTTATAGTGTGTCATTTGGTAACTACAACAATTCCCCCATTCAAATATTGTTTTAAAGAACACCTGCATTGGCCATCCCACCTCTCTTCATTTCTTTTCTGGGGAGAGTGATGTGCATGGTGTACGTGTTTAGAAAAGTATCGCCGTACAGTTGATTGAATATAAACTGTTTTTAAAGTGTACGGCTCAGCCACAGTGAATATTCTGATAAATTTCTGTTGTGTTGAAAGTTTTTGAGGAATTCCAGTAACTTTTCTGCCTATGAGTCACTCATACCCTTATTAATTTAATGACAGCATATTTATAACAAGGACTTGAGCTTCAAACAATACCTTGTTCTTAAAATTAATGAGCAATTTCTAATGAATCGAGTCTTCCATCTGTCACGTGTTGTTTTAATTTTATCTTTTCTTTGGGCAGCTGTGTCCTTTTAAACGCATCAAGTTCGGACCGATTCCAAATCGTTAATTACTTATATTTATTTTCAGGGCTTAAATGTATAGATTTAGGTATCGTAGCTGTAGTCGAGAATGTGATTTTTTAGCTCAATTGTGGCGAAGCCAAATTTGAGCTTTTGTCATAGCCCGTCATCCGTCTGTCTGTCTGGCCGTCTGTCCGTACGTCAACAATTGGATAGGCTCATGCTAGAGGCCGTATTTATGAACCGATCTTCACGAAACTTCTTGGGTACTTTTGTTATGACTGTGGGACGAGAACGAGTGTTTTTGGGTGCGGCCCGAAATTCAAGATGGCTGCCAGCCACCATTTTGTACCGACGATGCAGAAATCTGTATTTTTATACTGTACCAATGACCCAGACTTAGCGGGTGCTAACTCTAACAAAACCAGGGCCAAACACAAATTTTGCCCCCCAATCCCCAAAATTTGCATCCAAAACAAAAAGAAATCATGTCCTAAAGGACCTCCATACTACGCCTCTACTGCGCATGCGCAGTGACGCAGTCGTCCCGAAATTGGCGCCAATTATCATTCTCTGTTTGGCCCTTCATCAGTCAACATCTCACTGATCTTTGTGCTTGTAAATCTCAGTTTAAAGGATGCCAGACACGTAATTTTTGGAGAAAATGTGATTCTAAGGAGGATAGAAGGAGGAGAGGAAAAAGAAGTGACAAAAAATAATCAGGGCTGTACTTAAAATTTTTTGATGAAATTATGTTAAGTTGCCTATTTTCGAGGCATGGGCCTCTTGTTGTCATTCTTGCTAATTGTTGCACTGCTTATTCAGTGTTTCCTCTCCCCTAGCCTTCTAAAGTCCCCCCTTGCAATTCTCCCATGCTTTTGGCATATTTTTGAGAAATTTCATTTCTAAAATTTCCTGGGAGAGTTGCTTGGTTACAGAATGTTTTCTGTTATTTTCCCCATAGTTACGTTTTCACCCATGGGTGTATAACGTTTGTGTTCTGCATCTTCCATCTGATGTTCTGCAGATTCTCCCCATGGAGTCTCTGTTTTGCATCAGATAGAGTGTAATTGATGACTGATTCCGGGCCAGTTTTTTCAGTGCCTGGAGTCATGTTTTCTGGTGTTTTTACACTGTTTGTTTTCATTGGCAACAGCCTTTTTTGAGGGGGGCTGTTTGCCTTTGCTGTAGTTTATCTCACTATAAGATACATTTATTTTATCCGAAAGTGTCTCATTAATTATTTAATATAAATTTAAAATTTTTGACCACACTTTGCCATCGGATCCATCGGGGCTCAACGTTACTTTTCAGCAACTTGGGCTTCGCTGAAAAAATATTTTTTCAAAATTATTTTGTTTTGCAATTGTTTTTTCATTTATTAATGGATCATGTTATTATGTATCTTTGTGTCAGGGGTTTTTGCGAGTAACTAGGACTTATTGTTGTTCTTTCACAATGAAGGGACGTTGTTCAAATTGTAATAGGAAGAAATCTTCCTCTGACTTTCATGATCATTGTATTAATTGTAGTCAGTGTTCTCGCATTAATCCCTGTCCTATATGTGAACATTGGGATGAGAAACATTGGAAACGTGTGTCACGATATGTTGTTTCTGGAGAAAGAGCGATGCCGGCTCTTTCTCCGCAAGGTCACTCTACTCTCTCAGTTTCTATTTCAGAGGAACCAGAACAGGGTGATGTTTCCATGTTATCTTCTTCAAGTGTGCGTCCGTCGTCACAAATGAATTCAGAGCTAGCGGCAAAAGTGCTCATGGAGATTAGACAAATGTCGTCCGCTAGCTCGCCCGGTGTAGCGTCCATTCACCGAATGGTTCGGCAGCCGGGTTCGTCCGTTGCGGTCCAAGAGGAAATTTTGGGTGATGCGAGCACTATAAACATAACAGATGCACACCCAGTGACGGCGGATAGTAAGCGAGAACGGAGGAAGCCTTTTAGTCCGGTTCCTAGCTCGTCCAGGTCCAGCCGGGCCGCGAGCGAGAGAGGTCCCTCTCTCGTACAACAACATCTGGGACCAGATGTTGTGGTACAAAATGTGTCTTTAGCGGAGCATACGTCCGTCGCTCGGGACGCTCCGTTGTATAAGCAGTCCGCAGAGACTGTTAAGGCTTCCTCTTCTCGTCAGCGCACACGACCGCACCTTGGCTGCGTTACCGCTGATATATTCCCAGCTTCGCCGATGAAGGATTCTTCGGCGACCAGGTCACACCATCCGGCAGCCAGGGATTCGAGACCGATGGACTCTGGACGTTCGCATAGGAAAAGTATGCGGGAGCCATCTGATGCGGAGCTGCCCTCGGCGAAGCAGCGAAAGACTGCGCCTCCGCAGGTCTCGACGTCGGACATTCTTGTGCAGATAGCACAGCTTATCGCAGCATCCCAGCAGCCGACAGAAACGGTGTCGGATCGAGAATTATCTGACGGCGCTGGGTCGGTACGCTCCGCCGAAGCATCGGGGGCGGACGACCGGGAACATAATGAGGTCCTACCGGATGGTGAAAGGGATACGGATGACTTGGAGCTATCCCTTTCGGAACAACATAAAGCTGCCGTGGACTTCATCCGGCACTTTCTCCCTCAAGTTGTTCCGTCGGGCCAGACTGCTGCGCTTCCGGACAAGAGAATTATAGCGTCATTGGACTCTGAATTTTTTGAGCGGTTCAGGGACATCGCTCCCGAGTTTCCGTCGCAGTCCAATAATGTTGCTAGAACATTTGAATTATTGAACGACGCTATATTTAAACTTGCTTCCAGGACGGGGAAAGCAGGTTTCTTGTCCGCTAATACTCTCAACCTGCCTTTCATTAATGCAAGGAATAAATTCGATACGGCAGGACAGGGTATACCGAGAGTTCCTCTGCGTATGGACGACGAGGCGGAAGACTTAGAGCTATCATTACCGTCGTCAGCTTCTATTCCAACCGCGGTGTTGGAAACAGCTATTGCGTCTAACAGAGCCAATTTAGTTGCCTTATCTTACGCAGATCACCTTACTAAGGCGTTATCACTGCGCCTTCAAGGGGAAGAGTTTCAGGATATACAATCCTCTTTAAGACTTCTTTCAAGGGCAGTAGCTTATTCCACGTGTAACTCCGCCCTTTCAGTGGCAAATCTGGAGTTGGTTAGACGTGACGCAGCCCTAGCTTCATCCACACTAGTGGATTCTAAGGTGAAGAACTCTCTTAGAGTCGCTTCGGTCTCAGGAGAACTTCTCTTTGACGGCAAGCTTTCCGCTATTTATGATAAAATTAAAAAGAAAGCTAATGATTCTCTGTTGTTCAGATCGGCTCCTAAGAAGTCGGATACAGCAGACACGAATAAGACAGGCACTTCTGGGTCTAATGCGCCCAAGAGAGGTTCCTATAGAGGTTCCGGTGCGTCCTCTTGGTCTTATTCGAGAGACCGTCAGGATAGCGACTCTCGTTCGGGACGTCCTTCAGGCCGGGACAATCGGTCGGACGCCCCGAGGTCGACGAGGCGAGGTGCGGGTCGTGGAAGACGTGGTTTCTCCTACCGCAGGCCTCGCAGGTCCAGGAGGTGATGGCTTAAACCTCTATCGCGTTCCGGTTGGCGGAAGGTTGTCGAGCTTTTCACAAGAGTGGGCGTCGATTACGGACGACCCTTGGGTGAGAGGAGTGACTTCGGAAGGTCTAAAGATATCCTTCAAACGAAAGCCTCCATTAACTCGAAGTCCAAAGTGGACTCATCTTCCGTCAAATCCACAGAAAAGAGACGCTCTGTTATCAGAAGTGCAGTCTCTTTTAATGAAGAACGCGGTAGAGGTCGTAGAAAACCAGGAATCTCCGGGATTCTACAGCCATCTGTTTCTGGTTCCGAAACCAGACGGCTCGTTCCGTCCAGTCATAGATTTGAGCTGGATAAACAAGCTGATCGTCGCTCCGAAGTTTTATATGGAGACGATTTGATCGGTCAGAGCGAGTATTCGGGTGAACGATTATGCAACGAGCATAGATCTCAAAGATGCGTACTTTCACGTCATGGTACATCCGACATTCCGAAAGTATCTACGCTTCGCAGTCCTTGGAGTGGTGTATCAATTCCGGGCGATGTGCTTCGGATTGAATCTAGCACCCTGGGCTTTCACTCGGGTAATGAACTCGGTAATGATCTACTTCCGAGCTCATTCGTCTGCGGTAACGTCGGCCTACCTGGACGACATTCTTCAGAGGTCTGGCAACGAGTTAACGCTTCAGAACGATGTTCAGAATCTTCTTCTATTGCTCCGACGTCTCGGTTTTATAGTAAACGAGGAGAAGTCGGATCTGGTGCCGTCCAAGTCATTCACTCATCTGGGAATGAGCTTCGAGACGCACAACAATCTCGTTTGTCTGCCGTTAACCAGAGCGAAATTAGTCAGTTGTTACGCTCGCTATTGTCTGCACGCAGACAAAGTCACGGCGAGACAATTTATGAGACTGATAGGTCTGTGCGGAGCCGCCGCGGATCTCATTCCGATGGGGCGGTTACGCACACGTCCTCTTCAAATTTTCCTGACTCAGAATTGGAGTGTGAAAATTCATTCGCTCGATGTAGACGTTCTCTTGTCAGATCAAGTGAAACAAGAGATTCAGACTTGGGCAAACGTTCAGTGGTTAACTCAAGGAGTTCCGCTGCAGTTGCCGGATCCGAGTTTTACCGTTATGACGGATGCCAGTCAAACAGGTTGGGGTGCATCATTAATCCCAACGGATTCGAGATGCCAGGGTCTTTGGGATCCGCAATTCCTGTGCAAGCACATAAACATCAAGGAAATGATGTCAATTTGGCTTGCGTTACGTCACTGGATGGACATTATTCACGATGCTCATGTCCAAATCCTATCCGACAATACGACAATAGTGGCGTATATACGGAGTCAGGGAGGCACTCATTCAGTTCCGTTGTTCAATCTAACGGAAAGAATCCTTCTGTTTGCGTTAGAACATCACGTTCTTCTTTCGGTCCGTCACATACCGGGTCGTCTGAATGTGCTAGCAGACTCCCTTTCACGAAAAGGTCGTTTGTTGCCGTCGGAGTGGACTCTCAACAAACAAGTATTCAATCAGATTTGCTACCAATGGGAACGGCCAATGATAGACTTATTTGCGACACATCTCAACAATCAGTTGCAGACGTATGTGTCTCCGTGTCCGGATCCAAGAGCATTTGCAGTAGACGCTCTGTCGATCCCTTGGGACGGAATGATAGGATATGCGTATCCTCCAGCGCCGTTAATTCAACAAGTATTGCTAAAGATAAAACAATCTCAATGCAAGATTCTATTGGTAGCATCTCTGTCTCCACAGAGACCGTGGATAAATCTACTCAGGTGTCTGTTGTGGGACCTACCGCGGAAGCTTCCTCCACGGGAGGATCTTCTTTCGCAGGGGAAATCGCGCCAACTCCATCACAACCCGCAAGGTCTCAACCTTCACGTTTTTCCGTTGTGCGGTCCTTCTTGCATGGCAAGCACTTTACAGGATGAGCAGTGGACGCGATTTCTAACTGTAGGAGGACCTCCTCTTCGCTAAACTATGCGGCTAAGTGGAAGGTTTTTCGTCGTTGGTGTAGGGATCATTCTGTAGATATATTTGATCCCTCTATACCAGACATTGCAAACTTTCTAGTATACTTGTTTGACGAAATCAAACTGCAGCCTGTTACTATAAAGGGTTATAGATCTATGTTATCTGATACCTGTGCACATCATGATAGTTTACAAATTGGATCTAATGTCTCTTTATCGAAGTTGGTTAGAAACTTTTCGATAAATAGACCCAGAACTCTTAGATTAATTCCTAAGTGGAATTTAGCTTGGGTTCTCCTTAAATTGAAGGAAAAGGCATTTGAACCTCTTGGGACAGTAGATTTCAAATTCTTATCTTATAAGACAGCTTTTCTCTTAGCTTTCTCTTCTGCCAGAAAAGTCAGTGAGCTTCATGCACTATCGGTGGATGATTCTCATTATCGTAGTGTTGGGAACACTATCACCTTCACTACTAATGTGGGTTTTTTAGCTAAGAATCAGGCTCCTAATAAATATCCTGAACCTATTGTTATTAAGGCTCTTCCGTCTTCAGACGGGCGTAGGCCTTTACTCTGTCCTGTTAGAGCACTATGTATCTATAAACAGAGATCTCAGTTTATCAGAAAGGGACGGAAACGTTTCTTTCTGTCTTTGATGCCTAATAGAAAGGACATTTCAGTCCATTCTATTGCTCGATGGATTCAGTTAACTATCCGTACTGCTTATGAAGATTTATCTTCTTCTCAGCAGTCTGTGCTTAAGATTTCTGCTCATGAAGTAAGAGCTCTTTCTACTTCTAATAGTGTTGCTATTACAGATTTAATGAAGGCTGCTTATTGGTCTCAGCCATCCACATTTACGAATTTTTATCTCAGAAATATTGAGTCCATTTCTGGAGACCTGCATTGTTTAGGTCCGTTATCTGTTGCTAAGAATGTCGTCCACTAAACAGTTGCAACTATAGTTATGCAGGCTTTCTGTTCCGGCAGTGACTCCGTCCGGCTGCCCTCTTCGCTCTGGGCTATTTGACCCAGGGCAAGGGGAAGGGGGGGGGGGGGGGCGGGTGTTCCCTTAGGTCACCTGCTTTATAGTGAAAAGCAAGGGAATGCCTCCTCCAAGTCAGTATTTCTGAGTCGCTTCCGGGATGGTTTTAAAGTGTAATATTAATGTTTAAATTCATTCATGTCTTATTTTTAAAGTGTAGCTCGGTGTGAAGCATTTGTATATGTCAAGTGTCAAATGGGCTTTAATATACAATACTCGGACACTTTTAAATGACTATAAAGAGTCTCAATTCTCTGGACTACTTTATTTATTGGCTTGCTTTAAAAATAATTAATATAAGGGTTATACTGGATGTTAATAGAGAACATGAATGTTATTGTGCTCAATTATTAAGAGTAGTGTATCTTTCTAATTTAATATTAAATAAGAAAGATACATGTAAAGCCTAATACTCCTTTTCTCCTTAAGGGGTTACCTCTTTACTATATAGTTGAGCTTATTGGATTTTCCTCTATGTCCTAGGCCCTCCAGCCTGTTTACTATTCAGCTAAGTCTGGGTCATTGGTACAGTATAAAAATGTTAAAAAATTTATAGTAATTTATATATTTTTTATACTTACCAATGACCCAGGCGGGGATGGTCCTCCCTGGAGTTGGGAACTCTTGCCTCCCTGCTGAGTACATAGCGCTGACCAGGCACTGCCAGTAAGAATGATAATTGGCGCCAATTTCGGGACGACTGCGTCACTGCGCATGCGCAGTAGAGGCGTAGTATGGAGGTCCTTTAGGACATGATTTCTTTTTGTTTTGGATGCAAATTTTGGGGATTGGGGGGCAAAATTTGTGTTTGGCCCTGGTTTTGTTAGAGTTAGCACCAGCTAAGTCTGGGTCATTGGTAAGTATAAAAAATATATAAATTACTATAAATTTTTTAACTTTTTGTACAGAACTTCCATATGAAAGCTCTGATTTGAATAGTTTTTTGGATGAATGTTTAGTACCATGAGATACATATCACACAGGTTTTTTTCTCGTGCTTAAATTATGCAAATTAGACTAACTTTGATTTATTTTGTGTTACTTTCAGCACTGTCAGTGCAAATGCCAATACGGCTCGGGCTAGAGGCCGCATTTATGAACCGATCTTTACAAAACTTCTTGGGTACCTTTGTTATCACCGTGGGACGAGAACGAGTGTTTTTGGGTCTGGTCCGAAATTCAAGATGGCCACTGGCAGCCATTTTGTTCAAAATTAGGGGCAATCAGATTTTTGCGCAGAACTTCTTCATGAAAGCTCTGATTTGAATAATTTTTTGTGTGAATGTTTAGTACCATGGGATACATCACATAGAATACAGGTTTTTTTCTCGTGCAGAAATTATGCAAATTGGATGAACTTTGATTTTTTCAGTGCTACTTACACACAGTAAATACACATGTCAATATGGCTCGGGCTAGGGGCTGTATTTATCAACCGATCTTCACGAAACTTCTTGGGTACCTCTGTTATCACCTTGGGACGAGAACGAGTGTTTCTGAGTGCGGTCTAAAATTCAAGTTGGCTGCCAGTGGACATTTTGTACCAAAATTAGGTCTAATCAGTTTTTTGTACACAAATTCTATACGGCTCAGGCTAGAGGCCGTATTTATGAACCGATCTTTACGAAACTTCTTGGGTACATTTGTTATCACCGTGGGATGAGCACGAGTGTTTTTGGGTGTGGTCCGAAATTCAAGATGGCCACCAGCAGCCATTTTGTACCAAAATTAGTGCAATCAGTCTTTTGTACAGAACTTCTGTATGAAAGTTCTGATTTGAATAAATTTTTGTATGAATGTTTAGTAACATGGAATACATCACATATAGTAAAGTTTTTTTCTCGTGCAGAAATTATGCAAATTAGATGAATTTTGATTTATTTAGTGCTACTTATACACTGTAAGTGCACATGTGACATGTCAATACGCCTCGGGCTAGAGGCTGTATTTATCAACCGATCTTCACGAAACTTCTGGGGTACCTTTGTTATCACCTTGGGACGAGAACGAGTGTTTCTGTGTGCGGTCCAAAATTCAAGATGGCTGCCAGTGGCCATTTTGTTCCGAAATTAGGTCCAATCAGTTTTTTGTCACAACTTCTATACAGCTCGTATTTATGAACTGATCTTCACGAAACTTCTTGGGTACCTTTGTTTTCACCTTGGGACAGGAATGAGTGTGTTTTGGGGTGCCTTTGTTTTCACTGTGCTATGAGAACAAATATTTTGGGGTTCAGTCAGACCCACTCTGGTACTCAGTTTAGTTTAGCATCTGACTGTCACCCACCTTTACTATACTTTACCTATACATTTGTTACAGGCTACGGTCAGTATTTATGTACAGACCGTTACAATACTTTATATGTACCTTTGTTATCAGGTTATTACCTAGATGTTTGTCATTTCTGTGTCACATGCTATACATGTACATGTTTTGACCAGTTGAGCTTCAGTGTCATTGACACTTTCATTTGAGAATGTCATCACTCACAGCATCAACAATCACAGCAGCATCACCTGTCTTCAACCACTTTAACCCTGCCTGTGCGGCAGTGTGGAGTTACAGTGGTGGGGAGCTGGCAGTTGCTTGGTGGTTCTCTCTAGATACTCCAGATTCCTCCACCTGTAAAACAGCCACGGTCATGATTAGCTGTTGTGCATAAGTATATGACCTTAAACACCAATAAATAAATAAATAAAAAGCAGAATAAACACATCATCGTCAGTTGCGACGAACCTGGAGCCTTAAGTGTGTTATTGAAAGATGACAAAGGGTGTGCAGATGCAGACGTCTTGTGTATATGTGCCTAGCTTGTCTTCTAAAGCCTGTAATACTTTGTGTTAGAATCGTCGGTTGCAACAAGAACTGAGTGTAAGTTTTCTTCTAAAACTTTAACGTATAGCATTTAAGGAAGATTTACATAGAGAAATGCCCCACAATGGTTTTAAGTAGTTGCATGTTTGTAAAAAATGGATGCATTTATGAAACTTACAATAAGTGTTTGCTTTTGCCAGCAAGTAATTTGCACTTTACTAGGAAAAGAAAAAAACACCTGTCTGATTTCCATGGAAATTGTGTAAAGCGCAGTGCACGAAATTGAATTTGCTTCGTTTTGATTCAGATATGTGTGGGGCCGAGTTCGGTTAAGCACATGATTCCAAATCAATCACATATCATTAATAAATCATTTTATCACATAAGCACTGCCTCATAACCAAGTTCAGAACAGGAATATTATACACGGGTCATAAACCCACGAGATTTTTCACGTGAGTTTATTGACCGGCGAATCACCTTAATTGATATGCGTCTTCCTACGCGTTGAATATTCATATTGCAACCCACACAAATCAGTTGAACTAATGAACATGAAATCCGGAGATCAGTGGTTCAAGAGGCAGCCAATAGGCAAAAACAAACTTACCTCTATAATGAAGCATATGGCAACGATTGGTGGACTTTCCACTCAAAAACGCCTCACAAATCACAGTGCTAGAAAACACTTGGTCCAAAAGTTGAGTGAATCAGAAATTCCAGCCCATTAGTTTACATAATGCAGATAACAGGGCATAAGAACATTGCTTCCATCAATAATTATAGCCACATAAATGAAAATTAGCACAAAAACATTTCCCGTATTTTAAGTAACACGTCCAATAAACTTAATAATCTCTCAAGTAAACTTAATAATCTCTCAAGTACGAACGAATGTCATGTTGAATCCGACTGTCGATCTCAGTCTTACTGTCACTGTCAGGCTCAGCTGCCATTGCCGACGACAATGCCTTCAACTTCAAGCTTAACCTCAGGATACAATTCCACAAATAACACATTTGTACGTACTGTTGGTGCAAAACACACGGCCACTACCAGCGAAATGTTCACAATGTTTTCAGGGAATATTTATGGTGGTAATTTCAAAATCCATGTCCATGAGAATAAAAGCCCGGCTAAACCTGAGGCGAAACGACGAAGGATAATTGTTTACACTGATTCAGACAGTGATTGAGACCGTGACGTAACTTTCCTTTGCTGGCTCCAGCACGCGACATTCCAAAGAAAAAGTAGCGTTTCTTTTTCGAATGTCTCTTATAAAGTCATCTGCATGGAGCTGTAATATTATCATCATTAAATATTGTTCATATTGTTATTACTAACTCATGAAAATCAGAAATGAATAACCTTTAGTCACTGACACCCGATGTACATAAACCTTACCGGGTCTATATTTCAACGAGAAAGTGGCTGGCCCTCAGTAACGTGATTGGGTTACGAGTGCATTCAAAGGAAGCCGAAACGTAGCAATGTGGGTTTGGGTTAAGGAGGCTCACCAAATTCTGTCAGAATGTAAACAAATTACGGTGATGTGATAAAAAGAATCTCAAACTCGTCCCCGATAAGTATGTAAAATATGAACCTCGTCCACTAAATTTCGATTTGGGCCTCGCTAAAGCTCGGCCTGAATCGAATTTAGTGGACTCGGTTCATATTTTACATACTTATCGGGGACTCATGAGAGATTCTCTATTTATATGTTTTACAAAACCCTTTTCCAACCTGTTCATGCAATAAAAATTCAATTTGATATTTTTTGTTGATGTCAGTCGATATTTGTTTTTCACTGGTCGGTTCAGTTAGGACCGTTTTGGCACTTTAATAGCTTTATTCAATAAAAGATAGTCATACAAATAAACTTAAAAGCAGATTTATTAAAAAAAACAACAAATGGTAGTAGACTCGATCCACTAGCCCTGATATCAAAAACACTTTGTTTTTATCAGTTAAAAATTAACAATCATTAAATAATAGCGATTTTGTTGACCAACAACTTGTTATCCTCAGACCAAGTTAAAATGATTTTAGTAGCACTCAACGGCTACCAAAAGTGTCTCCATTTAATTCTAACCAGTACCTCTAGAAAATAAGTAGAATAAGTATCAGGCTTATCGAATTGGCACCTCGATGCTGAAAAGGGAAATCAGTAGTGCTCAAACGACTAGTGGATTCCAAAGTCGACTGGTCAATAACCAAAAGTCAAGTCGACTTTGACTCGTCATTGGTGATAACTTGTCTCCTTATAACAGTGTTTGTGTTCCGGTAGAGTGCTGAAGGTCCAAATTTGGCTTCACTTGGGCATTCATATACAGCAACTTACTGGAACATTATTCTGTTAATGTGCTTCTAATTATGCTAAGAGTGAAATTATATAGTCTTATTTAATTTGCCTTGTTGCGATTTATGGGAGAGTGCCTATAGGTTCACTCTACAATCCATATGCAATTAACAGATCAAATTTGTACTGAAGGTATGGTAAATGGCTTTGTGTTTGAAAATTATATTCAATTAACAGGGATATACAATTAAGAGATATCCAATTAAGTGTGCTCCACTGTATTTTGATCATGCAAAAAGCATTCATTCTCTCAGACACTAAGTACGGACATGAGTATTATATTTATAACAAGGTATAGGGTTATCAGATACACCAAATTCAGAATGTTGATTGCCGTACCACGATACTTACATCACTACAAGCTGGCAAATTATGGTTGAGTGTGGTTTGCGATGAGAAATTGCGTTAGGGGTTGTTACCCACCTGTGCAGTAAAATTGTGAGCCGTCTCCGCGTCATTCAAACATGCGAGTGGATACTGCCCACAACAGCTTCAGTCGATAATATCATCAAACCTCAAAAATCGCTTGACATAGTAAGTCGATTTGGGATGGAGAGAACAGTTTTTTCCCAATCTTGGGGAAGACACAAAATCTATTATTTTTCGCCAAGGACTATCGTAATCTCTTAGACCGCATCCTTAACCCTCTCTCCTCAAACACACACACATTTGTACTACCTTCGGCACCTCTAGGGTGGAGACAGAATTATAATGAAAACCTTTGTAATCCAGATTGCCTTTGGTGCTCAATTTCAGTATCTCAGGTGATTGTAGTGACTAACAGATCAACCATACACATGTTGTTTAACCCTTTACCTAATGTGAAAAGCAGACGACACTTGCAAAAAAAAATCTTGAACAACAAATTTTTTTCATTTTTTGTCTCAAAAACATAGGTTATGACCCCTCATTGGAACGAGCTCGACGAGCTCGGTCCAATGAGGGGTCATAACCTATGTTTTTGAGACAAAAAATGAAAAAAATAAGGAAAATTCACTGACGATTTTTGAGAATAGCTCTGGCTGGTTTTGGCCGTTACGTTAGGTAAAGGGTTAACGAAGTCAACTGAAAACGTACACCATGCACATCTACTCTCCCCAGAAAAGAAATGAATAGAGAGGGAATGGGCAATGCAGGTGTTCTTTTATACAATATTTGAATGGGGGAGTGGTTGTAGTTACCAAATGACACACTGTACAGTTGTAAAATTTTCCCTTGCAGCTGAAAAATGACAATGATCTACAGGAAAATCCTGTTTTCTAATTTCGAGACAGATAAAAATTGACATTTTAGAGATAAAATAAGCTTTTTGAGCTTAGCTTGCAGAGCGTAAAGGTAGATCACACATCTACAAATTCACGTGTGGCAGTTATGTGAAGGTTTGGTAACATATGTGACGAAAATGACCAATAAAATATACTTAGCTCTGCGCTCGAGCTGATCAATTTTTCTCAACCGGAAGAGTCTAAACAAAAACGCCCATAGTGGGTTCCATACAGTTTTACTACAAAATTAAAAAATAATTTTATATTTATATAAAAAATTTTAATGTTTTTTTGTACTTTGAAAATTTCAGAGTTCAGTGTTGTAAAAGATTGTGTTAAGGTTAGCTGTTATTTATATTTTTTCAGTCAAGCTTTTTCATATTGATTTAAGGTCAGCATTTATATACAGTGGAGCCCTGTTAATTTAATAGCCACTTTTCCAATGAAAAGTATTCAGTTAACAGCACTATTCAGTTAAAAAGGATTGTGTCACTTTCCTGTATTCTGGAGATAAACTTAGCATTTATTCTATTATATCTTGTTTGACAGAGCTCCATGATATAATAGATTAAATTCCTGATTTGGATGTACAGAGGCCAAATATGTCTATGAACAAAGAAAAACGGGAAAGTCAGAGTAATTTCTCAACAGGTTGCAAGATTTTGTATTCAATTAATAGGTGTTTACACTATAAACTATATTTCGTTAAACAGGTCAAATTTGTACTGGTGGTATACTAAATGGTTTTGTGTTGGGAAATTATATTCAATTAACAGGGTTATTCAGTTAAGAGATATTCAATTAAATAGGCTCCACTGTATTGTACTCCTACCTAATTTTTTCACAGAATAAATTTTTTTTTTATATTAAGTACTATGTAGATTTTGTCAGTCTGTCTTCTTATTACCCATTTCACATTTCCCTGGCTGCAAAAAGCATGAATCTACATGAGCAGACAGTATTAGGCAAGTTTTCAACCGATTACCGTGGGGGCGCGGTGGCTCAGTAGGTAGAGGTGCAGGCTGCAAGCCGAGAGGTCCTCGGTTCGAATCCCACCTGCGGCAACCGCGTTGTGTCCTTGGGCAAGACACTTCACCCCCATTGCCCATGTGGGGGGCACGATGACGCCATGTACTAAGGCGTACGGCACGTTGATGGTACGCTTGTCTTCAACCACTCTAACCCTGCCTGTGCTGCAGTGCGGAGTTACGATGTTGGGGAGCTGGCAGCTGCTCGTCGTTGCTCGGTGGTTCTCTCCGGGTACTCCGGCTTCCTCCACCCGTAAAACTGTCACGGTCATGATTAGCCATTGTGCAGAAATATGTGACCTTAAACATCAATAAATAAATAACCGATTACCAAAAATGGCCGCTGACCAATTACTGGTTATTTGAGCTCACTCAAATAAATAATAATGTGCGCTACTAGATGAGTCGAGGCTTGAAAGAACTACATTAAATTGAACATATTTAACAATGTTGAACGTCATTAACTCAGATCGTAGTAAACCTCAAATCGCAGTAAAATGACCCAACACTTACACTTGGGTGCATACCCAAGAGCACACAACTGGTTATTTTACTATGACCTGAGTTGATGGAGTTCAGCCTTCACTTTTTCCTTTATGAACTTGATTGTGATTGCCACAAGTACGCTCACTTTTAAGCGTTACATGTCGTTTAACTTGTATAACCCCTAATGGGGTGTTGAGAGAAATTAAGTATACACATTGTGGTTGTTTCTCAACTTTATTGAATGACATCATTTTACATTAATGATTGAACAATTGCAGAAGATAATAAAATGTGGTTAATGAATCATCACAAAAAAATGCTTGGCAACAATCTGTTGAACTGATGTTCCAGGAGCCATTGCTGTTGTCATCCGATTGCCCACAATTGGCCAATTGGGATGGCTGATTCCAATCATTGGTTGAACACAAGATTAGGCATACCTCATGTTCTACATGTACTGCCAAGAAAACAATAAACTGAAGCACTGTGTAAAGCCAATCATGTTGTTTTCAGCACTTTTTAGTAGAGCCATATTTAGTGCCTTTTAGTACCAGTCCTAGCATTCAAATGCAGGAGGGCTAAAAATTGCTCCCCTCATATGGCCTAGGAGAGCGATTAGCTCTCTTCAGGCTTACAAAAGCTAAAAGTGGCAAAATGAAGTTTTACTACTAATCAATTCTACCTCATGGATTTTGTACATTTTATTTGGCGCTGCTAACAAGATAGTCTCTTTGAGACGGCTACTCTGTCCCTCCCACACCTCAGGGCCTCGGCAAGGCCCGGAGGTGTGGGATGGGCAGTGTGGCCATCTTACAAAGACCAGTAACATACATGTAGCAGCGATCTGAAAAGGTGTGGGCTTTACGAATAGGCTGTTATAGTAATCATCATTTTCTAAGGACAGGAGGTCTAGTTTTCGCCCTCCCTAATTTTTTTAAGGCGAGCAGTAGGCGAGCGAATAAATCGCTTTCCTGAAAATGCCAGGCCTGTAGTACTCAACCATTTAAAGGGATAATAATCGGCAATGTTTGAAAAAAATATCAACTCTCATATCTTTCTTGTATGTGAAAGAACATGTTAAAAAAGCACTGTATGCAAAGTGAAAGACATTGGAAGTGATGTGCAAATATGGATATCATTACTGCTGGCGCAACAAGTCTCTAATGATATCCTTATTTGTGCGGTTTAATCAGACATTTGTAATATATTTTAATCAATGGAAGGCTTATTTAGTCAATTTTCTGGCTGTTTTTGGCCTCTATATTAGGTAAAGGATTAAAAAAAACTTTAATGTAGACAAATTTTGAAAGATATGCCATTGCAAAGATATGAATCAAGTTGACTGAAAGTGATCGAATTGGAAGTGAACAACATGTGACATAATTTCTAAATACATGTGGTTTTTAATTTTACCTTTGCTACTGTTCGAGTGAATGGCCGGCATTGACCGCCACAATTAACAACAGTGGATTATTTAGGCATTATTAGATCAGCAACTTGGTAACGCTTCCACGAAAACTCAAAGCATATGTTGCATAGGCTTGCTGTTTTCAAATTTTTAGCTTAACTTGACATAGTCAAGATAAGCTATTGCCATCACGCGTGTGGAAGTCTGTTAGTCTGTGAGTCTGTTCACATTTTCCTTTAGCACAGGCTACACCCCGCAGTTCTTGTCTGATCGTCACGAAATTTCATATGCAGGTTTGGGGTCATGTCTAGATGAGAACATCCCCTTTTGGTCGCAATTGGGCAACCGGTATGGCTGCTCGAGCCCAAAACCCGAAAACCATTAGCACAGTCTGCAGGTCGTATTTATGAAGGGATTTCATTGTAACTTGGTAGGATGCCTCTGTATAATGCCTAGATGAGAACGTCCCCTTTTGGGCATGATCTATCAACCGTGATGGCTGCCCAAGCCCGTAACCCAAAAACTGTTAGCACAGTCTGCAGGTCATGTTTAATGTGGAGGGATTTCATTGTAACTTGGTAGGATAACTCCTTATGATGTCTAGATGAGAATTTCCCCATTTAGGCATGATCTGCCAACCGTGACGACTGCCCGAGCCCAAAACCCGAAAACCTTTAGCACAGTCTACGGGTCATATTTATTGAGGAATTTCATTGTAACTTGGTGGGTTGACTTCATACAATGTCTAGATGAGAAAGTCCCCTTTTGGAAGTGATTGGGCAACTGTGACGGCTACAGGGGCCCGAAGCCCGAAAACCTTTAGCACA
The DNA here is from genome assembly GCA_031216915.1 of Pictodentalium vernedei. Classification (NCBI taxonomy): domain Eukaryota; kingdom Metazoa; phylum Mollusca; class Scaphopoda; order Dentaliida; family Dentaliidae; genus Pictodentalium; species Pictodentalium vernedei. The sequence goes on from CM062292.1 coordinate 437,077,258, forward strand.
GTCTAGAGGTCATATTTATGAAGGGATTTCATTGTAACTTCGCAGGATCACTCCAGATGATGCCCAGATGAGATTGTCCCCTTTGGTTGCGATCATTCAACCATGATGGCTGCCCGAGCCCGAAGCCCGAAAACCTTAAGCACAGTCTACATGTCATATTTATGAAGGGATTTCATTGTAACTTGGTAGGATGACTCCAAATACTGTCTAGATGAGAACGTCCCATTTTGGTTGTGATCATTCAGCCTTGATGGGTGCCCGAGCCCAAAAACCTTTAGCATAGGCAAAAGGTTATATTTATAGAAGGATTTCATTGTAACCTGTTAGGTTGACTCCATATAATGCCTAGATGATGACATCCCCTTTTGGTCGTGATTGGTCAACTGTGATGGCTACAGGCGCCCGAAGCCCGAAAACCTTGAGCACAGTCTACAGGTCATATTTATGAAGGGATTTCATTGTAACTTCGCAGGATCACTCCAGATGATGCCCAGATGAGATTGTCCCCTTTGGTTGCGATCATTCAACCATGATGGCTGCCCGAGCTCGAAGCCCAAAAACCTTTAGACAGTCTATAGGTCAAATTTATGAAGGGATTTCATTGTAACTTGGTAGGTCGACTTCATATAATGTCTAGATGAGAATGTCCCCTTTTGGACACGATTGGGCAACTGTGGCGGCTTCAGGGGCCCAAAGCCCGAAAACTTTTAGAACAGTCTACAGGTCATAATTATAAAGGGATTTCATTGTAGCTTGGTAGGATGACTCCAAATAGTGTCCAGATGAGAACTTCCCCTTTGGTCATGATCATTCAGCCCTGATGGCTGCCCGAGCCCAAAAACCTTTAGCATGTCTGTAGGTCGTATTTATGGAAGGATTTCATTGTTACTTGTTAGGTTGACTCCAAATAATGCCTAGATTATGACAGCCCCTTTTGGTCATGGTTGGTCAACTGTGATGGCTACAGGTGCCTGAAGCCCGAAAATCTTGAGCACAGTCTACAGGTCATATTTATGAAGGGATTTCATTGTAACTTCATAGGATCACTCCAGATGATGTCCAAATGAGAATGTCCCCTTTTGGTTGCGATCATTCAACCATGATGGCTGCCCAAGCCTAAAGCCCAAAAACCCTTAGCACAGTCTTCAGATCATATTTATGAAGGGATTTCATCGTAACTTGGTAGGTTGACTTCATGTAATGTCTAGATGAGAACAGCCCCTTTTGGACACCATTAGGCAACTGTGTTGGCTACAGTGGCCCAAAGCCCGAAAATCTTTAGCACAGTCTACAGGTGATATTTATGAAGGGATTTCATTGTACCTTGGTAGGATGACTCTAAATAATGTCTAGATGAGAACGTCCCCTTTTGGTCGCGATCATTCAGCCTTGATGGCTGCACGAACCCAAAACCCCAAAACCTTTAGCATAGTCTATTGGTCATATTTATGGAAGGACTTCATTGTAACCCGTAAGTTTGACTCCATATAATGCCTAGATGATGACATCCCCTTTTGGTCGTGATTGGTCAACTGTGACGGCTTCAGGTGCCCGAAGCCCAAAAACCTTGAGCACAGTCTACAGGTCATATTTATGAAGGGATTTCATTGTAACTTTGTAGGATCACTCTGGATGATGCCCAGATGAGGATGTCTCCTTTTTGGTTGTGATCATTCAACCATGATGGCTGCCAGAGCCCAAAGCCCAAAGCCCAAAAACCTTTAGCACAGTCTACAGGTCATATTTATTAAGGGATTTCATTGTAACTTGGTAGGTTGACTTCATATAATGTCTAGATGAGAACGTCCCCTTTGGAGGCAATTGGGAAACTGACGGCTACAGGGGCCCGAAGCCCGAAAACCTTTAGCACAGTCTACAGGCCATATTGATGAAGGGATTTTAATGTAACTTGATAGGATGACTCGTTTTGGAATAATTTCACTGTAACTTGGTAACTTTTGTTGATATACGTTAACTGTGAGGGCCACATACATTATCTGTGAGGTCATATTAACCCACCCCTCAACTCTTTAGTACAGTGTACACCTCATATTATTTTTATCATAAACATAGCACACAGGGAACAGAAATGAACATATTCCCAATTATCACAATTCTTGTCTTATTTCATAATCCTTTCATAAACATTGAACATTATCCTTTTCATCAAACACAACACACAAGTTAAGCTACAGTGTCATTGACACTTTCATTGCGTTACCCATTTGTTGTTCACCTGGTCTGAGTTTTGGTAACTTATATTGTTCATTCCCCTATACTTGATTCAAGTAACCCATTAGGTAGACTAAATATATATGTATTGCAATAAATGCAACTGAGAAATTAACCAAATCCGTCTTATTTGACAGAGCTCAGTGAGCTCTGTCAAATAAGATTGAATTGGTTAAATTCCTTCTTGCATTATGGGAAAAATTTTCTGCTTGAAATTTTGGTGATTTCACATAAGTGTGTAGAGAGTGAAATTTCTGGTTACATTATGGCATAAAATTGCTGCTTGAAACAAGGCTTATATTTCATCTAAATTTGGGAGAATCCATTTGGATCCTCGCAAAACTGTTTGCCAGAATCCATAACTGCTGAGTGTCCCAGGAACCCATGAGGCCACCATAGTTGAATCCCTGTTGTATACTGATAATACATGTTAACCCTTTACCCAAAACAGCTTTTTAATTTTTAAAACATAAACTGAATTTGATGATTTTAAAAACAAAGAATATTTACCAATAAAACCTTACAAATATGGATGTCATTAGAACCGGCTCAATGAGCCGGTTCCAAAGACAGCCATATTCGTACAATTTTATTGACTAAAGGTCAGGAAATTTCCGGTCATGTTAGCCCTGTATTGTTAATTTGCTGCCGCTCTGTTTGGAAAAGGGTTAAATTGACTTTCAGGCGAATCGTAACAGAGGTACAGGAAGACTCTACATGGATTCTCACTGTTTTTTTTTTTTTGCGCGAATCTTTGCGTGAATCGATTCTCGGATCCTCGTCGGAATATAAGCCCTGTTGAAATTTGGATAGAGTTTGCAGAGGGGGCTAACCTGCACCAATTTTTTTTCCAGGTCATATAATTGCAGCATGTGGCAATAATCTTAAAATGCAGAGTCTTCTGAAAGACAGGAAAAGCTGATGCGATATTTCACATGCACTTTGGAAGAAATTTTTTAGAAAATATCAAAACGACACAATCATTGAAGTTTGATAGAAAAGCCATTTTGGATGATGAACTATTTGAACTATTGGAGGTGCAGAATTCTGTAGAAGGGCAACATGTATAAAGTATTTCTGAACTCTTGCTTTCCTGTGTGCTTGAAAGTGTTCTTTTCAGGTGTCTGATGTGGTGGTTTATAGTTCATTGATGCTTTACTGTCTGCTGATGACAGTGCTTATGTATGGATCAGATACTCTTAACATTTATTTTATGACTAGATGAGGCTGTCATAATGAACATGCAAGTTGTTTTCATGTTAAAACAGGATCCGAGAAGACTGATTCTTATGTTGAAAATGCAAAGAAATCATAACTTTTAAAATATATTCACATGCAAAATTGCTATACTTTCTCATGTTAGATGGTATAGCACTGGAAACTGCATACAGAAGTCTTCATATAGGAGGTTGAAAAAATCATTCTTTTCTATTTATTTTTTAAAGAGATATTTAGTGTGAAGAATATTAAGACATCTCGACACACAGTTTATATCATCCATTCCTTACCTGTCAGAAAAAAACACTACACTGATCTTAAAAGGAATTTAGTAAACAACACTTTGGTGCAGCACAATGTCAGCAGTTGAACAACACACCGATTTATCTTTTCTTTGTGATGTTTGTGGGGAAGGATTCATTGATAAACCTACTCTGATTTATCACCTTCAGAATCATACAATGCTGCTGACATCTAAAATTCGTAATTTCCAACCATCTGTCAATGATGAATCTTCATCAGTTGCTGGAGAAAAAGTGTTCACTTGTACAGTATGTGCAGAAACTTTCAGTGATATTTCATTTCTGGAAGATCATTTTAAAATTCATAGAATGAAATCGTCAAACAAAGCTGTTAGACAGAGAACCACAAGAAAAAGACATTCTCTTGCTACTGAAGAAGAAACATTCGTGTGTGATATTTGTGAAAAATGTTTCAGCCATGAAGATCATCTTGTAAATCATTTTAACACTCATAAAAAGGAAAAAGTATTGGCTTGTGATTTATGTTTGGATACGTTTAGTCATAAATCCTTACTAACTCAACATCGCCACACAGAGCATATGATCACTGTTGATGAAAGTTGTATGGAATCAGGCTCACTTCCACTGAATGACTCGAGTAGCATGGATACTGATATGTCGAAAGGTTGTCCTTCAGATACTCAACACAAACAATTTCAGTGTACTGTGTGCAGAAAAACTTTTGTTCACAGAAAAAATCTTGCAAAACACTGGCGCATCCACGATGTTAGGCGAGTATTTGATTGTAGCATATGTCACAAAAGATTCAATTCTCGTAGCTATCTTACCAAACATCTTCGGACCCATAATGAAAAGAAACAAATTGAATGTGGTATCTGTTTTAAAACATTTTCAACTGCATGGTCTCTCACTGAGCATAAAAAGATTCATCTTGGAGAAAAGCCATTTTCCTGTCTAATCTGTAAGAAAACATTTGCTCAAAAAGGAAATTTGAATGCTCACGTACAAACTCACGATGAAATGAAACGATATGAATGTAATATATGCAAAAACACTTTCCGTTCAAGAGGAGGTCTCAGGCTGCATCTTCAAAGTCATTCTGGAATTAAACCATTTCAGTGTACAGTGTGTGACCGAAAATTCACACAGAAGGCAAATCTTAAGAAACATGTGGATTTGCATAACAAAAATGGATCTTTTAAATACGATGTATGCAATAAAACATTAACAAACATGTCTAGTCTTGCTACACCTAACTGTCTTAGTGAAGAGAAAACATCAAGTTCTGAAATGGGTAGTTCTACCTTCAATCACAATTCAGATATTGCTGCTCACCAAACTGAAGAAAGGACATTTGAATGTGAAAAATGTAAACTGTGCTTCAGCGGGAAATCTTTATATCAAAAGCATGTTCTCTCTCACCGTGAAAAATCAAAGTATGAATGTGATGTTTGTTTGAAGAAATTCAGTCAGAAAGAGTATTTAACTGTACACAGTCGTGTTCATACTGGAGAGAAACCATTTAAATGTTCTTTTTGCGATAGAAAGTTTGGGCAGAAAGGAAATCTTGTTATTCACATGAGGCAACATACCAATGAGAAACCCTTCAAATGTGAGGTATGTTGTAAAATGTTTCGTCAGAAAGCAAATCTCACAAAACACATTCTACAACATACAGGTGAGAAACCATTTGAATGCAATACATGTTGTAAAACATTCAGTCAAAAATCAAATCTTGATACACATATGCGAATACATACTGGTGAAAAACCATTTGAATGTAATATTTGTCACAAAATGTTTCGTCAAAAGGCAAATTTGAAAATACATAATCGACGACACACTGGTGAAAAACCATTCAGTTGCGATCTATGTGGTAAAATGTTTGCTCAAAAAGCAAATCATGATAAACATTATCAACAACATATTGGTGATAAACCATTTGAGTGTACAATTTGTGATAAGAGATTTACTCAGAAAGCAAATCATGATAAACATTATCAACAACATATTGGTGATAAACCATTTGAGTGTACAATTTGTGATAAGAGATTTTCTCAGAAAGCAAATCGTGATAAACATTATAAACAGCATACTGTTGGTAAACAAAAACAGAAAAATACTGTTGAAAAACCATTTAAATGTAACGTTTGTCAAAAAATGTTTCATCAGAAGATACATTTAAATATACACATTAGACGGCACACAGGCGAAAAACCGTACAGCTGTGATGTATGTGGCAAAACATTTGCTCAGAAAGGAAATCGGGATGCACATTACCAACTACATCCTGGTGTTAAATCATTTCGATGTAAAATTTGTGACAAAAGATTCAGTCAGAAAGCAAATTTGAGCTCTCACCTTCGACAACATGCAGGAAAAAAATCGGCAAAAAAACCTGTGAAACATACAAGTGCGAAACGATATGAATGTATTGTTTGTAACAAAACTTTTACACAAATCACCAATCTTGAAAGACATAGTCAGATTCATTCAGACGAATTGGATTCTTCAGTAATACTGGAGGCAGCGAAACAAATTATGAAAAGTGCTACAGAAAATTCAACTCTTAGTGTGAAACCAAATGTCTAAATCTAATTTCTACCAGAGAATAAAATCTTGAATTTTGAGATAACCTATTTACCGTTGATCGGGATATAATAAAGAGGACCGATTACAGGACAGCCATCATGGATGGGTCAAAATCTAACGATGGTCATTTTTCCATGCATATAAATCAGAAATGATCTGCTATGACACATAGCAAAATTTCCACTAATCATGAATAAAGCACCGGGATGATATCTTCTCAGAATTATATGCGTGGACAAAATGACAACCTGTGAGTTTGACCTGTAAACGATAGCCCTACTGTATGACAGTTACAGATTTTGAATACATCTGCAAAAAGCACAGGGGCATCAGCTGTCTGAGGGAGTTTGAGCATTGAAGAGAGGGGTTTTCCTACAGGTACATTTTAAAAAGTGCTGTCAAATAAGGTGATAAGACACAACTTTTTGACAAACTGTTTGTAGTTACAGACGAACAACTCTTCGGTTACCTGTTTTTATCACCCCAAAATTTAAATTTTGGGGGGATATAGCCATGTCACTGTTCGACCGTCCGTCCATCCATCTGACCATCCTTCTGAAGACAGAGTTGGTTTGTGCTCTCTAACTAAAAATCTGCTTGGCTATCTGAAACCAAACTTGGCATGTTGGTTTGGCTTGATGAGAGGAAGAACTCATTGTGCCAAAGGTCCAGGTCACAGTGACCTTGAACTTCAATTTTTATCAGTGTTTGTTCATGCTCTGTAATTAAAGTTCTGCTTGGCCGACTGAAGCCAAACTTGGCATGCAGGTTAGGCATGATGACAGAAAGAAGCCTGTTTATTTTGAGATCATTGTGCCAAAGGTCAAGGTCATAGTGACCTTGCCCTTAAACATTTACCAGAGTTTGCTTCTCTAATTGAAATTTTGCTTGATCGATAGTAAACTTGGCCTGTGGGTTGAGCATGATGAAAGGAAGACCCCTATATAATGCCAAAGGTTAAGATCACTGACCTTGAAATTGAAATTTTTTATACAACAACCAATGGCCAAGACTAGCTGGTGCTAACTCAAAAATATCCAGGGCCAAACACAAATGTTGCCCTCACACCCCCTCTCCCTCCCCCCCTCCCCGCACACTCATCAATCCCCAAAATTGCATGCAAAACTGAAAAAATTATGTCCTAGCTGGTCCTCCACTCTTTTGCAAACTGCGCATGCACAGTATCCAGGAAGGCACCGAAATTGGTGCCAATCATCATTCTTTGTTTGGCCCTTCTGTCAGTAACAACAAACTGACATCTGTGCTTTTAAATCTCAGTTTTAATGATGCCAGACACAAATCAATGGTAAATTTAGTGGATCCAAGGACACATTAGGATGATGGAAGGAAGAAACAGTGGTTTGAAACGCTCAGGGCTGTAACTTTATAATTTTTACAAAAATTATTTCATGTTTCCCAATTTCGGGACATGGGCCCTACGTCATCATTCTTGCTAATGATTTTTCCACTTTTTGTTAAGTGTTCCTTCCCTATCCCTCCTTGAAGCCCCCAGTTAAACTCCCAAGCTTTTTGGTTTGTTTTATTGAAATTTTCTTTATAAATTTCTTGGGAGTTTGACGTGTTACACAGAATGTTTATTCTGTATATCCCCATGGTTACGTCCTCACCCTAGGGGTGTTACAGGCATTTTTGGTCATGCATCATACATCCGATGTATTGTTTTTTCTTCTGATGAAGATCTTGCTTTACATCGTTTAGTTTAAAATCTGTTACTGAGTTCGGGCCTTTTTATTCAGTGCCTGGAGTCTTGTTTCTGGTTTTTCTTCTGACGTTGTTTACATTGATAACGCTCTATAAATATATGTAGTTTCCTATTTATTATCATGGTAGGACTGTTGTAAGATACATTAAATATTCCGGTAGTGTAGCAATTAATTTTTTGGATAATAAAAAAATTTCTGTTTACACTCAGGCTCTATCGGGATACATTTGAGCTCATCATTCCCATTGAGGACTTTGGGCTCCTGTCAAAATTTTTCAAAATTTTTTTTTTTTTTTGTAAATTATTTCCTGATTTACATTTTGAAAGTTATTTATTATGTATCTTTTTCATATATTTATTGTGGAATTGGTGGGAGTACTGGCAACTTTATTTTGATTCAGTATGAAAGCTTATTGCTCAAAATGCAAGGCGAGGAAGTCTTCCTCTGATTTACATGCTTGTTGCCTTGCTTGCAGTCGATGTACTCCCACTAATTCTTGCTCAACATGTGTCGGACGGGATGACAAACGTTTGGAGACGGGTGTCACGGTACATTGTTAGCGGCGAGAGGCCAATGCCGGTCAGAGGAACAAGAACATGGTGATGCTTGCACGTCTAGAGATAGTGTGCTGCTATCATCGCATTCAGATGATCAAGCACTTAGCAGAGCTTGCGGCAAAGGTGCTCATGAATATTAGACAGGGCAAAAAAACGGTGGTTTCAGTCTCTTGTTGCCAGTTAGCTCGACCAGTGAAGCGGTTACTCCATCCGTCGGTACTGTGACACAGGGTGTGTCCGTTACGGTCGAGAGGAGTTGATTGGGTAGAGTGAGCACCTTAAAATATAAACAGGCTCACCCAGCGATGACGGAACAGAGGTAGAAGCCGGCAAGTTCATTGGGAAGTTCAGCGAGGTCTAAAAGGACCTTGAGCGAGAAAGCCCCCCTCTCTTTCCCAACAACATCTGGGGCCAGATGTGGTGATTAGAAACTTGCATCAGTCGGAGCATACATCTGCACCTCCCGTCTGGAATGTTTTGTTCAGTTCGCAGCCAGCAGTTATGGCTTCTACATCAGCATCTTCAAGGCACAGGCGACTGCACCTTAGCTATTCGACTTCAGATATCCAGCCTGCATCGCCGAGAAGGAACCACTCATCGTCAAAGAAGTTGGACCATCTGTTAGCTAAGGAGACGAGGCCTCATTTATCGGGACGTCTGGAGACAAAAGCCATCTTGGACACACCGTCCCAGGAGCAGCTGGTGGCCAAGAAACAAGACCGTTACTCCTCAGGCCTCTGTAACGGACTTGCTGTCGCAGATTGCGCAGCTCCTCGCAGCATCCCAGCAAGTGCAGGAGCAGCCTACGGCAGTCTCAGAACCTGAGCTGTTGGATGGTGCTGGGTCGATCCAGTCATCTGCACGTTCAGATGCCGCTGACCGTGAATCTCAACGGATTCAATCGGATGGTGAAAGGGATATGGAGGAGGATTACCCTTCCCTTTCGGAACAACGCATGGTTGTGATGGATTTAATTCATCAATACTACCCTGAGTTTGTTCTACCGAATCAGAATGCGGCGACGACTAGGAAGAAACCACTGGCGTCGTTGGACGCAGATTTTATCCTGACAAAGGAGGAGGTCCTTTCATTTTACGTTCAGTCAAGACAGGTGTCGCAGACCTTTGGCCATTTCGATGATGCCATATTCAAACTTTCCAGTGGGAAGAAGAAAGGACGGTCATCATCTTCCGTAAATTTACCGTTTTTTGGACCACGTTCATTTAAAACGATCAGGGAAGATGTACAGAGAGTTCCACTACGTTTGGATGAGCAGGCTGAGGATCTAGACATGTCCTTGCCTTCGTCATTCACTATTCGCTCGGACACAATTGAGACGGCAATTTCTTCAAACAGAGCGAATCTAGACGCTATGTCTTACGAAGATCACCTTTCAAGAGCTGTGGCACAACATCTCAACGGAAAGGAATTTGAGGACGTTCATACCTCTTCAAGAGTTCTTTCCAGGGCTATTATGTTTACCACGTATAACTCCGCCTTAACATTGGCTAATTTGGAGTTAATCAGACATGATGGAACCCTTGCATCATCATCTTTAATAGGTGACAAGGTGAAAAACTCTCTAGGGGTAGCTCCGGTATCCGGACACAAAATGTTTGCTGATAAGCTTCCATTGGTTTATGACCAAGCTGCAAAGAAAGCGTCAAATACTCGGCTCCTTAAGTCGGCTCCTTAAGTCGGCGTCTAATCAACCCGCAGAAGCAGAAAAGAGTAAGGGAGGATGTCCTAGACAGAAATCGTCGAAAGGGGACTCTTTGTGAGGGTATAGGAAACCCTCCTCCAATTACTCTAGGGACCGTCAATACAGCAACCCGGGAAGGGGGCGTAGGTCTGATTGAGACTACCTGTCAGACGCCCCTAAGCCGGTGGGTCAAGGATCTTCGCGAGGGGGACGTGGTTTCTCCTCCTGCAAGCTTTGTAGGTCCTACAGGTGATGGTCAGGACCTCTATTGCTTGCCAGTTGGCGGAAGGTTATCAAGATTCGCAACAAACTGGATAACAATTACGGAAGACCAGTGGGTGAGAAGTGTGGTCTTGGATGGCCTGTGGCAATCTTTCCGAGCGAAACCACCACTAACACGACGTCCGCAATGGACAAAACTTCCGTCAAATTTTTGCAAAAGAGAGTCTCTCCTATAGGAGGTAAAGGCTCTCTTGGCAAAGAAAGCAATAGAGGTTATCGAGAACCAAGATTCTCTGGGATACTACAGTCACATGTTCCTCGTACTGAAGCCAGACGGCACGTTCCGATCGGTAATAGACTTGAGCTGAATAAACAAACTTATCGTAGCTACAAAGTTCTGTATGGAGACCATTCGGTCAGTAAAGGCGAGCATTTGAGTGAACGACTACTCGGCAAGCATAGATCTAAAGGATGCGTACTTTCATATCCTGGTACATCCGGCATTCAGAAAGTACCTACGGTTCGCTGTTCAAGGGATAGTATATTAGTTCTGAGCAAGTCTTTCATTCACTTGGGAATGAGATTCGAGACTCACAACAATCTGGTTCATCTGCCGTTACCCAGAGCGAAATTAATCAGTTGTTATGCTCGCTTTTGTCTACACTCAGACTCATCAACAGCGAGGGAATTTATGCGACTGATGATGTTGTGCGGAGCGGCTGCAGATCCTATTCTGATGGGTCGCTTACGCACGCGTCCCCTCCAGATATTCTTTACCCAAAACTGGAGCTGAAGACGCATTTTCTCGAGACCTGTATTATTTTAACAGACCTGGTAAAATAAAAGGTCCAGATATTCAATCGTTATCTCAGAGAGTTCTGCTGCAGCTGCCGGATCCGACTGTCACGATTATGATGGATGCTATTCAAACAATCTGGGGCGCGACCCTGAGCCCAACAGACTCGAAATGTCAGGGTCTTTGGTACCCTCGGTTTCTGGAGAAACACATAAACATCAAAGAAATGATGTCAATATGGATAGCGCTACAACAATGGATTCACATTATAGCGGTCGCGCATGTTCAGATATTGTCAGAAAACTTGACAGTAGTAGCGTACATCAGAAACCAGGGAGGCACGCATTCGATTCCGTTATGCGAACTAACGGAAAAATTGTTCTGTATGTCATGAAGCATCATGTTCATCTATCGGTCCATCATATACCGGGTCGTCTGCATGTACTAGCAGACTCGCTCTGTCGGAATGGTCTCCTGTTGCCATCGGAGTGGACTCTCAACAAGCGAGTATTCAGACAGATTTGCTACCAGTGGGATCGACCTATGATAGATTTGTTTGCGGCACACCAGTCACACCTCAACAATCAGTTGCAGACTTGCGTGTCGCCATACCCAGATCATCGAGCAAATGCAGTAAATGCTCTGTCAATCTGATGGGACGGAATGATAGGATACACGTATCCTCCAACTCAGTTGATTCAGCAGATCCTGTTAAAAATCAAACAGTCTTGCTGCAAGATTCTGTTAGTAGCATCTCTGTCGTCACAGAAACCGTGGATCAATCTTCTCAGGTGTCTGTTATGGGATGTTCCCCGGAAGCTTCCTCCGCGAGAGGACCTTCTTTATCAGGGGAAGTCACGTGCACTGCATCACAATCCGCAAGGTCTCAACCTTCACGTATTTCCATTGTGCGGTCCTTCTTGCACGGCAAGCGTTTTACAGGACGAGCAGTGGACGCAATTTCTAACTGTAGGAGGGCCTCCTCTTCGCTGAATTATGCAGCAAAGTGGAAGGTTTTCTTCCGTTGATGTAAGGATCAGTTGATAGACGTGTATGATTCGTCCATACCAGATATTGCCAATTTTCTGGTCTACCTGTTTGACTTTCTCAAACTGCAGCCCGTCACTATTAAGGGCTATAGGTGTATGTTATCGGACACTTACGCTCATCATGATAACTTGGCAGTTGGATCTAATGCTTCGTTATCAAACTGGTTAGAAATTTCTCCATAAACAGACCTAGAACCCTCAGATTAATTCCTAAGTGGAATTTAGCTTGGGTTCTGTTGAAGCTTAAAGAAGCTCCGTTTGAGCCGTTAGACGTTGTAGAGTTCAAATTCTTGACCTATAAAACAGCATTTCTCTTAGCCTTTGCTTCCGCTAGAATAGTTAGTGAACTCCATGCATTATCTGTTGACGAATCTCACTACCGTAGTGTTGGAAATACCGTCACTTTAACTACAGAAGTGGGATTTTTAGCTAAGAATCGAGCTCCAGATAAATGGCCTGAGCCTATTATAAAGGCTCTGCCATCTACGGACAACTGAAAACATTTGCTGTGTCGAGTCAGGGCTATGCGCATATATAAACGCAGATCAGAGTTTATTAGAAAAAGAAGGAAACGCTTCTTTTTATCATTGGTTCCTAACAGAAGAGATATTTCTGTCCATTCAGTTACTAGATGGATTCAGTTGGCAATACTCATTGCCTATGAAAGTTTATCTTTGGATCAGCGTTCTGTAAATAAGATATCATGGCATGATGTTAGAGTGCTGTCCACTTCTTGGGCTTATTCTAACAGTATAGCCATTACTGATCTTATGAAAACTGCGTACTGGACACAGCCTTCTACATTTACCAAGTTTTACCTTAGAAATTTAGAGTCCATCTCTGGTGACCTTAGATGTTTAGGTCCTCTGTCTGTTGCTCAGAATGTTATCCACTAAAATGATTATATCTATAGTTATTTAGGCAACCCGTTCCAGCAGTGATGCTGTTCCACTGCCCTCTTCGTTCTGTGGTCATGTATCTCACAACAAGTGGAAGGGGGGGGGGGGGGGGGGGGGGGGGGCGGTTTCCCCATACGATCATCTGGCTTTATAGTGAAAAGCAAGGGAAGACCTCCTCCATAGTCAGAAGTCTTGAGTCAGTGCTGGGATGGTTTTAATGTGTAGCTCAGTGTGAAGCAAATAATATGTCTCATTTATGTATTGTTTTTAAAGTGTAGCTCACTGTGAAGCATTTGTCACGCGTCAAACAGGCGTTAATTTACAATCCTCGGACACTTTTAAATGAGTATAAAGAGTCTCATTCTCTGTCTTTATATATTGGCTTTCCTTCACCGAATTAGCATCAACGTCACTCCGCACAGGCACCCTGATAAAGTCAAAATGATCGATGGGTCAATGAGACCAGAATATGTGTTTTGGGGTTTGGTCCAAAATTCAAGATGGCCACCAGCAGCCATTTTGTTCCGAAATTGGACTCTTACAGTCAGTCGATTTCGATAAAATTTGGGTAGTAGATCACTTTCATCATTTGTGGGTTCAAGTTCGAACATGGGCATTTTCCGCGCATATTTAATTAGGTTGTTTAAATTTGATTGGCTGATGGTTTCCAGACTCTAACTTTCCTTAGAGTCAACAGATTTCAATGAAATTTCATATATGGATGACTTTTCACATCAGTTTAATGTAATATGTCTTATCATACATGTAGTCTTAATTTTTAGTGATTCTCACAGTTATACTCCACATCACTTCACTTGCTTTGACAGTGACCTCCGTGAAAATAAATCTGATAACCACTGTCTGAAGCACTGTCTGTTCTGTCTCTTCTAAATAACTTCCACTTGAAACTCAACTATATTCCACTGGATGCATTAATTCCCCTTGAAACTGCTGCCTAGCAGGAGACATGAATTCACTGAATTTGCTGGTTTAATGTAATATTTTACCAAGTTTACTGTATCAGGATGATTTTTAGGAGGATTTGCCACCCTTGGTGGCTACCTCTAGTTTCATTTAGGTAACCACCAGAGGAATAATAAAATCATTCCTCTCAAATTTTATGGCCTGTCTGCAGAAATGAAATATTGTTAAAATACTTAAACTATATATTGTTTAACCCGTTACCTATCGAATCGGCTGTTTCCATCTGAATAATATGCAAATGCAGCAGCTGAAAAAATTGCAACAAAACCATATCCTGTGACCCCTCATTGGAACGAGCTCGTCGAGCTCGTTCAGTGAGGGGTCACAGGATATGGTTTTGTTGAAATTTTTTGAAAAACTTAAAAAATGATATTTAAAATAATAAATTTTGATATCGTCTGCATTGGGTAAAGGGTTAACTGATAGAGTACTAAATTATTTTTGGTTATCCACATTTGTCCATGTCTCTTTGCCTTGTTACAATTTATGGGAGAATACCTAATGACACTACCCCATAAATTAAAAATAGGGTTGTGATTAATCGATTGTCGATCGGTCACGCCAAAATCGATTCGTATTTGTTCGTTGTCAAACAGTCAGTAAATTTTACTCTATTTTAGACATTTAATAATTAAAAAAAAATTGATGAAAAAAATTGTGTTTCTAAAGGTGAAAGGTCAAGAACGTCGACGTTAAACCTCAAGAAGCTGTTAGAAGCATTGTCTTTTAGGTACATTCAAAGCTTTGCAGTTCTGAACTTTAGAACCGTCAGTATAATAATCAGGATCAGTTGGCAGCTGCAAACTCGCGAAGTTCGCAACTGAGGACCAGTCTTGATTATTACACTGACGGTTCAAAAGTTCAGAACATCAAAGCTTTGAATGTACCTAAAAAGAGGTTCATCTTCATTGTTTACTTTAGGTCGTCTGCATTGGGTAAAGGGTTAAAAAAGTTAACTTTATGTTGTCGTAGAAACTGGTATCTGGTACATGTGGATTCTAAGATTCTACCAGTAGAAGTTAGTATTCCACTTTCCATTGGAAAAACCTGAAGGTTTAACCCTTTACCCAACGCAGACGATTTCAAAATTATATTATTTTAAATATTGTTTTTTTTAATTTTTTCAAAAAATTTCAACAAAACCATATCATGTGACTCCTCTTTGAAACGAGCTCATTGAGCTCGTTCCAAAGAGGAGTCACATGATATGGTTTTGTTGAAATTTTTCGAAAAATAATATTTTTTCCATTGGCATGGCGGGGGGTTCGAACCCACGCGCCGAGAGAGTTTCCTTTGGCACCAACCGCCTAGCGAAACTATACTGAACCACGCACACCACTCTGCCACCGACAGACCCCAACAGGTTGGTGCCGAAGGAAACTCTCTCGGCGTGGGTTCGAACCCCTGCCATGCCAATGTAAACAAAACCAGCGTCCTTTCTTAATTCTGTGGCATCCGAGAAATTTGAAAAAGACAAGTACTGTCGCTGATTTCTTCTGAGGTGCAGTTCGTAGAATTAAGTGCTTAGATGCAATTATCTGATGAATAATTATCCCCGCATTTTAAAAAATGCGGGGCTATTGTCATGATCTCCGTCCGTACGTCTGTACGTCCGTACGTCTGTACTTCCGTACGTCCGGTTTTGTAATTCGAAACGCTGTAACTTTCTACAGTTGTTCGATAGGGTCTGTGCAACCCAAAAATACAACTTTTAAATTTTTGTGCCACCAGGTGGCTTCTGTGGAGCCACTTAAAAAATGCATTATTTTTTCACTTTTTTGCTGAATAGTCCCAACCTATGTAATTCGGAGTTCTAAAATTACACTAGGGTGTTGCTAAATGATCTGTAGATATGTAGGAAGGTTTCGGATTTTTCAGGTGCCACGTGGCTGTGCCACCGTAGCCACTTTTGTGTTTTCTTAGACCGTTTCCGGCAAAAGGCTCGTAGGATATGTAATTCGAAATGCTAAATCCATGCTCAGATGTTGCAGTAGGGTCTATAAATGCGCACGAAGGTTTCGGATTTTTCGGGTGCCACGTGGCTGTGCCACCGTAGCCACTTTCGTGTTTTCTTAGACCGTTTCCGGCAAAAGGCTCCTAGGGTATGTAATTCGAAACGCTAAAACCATGCTCAAATGTTGCAGTAGGGTCTGTAGATGTGCACGAAGGTTTCAGATTTTTCAGGTGCCACGTGGCTGTGCCACCATTGTCACTTTTGTGTTTTCTTAGACCGTTTCCGGCGAAAGGCTCCTAGGGTATGTAATTCAAAACGCTAAAACCATGCTCAAATGTTGCAGTGGGGTCTGTAGATGCGCACAAAGGTTTCGGATTTTTCAGGTGCCATGTGGCTGTGCCACCGTTGCCACTTTTGTGTTTTCTTAGACCGTTTCCGGCGATAGGCTCCTAGGGTATGTAATTCGAAACGCTAAAACCATGCTCAAATGTTGCAGTGGGGTCTGTAGATGTGCACGAAGGTTTCGGATTTTTCAGCTGCAACCTGGCTGTGCCACCATTGCCACTTTCGTGTTTTCTTAGACCGTTTCCGGGGAAAGGTTCCTAGGGTATGTAATTCGAAACGCTAAAACCATGCTCAAATGTTGCAGTAGGGTCTGTAGATCTGAACAAAGGTTTCCGATTTTTCAGGTGCCACGTGACTGTGCCACCATTGCCACTTTTGTGTTTTCTTAGCCTGTTTGCGGCAAAAGGCTCCTAGGGTATGTAATTCGAAATGCTAAAACCATGCTCAAATGTTGCAGTAGGGTCTGTAGATGCGCACAAAGGTTTCGGATTTTTCAGGTGCCACATGGCTGTGCCACCGTTGCCACTTTTGTGTTTTCTTAGACCGTTTTCGGCGAAAGGCTCCTAGGGTATGTAATTCGAAATGCTAAAACCATGCTCAAATGTTGCAGTGGGGTCTGTAGATGCACACGAAGGTTTCGGATTTTTCAGGTGCCACGTGGCTGTGCCACCGTTGCCACTTTTGTGTTTTCTTAGACCGTTTCCGGCGAAAGGCTCCTAGGGTATGTAATTCGAAATGCTAAAACCATGCTCAAATGTTGCAGTGGGGGGGTCTGTAGATGCGCACAAAGGTTTCAGATTTTTCAGGTGCCACGTGGCTGTGCCACTGTTGCCGCTTTTGTGTTTTCTTGGACCGTTTCCGACGAAAGGCTCCTAGGGTATGTAATTCGAAATGCTAAAACTATGCTCAAATGTTGCAGTGGGGTCTGTAGATGCGCACGAAGGTTTTGGATTTTTCAGCTGCCATGTGGCTGCGCCACCATTGCCACTTTCGTGTTTTCTTAGACCGTTTCCGTCGAAAGGCTCCTAGGGTATGTAATTCGAAACACTAAAACCATGCTCAAATGTTGTAGTGGGGTCTGTAGATGCGCACGAAGGTTTCCAATTTTTCAGGTGCCACGTGGCTGTGCCACCGTTGCCACTTTTGTGTTTTCTTAGACCGTTTCCGGCGAAAGGCTCCTAGGGTATGTAATTCGAAACGCTAAAACCATTCTCAAATGTTGCATTGGAGTCTGTAGATGCGCACGAAGGTTTCAGATTTTTCAGATGCCATGTGGCTGCGCCACCATTGCCACTTTTGTGTTTTCTTAGACCGTTTCCGGCGAAAGGCTCCTAGGGTATGTAATTCGAAATATTAAAAGCACGCTCAGATGTTGCAGTAGGGTCTGTAGATGCGCACGAAGGTTTCGGATTTTTTAGGTGCCACGTGGCTGTGCCACCGTTGCCACTTTTGTGTTTTCTTAGACCGTTTCCGGCGAAAGGCTCCTAGGGTATGTAATTCGAAACGCTAAAACCATGCCCAAATGTTGCAGTGGGGTCTGTAGATGCGCACAAAGGTTTTGGATTTTTCAGGTGCCACATGGCTGTGCCACCGTTGCCACTTTTGTGTTTTCTTAGACCGTTTCCGGCGAAAGGCTCCTGGGGTATGTAATTCGAAATGCTAAAACCATGCTCAAATGTTGCAGTGGGGTCTGTAGATGCGCACGGAGATTTTGGATTTTTCAGCTGCCACCTGGCTGCGACACCATTGCCACTTTCGTGTTTTCTTAGACCGTTTCCGGCGAAAGGCTGCAAGGGTATGTAATTCGAAATGCTAAAACCATGCTCAAATGTTGCAGTAGGGTCTGTAGATGTGCACGAAGGTTTCCGATTTTTCAGGTGCCACGTGGCTGTGCCACCATTGCCACTTTTGTGTTTTCTTAGACCGTTTCCGGCGAAAGGCTCCTAGGGTATGTAATTCGAAACGCTAAAACCATGCTCAAATGTTGCAGTGGGGTCTCTAGATGCGCTCGAAGGTTTCGGATTTTTCAGGTGCCACGTGGCTGTGCCACCGTTGCCACTTTTGTGTTTTCTTAGACCGTTTTCGGCGAAAGGCTCCTAGGGTATGTAATTCGAAACGCTAAAGCCATGCTCAAATGTTTCAGTGGGGTCTGTAGATGTGCACGAAGGTTTCAGATTTTTCAGCTGCCTAGTGGCTGTGCTGTTGCCACTTTCACATTTTCTTAGACCGTTTCCGGTGAAAGGCTCCTAGGGTATGTAATTCGAAATCCTAAAACCATGCTCAAATGTTGCAGTAGGCTCTGTAGATGCGCACGAAGGTTTTGGATTTTTGGGGTGCCACGTGGCCGTGCTACCGTTGCCTCTTTCATGTTCTCTTAGACCATTTCCGGCGAAAGGCTCCTACAGTATGTATTTCAAAATGGTAAAACCATGCTCAAATGTTGCAGTAGGGTCTGTAGATGTGCACAAAGATTTCGGATTGTTCAGGTGCCACGTGGCTGTGCCACCATTGCCACTTTCGTGTTTTCTTAGACCGTTTCCGGCGAAAGTCTCCTAGAGTATGTAATTCGAAACGCTAAAACCATGCTGAGATGTTGCAGTAGAGTCTGTAAATGCATAGGAAGGTTTTGGATTTTTTGGGTGCTAAGTGGCTGTGTCACCGTTGCCACTTTTGTGTTTTCTTAGACCGTTTCCAGCGAAAGGCTCCTAGGGTAAGTAATTTGAAATGCTTAACACATGCTCAAATGATGCAGTAAGGTCTGTAGATGCGTACAAAGGTTTCAGATTTTTCAGATGCCACGTGGCGGTGCCACCGTTTTTCTTTCGTGTTTTCTTAGATCATTTCCGGCGAAAAGCTCCCAGAGTATGTAATTTGAAATGCTAAAACTATGCTCAAAAGTTTCAGTAGGGTCTGTAGATGTGCACGAAGGTTTCGGATTTTTGGGGTGCCACCTTTGCCACTTTCATGTTTTCTTAGACCGTTTCCGGCGAAAGGCTCCCAGGGTACATGTATGTAATTCGAAACGCTAAAACCATGCCCAAATGTTGCAGTGGAGTCTGTAGGTGCGCACGAAGCTGTGTCACCTGTGCCACTCAATATGATTTTAGTGTGTCATATAATACATTTCTTCTTTGTATCAAACATTCATACAGAGTCATGGATGCAAATGCGGGGATACACTATAGTGTGCTTTGCACACAAGTGACACCATCTAGTTTAATATTTTTTCAGCTGCAGAATTTGCATATTACGAAGGTGGATGCGGGCGATTTGTTGGGTAAAGGGTTAACTTCTGTTACAATCCACATTTTCATCTTGTAAGGTTGTAATTTATGGACTCGAGAATTAGGGAGATTCAATTTGATGGCGACATCAGTGTTCACAAAACTATTTAGTGCCAAATATTTAACCAACCTGGGTCTTTTACAAAGTGTTTTGGTTCCAAAATGCTGGAGGAGCGGGGAGGGACAGGGGTTCCTTCCAATGACAGCAGCACATGATGCTTGCTCCTTGTGAAGGGGGAGTTGTAAATGTATATTAACCTAACAGTTGTTTTTTGTCCAGTTCTGGCCCTCTGTAGTAAGTGGACATTGGCTTACTGCTAAAACACTTGAGGAATTTCAACAAGACAGTGTCTGCACAGTTTCAAAGGGTTAAGGTTTCTGGTATTTGGTGACAGTATTCCTGCGAAAATTCATATACTAACATTTTACGGTGCAGTTTGTTTACTCTCGTCTCTGATTTCGTGGGAGCTAAAAACTGGACCCATCAGTTTTGTTCATTTCCAGCACTGGAAGTAATAAACCACTCTGTGAGTTTGTTTATTGTGATTAAACGGCACTTTCAGCAGCTAGGGTCACTGTGCTAAACAAGTTCTGCTTCACTGGTTAAATAAGTCCTGGTTTGTTGGGATTTAATGATACATTCAACAGCCAGGGTTACTGTGATAAACAAGTTCTGCTTTACAGGGTACTGGTTACATAAGACCTGGAACCAACGCCTCAAGTGTGATGCATAGATATAAAGGATTGGCTGAACTTAACTTCATAAATATGTTGTTGTCATAATATAGCCTTACATGCTGACAGTGTCCTTAAATGCCAATAAGTAGAGATGGGCAGTGTACCGTAAAACAACCGACACCAATATCATTGAGATACCGAAAAACTGAACTGAACCAATCATTCAATACCGGGACCATCTGAATTTTCAAATTTTTCTACATTCACTATTTATAAGGCCTTGTTGAGGCTTGATAGTAGCTGAAGGGTTCATTTTCATGAAAGAAGTGGATGATTTTATTTTCAGTTTTGTCAACCTTCAGGGGCATCGGCAATTGTCCAGAATTCTCACTAGACTACAACCTGTACATGTTCAGCTACTTAACCCTTTACCTAACATGAAAAGCAGACGACACATGCAAAAAAAATTCTCGAATAACTCATTTTTTGTCTCAAAAACATAGGTTATGACCCCTCATTGGAACGAGCTCAACGAGCTTGTTCCAATGAGGGGTCATAACCTATGTTTTTGAGACAAAAAATGAAAAAAATAATGAAAATTAATTGGCAATTTTTGAGAATAGCGCTGGCCGGTTTTGGCCGTTACGTTGGGTAAAGGGTTAACAAGGAATTCTAGACTTGACTAGAAATCACTGCCCAGGTGATTTGTTTATTGTCAGCAGAACCTCCTGTAGATGGCACATGCTCTGAGATTTCAAACACCTCATATACAGTTAAAACTAGAAGTCCTGTCATGAAATGCACACAAATAGCACGTCGATATGCACGTTAATCTACACGTTATGACCACAGTAAGGCGACGAAATTCTGTACATATGGTCTGCGCACAAGCAATGTTTCAGCCAATGGACCTCCGGGTAACCTGGAGGTCCATTGGCAGAAACATTGCCTGTGTTTGCTATGAGTAACCAGGAGAACCTGCCATGCTTTGGATGCCATTCGATATGGCAATTGTGTGCAATTCCTACACGCAATTAAGCCTAGATAAGAGCACAGTTCGTGACAGGACTTCTAGTTTTAACTGTAGGCCTTTAAAGGTTAAGGTGTGTTTTGAAGAAGTCACAAAATTAATGTAGATATGATTTGTGTTCATGCAAGAATGCCACTGTTGAGCTCATTGGCAATGACATTTGTAGCACTGTGGTAAAATGATACAAGAACAACTTACTCTGTATTTTCCTGATGTGAATTCCCCTTTGGTACTGTCAGAAAATCTCAGTCAAGTCTGATACCGAATACCAAATCGATGCGAGGTATACCCCCTTAAAAATACCAAAACTGATACCCAACTCAAATTTCCAATTCCGCCCATCTCTACCAATAAGAAGCCAAGGTCGCATCATGTTTTACAGGTGGAAGAACCCAGAGTACCCTGAGCTACTCTCTCTGTACAATGTAGAGTTGTACAATGGCAGCCAAACACTACCTCAGACTAGCTGGTGCAGTTGAGTTCACTTAATTTGATATATTAAACCTGTTAATGGAATATAACATCCAAACACAAAGTAATGCATACTAAGGCATATTGCATGTTGATAGTAGTACACTTGGGTATTTTCACGTTAACCCTTTACCCAACGCAACGGCCAAAACCGGCCAGCGCTATTCTCAAAAATCGTCAATTAATTCTCATTATTTTTTTCATTTTTTGTCTCAAAAACATAGGTTATGACCCCTCATTGGAACGAGCTCGTTGAGCTCGTTCCAATGAGGGGTCATAACCTATGTTTTTGAGACAAAAAATGAAAAAAATTAGTTATTCGAGAATTTTTTTTGCATGTGTCGTCTGCTTTTCATGTTAGGTAAAGGGTTAAGTGTTGATTTTTGGACACAGGGTGAAAAATGATTGACTGATTTTGAGAATATTTTTTTAATTGTCAAAATGAAGTTATTTTTAATATCAACCATGTTTTATTTAACTGGTAGAGTGCTGGAAGCCCATATTTGGGCTTTACTCTGAAGTGCAGGTGTCACAACTGAAAGGTTTCATATTCTGTGGATATACTGAATATTATTTTGGAATTAAAATTGATTAGGCTGTGAGTATTTGCCTTGTTTTAATTAGGGCTGTCATGATTTTTTACTTTAGGAATCGATTAATCATCGCAAATAATCGATAATAATCGATTAATCATACCTAGATACCCCCCCTTTCTCCTTCTCTTTGAAGTTGTTAAAAACGAAGTTCAAGTCAGTTGACCGACTTCAAGTAAACAGCAAAGAAGAACCTCTTTTTAGGTACATTCAAAGCTTTGATGTTCTGAACTTTTGAACCATCAGTGTAATAATCAAGACTGGTCCTCAGTTGCGAACTTCGCGAGTTTGCATCTGCCAACTGGTCTTGATTATTATACTGACGGTTCAAAAGTTCAGAACTGCAATGCTTTGAATGTACCTAAAAGACAAATGCTTCTAACAGCTTCTTGAGGTTTAACGTCGACGTTCTTGACCTTTTACCTTTAGAAACAATAGTTTTTTCATCAATTTTTTACAAAAATTATTAAACATCTAAAATGGGGTAAAATTTACCGATTCTTCGACACCGTAAAATACTAATAAAATTCGGTGTGATCGATCGACAATCAATTAATCGATTAATCACAACAGCGCTAGTTATAAATGGAGCTCTGTCAAACAAGATATAATAGAATAAATATTAAGTTTATCTCTAGAATGCAGGAAAGTGACACAATCCCTGTTAATTGAATACTCCTGTTAATTGAATAATATTCATTGGTAAAGTGCCTGTTCAATTAACAGGGTTCCACTGTACTGTGATTCTGTGTAATAAAGTAATTTCACTATGGAGATGGCATTTGTTTTACATATGCATGCCACTTTCACATTATTATAGTCATTATCAAGAACATAATTTTGTCGAGAACAGGATTCTGGAGAACAGTTATAAGTACATTTATAAAGAGAGAATGTCAGTTGTCTTCACATGGCACTTGTCTGGTTTTGAAGGCAATTAGGAATTCTTGTACCCTATTTGGGAAAAGGTCTGGGGCCCATTCCATTGGGGAAATTTGCATCATGGCACCTCCAATTGGGAATTTGTTTTGGAGGCGAAAAACATACAGAGACAAAGAGGTTTTACATTTGAATTGACCAGAGAACATTAAGACCAATACCTAAGTAACTGCATGTACAGTCTTGAGAGACCACCCTTTGGGCCACACAAAAGTAGTCTCTCAAGACAGGTGGTCTCTCATAACAGGCTTCAGGTTTTCTCAAGTCAGTGAATAACCAACCACAAAATTCAGAAATGGAGAAGAATGGATTCTTGTAATTACTTTGCAGTTGTTCTTTTTTATGACGTTTTTGTAACAAATTGAAATGGACTGTTATAAAAATTATAAAAATAAATTAGTGTTGAAAATCTTCATTGAAGATTTTCAACACTAATTTATTTTTATAATTTTTATAACAGTCCATTTCAATTTGTCACAAAAAGATTTTCAACACAAATTTATTTTTATTCCTATCTGTCACATTTCAGGTTTGTATGAAATTGTTTAATTCAGCAATAATCCTAATCTTTTCACAGGAGTCTTATAAAAACATCTCAATCTTTAATGAGTTAGCAATTGAAACCCAATTAAGAGCTTTTAATACTTTTAATTATGTTAGTATAACCACAATGGATTTTCCAATTCCAGAAGAGGTAAAAAGATTTTGTCATGGTTTCTGTCTTCAAAGGAGCGATCTCTCAAGACAGGTCCATTATGGAATAAAAATACAAGTTGGTACCAGGTCACAGTGGTAGCAGGTCCATTATAGAGTAAAACCAATTGGTGCCTGGCAGATGTGGTCTCTCAAGACAGGTGGTCTCCCAAGACAGTGGTCTCTCAAGACAGGTTTTACTGTACATGTATACTACAAGTATGTTTTATAGCTAACAGTCACATGAAATCATGTTAACCCCAGTTTCTGTAGTCTCTAGTAAATAAACTGTTCTTATACTATCAACTTGTTCAGTGCTGGAAGCCACTATGATGGCTTTAAAGAAAAGTGAGAGAACCAGGCTAATGTTTTCATATTCTTTGCCTGTATTCAAGCCTGAATATAAGCAACCTGTCATTTGCAAAATGGTGTTCCCAGAGGGTGAATTTGCTGATGCTATCCCATACAGTGGTCCAATTTATCACCTACGTACATCTTTTTGCTTTGGCTTGGGACCTTGATTCAGACTGAGGCTCACAGAGGGTAAATGTTGTGATGCTACCCTGCTGTGCGGTGTAGCATCACCAAATTCACCCTCTGGGGACCTCATTTTGCAGATGACAGTCTGCTTATTTTCAGGCTTGCCTGTATTTCACAGTCAGTGAGAAGACAACAAAGATTAGATCAAGTAGATTATTTGCTTTATTAAAAATTATTGGAGAGTG
Organism: Pictodentalium vernedei; assembly: GCA_031216915.1. NCBI lineage: Eukaryota > Metazoa > Mollusca > Scaphopoda > Dentaliida > Dentaliidae > Pictodentalium > Pictodentalium vernedei. Next base: position 437,102,208 of record CM062292.1, read on the forward strand.
CCTGCAGGCACACTCCAATAATTTGTTATAAACAAATATTCATGATCAATGCTCGTCTCCAAAAATAATCTAGCCCTCAACCAGTTACAGAAGAACTGAATTAAGGGACTTTGTTAGTCATGCAATTTCAATTTAATGTACAATTAGTGTCCTGAACCGGGTGGTCATAAGGCCTCAGAAAACCAATGGTTTTCTCAGGCCTTATGACCACCTAGTTCAGGGCACCAGTTATGCATTAAATTTTTGTTTGAGACAGGAACTGAGGTTGTGAACTTTGGTGTTAAGCATTGGAAAAAATCATGCCAAAATGTCATTGGGAAAGGGTGCCACAAACGGTCCCTGTAGATACCCAAAAGACTCCCTGCCATACTAATTTATTTATTTAGTCCAGGCTGGACAGCATTGGTCATGAAGTAGCCAAATAGGTCCTGGTTCTCTTCATTCTTTGACTCAACTTTACCCAAGCCAAAAAATAAGCAGACTGTCATCTGCAAAATGAGGTTCCCAGAGGGTGAATTTAGTGATGCTACCCTGCATAGCAGGGTAGCATCACTAAATTTACCCTCTGTAAACCTCATTCTGAATCAGGGTCTCAAAATTAAACAGAAAGAGGTACCCGGAGGATAAATTTGCCCACTGTATGGGTTAGCATCATCAAATTCACTCTCTGGGGAACTCATTCTCTTCTGCAAATGTCAGACTGCTTATTTTCAGGCCTGACTTTACCTATGAACCAGTTACCACCGTAAATCACAGAGGATGGGCAAAAAATGATCAAGTGTGAATGTTATGAGCTTATCAATGCATCCGCATTTCCACATTGTTCTGATCTAAACAGTTCATTTTCCTTTCACCAACAACTGTAAGCCAATTCACATTTCAGATCACGGGATCTCTCCCGTTTTGATCACCAATGGTCCAAGAACTTTCACCTCATGAACAGCCATTGTGCCCTTTACTATATTATCAATGTCTGGTGGAATATCTTGTGCATTTACCTGATCTCAGGTTTGCTTCTGATGTCTACAGTGTGAAGAGAGTGTATTATCACTAAATCACCTGCAGAGTGGAGATTTTGCAAATTTGCTGCAAAGCATAACAAGCACAAGCAAAGTTCTCTGGGTTATACCTGGAGGTCTATTGGGTGTTGTGTTTTTTGTCCATTTTTGCAGAATTTGAAAGTGATACTTTGGGTGACAACTCCACTTCCTGGGTGATTTAGTTACAATCCCCGAACACGTACTGTAATTCAATTGTTACCACACAATCACAAAGTTTTGAACATTCCAGTTAAGTGCATGTCAAATTCGGACAAAAATTTTTGAAATTTTACATTTTGATAAAATGTTTGAAATAAGTTGACCAGTTTGGTTCGATAAGAGAGGAACAAAGGGTACCTTACCTATTCTTGCCCAAAATGTGAATAGGAACAGTACTTTCTGATAATTTCTATCATAACAGCAGGGGCATCATGCTAGGGAAAAATCTGGGGGTGGGGGGGGGGGGGGGGGGGCGGGTCGGTAACACCATCTAAGCAGAGCGCGATCATTGGTTGGCGTGTAGCATGCAAAAAAAATGTTGGCGAAAAATGCCTCCCAGATTGCAAGAAATGGCACTTCCCAGGCCTTCACCAAAAATATTGGAGGGGGGCACCCCCACCCTGTGCACCGTTGGCATGACGCCACTGCATAACAGCCCATGATATCCATGTCAATAGACTGGACCTGGAGAGGACATGCATTTTGGACACTTCTTTGGACAAATTTTGCTTCATGTAACATTAAAAATACTTTCAAATCTTTTTAAACATATCATGGTAGTTGAAGAGATGAGGAGGTAATTTTCAATGAGATTTCTCTAGTTTTGGAAATATTCTATGATCCCAGAGAGGACAGTGTTATCCAGTTTGGGTAATTGTGAACCCTTTGACGGAGGATTACTTCTTTTTTCAGTTTAATGTACTTCATTAGAGAGAATCCAAATTGGAATTTCATAATATTCATGAAATTACCCTTTTATTTTTATGAGATTTCCTAAATTTGTTTGAATGGAAAATGCCTGTATCCCAATGTCACTCAATATCTCCGGAACCGATCGAGACAGACATCTGAATTTTAGTCATGTCTCTGAACATAAATATCAGAAATGACATTCATTCTTGGAAAATACATGTTTAACCCTTTACCCAACATAACGGCCAAAACCGGCCAGCGCTATTCTAAAAAATCGCCAATTAATTTTCATGATTTTTTAATTTTTTGTCTCCAAAACATAGGCTATGACCCCTCATTGGAACGAGCTCGTCGAGCTCGTTCCAATGAGGGGTCATAACCTATGTTTTGGAGACAAAAAATGGAAAAAATTAGTTATTCAAGAATTTTTTTTGCAAGTGTCGTCTGCTTTTCATGTTAGGTAAAGGGTCAATCCTAATTTGAAAATTTAGTAAAATGGGATGTCTGCAAGAAAATGCTTAAAATAAGGAATGAATGGGAAAATGTTGAAAAATGGCGAAGGACAGCTGGCCAAAATAATTTCTGTAGCTTGCCTAGGTACTAAATAAACTATCAATTAGATGAGAATCCAGTATTCATACAGACCTATTCTATGTTGTGTAAAAGGAAAACTCCATTCAGGTAAGCAGCACCCCTTAATATGAAAGCGCTCACCTGATCATGATCAAACATTTTTCATCACATAGCTTTGATATTTTCCATATTAACAGTCCTGTACATATAATCAAGGTCTTTCTGGGCTTTTTGTTTTTTGTTCTCCTGTTATCATATGCTCCTTTGCAAGCATTTCATTGTTAACCCTTAACTAATTCACATTAAATTTTTATTTTAATTATTGTTTTTTTTTCCCCCAAATTTTTCAAAAGATTTCAACAAAACCATATCATGTGATCCCCATCATTGGAACAAACTAAATGAGCTTGTTCCATTGAGGGGTCACAGGATATGGTTTGTTCAAATTTTCTGAAAAATATATTTTTATTCACCTACTTAATTTGAAAATTATGTGGGCGGATGTAGCCGATCCTGTCGGTAAAAGGTTAAGAAAGAGTTATCATATGTATTATCACTAAATCACTCACAGAGTGGAGATTCCACCCAAGCAATAATTGCAAATTTGTTTCAAAGCATAACAAGCACAAGCAAAGTTACATCCAATGGACCTCCAGGCTATACCTTGAGGTCCTTTAGCTGAAACATTGCTTGTGTTTTTTATCCATATGAGAAGAATTTGAAAGTGATACTTTGGGTGATAACTCCACTCCCCAGGTGATTTAGTTACAATCGTCTCTCCACATACTGTATGTTGGTTTGTATCCACATTTAATCACAGAGTTTTTAATTATTTTTGATAATTTGTGTCCTGAATGGCAGTCAGGATGTGGTAATCAGGAGTGCACAGGAAACGCGTGCTCCCCAACATTTTCTCGAAATAGTTTAGAGAAAAAAAGAGCTTAGAAAAACATTATCTTTACCAACCTATCATTGCAGTTTATTTTCAATTTGCAGGAATGTGCACATACTTTTAAGATGTTACCAAAGATTCTTTTGTTTGATTTTTCTCTCTCAAGCAATTTAAATTGGAGAAAAATGCACATTTTTTGCACCATATTTAACCCTTAAGGGCCTGAAGAGTTTATACATTTTCGCTATACTTTGAACGTTTGTCTCCTGTGGCTTTGCAGTTGTTTCTAGTCAAGTCTTGGCTGCCGACTGAGGCAGCCTAGACTTGCCTAGAAACAATTGACAAGGTACTTAGAAAACAAGTTTTGAGATTACCCAAACAATGCATGTTGAGGCACCTGTTCCTTTGCATCAAAGTTAGAATTAACCCTTAGGGGTTAAATTCTCCATCGGGACAAAATGGGGAAATTTGTAAAATATGTAGTCCAAAATGTGTATTTTTCTCAATGTGGAGGTATGCAAGTCCCAAACATTGCTAAGTGTATTGTTTTCTTTTCATGTATTGTGTCATCCTTTTACATTTTTATTGCATGCACATATTATATCTTTGTGGCATTTCTCTTAAATTGTTACATATATTTGCCATTATGACATTATTTGATGAAATATATATATTTTTAGAGCAATATCTTTTTCTTGAAGTCTGCTCGTCTTTTTCTCTGTCATGAAAGACAGAAAAGCAGAAAGTTGATTATGTTTATGAGACTTTTTTCATCTTCCTTATATGTTTTCAAATGCTGACCTTTAATTTAGCACAGCTGTGTCAAAAGGAATGTCCAAATGTTCTTAACCATACAGTCACTGCTGGACTCTAACTCGGATGTGTAAATAGGGCATATTTTCGTCAGCCAAAATTTTGCACCAGCTAAAAGCATTAGCAGCATCTCATTGCAGCCACAAGATGGGAAGAGTATGAGAGGGGTCCCCCTATCTCGATTGAGGTGTGCATTACCTTTTCAGAATGGAAAGTGAAAGAGGCCCTATATTTGATTCTCTGAATAAGATAGTATTGTTTTTTTTCCAAAATTATCTGAAATGCATTCCCCTTACTCCTTACACTTCAGACGTTACATCGTCACTTCAAATTTTCTGCCAATCCAAAGTATTGTGTTGACCGTACCAAGATGTGTGATTAAATCCATTTATGAAGCATGCTTTCAGCTGCAACTGGAAGTTTAAAGAAAAAGATTCATGCTTGTTATACTAGAATATTTGTCACATCACAGAAAGTACCATTGCTAATTCTGAGCCCTGAATCTTCAACCCAACAAGGGCTGACCTGAGGTCTAACTAAGGTTACCATACATTAAACAGCAACCACAGTTACCTCCTATTGAAGTAGTACCTATGGGCCTACTGCCCTAAGCTATAAACTGAATCACCGTGGGAAGTGCCACTTTCAAATCTGAGCCCTGAATCTCCGCCCTACTAAGGGCTGATCTAAGTTCTATCTACGGTGACAAATACTTTAAAAACTTACCACTGTCACCACCTATGGAATTGGTAACATGGGCGTCCAGCCCTAATATCAATACCATGGCAATGCTACCATGAGGCCCCCCCCCCCCCCTTCCAGGACCACGTTTGTACGAATAGAGCCACCATGGCTCTTACACACACAGGTGGAGTTACCATGAATCCTCCTGTCTCGCACTGCCAATAGATGTCCACACCCGAAGCAGGGGCGAATCTGGTTGCTACTTTTCCTTTATCATTATTTCATGTGTATTGAATACATAAAAGAAGTTATCAAATACCAAATCAAATATTACTGATTTTCTCATCATGCCTGTTAGCTTGAATTACACATTTTGGTGTTGTGTTAACCCTTTACCAAACAAATTACCTGCATCCGTCCAAGTAGTTTTCAAATTGAGCATTTGAAAAAGATATATTTTTCAAAAATTCCAACAAAAACATACCATGTGACCCCTCAGTGGAACGAGCTCAACAAGCTCGTTCCAATGAGGGGTTCACATGATATGGTTTTGTTGAATGAATTTTTTTTTTAAACAACAAATGGGAATGTGGTCACTAAGTTGCTATGGCCTTGAACTTCAAATTGAAATGCCCATGGTTCTCTCCCCTCCAGGGTAACTGCGTTGTGTCCTTGGGCAAGGCACTTCATCTCGATTGCCCGCTTGTGGGCACAGTGGCGATATGTACTTAGGCATACTGCATGTCTATGGTGCACTTGTCTTCATCCAATGCTAACCCTGCTCGTGTGGAGTCTTGCAGTTGCTTGCTGTTGCTCAGTGGTTCTCTGTGGGTACTCTAGCTTCCCCCACCCATAAAACTTCCGACACGAGGTAACTCTGGCTGTCGAAAGTGTTGTTAAAATCTCAATAAATAAATAAATAAATAAAAAACAATAATTAAAATAATAAATTTTGATACCGTTTGCATTGGGTAAAGGGTTAATCATTGACTGAATTGACTGATTATATCCATTTAGTCATGTTTTATGATGACAGAATTTGCCACTCAAGTTACTTTAGAGTATAATTACCCTATATTCAGTACTGTGATCACAGAAGAAGAGAATTTTTACTCGTGATCGGGAATGAAGAATCTGAGGTTTTTTCAGGCCTGGCATGTTTAGGAGAGCGTTTTATTCACTCGCCCACTTCTCGCCTTACAAAAAATAAGGAGGGCGAAAACTATCCCTCCTGGCATTAGAAATTAATGATTACTGTAACCACCTATTCCTAAAACCCACATCTTTTCAGATCTCTTCTTTTGTTAGTGGTCTCTGTAAGATGGCCACACTGCCCCTCCCACACCTCCGGGCCTTGCCAAGGCCTGGAGGTGTGGGAGGGGCAGTGTTGCCATCTCACAGTGACTACCTTGTTAGCAGCACCAAATAGGCAGAATTTATTAATTGTAAAACTTCATTTTTGCCACTTTTATCATACTAAATATTAACTGCCTGACATAACCAAAAATATTCAGTAACATAACCAAATAGTATTCGGTAACAAGAATTCAGTAACATGGCCTATGGAAGCTATAGTACAGTGGAGTCCACTTAATTGGATGTCTATTAATTGTATATCGCGGTTAATTGAATATAATTTCCAAACAAAACTATTTACCAAACCTCCAGTACAAATTTGACCTGTTAATTGAATATAGGTTATAGAGTAAACTCCTGTTACTTGAATAAATAATCTTGATAATCAAGAAATTACCTCGACTCACCCCAGCTTTCCTTTGATTACAGACCAATTTGGCCTCAGTTCATCCAATACAGGCATCTAATCTATTATATCTCATGGAGTTCTGTCCAAGCCAGAAAATAAGCAGACTGTCATCTGCAAAATGAGGTCCTCAGAGGCGGCATTTGTTGATGCTACCCTGCACAGCAGGGTAGCATCACTAAATTTACCCTCTGTGAACCTCAGTCGGAATCAGGGTCTCAAAAATAAACAGGAAGAGGTACCCAGAGGATAAATTGGCCCACTGTTTGGGAGAGCATCACCGAATTCACCTGCTGGGGACCTCATTCTGCAAATGTCAGACTGCTTATTTTCAGGCCTGGTTCTGTCAAACGAGATATAATAGAATAAATGCTAAGTTTTTCTCTAGAATACAAAAAAGTGATGCAATCCCTGTGAATTGAATACTCCTGTTAATTAAATCATTTTCATTGGCAAAGTGGCTATTCAATTAACAGAATTCCACTGTATTGGCATATATCTTGTGTCATCGTAAAAATGATTTTAAATCTGTGAACATCTTGAATGTGTATATTTATGAAATCATATGATGATCATTTGGCTGGACCAAGAGAGTTGGAAACATAAATCTGCATTTACTCAAACCGAAACATAAATCTGCATTTACTCAAACCGAAACATAAATCTACATTTACTCAAACCGAAACATAAATCTACATTTACTCAGACACACGCATAAATGATTAATACAAGTCTGGCTACCATCTGATAAAAAAAAAAAAATTAGACGAGCGTCGGATTCCATTCAAAGGTATTTGGGGACAGGATTTCAAATCAAATTTAAAAGTCAAATTAAATATTGAAAATTCACATGCACATAAATGCAATGCGAAACAAGACATTAACCCTGTGCCAATGTACATGATATCAAAATTTATTTTAATAATTTTATTTTTCAAATGATGCTGCCAATTTGTTAGGTAAAAGTTGAAGTGTTTAACCTGACAGACACTATACATGTGGGTTAGGCCTAAAAAAATAAAAACCTGTTTCTCAGGCCCTCCCGCATGGTCCTTTTGGCTGCCGCATGCTCTCTTTTTATAACCAATTTAAACTTAAAAAAATAAAAATTAAATGGTTTAGGCATAAAAACATTAAAAATCTGTTTCTCAGGCCCTCCCGCATGGTCCTTTTGGCTGCTCTCATTACAACCAATGCAAACTTAAAAAAATAAAAATTAAATGATTTATATCTGATATTTTAACCAAGTCAATAAAATTGTCCCTTGAGTGCAACAAGGCTTTGCAATGCTTTAGCATTGCAAAGCATTGTTGCACTCAAGGGATGTAATGCACCACCATCCATGCTATTCTGTAGATTATGAGGCCTAAAACATAAAACAAACCAAGAACATGAACTTTTTAATGGCAAACAAATAATTACGAAAATATCAAATAAAATAAAAAACCGCCCGCCCACATGTAATTTTACAAAAAAACAAACCAAGAACATGAACTTTTTAATGGCAAACAAATAATTACGAAAATATCAAATAAAATAAAAAACTGCCCGCCCACATGTAATTTTACAAAAAAATAAACCAAGAACATGAACTTTTTAATGGCAAACAAATAATTACGAAAATATCAAATAAAATAAAAAAGTGCCCGCCCACATGTAATTTTACAAAAAAACAAACCAAGAACATGAACTTTTTAATGGCAAACAAATAATTACGAAAATATCAAATAAAATAAAAAACCGCCCGCCCACATGTAATTTTACAAAAAAACAAACCAAAAACATGAACTTTTTAATGGCAAACAAATAATTACGAAAATATCAAATAAAATAAAAAACTGCCCACCCACATGTAATTTTACAAAAAAACAAACCAAGAACATGAACTTTTTAATGGCAAACAAATAATTACGAAAATATCAAATAAAATAAAAAACTGCCCGCCCACATGTAATTTTACAAAAAAACAAACCAAGAACATGAACTTTTTAATGGCAAACAAATAATTACGAAAATATCAAATAAAATAAAAAACTGCCCGCCCACATGTAATTTTACAAAAAATGGCCCGAGAAACAGAAGATCTTCTTTGTGAGGCCTTAACACTTTATATTTAGAGGTTATTACTTGGTTAGTTTCATATTGGCCAAGATATCAGCCTGAAGTAACTTCATATCAGCCTCAGACCAAAGGTTGATGGCTGTCGGCTGATCTGATGTTACCAAGGGCTGATATCTCAGCCATTATGCAACTAACCGAATAAAACTTCATTTATTAAACCAAAACAATTAAATACAAAATGTTCTCAGATCTGTTAAAGTTTTCTAACAGTGTTATGGTGTCTTATTCGTTTCACCAAGTCTAAAGTTTCCTCTTCTCCTTGATCAGGCATGGCTATATGAATATCTCAGTTTCCCCAATGGGGAAGCCACAAATTTCAGATAGCTGAACTATCTCTTCTCCCACTTCAACGAATCTCCAACACTTCTTAACCCTTTACCCAACGTAACGGCCAAAACCGGCCAGCACTATTCTAAAAAATCGCCAATTAATTTTCAAAATATTTTCATTTTTTGTCTCAAAAACATAGGTTATGACCCCTCGTTGGAACGAGCTTGTTGAGCTCGTTCCAACGAGGGGTCATAACCTATGTTTTTGAGACAAAAAATGAAAAAAATTAATTATTCAAGAATTTTTTTTGCAAGTGTCGTCTGCTTTTCATGTTAGGTAAAGGGTTAACTGGTTAGAACTTGGATCAGAATTTAACCTCCTAAAATAGGGACTCACCCCTCAGAATTGCGCACTATGGATTATTACATTAAATGGAAACATTTATGGGGTTAACACGTAAAACTGGACAAATTAGAAACTCCTAATTCTTTTAAATCCTAAACGGTATGTCCATCCATCCATCCATCCATCTTTCTGTCTATCCATATCCTCAGCAGTGAGTGGATGGATTTCAATGAAATTTGGTATTTGGTGAGACAGTGTGCAATGGTGCGGGTAGGCACCGGGCCGTGGCCCAGCTCTTGTTCTGCATGAATTTACCTTTTTACAATTGTAACAAGGCTATTGGCACTCTCCAATAAATTGTAACCAAACAATTATTTATGAACCAAATCTTGCTAAACTAAGAGGCTACTCTTGCTGGTAGTGTGGTATTTTTGAAAAAAAATATCCATGTTTCAAGTCGCCTTTAAAAAATAATTTAGCACTCAACCAGTTAAACCAAAACAATCAATTACAAAATGTTCTCAGATCTGTTAGTTTCTAACAGTGTTATGGTTTCTTATTTGTTTCACAAAGTCCAAAGTTTCCTCTTCTCCTCGATCAGACTCGGTTATACGAATATCTCAGCTTCCCCAATGGGGAAGCTGCTAACTATCGCTTCTCCCATTTTGATAAATCTCAAACACTGCTTAACACTTTATCTAACATGAAAAGCAGACAACACTTTCAAAAATAATTCTTGAATGACTAATTTTTTGTCTCAAAAACATAGGTTATGACCCCTCATTGGAAATGAGCTCATTCCAGAGAGGGGTCATAACCTATGTTTTTGGGACAAAAATTGAAAAAATAATGAAAATTAATTGACGATTTTTGTGAATACAGCTGGCCGGTTTTGGACGTTACGTTGGGTAAAGAGTTAAGGGGTTAGAAATTGGATCAGAATTTAACCTCCTAAAATAGGGACTTACCCCACAGAATTGGGCACCATGGATCATTACATTAAATGGAAACATTTATTGTGTAAAAATTAAACCTTTTTTTCTGTTCATGCATTTTCAGGCAAAATGATTGGCTAAAGTATTTCTTTTTTTTTTCTTTTCATTACACAATGAACCAAAAAAAATGCATTTAGGCCTGCCCTAAACCATGCCCCCCCCCTTCCCAAAATGTCTGTCTTAAAAATTACGTTGCACAGTGTGAATGGAAAAGAACCCCTACTCGCTCATATTGTTTCAACATGAAAAGTAATTAATATTTATCTCATCATATTAAAAAGACTTTCAAAATAAAATTTAACTCCATGCACACTGATGTAAAAAATATCTAAATTTCAAGCAGAAAAAATTTCCCGTAATGGAACTAGAAATTTAACCAATTCAATCTCGTTTGACAGAGCTCATTGAGCTCTGTCAAACGAGATTGAATTGGTTAAATTTCTAGATGCATTATGGGAAAAAACTGCTTCCTGAAATTTTGGTATTTTGACATCAGAGTGAAAGGGGTTAATAAACAATTAAATCCTTATCATGCTTTTTATTCCGTTTTACCCAAATCAAACGTAAACAATGGCCTGTCATAATAATCCACAAACAAAACTCATGCGAACAAAAATTTCCAATTTCCAAATTTATTTATTTATTGGTGTTTAAGGTCACATACTTATGCACAATGGCTAATCGTGACTGAGACAGTTTTACGGGTGGAGGAAGCCGGAGTACCCGGAGAGAACCACCGAGCAACGACGAGCAGCTGTCAGCTCTCCAACATCGTAACTCTGAACTCTGCACCGCAGCACAGGCAGGGTTAGATTGGTTGAAGACATGCGCACCTTCGACGTGCAGTACGCCTCAGTACACAGCGTCATCGTGCCCCCCCAATTTCCAAATAGCCTGAATGAACTCTTTTTGAGACAAAGTTCAACCAACTTCATTCATATCATCTGGGTTTATATTGAACTCCCTATTTACAAACTGTGTTTTCAGTTTCGCAGGAAATGGTCAAAATCAGAATTAAATTTAACTCCGTGTTGCTTTAAATGACAGCACCCTCTCGGCAAGTGGAAAAGGAGATTGAAGTCTTGTGTGTGTGTGGCCAATGATGTTCCTTTTAACTTAAACAGTTCATCGGTCAATAAACTTTTTAATGACACAAGAACATGTTTCAGCGAAATGTATCTTTATTTCAAACAGAATTTTAGAAAACTATGCCTTTTTTATTCAGTTATCACAAGAAAGCATGATGCGATTTGGCATTTATTTTAACTCCGCAAAGTAGAGTGTTTAAATTTATCGCCCCTCAAGTTTAATTATAAGGAATGATCATTTGTTTTTGTCTATTTCTTGAGTTATGAACCCCCAAAAATCAAAGGCCAAACATAGTGTAAATGGGCTCATTTACACAGTTTGGCCTTTGTTTTTTGGGATTCATAACTCAAGAAATAGACAGAAACAAACGATCATTCCTTATAAAACATAAAATTGGACAAATTAGGCCTAAAAAAATAAAAAATCTGTTTCTCAGGCCCTCCCGCATGGTCCTTTTGGCTGCTGCATGCTCTCTTCTTAAAAGCAATTTAAACTTTAAAAAAATGAAAATTAAATGGTTTATGTCTGATATTTTACCCAAGTTGAAAAAAAATAAAATAAAAAAACGCTCGCCCCATGCAATTTTACAAATACTGGCCTGAGAAACAGAAGATCTACTTTGTGTGGCCTTATAAACCACTAATTCTTTTAAATCCTAAACCTTAAATGTTGGTATGTCCATCCATCCATTCATCTTTCTGTCTATCTGGATTCTTATCTCAGCAGTGAGTGGATGGATTTCAGTGTGCAATGGTGGTGGTATGTACCGGGCCATGGCTCAATTCTTGTTCTGCATGGATTTGCCTTTTTACAATTTTAACAAGGCAAAGGCACATGAAATAATTCTGATAACCAAAAATAACTTACCACTCTACAAGTTAAAAAACCTTAACCCCCTACACACCGATGTCGAAATATCTAAAGTTCAGGGTGCAAATATTTCCTATAATGTAACTAGAAATTTAACCAATTCAATCTTGTTTGACAGAGCTCAATGAGCTCTGTCAAACAAGATTGAATTGGTTAAATTCCCAGTTGGATTATTTGAAAAATGGCTACTTCAAATCTGGATATTTTGACATCAGTGTGCAGGGGGTTAATGTCCTAGTTCCAAGTTTTGGTGAGTTTCTTGTCTACAAAGAATCTATGACAGTGATCAAGTGAACATTTCTGCATCGAAAACAGACTCAAATTTTTATTCTTGCGGGAATTTCGAGCTATGTAAGGTCAGCATTTCTTTTGACACCTTTGTCTTTCGATATTTGTTGATGGAATAATATCATTTGAATGAAACTTTCCTTTATTGAAATGTACATTTTTTTGTATTTTGTATGTTTACAATGTTTTCTTGTATAATAACATTTTTTTCTGAGATTTCCTCATCAGCATACTTTCATCCATCCCTTGTTTCATTTTCTTGTCCCTTGAATATTTTGGATTGACAAAAATTCCCCAAGAGAGTAAGGCAGCTGGGACACTTCGTTTTTTTTTACCATTGTAAACAAGTTTTATATCCATTCTCTTATAAGACCTGGTGATTGACACGATATATGTCAAACAAGACATAATAGAATAAATACTCAGTTATCTCCAGAATACAGAAAAATGACTGAATCCCTATTAATGCAATATCCCTGTTAACCCTTTACCCAACGTAACGGCCAAAACCGGCCAGCGCTATTCTCAAAAATCGCCTGTTAATTTTCATTATTTTTTTCATTTTTTGTCTCATAAACATAGGTTATGACCCCTCGTTGGAACGAGCTCGTTGAGCTCGTTCCAACGAGGGGTCATAACCTATGTTTTTGAGACAAAAAATGAAAAAAATTAGTTATTCAAGAATTATTTTTGCAAGTGTCGTCTGCTTTTCATGTTAGGTAAAGGGTTAATTGAATAATTTTCTCTGGCAAAGTGGCTATTCAGTTAACAGAGTTCCAATGTAGTAAAAGCTTCCCACTATAGACAACTTCCCCCCAGGCATTAGATATTAGTACTAGGTCCAACAACAGTACACAAGCCACCTTTGGGGAACCCCTGGAAGTGAAGCAGTGCTTGTTTACTATAGTAAATAGGTTCTGCTCTACTGGTAAAGTAAGGACCTGGTAACCAGTGCCTATTGTGGATGCCCTCTAAAGTGGGCTGCAGAGGTATAAATGATTGGCTAAACTTGACTTCATACCTATGTTGTGGTCATGCTATAGCCATAGATGCTGACTGTTATCGAAAACACCAATACAAAAAAAAAGTAAACAAGTACTGCTGCACTTCATGCTTTTCACACAGGGGACAGGATTCAAGACTTTTTGAGGCCACCCACACTAACATACAACACACACAGGGTCATTTTGTAAATCAACCACTACATTACTGGATTGCTGGAATGTTAGTGAAAAACATCACCACTCAAACTGCCCCTCCCCCCCCCCCCCCCCCAATCCATGACATTTGCTGATATGAAAGCTGTTACACTGTGACTGCAGTCACAGTGTAACAGCTTTCACTTTATCAGACATCATGGTTTTTACAGAGGATGAAAATTAATAACACTGTCAACTTTCTAATATTGGTACGTGTTTTTGTCGGTAATAACTGAAAAATATGGTGTAAATATTCCTCCCCCCCCCCTCCCCCCCCCCCCCCCACCCACAGGAACCTTGGGAAGTGAAGCACTGCTTTTTTACTGCAGAAAACAAGCTCTGTTTTACTGGCAAAAATGGAACCCAGTCTTGGGGAGGAAGTCCTCAAAAATGGGCAACATGGGTATAAACCATTGACTAAACTTCAGTTTATCCCCATGTTGTGCTCACAGTTAGACATTGTCCATCAGTGTGTGACCCAAGGCTCGAAATAATTTTTTTTCCTATGCAGGTCAAAAATGTCCTGCCCCAAGTAGATGGTGCAGATCATTTTCAACATATTGCTTTACACATTGTAAATTGACATATGTTGACTACTAAATGAGGAAATGATGTTAATTCACAATGGAATTTAAGTTTATACCAAATTACCGGTGTTTTTTAAACTCGGATTCTAAAATTGAGCAGAATTTGGAGTCGGTCAACATGCCTTATGGTTTTCAAGTTGGTAAAAGTTTGGTGTCGGTCATTGTCCTACCACTTATTTCGAGCCTTGATGTGACCTCAAACACCAATAAATAAATAGTAAATATTCAGTTTGCATAGTCAGGAAAAATGTGCACATCATCAACGTATTCAATTTTCACAGTCACCAAGGTATACTGTTTTAAAATGTGATCGGTTATTGCAAGGTGCCCAGAACTCAAAAATCTTTGAGAAATTTTGGTGTCGTTGAGCATTGTTTATTTATAGCAACTTCTCACTTTTATGTATATGACCATCCGAGCAATTCAGTTGCATAGAGATTAGTGACATCAATCCGTACAATCATCAGACACATCATCCCACATTTACAGTTTTCAAGTCTTTTCAAGCCCCCATGCTTTAAATTTAATCAATTCATTTTTGTTTGACTGTGTCAGACAAAATTGAATTGATTGCATTTCGCATTGAATTTTGGGAAAACTTTTCAGTTTGAAATTTTGATTTTTGCACATCAGAATGTTTATTTATTTATTTATTGGGGTTTACCCTTGACCAAACATGAAAAGCAGACAACACTTGCAAATAAAATTATTGAATAACTAATAACTAATATTTTTTTTATTTTATACGTCAAAAACATAGCTTATCACCCCTCATCGGAACAAGCTCAACAAGCGGAGTCATAAGCCGGGTTTTTGATGTAAAAAATGAAAAAATAATGAAAACTGAATGGTTTTTATATGAATAGTGCTGGCTGGTTTTGGACATTACATTGGGTAAAGGATTAATGGCACTTTTGGTAACCAGGGACACCTTGTATCAGACAGTTTTATGGGTGGACAAAGCCGGAGTACCCAACATACTAACTCAACACAACCAGAATAAGCATTGGTTGAAGACAAGTGCAACAGCGATGTACAGTACACCTTAGTACACAGCAACACTATGACCCTACATCGAGAGATAAAGTGCATTGCCCAAGGACACAATGCAGTTACTCCTGGTGGGGATTGAACCATGGACCTTTTGGTTTGAAGTCCAATGTCGTAACCACTGCGCTCCCACATCATTATATAGAGGGTCAATCAACCTTTCACCCAACTCTAATAGAAGGAAACATTTTTGCAAAAAAATGTTTTGGAATGAATAAAAAGTTGTTTTTTTTTTTACCCCAACCCTGACTGAAGCAAGCTCATGTTTTGTCCCGATATGGATGGTTCCTTTCGATAACCAGCATCAATGTCCATCCGTCCATCCATCCGTCTGTCTGGGCTTAGCAGAGGTACATTGTGGGGTTTACAATTTAGGGTCGGCGGTAGTTGTGGGGTTGGGTTAGTACAGTGGCCACTTGTGGGGTTATTTTTTGCACTGTGGGGTTAATTTTTTTATCTTGTGGGGTTAAGGTTTAACATGGGAAAAACCCCCCACAAGTAAGAACGTGTAAGAACGTCTGTCTATGTCTGTCCATCCGTCCGTTAATTTTTGTTTGCCCACGCGATAACTTGAAAACAATACGTCCAACAGATACAGTTTTTTATGGTTGATTAGTCATGACTAGAGGATGGTTCCTTTCGATAACCAGCATTCTGGTATGTTCAATATGGCCACCATGGCAGCCATCTGGGAGTTTTGGTGACTTTTGATTCTGAACCCAATAACTTGAAAACAATATATTCAAGTTTAATGGGTCATAAGCCAGGAATGTACAATTATTTGTGAAGGAATTATTGACCTTTTGTTCAACTAAAAATTTCTTCACAAGCACAATTTCTTCATAGGTGGCCCTATATTGATCCACCACTGGTGGTGCACTTGTAAAGTGTAGGTACCACAATTTGAAGTTTTCATATTCTGTGGATGTGGTTCACACTATCTTTGGAGTGAATTTATTTCATGTGCATGTCTTTGCCTGTTACAATTTATTTACATAAATTATAACAAGGCAAAGACGTGAACAAATTTTGACAACAAAAAAAAAAAATTAAGCACTTCATTAGTTGGTAAAGAAAGATGAAGATAATTTTTTTTTTTAGAAAAATAATTCCGTCGACATAATATTTGAATTATTTTCTGTGGAACATACCAACTTGGATGTTTACAAAACAAATATAAAAAACAGACACTGCGTTTGTTGCAAATTCATATTGTTCAATCAGAAAAAAAATCTTAACGATTTCATTCTAATTTTCATTTACAAATGTTCAGCTAGGGGGTTCAGTGTTGGAGAGGATTGCCCAAGAACTAAAACCTGTTTTGTTTTTCTAACCATAGCTGTATAGGCTAAAGAAAATTAATCTTTTGATTCTCAGGCAGCAGCGCATTCATTTTTTCGGCCCGCATATACATTGATACAGTGTTATTCTCTTCGCAAAATGCGACACGATTCTCATATCTATGTGCAAAATAAATATTTATTCAACTGGTTGAGGGCTAGATTATTTTTGGTGGTCTGAATTTGTTCATCAAAAATATTCAAAAATTGTTTCATTACAAATTATTGGAGAGTGCCAGTGAGCACTCTCCAATAATTTGTAATAGAACAAACTTGTATAAACAAACTATTATTTATGTTTGACTGAATATGAAACATGGGTAAGGAAATTGTTAGCTTTTGCACAAGTACCCTCATTTTTTTTGAAAGGTCTGATTGTGGCTTCTGTCACTCAACCAGTTAACCCTTTACCCAACGTAACGTCAAAACTGGCCAGCGCTATTCTCAAAAATCGCCAATTAATTTTCAAAATATTTTCATTTTTTGTCTCAAAAATATAGGTTATGACCCCTCGTTGGAACGAGCTCGTCGAGCTCGTTCCAACGAGGGGTCATAACCTATGTTTTTGAGACAAAAAATGAAAAAAATTAGTTATTCAAGAATTTTTTTTGCAAGCGTCGTCTGCTTTTCATGTTAGGTAAAGGGTTAAAAAACTCATTATTATTTTTTATCTCCATTTCAGTTGTTCTATATTGATTTTGTGTTGTATGGTCACTGTTACAAAAAAAAACTATCAGTGAAATCAACATAGACGCTCTAGTATATAATTTTAGGCTTTCACAACTGCGTTTTAGGCATTGGCAACCATTCCATCAGGAATAAAAATAAAAAGTGCCCACCATCATTCGTTTTAAAATAAAATTGCCTGAGAATCAATTATTTAATTTTGTTTGGCCATAGGTACTATACTGCCTGGAGCAGCTAGCTAACCAAAACACCATTGACTGTTTGAGTAAATGTGCTTTATTTGACGGTAAAAAGCTGAAACAAATTGAAAAACATGATAAGAATTGTATGGTTAATACAGTAACACCTTTCTGAAACGTGGAACACGTTGAAATGAGAATATAGATAATAATGAGAACACGCAGTGGCCAATAAATATGGTGGGTTTCCGTAGTTTGACATTTGCAGTGCGAGACCCCGGTACTCCCAGTAAATTTCACTTTTACAAGCAAACTGGCTTATACGACAGCCAGTAATGAACGATTATATATTAGCAAGTACTCATAACTCACACTGTGATATGCGAGAGAACAAAAGACATAACATTATGAATTAGAAGACGATAAAATGTGGAGCACATTTCACGGCATCGTTTCCGAGAAAACAAGCAATAAAAGGCGGAAGTTGCCTACGGCAACCCAAACATGACAGGTACTTATTTTACTGCATGGCCTGAACCACTGACATGGTATCCAGTGTGTAATCACTTGTCTGGACCATAGTGTTGTGATACTGCAAAGCGTTTTTTTCAGTTAACTCTTTGCATGCTGCTGGCGGATATTCCTGCCCATTACAAAGTTTCTCTTGTCACTGAAATCAGTATAATTTGGGAACATTTAATTATATTTTCTTCCTGTAAATTGAATGGGATTTTTCACCAGTGATGTCTTGTGTTATATTTAGATTAATTCTTCATCAAATCTAGTCATGGCTGCTTCATAGCAGCCATGACTAGATTTGACGAAAAATATCTTAAAAATACTCAGCGGGTTAAGAGTTAATCTTAAGTACACTGAGGTCAAACTTTCCAGTCACAAATTCTTCCCATAATGCTACTAGGGGAATTGCCTGATTCAAGCTTTTCAGACCTCGCTCACAGAGTTCTATCAGACAGGCTTGAATTGGTCAAATTCCCACAGTATGGGCGCCGTGGTCTGGTCACTTTCCATGTGTGGGCGATATTTCCATGGACGCAATAATATTAGATTCCAAACACTAATTATAGGAATAATCATCAAAAATTTAATTAATGAAGCACCAGGTACAACCCAGTGCTTTATTAATTAAAATTTTGCTGGTGATTATTTTTATTACCTGATGAAGACATGCGTGGACAGTACTCCCCACTCGTGGATTACAGCCAATCCATGGTGACTGTTCTGCAGTTGCATTATGAGAAGAAATTGCTTCTTGAAATTTGAGTATCTTGGCATCAGAATGGAAGGGGTTAATACATTTATCCTTTTACATGGAGCAGCTTTTTATCATTATAAGATTCTATGATCTGTGTAAAATTTCTCTCATGTCATTTTAAAAGCCTCATTTCAAAATGGTGCTTGTTCATTATATTTTTTCGATGTAAAAATACAAATAAACTTTCTCATTGATTTAATTTTCAGTGTTGTTTTGATTTGAACAATTACTTCATGTAAAGGCAGTGCACTTCAAGCATCTCCATTAGAATGTTGGGAAGTGGACCAGTGCTTGTCCTCTCTAGAAAACTTTCATTTTTAATGGGAGAAACTTTTTTGTTTTAAAACCAATTTTTATTTTTAATTTCCAACAAAGCCATATCATGGAGCCCCTCATTGGAACAAGCTCAAAGAGCTCGTTCCAAAAAGGGGTCACATGATTCAGTTTTGTTCAATTTTTTCGAAAAATTGGAAAAGGAAATAATTGAAATAACAAATTTTTATATCGTGTAAGTTGGATAAAAGATTAATATACTACCATATATTGGTCGTGTCTTGGCAAGTGAGAAACCATGATGGTTTCTCAAAAATGAGTGAGTTATTGGCTTTTATTCCATTCCACTTGAATCTTTTATGTTTATTGAATAACTTTAAAAGACATGATCAAAATTCAATAAAATTTGTTATGCCGCTTCATATTAAGAATCAATTGGACAATTTTGAAAGCCATGTGCAGAGCACACCTTTACGAGAACACTCTGTTTGAGACTGTTTCCATGAAAGTTTTATGAAACCAGATTCATGCAAATGGTCTTCCTGTTAAAGAAATCTCCAACATCCAAATTTCCAGATGCGAAATGTGAAATCTCATGTAAGTAGCATCTGAACAAAATTGATCCAGAAGCATCCAGGTCATGGTGGAAGTTTCTCACATTAATCCACTGCATACTGCAGGCCTGGCATTTTCAGGAGAGCGATTTATTCGCTCGCCTACTGCTCGCCTTAAAAAATTAAGGAGGCGAAAACAAGCCCTCCAGGCCTTGGAAAATAGTGGTTACCATAACCGCCTATGCCTAAAACCCACATCTTTTAAGATCTCTGCTACATGTATGTTAGTGGTCTCTGTAATATGGCCACACTGCCCCTCCCACATCTCTGGGCCTTGCCAAGGCCCCGGGGTGTGGGAAGGGCAGTGTAGACGTCTCACAGAGACTACCTTGTTAGCAGCACTAAATAAAATGTACAAAGCCCACTTGGCAGAGTTCATTAACAATAAAACTTCATTTTGCAATTTTAGCCTTTACACAAAGCTTGAGGAGAGCTAATCGCTCACCTGGGCCATGCGGGGGGAGGGGGGAGATTTAGCCCTCCTGCATTTTTAGCTTAACTTGACAAAGTCAAGATAAGCTTTTGCCATCACGCGTGCGGAAGTCTGTTAGTCTGTGAGTCTGTTCACATTTTCTTTTAGCACAGGCTACACCCCTTAGTTCTTGTCTGATCATCACGAAATTTCACATGCAGGTTTGGGCTCATGTCTAGATGAGAACTTCCCCATTTGGTCGCGATCTGTCATCCATGACGACTGTCCGAGCCCAAAACCCGAAAACATTTAGTACAGTCTTCAGGTTATTTTTATGGGGGAATTTCATTGTAACTTGGTAGGTTGATTTCATACAATGTCTAGATGAGAACGTCCCATTTTGGACACGATTAGGCAACTGTGACGGATACAGGGGCCCGAAACCCGAAAACCTTTAGCACAGTCTCCAGGTCATATTTATGAAGGGATTTCATTGTACCTTGGTAGGATGACTCCAAATAATGTCTAGATGAGAACGTCCCCTTTTGGTCACGATCATTCAGCCTTGATGGTTGCCCAAAAACCTTTAGCACGGTCTGTAGGTCGTATTTATGGAAGAATTTCATTGTAACTTGTTAGGTTGACTCCATATAATACCTAGATGATGACATCCCCTTTTGGTCGTGATTGGTCAACTGTGACGGCTACAGGGGCCTGAAGCCTGAAAACCGTGAGCACAGTCTTCAGGTCATATTTATGAAGGGATTTCATTATAACTTCGTAGGATCACTCCAGATGATGCCCAGATGAGAATGTCCCCTTTTGGTTGCGATCCTTCAATGATGGCTGCCAGAGCCCAAAGCCCAAAAACTTTTATCACAGTCTACAGGTCATATTTATGAAGGGATTTGATTGTAACCTGGTAGGTTGACTTCATATAATGTCTAGATGAGAAGGTCCCCTTTTGGACGTGATTGGGCAACTGTGGCGGCTACAGGGGCCCGAAGACCTTTAGCACAGTCCACAGGTCATATTTATGAAGGGATTTCATTGTAACGTGGTATGATGACTCCAAATAATGACTAGATGAGAACGTCCCCTTTTGGTCGCGCTCATTCAGCTTTGATGGCTGCCCGAGCCCAAAAACCTTTAGCATAGTCTATAGGTCGTATTTATGGAAGGATTTCATTGTAACTTGTCAGGTTGACTCCATATAATGCCTAGATGATCACATCCCCTTTTGGTCGTGATTGGCCAACTGTGGCGGCTACAGGGGCCCGATGCCCGAAAACCTTGATCACAGTCTACAGGTCATATTTATGAAGGGATTTCATTGTAACTTCGTAGGATCACTCGAGATGATGCTCAGATGAGAATTCCCCTTTTGGTTGCGATCATTCAACCATGATGGCTGCCCGAAGCCCAAAAACTTTTAGAACAGTCTTCAGGTTATATTTATGAAGGGATTTGATTGTAACTTGGTAGGTTGACTTCATATAATGTCTAGATGAGAACATCTCCTTTTGGACACGATTGGGCAACTGTGACGTCCACAGGGGCCCGAAGCCCAAAAACCTTTAGCTCACTTTACAGGCCATATTTATGAAGGGATTTCACTGTACCTTGGTAGGATGACTCCAAATAATGTCTAGATGAGAACATCCCATTTTGGTCGCGATCATTCAGCCTTGATGGCTGCCCGAGCCCAAAAACCTTTAGCATGGTCTATAGGTCGTTTTATGGAAGGATTTCATTGCAACTTGTTAGGTTGACTCCATATAATGCCTAGATGATGACATCCCCTTTTGGTCGTGATTGGTCAACTGTGACGGCTACAGGGGCCCGAAAGTCCAAAAACCTTGAGCACAGTTTTCAGGTCATATTTATGAAAGGATTTCATTATAACTTCGTAGGATCACTCCAGATGATGCCCAGATGAGAATGTCCCCTTTTGGTTGCGTTCATTCAACAATGATGGCTGCCAGAGCCTGAAGACCAAAAACCTTTAGCACAATCTACAGGTCATATTTATGAAGGGATTTGATTGTAACCTGGTAGGTTAACTTCATATAATGTCTAGATGAGAACGTCCCCTTTTGGACGTGATTGGGCAACTGTGACGGCTGCAGGGGCCCGAAGACCTTTAGCACAGTCCACATGTCATTTTTATGAAGGGATGTCTTTGTAACTTGATAGGATGACTCCAAATAATGACTGGATGAGAACGTCCCCTTTTGGTCGCGATCATTCAGCTTTGATGGCTGCCCGAGCCCAAAAACCCTTAGCATAGTCTATAGGTCGTATTTATGGAAGGATTTCACTGTAACTTGCCAGGTTGACTCCATATAATGCCTACATGATGACATCCCTTTTTGGTCATGATTGGTCAACTGTGACGGCTACAGGTGCCCGAAGTCCGAAACCCTTGAGCACAGTCTACAGGTCATATTTATGAAGGGATTTCATTGTTACTTCGTAGGATCACTCGAGATGATGCTCAGATGAGAATTCCCCTTTTGGTTGCGATCATTCAACCATGATGGCTGCCCGAAGCCCAAAAACCTTTAGAACAGTCTTCAGGTCATATTTATGAAGGGATTTCATTGTAACTTGTCAGGTTGACTTCATATAATGTCTAGATGAGAATATCCCCTTTTGGACACGATTGGGCAACTGTGATGTCTACAGGGGCCCGAAGCCCAAAAACCTTTAGCACAGTTTGCAGGTCATATTTATGAAGGGATTTCACAGTACCTTGGTAGGATGACTCCAAATAATGTCTAGATGAGAACATCCCCTTTTGGTCGCGATCATTCAGCCTTGATGGCTGCCCGAGCCCAAAAACCTTTAACATGGTCTATAGATCGTCTTATGAAGGATTTCATTCTAACTTGTTAGGTTGACTCCATATAATGCCTAGATGATGACATCCCCTTTTGGTCGTGATTGGTCAACTGTGGCGGTTACAGGGGCCCGAAAACCTTGAGCACAGTCTTCAGGTCATATTTATGAAGGGATTTCATTAAAACTTCGTAGGATCACTCCAGATGATGCCCAGATGAGAATGTTCCCTTTTGGTAGCGATCATTCAACAATGATGGCTGCTGGAACCCGAAGCCCAAAAACATTTAGCACAGTCTACAGGTCATATTTATGAAGGGATTTCATTGTAACCTGGTAGGTTGACTTCATATTAAGTCTAGATGAGAACGTCCCCTTTTGGACGAGATTGGGCAACTGTGACGGCTACAGGGGCCCAAAGCTCGAAAACCTTGAGCACAGTCTTCAGGTCAGAGTTATGAAGGGATTTCTTTTTAAATTGGTAGGATGACTTCAAATAATGTCTAGATGAGAACGTCCCCTTTTCGTTTCGATCATTCAGCCTTGATGGCTGCCCGAGCCCAAAAATCTTTAGCATGGTCTGTAGGTCGTATTTATGGAAGAATTCCAATTCCATTGTAACTTGTTAGGTTGACTCCATATATTGCCTAGATGATGACATCCCCTTTTGGTCGTGATTGGTCAACTGTGGCGGCTACAGGGGCCCGATGCCCAAAAACCTTGAGCACAGTCTTCAGGTCATATTTATGAAGGGATTTCATTATAACTTCGTAGGATGACTCCAGATGATGCCCAGATGAGAATGTCCCCTTTTGGTTGCGATCCTTCAACAATGATGGCTGCCAGAGCCCGAAGCCCAAAAACTTTTAGCACAGTCCACAGGTCATATTTTTGAAGGGATTTGATTGTAACCTGGTAGGTTGACTTCATATAATGTTTAGATGAGAACGTCCCCTTTTTGACGTGATTGGGCAACTGTGACGGCTACAGGGGCCCGAAGACCTTTAGCACAGTCCACAGGTCATATTTATGAAGGGATTTCATTGTAACGTGGTAGGATGACTCCAAATAATGACTAGATGAGAACGTCCCCTTTTGGTCGCGATCATTCAACTTTGATGGGTGCCCGAGCCCCAAAACCTTTAGCATAGTCTATGGGTCGTATTTATGGAAGGATTTCATTGTAACTTGTCAGGTTGACTCCATATAATGCCTAGATGATGACATCCCTTTTTGGTCATGATTGGTCAACTGTGACGGCTACAGGTGCCCGAAACCCGAAAACCTTGATCACAGTCTACAGGTCATATTTATGAAGGGATTTCATTGTAACTTCGTAGGATCACTCGAGATGATGCTCAGATGAGAATTCCCCTTTTGGTTGCGATCATTCAACCATGATGGCTGCCCGAAGCCCAAAAACTTTTAGAACAGTCTTCAGGTTATATTTATGAAGGGATTTGATTGTAACTTGGTAGGTTGACTTCATATAATGTCTAGATGAGAACATCCCCTTTTGGACACGATTGGGCAACTGTGACGTCCACAGGGGCCCGAAGCCCAAAAACCTTTAGCTCACTTTACAGGTCATATTTATGAAGGGATTTCACTGTACCTTGGTAGGATGACTCCAAATAATGTCTAGATGAGAACATCCCCTTTTGGTCGCGATCATTCAGCCTTGATGGCTGCCCGAGCCCAAAAACCTTTAGCATGGTCTATAGGTCGTTTTATGGAAGGATTTCATTGCAACTTGTTAGGTTGACTCCATATAATGCCTAGATGATGACATCCCCTTTTGGTCGTGATTGGTCAACTGTGACGGCTACAGGGGCCCGAAAGTCCAAAAACCTTGAGCACAGTTTTCAGGTCATATTTATGAAAGGATTTCATTATAACTTCGTAGGATCACTCCAGATGATGCCCAGATGAGAATGTCCCCTTTTGGTTGCGTTCATTCAACAATGATGGCTGCCAGAGCCTGAAGACCAAAAACCTTTAGCACAATCTACAGGTCATATTTATGAAGGGATTTGATTGTAACCTGGTAGGTTAACTTCATATAATGTCTAGATGAGAACGTCCCCCTTTTGGACGTGATTGGGCAACTGTGACGGCTGCAGGGGCCCGAAGCCCGAAGACCTTTAGCACAGTCCACATGTCATATTTATGAAGGGATTTCTTTGTAACTTGATAGGATGACTCCAAATAATGACTGGATGAGAACGTCCCCTTTTGGTCGCGATCATTCAGCTTTGATGGCTGCCCGAGCCCAAAAACCCTTAGCATAGTCTATAGGTCGTATTTATGGAAGGATTTCACTGTAACTTGCCAGGTTGACTCCATATAATGCCTACATGATGACATCCCTTTTTGGTCATGATTGGTCAACTGTGACGGCTACAGGTGCCCGAAGTCCGAAACCCTTGAGCACAGTCTACAGGTCATATTTATGAAGGGATTTCATTGTTACTTCGTAGGATCACTCGAGATGATGCTCAGATGAGAATTCCCCTTTTGGTTGCGATCATTCAACCATGATGGCTGCCCGAAGCCCAAAAACCTTTAGAACAGTCTTCAGGTCATATTTATGAAGGGATTTCATTGTAACTTGTCAGGTTGACTTCATATAATGTCTAGATGAGAATATCCCCTTTTGGACACGATTGGGCAACTGTGATGTCTACATGGGCCCGAAGCCCAAAAACCTACAGCACAGTTTGCAGGTCATATTTATGAAGGGATTTCACAGTACCTTGGTAGGATGACTCCAAATAATGTCTAGATGAGAACATCCCCTTTTGGTCGCGATCATTCAGCCTTGATGGCTGCCCGAGCCCAAAAACCTTCAACATGGTCTATAGATCGTCTTATGAAGGATTTCATTCTAACTTGTTAGGTTGACTCCATATAATGCATAGATGATGACATCCCCTTTTGGTCGTGATTGGTCAACTGTGACGGTTACAGGGGCCCGAAAACCTTGAGCACAGTCTTCAGGTCATATTTATGAAGGGATTTCATTAAAACTTCGTAGGATCACTCCAGATGATGCCCAGATGAGAATGTTCCCTTTTGGTAGCGATCATTCAACAATGATGGCTGCTGGAACCCGAAGCCCAAAAACATTTAGCACAGTCTACAGGTCATATTTATGAAGGGATTTCATTGTAACCTGGTAGGTTGACTTCATATTAAATCTAGATGAGAACGTCCCCTTTTGGGCGAGATTGGGCAACTGTGACGGCTACAGGGGCCCAAAGCTCGAAAACCTTGAGCACAGTCTTCAGGTCAGATTTATGAAGGGATTTCTTTTTAAATTGGTAGGATGACTTCAAATAATGTCTAGATGAGAACGTCCCCTTTTCGTTTCGATCATTCAGCCTTGATGGCTGCCCGAGCCCAAAAATCTTTAGCATGGTCTGTAGGTCGTATTTATGGAAGAAATCCAATTCCATTGTAACTTGTTAGGTTGACTCCATATATTGCCTAGATGATGACATCCCCTTTTGGTCGTGATTGGTCAACTGTGGCGGCTACAGGGGCCCGATGCCCAAAAACCTTGAGCACAGTCTTCAGGTCATATTTATGAAAAGATTTCATTATAACTTCGTAGGATGACTCCAGATGATGCCCAGATGAGAATGTCCCCTTTTGGTTGCGATCCTTCAACAATGATGGCTGCCAGAGCCCGAAGCCCAAAAACTTTTAGCACAGTCTACAGGTCATATTTTTGAAGGGATTTGATTGTAACCTGGTAGGTTGACTTCATATAATGTCTAGATGAGAACGTCCCCTTTTTTGACGTGATTGGGCAACTGTGACGGCTACAGGGGCCCGAAGACCTTTAGCACAGTCCACAGGTCATATTTATGAAGGGATTTCATTGTAACGTGGTAGGATGACTCCAAATAATGACTAGATGAGAACGTCCCCTTTTGGTCGCGATCATTCAACTTTGATGGGTGCCCGAGCCCCAAAACCTTTAGCATAGTCTATGGGTCGTATTTATGGAAGGATTTCATTGTAACTTGTCAGGTTGACTCCATATAATGCCTAGATGATGACATCCCTTTTTGGTCATGATTGGTCAACTGTGACGGCTACAGGTGCCCGAAACCCGAAAACCTTGATCACAGTCTACAGGTCATATTTATGAAGGGATTTCATTGTAACTTCGTAGGATCACTCGAGATGATGCTCAGATGAGAATTCCCCTTTTGGTTGCGATCATTCAACCATGATGGCTGCCCGAAGCCGAAATTTTTTTAGAACTGTCCTCAGGTTATATTTATGAAGGGATTTCATTGTAACTTGGTAGGTTGACTTCATATGATGTCTAGATGAGAACATCCCCTTTTGGACACGATTCGGCAACTGTGACGTCCACAGGGGCCCGAAGCCCAAAAACCTTTAGCTCACTTTACAGGTCATATTTATGAAGGGATTTCACTGTACCTTGGTAGGATGACTCCAAATAATGTCTAGATGAGAACATCCCCTTTTAGTCGCGATCATTCAGCTTGATGGCTGCCCGAGCCCAAAAACCTTTAGCGTGGTCTATAGGTCGTTTTATGGAAGGATTTCATTGCAACTTGTTAGGTTGACTTCATATAATGCCTAGATGATGACATCCCCTTTTGGTCGTGATTGGTCAACTGTGACGGCTACAGGGGCCCGAAAGTCCAAAAACCTTGATCACAGTCTTCAGGTCATATTTATGAAGGGATTTCATTATAACTTCGTAGGATCACTCCAGATGATGCCCAGATGAGAATGTCCCCTTTTGGTTGCGTTCATTCAACAATGATGGCTGCCAGAGCCCGAAGCCCAAAAACCTTTAGCACAGTCTACAGGTCATATTTGTGAAGGGATTTGATTGTAACCTGGTAGGTTGACTTCATATAAAGTCTAGATGAGAACGCCCCCTTTTGGACGTGATTGGGCAACTGTGACGGCTACAGGGGCCCGAAGCCCGAAGACCTTTAGCATAGTCCACATGTCATATTTATGAAGGGATTTCATTGTAACTTGGTAGGATGACTCCAAATAATGTCTAGACGAGAACGTCCCCTTTTGGTCGCGATCATTCACCTTTGATGGCTGCCCGAACCCAAAAACCTTTAGCATAGTCTATAGGTCGTATTTATGGAAGGATTTCATTGTAGCTTGTCAGGTTTACTCCACATAATGCCTAGATGATGACATTTCTTTTTGGTCGTGATTGGTCAGCTGTGACGGCTACAGGTGCCCGAAGCCCGAAAACCTTGAGCACAGTCTGCAGGTCATATTTATGAAGGGATTTCATTGTTACTTCGTAGGATCACTCCAGATGATGCTCAGATGAGAATTCCCCTTTTGGTTGCAATCATTCAACCATGATGGCTGCCCGAAGCCCAAAAACTTTTAGAACAGTCTTCAGGTCATATTTATGACGGGATTTCATTGTAACTTGGTGAGTTGACTTCATATAATGTCTAGATGAGAACGTCCCCTTTTGGACACGATTGGACAACTGTGACGTCTACAGAGGCCCGAAGCCCAAAAACCTTTAGCGCAGTTTACAGGTCATATTTATGAATGGATTTCACTGTACCTTGGTAGGATGACTCCAAATAATGTCTAGATGAGAACATCCCCTTTTGATCGCGATCATTCAGCCTTGATGGCTGCCCAAGCCCAAAAACCTTTAGCACGGCTCAGACTAGAGTCTGTATTTATGAACTGATCTTCACGAAATGTCTTGGGTACCTTTGTTATCACCTTGGGACGAGAACAAGTGTTTCTGGATGCAGACTAAAATTCAAGATGGCTGCCAGTGGCCATTTTGTACCAAAATTAGGTCTAATCAGTTTTTTGTACACAACTTCTATACGGCTCAGACTAGAGGCCATATTTATGAATCAATCTTTACGAAACTTCTTGGGTACCTTTGTTATCACCGTGGGATGAGAGCGAGTGTTTTTGGGTGTGGTCCGAAATTCAAGATGGCCACCAGCAGCCATTTTGTACCAAAATTAGTGCAATCAGTCTTTTGTACAGAACTTCTGTATGAAAGTTCTGATTTGAATACATTTTTGTATGAATGTTTAGTAATATGGAATACATCACATATTGTAAGGGTTTTTTTTCGTGCAGAAATTATGCAAATTAGATGAACTTTGATTTATTCAGTGCTACTTACTCCCCGTGGGAACCCCGGGAAGTAAGCAGCACTTGTTTACTGTGGTAAACCAGTTCTGCTTTACTAGTAAAATCGGACCCAGTCACCAATGCTTGGGGTGAAAGTCCTCTAAAATGGGCAACATGTAGATCAACGATTGACTAAA
The DNA here is from genome assembly GCA_031216915.1 of Pictodentalium vernedei. Classification (NCBI taxonomy): domain Eukaryota; kingdom Metazoa; phylum Mollusca; class Scaphopoda; order Dentaliida; family Dentaliidae; genus Pictodentalium; species Pictodentalium vernedei. The sequence goes on from CM062292.1 coordinate 437,131,646, forward strand.
CTTGACTTCATCTCCATGTTGTGTCACGATTGGCCATGGTGCATAAATATGTGACGTTAACCACCAACAAACAAACAAACAAACAGTGCTACTTTCACAATGTAAGCACGCATGTCAATACGGCTCAGGGTAGAGACTGCATTTATGAACCGATCTTCAGGAAACTTCTTGGGTACCTTTGTTATCACCTTGGGACGAGAATGAGTGTTTCTGGGTACGGTCCAAAATTCAAGATGGCTGCTAGTGGCCATTTTGTACCGAAATTAGGTCCAATCAGTTTTTTGTCACAAGTTCTATACAGCTCGTATTTATGAACTGATCTTCACAAAACTTCTTGGGTACCTTTGTTTTCACCTTGGGACAGGAACGAGTGTGTTTTGGGGTGCCTTTGTTATCACTGTGCTATGAGAACAAATATTTTGGGGTTCAGTCAGACCCACTCTGGGACTCAAAGATTTTTTTCTAGTTTAGCATCTGTCACCCACCTTTACAATACTTTACCTATACATTTGTTACAGGCAACGGTCAGTATTTATGTACAGATCGCTACAATACTTTATATGTACCTTTGTTATCAGGTCATTACCTAGATGTTTGTCATTGCTGTGTCACATACTATACATGTACATGTCTTTGTCTTGACAAGTTGAGCTACAGTGTCATTGACACTTTCATTATGGAAGGATTTCATTCTAACTTGTTAGGTTGACTCCATATAATGCTTAGATGATGACGTCCCCTTTTGGTCGTGATTGGTCAACTGTGTCGGCTACAGGGGCCCGAAGCCCGAAAACCTTGAGCACAGTTTTTAGGTCATATTTATGAAGGGATTTCATTACAACTTCGTAGGATCACTCCAGATGATGCCCAGATGAGAATGTCCCCTTTCGGTAGCGATCATTCAACAATGATGGCTGCTGGAGCTCGAAGCCCAAAAACATTTAGCACAGTCTACAGGTCATATTTATGAAGGGATTTCATTGTAACCTGGTAGGTTGACTTCATATTATGTCTAGATGAGAACATCCCCTTTTGGACGACATTGGGCAACTGTGACGGCTACAGGGGCCCGAAACCCAAAAACCTTGAGCACAGTCTTCAGGTCATATTTATGAAGGGATTTCATTACAACCCCGTACGATCACTCCAGATGATGCCCAGATGAGAATGTCCCCTTTTGGTTGCGATCATTCAACCATGATGGCTGCCCGAGCCCGAAAACCTCTAGCACAGTCTACAGGTCACATTTATGAAGAGATTTCATTGTAACCTGGTAGGTTGACTTCATGTAATGTCCAGAAGAGAACGTCCCTTTTTGGACGTGATTGGGCAACTGTGACGGCTACAGGGGCCCGATGCCCGAAAACCTTTAGCACAGTTTACAGGTCATATTTATGAAGGGATTTCATTGTAACGTGGTAGGATGACTCCAAATAATGACTATATGAGAACGTCCCCTTTGGTCGCCATCATTCAGCTTTGTTGGCTGCCCGAGCCCAAAAACCTTTAGTATAGTCTATAGGTCGTATGCATGGAAGGATTTCATTCTAACTTGTCATGTTGACTCCATATAATGACTAGATGATGACATCCCTTTCTGGTCATGATTGGTCAACTGGGATGGTTACAGGGGCCCGAAGCCCGAAAACCTTGAGCACAGTCTTCAGGTCATATCTATGAAGGGATTTCATTATAACTTCGTAGGATCACTCCAGATGATGCCCAGATGAAAATGTCCCCTTTTGGTTGCGATCATTCAACACTGATGGCTGCCAGAGCCCGAAGCCCAAAAACCTTTAGCACAGTCTACAGGTCATATCTATGAAGGGATTTGATTGTAACCTGGTAGGTTGACTTCATATAATGTCTAGATGAGAACGTCCTCTTTTGGACACGATTGGGCAGCTGTGACGGCTACAGGGGCCCGAAGTCTGAAAACCTTTAGCACAGTCTACAGGCCATATTTATGAAGGGATTTCATTGTAGCTTGGTAGGATGACTCCAAATAATGTCTAGACGAGAACGTCCTCTTTTGGTCGCGATCATTCAGCTGTGATGGCTGTTCGAACCCAAAAACCTTTAGCATAGGCTATAGGTCGTATTTATGGAAGGATTTCATTGCAGCTTGTCAGGTTGACTCCACATAATGCCTAGATGATGACAATCCTTTTTGGTCGTGATTGGTCAATTGTGACTGCTACAGGTGCCAGAAGCCCGAAAACCTTGAGCACAGTCTACAAGTCATATTTATGAAGGGATTTCATTGTAACTTCGTAGGATCGGGCCATGTGATGCTCAGATGAGAATTCCCCTTTTGGTTGCGATCATTCAACCATGATGGCTGCCCGAGCCCGAAGACCAAAAACTTTTAGCACTGTCTTCAGGTCATATTTTTGAAGGGATTTCATTGTAACTTGGTAGGTTGACTCCATATAATGTCTAGATGAGAACATCCCCTTTTCGACACGATTGGGCAACTGTGACGTCTACAGGGACCCAGCGCCCCAAAACCTTTAGCACAGCCTCCAGGTCATATTTATGAAGGGATTTCATTGTAACTTGGAAGGATGACTCCAAATAATGACTAGATGGGAACGTCCCCTTTTGGTCGCGGTCATTCAGCCTTGATGGCTACCCGAGCCCTAAAACCTTTAGCATAGTCTATAGGTCGTATTTATGGAGGGATTTCATTGTAACTTGTCAGGTTGACTCCATATAATGCCTAGATGATGATATCCCCTTTTGGTCGTATTTGGTCAACTGGGACGGCTACAGGTGCCCGAAGTCCGACAACCTTGAGCACAGTCTTCAGGTCATATTTATGAAGGGATTTCATTATTACTTCGTAGGATCACTCCAGATGATGCCCAGATGAGAATTCCCCTTTTGGTTGCGATCATTCAACCATGATGGCTACCCGAATCTGAAGCCCAAAAACATTTAGCACAGTCTTCAGGTCATATTTATGAAGGGATTTCATTATAACTTGGTAGGATCACTCCAGATGATGCCCAGATGAAAATGTCCCCTTTTGGTTGCGATCATTCAACACTGATGGCTGTCAGAGCCCGAAGCCTAAAAACCTTTAGCACAGTCTACAGGTCATATCTATAAAGGGATTTGATCGTAACCTGGTAGGTTGACTTCGTATAATGTCTAGATGGGAACGCCCCCTTTTGATCACGATTGGGCAACTGTGACGTCTACAAGGGCTCGAAGCCAAAAAACCTTTAGTACTGGCTACAGGTCATATTTATGAAGGGATTTCATTGTACCTTAGCAGGATGCCTCCAAATAATGTCTAGATGAGAACATCCCCTTTTGGTCGCGATCATTCAGCCTTGATGGCTGCCCGAGCCCAAAAATATTCAGCGTAGTCTACAGGTCGTATTTATGGAAGGATTTCATTGTAACTTGTTGGTTGACTCCATATAATTCCTAGATGGTGACATACCCTTTTGATCGTGATTGGTCAACTGTGACAGCTACAGGGGCCCGAAGCCCGAAAACCCTGAGCACAGTCTAGTGGTCATATTTATGTAGGGATTTCATTGTAGTTTCGTAGGTACCCTCCAGTTGATGCCCAGATGAGAATTCCCCTTTTGGTTGCGATCATTCAACAATGATGACTGCCCGAGCCCGAAGACCAAAAACTTTTAGCACTGTCTTCAGGTCATATTTTTGAAGGGATTTCATTGTAACTTGGTAGGTTGACTCCATATAATGTCTAGATGAGAATATCCCCTTTTCGACACGATTGGGCAACTGTGATGTCTACAGGGGCCCGGAGCCCCAAAACCTTTAACACAGCCTCCAGGTCATATTTATGAAGGGATTTCATTGTAACTTGGTAGGATGACTCCAAATAATGACTAGATGGGAACGTCCCCTTTTGGTCGCGGTCATTCAGCCTTGATGGCTACCCGAGCCCAAAAACCTTTAGCATAGTCTATAGGTCGTATTTATGGAGGGATTTCATTGTAACTTATCAGGTTGACTCCATATAATGCCTAGATGATGATATCCCTTTTTGGTCGTATTTGGTCAACTGGGACGGCTACAGGGGCCCGAAGTCCGAAAACCTTGAGCACAGTCTTCAGGTCATATTTATGAAAGGGATTTCATTATTACTTCGTAGGATCACTCCAGATGATGCCCAGATGAGAATTCCCCTTTTGGTTGCGATCATTCAACCATGATGGCTGCCCGAGTCTGAAGCCCAAAAACCTTTAGCACTGTCTTCAGGTCATATTTATGAAGGGATTTCATTATAACTTGGTAGGATCACTCCAGATGATGCCCAGATGAAAATGTCCCCTTTTGGTTGCGATCATTCAACACTGATGGCTGTCAGAGCCCGAAGCCCAAAAACCTTTAGCACAGTCTACAGGTCATATCTATGAAGGGATTTGATCGTAACCTGGTAGGTTGACTTCATATAATGTCTAGATGAGAACGCCCCCTTTTGATCACGATTGGGCAACTGTGACGTCTACAAGGGCTCGAAGCCCAAAAACCTTTAGTACTGGCTACATGTCATATTTATGAAGGGATTTCATTGTACCTTAGCAGGATGTCTCCAATTAATGTCTAGATGAGAACATCCCCTTTTGGTCGCGATCATTCAGCCTTGATGGCTGCCCGAGCCCAAAAACCTTCAGCGTAGTCTACAGGTCGTATTTATGGAAGGATTTCATTGTAACTTGTTGGTTGACTCCATATAATTCCTAGATGGTGACATACCCTTTTGATCGTGATTGGTCAACTGTGACAGCTACAGGGGCCCGAAGCCCGAAAACCCTGAGCACAGTCTAGTGGTCATATTTATGTAGGGATTTCATTGTAGTTTCGTAGGTACCCTCCAGTTGATGCCCAGATGAGAATTCCCCTTTTGGTTGCGATCATTCAACCATGTTGGCTGCCTGAACCCAAAGCCCAAAAACCTTTCGCATGGTCTATAGGTCATATTTATGAAGGGATTTGATTGTAACCTGGTAGGTTGACTTCATATAATGTCTAGATGAGAACGTCCCCTTTTGGACACGATTGGGCAACTGTGACGGCTACAGGGGCCCGAAATCTGAAAACGTTTAGCACAGTCTACAGGCCATATTTATGAAGGGATTTCATTGTAGCTTGGTAGGATGACTCCTAATAATTTCTAGACGAGAACGTCCCCTTTTGGTCGCGATCATTCAGCTTTGATGGCTGCCCGAACCCAAAAACCTTTAGCATAGTCTATAGGTCGTATTTATGGAAGGATTTCATTGTAGCTTGTCAGGTTGACTCCACATAATGCCTAGATGATTTTTGGTCGTGATTGGTCAACTGTGACGGCTACAGGGGCCCGAAGCCCGAAAACCTTGAGCACAGTCTAGTGGTCATATTTATGTAGGGATTTCATTGTAATTTCGTAGGTACCCTCCAGTTGATGCTCAGATGAGAATTCCCCTTTTGGGCGCGACCATTCAACCATGATGGCTGCCCGAGCCCAACGCCCAAAAACCTTTAGCACAGTCTATAGGTCATATTTATGAAGGGATTTCATTGTAACTTGGTAGGTTGACTTTATATAATGTCTAGATCAGAACGTCCCCCGGCTACAGGGGCTCGAAACCCGAAAACATTTTGCACAGTCTACAGGTCATATTTATGAAGGGATTTCGTTTTGGTAGGATGATTCCAAATAATGTCTAGATGAGAACGTCCCCTTTTGGTCGCGATCATTCAGTCTTGATGGCTGCCCAAGCCCAAAACCGAAACACCTTTAGCATAGTCTACAGGTCGTATTTACGGAAGGATTTCATTGTAACTTGTTAGGTTGACTCCATATAATACCTTGATGATATCCTCTTCTGGTCGTGATTGGTCAACTGTTACGGCTTCAGGGGCCCGAAGTCCGAAAAACCTTGAGCACAGTCTACATGTCATATATATGAAGGGATTTCATTGTAACTTCTTAGGATTACTCCAGATTATGTCCAGATGACAACGCCCCCTTTTGGTCGCGATCATTCAACCATGATGGCTTCCCGAACCCAAAACCCGAAAAACTTTAGTACACACTTCAGGTCGTATTTGTTAAGGGATTTCATTGTGAATTAGTAAAATGACTCAGTATAATGTCGAGATGAAGACGTCCCCTTTTAGTAGTAATCGGTCTACCGTCATGGTTACACAGGGCAGAAGCCCGAAAGCCTTTAGCACAGTCTACAGGCCATATTTATGAAGGGATTTCAATGTAACTTGATAGGATGACTCATTTTGGGAATAATTTCACTGTAACTTTGTAACTTTCGTTGATATACGTTAACTGTGAGGGCCACATACATTAACTGTGAGGTCATATTAACCCTCCCCTCAGCTCTTTAGTACAATGTACACCTCATATTATTTTTTATTAAAAACATAGCATACGGGGAACAGAAATTAACATATTCCCTATTATCACAATTCTTGTCTCATTTCATAATCTCCTCATAAACATTGAACATTATCCTCTTCATCAAACACAACACACAGACAAGTTAAGCTACAGTGTCATTGACACTTTCATTAAGATTGCCAGGCCTGATACTGATATCCTAAAATCAAAATTTTAAACAGTAAATTTTTCTCATAATGCAATGAGGAACTTGACCAACTCAATCTTGTTTGACTGAGCTCATTGAACTCTGTCAAACAAAACTGATTTTATTAAATTTCCAGTTGTATTTTGGAAGAAATTTGAAGCTTAAAATTTAGGTATTTTAACATCGGTTTATGTTTGTTTATTGAGGTTTAACCAAGTGGTATTATGGGGAAAATTTGTTACATCATATCATCATATCTCCCCACGGGAACCCCGGGAAGTAAAGCAGTACTCTGTTTTACTGGTAAAATAGGACCCAGTCACCAATGCTTGAGGTGGAAGAGTCTAAAATTGGCAACATTGATATAAACGATTGACTAAACTTGACTTTGTCTCCACATTAAGGTCAAGATTAGCCATTGTGGAGAAATATGTGACCTTAAACATCAATAAATAAATATATCTTTATATCATTTTTCAAGGGCTTTCAGTTGACGTTCTAATATTTCTCGGTTCTTAGTGAACGATTTTTTAAATATGATGGCTTTTCCCCTTACCCAATGCTCACAGTGTCAAAATTTGTTATTTCAGTTATTTTTTTTTTTCATAAAAATTATAAAAAAACAAATCACGTAAACCCTCATTAGAATGAGCTAACTGAGCAGTTGAAAAACATTCGACGAAACCATATGTGATCACCTCATTGGAATGAAGTAGTCGAGATCGTTCACAGGAGGGTCACATGATATGGTTTTGTTAGATTTTTTTTTTGATTTAAAAATGTTTAACCCTTTACCCAACGTAACGGCCAAAACCGGCCAGAGCTATTCTCAAAAATCGCCAATTATTTTTCATTATTTTTTCATTTTTTGTCTCAAAAACATAGGTTATGGCCCCTCGTTGGAACGAGCTCGTTCCAACGAGGGTCATAACCTATGTTTTTGAGACAAAAAATAAAAAAAATTAGTTATTCAAGAATTTTTTTTGCAAGTGTCGTCTGCTTTTCAGGTTAGGTAAAGGGTTAAAATAATAGTCTTAATATCGTGTGTGACAGGTAAAGGAATTCCATAAGCAATAAGGAACTGGAATTGTGATTCATGCATCAAAACAATGGTGGTCGCAAGTAGGGGAAATATTATATGGAACCAAAATGTGTAATTTCCCCTGGCCTTATGAACTCTAGTACTAGAGACGAATCAAACGAGGGGATCTTTGGGCACATCTTAACTGGTTGAGTGCTGGAAGCCCATACTTGGGCTTTATTCTGAAGTGCAGGTGCGCAACTTAAAGGCTTCATACTCTGTGGATGTGCTTCATATTATCTTTCAAGTGAAATTATCAAGTCTATGTGGATCTGCCTTGTAACAATTTATGGGAGGATGCCTCTAGGCACCCTCGCATGAATTGTAAAAAGGCAAAGAGAACAGAGAAAATTTTGACCGCCAAAAATAATACAGCACTCTATCAGTTACAGAGTAAAGTGTAAAAAATCCCGGCGCATTTGCCCCCTCCTCTTGGAACTAGTGCAAGTATGTTTTGTTTTCTTACGTGTCGAGATTTAATACTTGGACTTATGTCACACACTTACTCTCTCGGTCTTATACAAGTGGAGTCCGTGGTGCCCAGTTTGAGCTCTTGAGGTCGCAGCGTAAACAATTTGCAGTCCGGAAGGTAATAATTAAATATGTCGTTAGGAAGCATGTGTGTCACGATTACAACATGTATTTATCTACAAACACCTTTATTGCGTGTTGAAGAAGACATATCTTGATGATGTACTTGGAATCTTGAACCAGTCGGGAATTGGTCCTTGACAGTCGAGTTATTTATTTATTTATTTATTTTTATTTATTTATTTATTTATTGGTGTTTAAGGTCACATACTTATGCACAATGGCTAATCGTGATCGTGACAGTTTTGTGGGTGGAGGAAGCCGGAGTACCCGGAGAGAACTAGCGAGCATCGACGAGCAACTGTCAGCTCCTCAACATTCTAACTCTGTTCAAGCTCCGCTCAAGCAGGGTCACAGCGGTTGAAGACATGTGCACCATCGACGTGCAGTACGCCTTAGTACACGGTGTCATCGTGCCCCATGTAGGCAACCGGGATAAAGTGCCTTGCCCAAGGACACAACGCGGGTCGTCCCGGACGGGGGTCGAACTCGGGACCTATAGGATAGAAGTCCAATAGTCTACCACTGAGCCACCGCGCTCCCGACAGTCGAGTTAAATCTAGTTTCATCCTACCCCATCTCCTACCAATCTGTCATCTTCACGGGGCATAATGATAAAATTCGACGTCGTATTTCCCAAAAAGGCTCCATTCAAATTCAGTTATTACTGGTTTTACTACTGCATCATAAACCAAATCTACTACACTAACCAGGCCCGAAGCTAGTTGGATTACCTGGGTGAGGGAGGGGTGTTATCCCATCATCTTGCCTGAGATAACTTTATTGAGAGTCGATTTTCATGATTGTCTGACAGAATTGGATTCAGTGGCTTAGCCATGGTGGGAGGGGGGGGGGGAATTCTACGATTTGCATGGGGCGTCAACTAAGGAAATTGCAGATGACATACCACGTGTTGTTTCGAGCCTTAAAATAACGACATTGGGGCATGTTTTTCCAAATGTCTCTAGGGGAGGCTAAGCCTTCAGAGAAATGTATGAAAAATATACTCCCCAGGCCCACTAACGTGAGAGGGACCATCTTTATACTTTTCTCCAACTCAAGAGTTCGATCTTCTTGGTGTGACTGTGTCATAAAAAATGCTTGGATGCTCCCCCTCCCATAAACTAAATCCGTATTGCCCCCTCCCGCCCCAATTTTGATACCTGGCTTGGCATCTGAGGGGGGGGGGGGGTACTTTACCCCTGCTATACTACCCTCGTCCTCTGGGTGGATGAACGAACAGTTATCGACCTTGGCAAAATGGCTGCGCCCATGTAGCAAGGAAAAGACGATTTTCTGTAACTTGTGAGGAGAAAATTTTCTTCCCGCTGCGTGCTTAGTACTTACAAACGCAAACATTTTGTCGTTTAATTGTGGCATTTTTATTCAAAATGATTATACAGTCGCCTTAAATAAAAATTAGTGCATGACACGTGTAAACAGCAGCATTCGAGTATTTCGACGTTTTTTTTGTCCATTTTCGACTGTCTTCGATTTCCCGTTTGGAATTTGATTACGGGACGTTACGTCCCAAAAATCAGTTCGTCTGGGGACGTTTCGTCCCAAAATGACAACCAGGACGATTCGTCCCAAATATTGGGACGATACGTACCAACAATTTTTTTTCAAAGTATCCAGAATATTCCTCCCAAATGTTTTCTTTTTTAGACTAACACTAAATGAAAGATTCGATCCAAGATTTATTTTCATGGTAATTGTTACGTGAACGGGTCAAGTCGCCCCGGGTCAACTCGCCCTCATATATCGGGTCAGTTAAGTTTGTCCCCCCAAAAAGTGTTGGACTGGAAAGACTTAATAATAGCGTAAGACTGGTCTGGTTTAGTTCAGCGATCCGAACGTAGTGGCTACCCCTCAACGTTCATATTCTTCCCATCCAATCCTATAGAAAAAGTTCCCATCAAGTTTTTATGGGAACTCAAAACTCGAACTTAGGAATATATATCAAGCTTTCGTCCTTATTACCGGCTACAATCCATAATACACGTATTTCCTTACATTTGGGCAGTGTTTGTTGATCCAAACTATGTTTATCCTTTAATTACCGTCATTTGAAGACTTGCGAGGTGTCAACGGAAATTTCGAAATCGGCCATGTTTTTGTATAAATATAAAACAGTAAAAACAATAACCCGGTAATGGCGCCGAAACGAATAGACCTTTTCATCGATGCGGAATCGGAATCTCGATCTCATTCGCGCAGAGGAGGTCATCAAACTCGGTCGCATTCGCACCTAGCAGATTATCAACCCCCTCTGCGCAAATGCAATCGAATTTCCGATTCCTCACTACCGTTCGGATCACTGAACTTGGTCTGGTTAAACGTGTAATTTTTATTTATTAAAACCAAAACATAATAACAAAATATATAACAAATATACAACTTTTTTTTCTTTATTAAATCTGGAACATAACAAAATATATACAACTATTCATTTCATAATTTACATAAATATCTATCTGAGATTTATATAATTTATTTTGTTATAAATGTTATATAAATATAAAAAATTAACAATTGTGTTAAAATTTAAGATTGTATTTGAGAAGAGTGAGGAAAAACGGAATAACTTAATATGATAACACTTGAAATAGTGAAGGCCTGTGCCGATCGTAGACAGTAAGGAAAATGGGGTGGTGGTGGTGGGGCGGGGGGGGGGGGGGGGTGGGGGGGGGGGGGGGTTAAGGTGTTTTCTTCAGAAATTAAATACACTCGCAGAACTTGAAGTCAAACTTCTAATTGATGACAAAAATTAAGTAATTCTGGGCTGTAGAAGAAGAAACAACAGAACGCTGTGAATACATTTTTTATTTCAACAGAGTTTCAGCATTTTTTTTCAATTTTCACAAAAAGAAATATAACACGAAATAGCACTTTCGAAATTTTACAAGTACATGTAGGCTACACACCCAATAATTGCAATATATTTTCGCCGAATAAGTTATGCCATTTTAGGCATAATGTTCTTTAAAAATCTATATGTTATATTGATTTTTTTTAAAGTTTATAACAATGCCTAAAACTTTCGAATAAAAATTTAGAAAAATAGAAGTGAAAATTACGCGAGTCGTTGCGTTCCTTTTTAGGCACGAAACGACTCAGTACGAAACGACCCAGTTCGAAAGGGCTGTGATAACTCGTACTGAAAAGGCGATATAAGACAAGTTAGTATCCACGGGGTATGTTACGTTTCTTTGGAAATTTAATAGAATTTGCTTTAAAAATTCTCTTAATTATCTTGTACATACGTTTCATTTTCAGATTTCGGGTTTTAATCCTCAATCTAATGAATAAAACAAACAGAAAACCATGCAGTGTTATTTTCATTTTTTTTTTTTTTTGTACAGGTTACTCTCGAAACCAGAAATGGACGTAACTCGTAAGTACGGTAGCTGATTTAGGCCACCCTGAATACTTTTTTTATTTTGAGATCTCGAGATAATATCGAGATAATATCTCAAGATCTCGAGAAACTATCTCGAGATCTCGAGATAATTATCTCAAGATCTCGAGATAATATCTCAAGATCTCGAAATAATATCTCGAGATCTCGAGAAATTATGTCGAGATCTCGAGATAATATCTCAAGATCTCGAGATAAGCATATATATTCGGTGTCACCCTTTGATCATTTGCATGAATTCACTCCTGTCACACAAACTGTTTATTTACTTGTCGCATCTTTTTCGACTGCAACATATTCATGCCTCCCATGACAATTAAATGAATCCACTCCTGTCCCTCAGAAAAGTGAATTAACTTATCAACCAACCACTTTGTTGCGTATTAGTATTTCCGATTACTTTGAGCATTGTGTAAGTGGTTTTAATCCTAATACGGGGAAAGCTTCACAGAAAGTCTTCTTAGGAGCTTTACCAATTGTGAACAACGAGGATGAAGAATTAAATGACTTTGATGTCAGGACAGGATATCATGTTTGGGAATGGCAGGAAGACAGCCTCTCCGGCTATGCCATTTCCATGCAGTATACACCTTTTTGATTGCTACCATATTTTAATTTATGTAAACTGTATCCGAGTATGCTGCTAAATAAAGTTTCATTTCATTTCATTTCATTTCATTATTAGTTATGGGAGCCCACCAAATCTCAGTCCAGTACTAATATAAATCGAGTCCCGTCATCCGAGCTTGCACTTGCAGGTGTCTTGTTCCCACTCCAATCCCAAAGTGTCAACCCAACATCCTGTACCCCCCCCCCCCCCCCCAGTACCTACTGTAGTGCCTTTTACCCCAAAACACAACGTTTTCTCACTACTTTACAAAATGAAAAGTTTGTGTCTGTCTAACACTCCAAATCCAAAGTGTTGATCCATTACCCGGTACTTCCTAGTGCATACTGTTGTGTTTTTTACCCTAAAACTCAACGTTTTCTAACTACTTTTCCTCTCGGCTCCACGCTGATTGTAGTGATTTTTACCCTAAAACACAAAGTTTACTCACTACTTTACAAGACACACACCCATAAATACCAAATATTTCCTTCCAGCTTCACATTGAATGAAGTGATTTTTACCACAACTCACAAAGTGTACTCTCTACTTTGCAAGATACAGACCCGTAAATACCAAATAGCTCCCCCAGCTCCACACTGAAAGGTTTAATCTCCACAGTGAAACCAATCACCCACTTCCTTGGTGAATTTTTCACCTACTTTCCACTTTGGTGACTGAGACACATCGCCTCTTGACGCGCTGTTATTCCACGGACTCGTCATACAGCATAACTTTAACCCATTCCCGCGTCCATTTTGAACGAGCAAATCGACGATGCTACTCGGTGTATAATAACCTTACACCAGCGACAGCTATAAAGCTACCGTCTGATTCCCTTTTCTCTGGTTGGTTTGAAAAGTCTGGAGTAGGCGTAACTAGTTACCCCCTGCGGATACTGCTTCCGGATGAGTGATTAAGGCCCTCACGTATTACCAACGTTAGTGTTAGAAAGGACATGCCCAGTACAAGGCTGCAGAGGCCAGACAAAACCGTGAATTTATGGTCAATACCCAGCAATCTCCTGACCCAAGGACCAAATTGAAAAATTAAAATCCATAACCCTGAGCCCAAGAGGCGAATGGAATCGCCCCCCCCCCCCCCCCCCCCCATCCCCGGTGAATCCCAAACGTGGCAGGATGGGCATGACTAACATTGTTTCCACACAAAACCCAATTACATGTAGTAATGAAAATATTGACCTGTCACCCGACAAGTCTCAACGGTCCATACACCTTTCACACTTATCCAGGGAGATACCCGAAAGTGACAACTCCAACAGTGAAGGACCCAGTCCCGCGCATATAAAGAAGGACAACTTGAACCCAATTCCCAGTATCTTCGAACGAGATGAAGCCCCCTCAACGTCGTTTACTGCCACCCTTAACCAGCTACAACATGGCACCCCAATTAACAATAGGATCCTACGTGATCCCACACTCTCACCCGGTCACAGGGGAGCCCCCCCCCCCCCCACCCAGTACTTGTGACCCCATCTTCAATGTCAACTCATGAACCGACAGTAATACAAGACATTCCGTATCATAAGATTGATTGGTCCTGGGGGCGCCGTGGCTCACCGGAGGAGTAAGAAATGCGTATTCATAGTTGGATATTGTTGGAGGACAAATCAATGGTGTGATGCGCTGTTGGGGTTTGGGTGGGCACCGGCAAAATGTTGCTCTCATAAATTGGGTGTGTGTCTGTGTCACCGTGTGAATTAAGAGGGAGTGGTCTGTGGCGCGTGGTCCTGGTGGAACTATGCTCTCATGGATGGCGAAATTAAGGTTTCCCAGGTTGGAATAAGTTTCAGCCGGTGAGAAAATAGGGGACCAATCAATCTTATGGGACGGGATGTCCCGTATTACTGTCGGTTCATGAGTTGACGTTGGGGGTGGGGGTCACAAGTACTGGGGGATCTCCTTTGAGTGGGTGAGAGTATATCACGGAGGATCGTATGGTTAATTAGGGTGCCATGTTGCAGTTGGTTAAGGGTGGCAGTAAACGACGTTGAGGGAGCTTCATCTTGTTCGGAGATACTGGGAATCGGGTTCAAGTTGTCCTATATATGCACGGGACTGTATACATCACCATTTGAGTTGTCACTTTCGGGTATGTCCCTGGAGGAGTGTGAAAGGTGTATGGGCCGTTGAGACTTGTCGGGCGATAGGTCAATCTTTCCATTACTACATGTAATTGGGTTTTGTGTGGAAACAATGTTAGTCATGCCCATCCAGCCACGTTTGGGATTCACGGGATTCTATTCGCCTCTTGGGCTCAGGATTATGGGTTTCAATTTTCAATTTGGGTGTGTAATTGTGAGAACGGCTCCTGGCTGTCAGGAGATTGCTGGGTATTGACCATATATTCATGGTTTTGTCTAGCATCTGCAGCCTTGTACTGGGCAAGCCCTTTTCTAACACTGACGTTGGTAATACGTGAGGTCCTTAATCACTATCCGCAGGAGATAACTAGTTACGCCTAATCCAGACTTTTGAATCCAACGAGAGGAAAGGGAATCCTAGGATAGGTTTATAGCTGTCGCTGGTGCAGGGTTATTATACATCGGGTAGCACCGTTGATTTGCTAGGTCAAAATGGTCGCGAGATTGGGGTTAAACTTATGCTGTATGTCTCATTCAGCAAAGTGGAAAGTAGGTGAAAAACCACCAAGGTAGTGGGGATGAAATCTTTCAGCGTGGAGCCGGGGGGGGGGGGGGGTATTTGTATTTACGGGTCTGTGTCTTGTAAAGAAGTGAGTAAACTCTGAGAGTTGTGGTACAAATCACTCCATTCAATGTGGAGCTGGAAGGAAATGTTTAGTATTTATGGGTGTGTGTCTTGTAAAGTAGTGAGTAAACTTTGTGTTTTAGGGTAAACATCACTACAATCAGCATGGGCTGGGAGGAAAAGAAGTGAGATCTTTTGAGTTTTAGGGTAAAAAAAAACCCACTATAGTATGCAGAAGGAGGTACCGGGTACTGGATCAACACTTTGGATTTGGAGTGTAAGACAGACACAAACTTTTCATCTTGTAAGTATTGAGAAAACGTTGTGTTTTGGGATAAAAGGCACTACAGTAGGTACTGGGAGGTTGGAGTGGGAACAAGACACCAGCAAGTGCAAGTTCGGATGACTGGACTCGGTTTATATTAGTGCTGGACTGAGAGTAACTGTTGATGGGCTCTCATAACTTCGCAACAAGATGATTGATTGATAAGTTTTCTGAGTGACAGGAGTGGATTCGTGTAATTGTCATGAGGGGGGGGGGGGGGGGGGGCACGAATTTGTTGCAGTCGGAAAAGATGTGACAAGTGAATAAACAGTTTGAATGAATTCATGCTAATGATCAAAGGGTGACACCGATTATATATGCTTATCTCGAGATCTTGAGATATTATCTCGAGATCTTGAGATAGTTTCTCGAGATCTTGAGATATTATTTCGAGATCTTGAGATATTATCTCGAGATCTTGAGATAAAAAAAATATTGAGGGTGGCCTAAATCAGCCACCGTACGTAAGTATGTCAATCAGCACTGCAAACCACCCCCTTGAAAACAGACAAACATAATCTGTTTAAAAATAGCTGTTTTTTAAATATGTACATTTTTTACGAATAAAACAAAATATAGCTTCACACAATTCAGTAAAAAAAAATCATAATATGAAGAAGACCAGATAAAATTTACGCATTGGAATGTGAATAACAAAATAGTTGCCTCCCTTGGCAACATTCGAAAAATTGATTTTACACTGAAAGTCATAACTTCACATGTTGCAGGGCATGATAAAATGATAAATGAGCATGTTTTATTGAACCAATAAGTCAAAATCATATCCCTGGTTATATTGTTATATAATTCTCAAATACCAGAGTTGTAATTATTTTTTATTTTTAATTAGCACTTTCACATTAATTTTTGAACACCCGTTTTTCACAATGAGTTGTGCATGCTCGAAAGTGGTAGTGTTCTTTCACCATGAGTTGTGCACCACTCGAAAGTGGTAGTGTTCAATCAGTGTCTTTGTGATGATATTCAACCACTGTGAAAACTATATGTTGTGGGCGTGTTTCAGACAACTACTGACAGCAGCCTGCACACTCATTTGAAACAAGTGACAGCTTCCAAAACGCGTACCTCATTTATCGTTCGAAATAAAAGCCAGTGATTTCGGAACAAACACGACAATTTGATGTGGTAGTATTGGAAATGGGGCTGGTCTTATTTTTATTTATCTAGGTACAAAACAATATTTCCTGTTTGTGTTTAGTTACAGTGAATTAAATCTGCACTGACTAATATTTTACTAGTTTTACACACAGTATTAATATTTATTTCAGCCACATTAGTATGCAGAAGGTTAATCTTTCCTTCTAGAAATATGGGTTGATTGTAAACTTCACTGACTTTTCTGAGGTCACACACATGAAAGTCATGAAGTGAGTACTGTTACGGATAATTGATTTTCATTGGTCAAGAAAGGTCTGCAGTTGTCTGTAGTGTCCAGTTCAGTGCATTCTCCGTTCTCTCTGTTTGCAATGTGGTTGTGTTCTGTTTGATAAATATATATATTGTTAATTTAAAAATACTTGTATCTGTGGCATTGGAAATTCATGGATATTCCAGGAATTTCATAGGAGTGGATAGGAACAGTTTTTTCATAAAATCAGGTTTCGAGATACTCCTGTATATGAATGCCACAGTCCGCCTAGTTGTCATGTTGGCACAGGAACCCGTCACACTGAGGGTAAGCATTATATATATATATATATATATATATATATATATATATATATATATATATATATATATATATATATATATATATATAACTATTTTGCTGCTTTTATATTTTAGGGGTGGATTTGCTAGAACAAGCATTACTTTGTTTTTTTATAATTTGTGGAAGCTTTCCATGTACATGTCTTGGGAAGTTGTGTAGTGCTATTCTACTTTGGTAGACTTGCTTCTGGTAATTAGACTTGGGAGCCAAAGCCTGGCATGCAAGTCTACTGTCATTTACAACACAAGATCGAACGATTGGTCATGCTTGAGTTCCTCCTTGTGTTGTCACTTTGTAGCTTCCATTTGGCTCAAAGTGAAATCAAGCCCTTATCCTACAGTGGTTAGGATTTACCCTTTCAGGACTAATGCCTTTGTAGTGTGCTGTGCATCACTATGTTGTTTTGGTAGTAAGATTATCTTGCTGCAGTGTTGTGGTTTAGTGATAGTTTAATCCGTCAGCCCTGCGGGGCTGAGGGATTAAATTATCTCTGCCACTTTCGGGTGTTCGTGGGGTTGACTACTTCATGCTAGTAGAGCTTGAAAGGGTAAAGCATTGTGTTGAAATTCAGTTTAATGTTTGTATTTATATGGGGTGTATATTGTAAATACATTTTAGTGTAATACATTGTAAGTGTGCGATACTTATTCAT
The DNA here is from genome assembly GCA_031216915.1 of Pictodentalium vernedei. Taxonomy (NCBI): domain Eukaryota; kingdom Metazoa; phylum Mollusca; class Scaphopoda; order Dentaliida; family Dentaliidae; genus Pictodentalium; species Pictodentalium vernedei. The sequence goes on from CM062292.1 coordinate 437,149,356, forward strand.
TGTTTAATTTATTAGTTTAGGGAAATATTGGGGCATACTTGTGTGTCACCTATTCTTGTGTTTTCGGTGACGACAATACTTATCATTATAAGTAATTGATTTGGATAGTTGCATTTGCTTGCTGGATCGTTTGGCACGTCATACTAGAGCTTGTTCCGCCGAGGTACATCAGTCTGTGTCTTCGGACTTACTGTGTCTTGGCATCCATCAGCTGTTACACTCGGCTGGAATGAGCTCTCAGAGCTGGTTCCAGCTGGGTGTGCCAGCTGCTGTTTGTCGAGCAGGATTGTTGTGCTTAGTTAGGTACACCATTTGTTTATGATTTCTTGTCATCCACCAATTGCTACACTTAGCTGGAAGGAGCTTTTTGAGCACTTTACGGCTGAATGTGCCAGCTGGTGTTTGTCAACAAAAGTGGTTGTTTTGGTGGTAATCATTCGGTACAGTTTTTGGAATTTACATCCAGCATATTTTTTATATTAGGTCTGTGTAGTATGTCCAGTATTTATTTTATTTTATTGTCAATTGCAGGGTTCTTTGTTATTGGTATTGATGTTTCACACATCTTAAACATTCTGTGATGGAATAAAGAATCCACGTTAAACTTACACTGCATCTGAGTTGTTTATATAGTATACCAGTGCGGTTACATTGAGACCAAAATTTTATAGGCGACGTTTAGGATTTGAAGTTTGTTTTCCCCTCTCGTTTGGGGGTTATAAAGTATCAGGTTGTTGCCAGTAATAGTAGGCATAGTATACAACATAATTATGCCTATATTACATGGAAACAAAGGATCCCGAGTGTCGTTACGATGCAGTATTGTACTCGACATTTTAACCACCAGCTTTTCTGACTGATCATTGTATGATCGGCGGGTGGAATGGGTCCGGTTGACGGACCCGCAGCTGGTCTAGCGGAAACCCTCGTACTAGGCAGATCACTGATCATCATACGGGAGAGCATTTACGCAATGAGCTCCAAAATATTATACAATCATTTGGTATCGCACCCCAGAAGAGTGCATCAATAACAACAGACAATGCCTCAAATATTGTAAAAGGGATACGTCTTACAGAGTGGGAACACATGCGATGTTTTGCACATACGCTGCAGCTTATTGTCAAGAGAAGTTTGTCGATTAATAAAAAAAGCAGAGTAGCAGGAGCTGCACGGAAAGTTGTCGCCCATTTCCACCAATCAACACTGGCAGCAGATGCACTCGCGACTAAACAGAGACAGCTGTCAGTCTCAGAATATAAACTTATTCAAGATATCAAGACCTGCTGGATTCAGCTGGAACTCAACATTTTATATGTTCAATCGTTTGGTAGCGCAGCGCATACCCATATTAGCTGTACTTCAAGACCAGACTCTCACAAAACAGGAAGATGCCAGAACTTTTGAACTCAGACGAAGTCTGGAAAACTTCTGAAGAAATAACGCCTGTTTTGAAACCATTAGAGATGGCCACTACATTGCTTGGGAGTGAGGCGTACCCTGCGTTAAGTATGATATATCCAGCTGTTAACTGGTAGAGTGCTGGAAGCCCATATTTGGGCTTTATTCTTTAGTGCAGGTACCACAACTTGAAGGCTCATATTCAATGGATGTGCTTTGTATTATCTTTGAAGTGACATTATTTAGTCTGTAAGGGTTTGCCTTGTTACAATTTATGGGAGAGTGCCAATTGGCGCTCTCCCATAAATTGTAACAAGGCAACAACATGTGTACAAGATTTGATGGTCAAAAATAATTCAGCACTCTACCAGTTAAAGGTTTATTGGAAATCACCTGACGGTTGAAGATTTGGACATCAGTGTGATGCGTGATTTTAAAAATACGGTGTCTACAGACCTGCAAGAATGCTATTCTGAACCTGGTGTCATATCTGAAGATGAGGACTTTGTTGTATCTGCTCTTGTTATGTCTGGCACACTGGATATCAGACACAAATCATTGCGTTTTTTGTCAGAAGATCAGAAGTTGAAGGTTTGGAGACAGCTCTTAAATGAAATTAAAACCCAGAAAGATGTCAATGAGACAGACGCCAACGTTGAACCTGGTGTGGATGAAATTCTGTCAGAAACCAGGCAAGCAAGGTGATGCATTTTCTTTTGGGTGGGTATTTTGACTACAGCGGTGATGCCAGTGTTGGCGACCATGAGAAAGAGCTCAAGGAATACAAAACGGTGAGGCCTTCGGATACTGGTCTGCGAGTTTAGTGGAAAATCAACTCCGCGCATTGCTGAAGTTGCCAAAAAGTACCTAGCCATGCCTGGAACATCTGTTCCGGCGGAGCATGTGTTCAGTGTTTCAGAGATGGTCATCAGTAAACGACGGTCAAACTTAGATCCTGCGACTGTTCATGAGTTAATTTTTATCCTTGAAAATTCAAATATAATTTGCAAATTTAATCCAGGGAAAGAAAGCACAAGATAAAAACTATAATGTTCAGCTTGAATTTGATGAAAACCTTGACGATGCAGTTGATTGCAAATGCGAAACGTGTAGAGCAGCTGCTCCCTATGGTTCTGAAGACCAATGATTACAATGCAATGAATGTACTTTTTGTGCCGACACTCACTGTTCAATGATCAGGACAATAGTTTTGTATTCATCGCGACTCAGGGCAATGAATGTGGCGGTTAATTTCATTTTGTGTCTTGTTCATTAAAATTTCATCAAATTCTGTGAAATGCGTTTGTTGAATATTACCTATTTCCTATGATACCCAAAGATGTACTGTGATACTGGGATAGAATTTCTATCCTAGCATCACAGTACATCTTGGTGTCTCAGCATAATACATGCACCTGAGCGTGGTCTGGAAGACAGGGCTGTTGTGGAGGGTGTCTTAGTGTTGATGGACGTCTTCAGGTTAATCCCAATTATAGTTACCAGTGTGAGAAATGTTTTGATGTTTGCGCTGTTTTCCAACCAGAACTTCTTATGATTTTGCCCTTGGCATTGGGACATCTGACTTAAGTGTCAAATTCGTTACCAGGCCATGCCGTGTCTTCAGCACTCGACCGGTATTGGGGTATGGTCCCAAATCATATCGGTTATATCACCAGCAACATATCCATAATGCATCCAACTACTGTGAAATTAAATTGTGTTCTTAGTTGATATCTGATAAGAAATTGGAATCATGAGATCAAAGAAATTGGAATCATGAGATCGGTGGTTTCATGTAGGGGAAAAGCGATGTTCTAGCATTTGAGACATTGTATTGTAACATGACATAAATGTCAGAAAGTTGGTGGTTTTATTCTATCGACTTTCTTATATTTATGTTAAGTAACAATGCAATGCCTTATAGTGTTGAAATGATTAGTTAACTAGTTCGAAGTCGATTCGATTTTCAGAAAAATCGACTCTGAAATCCGCCAATCGACTAGTCGGGAAACTCAAAGATGGAGTCGTAAAATGCCAATATTCGGGGTTAATGATTACAAACATGATACGTTTCTGCTTCGTGGTGGACCTATTTTAAATTGTTTTGAGAAGTAGATATCAATGCAGTCATTGTTGTAAAGGTTCCAACAACTCAGGCTTGGCATAAACAAACACTGCGATCAATAAGCATGAAATGGAACTTTGCCTTATGCATTGAAACATTCATTATACGGTCTATGAATAATGTTACAATAACATTATTTTACCACAAGGGCGAATCCAGGCACTGACAACATGGTGAAGTAAACACGGAAATTAAACAGGGGAAAATATATGGGTGAGCTTATTCTCGAAGGAGCAACCTGCAGGAAATTTAGGACCAAAATTAGGACCCAAAGTTGACATGGAATTAGGCCACTTGCGGACATCAATTTATTCACCTGGTACTGGTATGTTCGAAATATCTTACAGAAACATCAAAGAGAAATTATGGAAGAACATATACCAGTTCGTATTTGGAACAATTTGTTGTCACTAAAGAACCAGTTACAAAATCCATGTGCTTTTTATTTTCACTTTGTAAATACCGATACATGCAGACAAATTCCTGGAAATCTGCAAGTTTCTGGGAAATTGAAAGTGAAACTAGCTTTTCCTCGAACTGCAACTGAGTTAAGAGGAAACCCAATCAGGCCAGGTGATGATTTTCAAAGCAGACAATATGGAAATTAGTGGGCGTGTTCGATGTGTGCATAATTATGGACAGACGGGAGGTTAAGTCATAATACAAGAAGTTGTGTGGGAGTGTTCTGTGCACAATTTTTGACAGACTGAGACTGCTGTGGGCGTTAACTGTGCTTAATTTTCGACGGGATGTGCATCACGCATGCGTAAAGAGCACTTCATTTTGTTGACATTCAGTGGAATGGAACGAATAAAAAAAAAGACCTGAATAATGATTTATTTTATTAAAATATCAGGGGCTATTATATTGAGAAAAAATGATTTTAAACAGAAGTTACCAACATTAATTCTCTCTCGAAACTGAAAGAGATTTTGGGGACTTTGAAAGCTTCACTTACCAATAGTTCATTGCAAGAGTTACTGTTAGTTTTAACCAGGGAAGAACGGTGGTACACATGTTCAATAACAATAACATGGGGCCTTCGACGAGTCGATTAGTAATCGATTACTGCTGGCAACTAGTCGATTCCCGAAAATCACTAATCGTTTCAACACTAATGCCTTAATTCTGCAAAAACAACCCCATTCCCCCTTCCATTTTATGAACCTATAATGAATTGTGTTACCATGCTGTTTCATGGTCCACAAAATCATGTTGTCATTTGTCAGTAATTCCCCATCCAGTTGCAGATGTGCTTTACCCTAACATCCTGAGATTTGTGTATGAGATGTTCAGAAAACTGGCTGTTCTGAGCACCTTATGCACAAATCTCGGGATGTTTGGTGCCCATACCTTTTGGTCACGAGATGTCAGATCATCGTACAACATGTTCAGAACATCGGGTGTCAAATGATCGGGAAATTTTGCCGTGCCGGAAACACATACATCAGTGCAGATTTTTTAAGGTACGAAGTCCTACATCCCGAATTGTATTCCTTGAGGGACAAAGTTTTTCCATGAACACCGGAAGTTCAATTTCTTTTGGAAGAATATGAACACGACACTAAATTATGCTTAACCAGCTCTACTGAATTAAAAGCAGAATACGGTCTAAACAGAAGCTGTTACAGTGAGGCATTATCAAGTATAATATCGACGAGTTGAGATGATAGCGGTTTCTAGTTTTGTTGTGATTTTTTCGGTTTATAAGGTCAAGATAATGGCCTACCCCTAACCAGTTTGGATGTTTTGATTGTTGCATGTGTAGCAGACTGACAATGCGACTAGTCTGTGACTAATAGCTGGCGACTAGTCGACAGGGAAATTTGATAGTTGTCCCAACACTAGTTTCATACAAGACTAAAGCAGGGAACTTTATTGTCTTCAAATAAACAAAAGCAAGTCATTTGTGCTTTCTTAGCCAAGACAAGTATGATGTTACTTAACCAGTCCATTACCACAATCACTTAAGAAGGCAATTTATTTCAAGTGCTGAGGTATGCTAATTTTAACACTTCTTGACCTCGTGTCATGATAAAGTGAAGCATGTGAATGCACAATTCGGAATAAGAGTACAGCTGATTATTATATTATGAAGTTCTGTGGCTCTGTAGGCTTTTATATAAAATAGGGTTTCTTTTTTCAGTGACACATGGGAAAGCCTTCGATCGCTCTTGCGCACCATCGCTCACGCCAAAATTGTTCAAGGTGCACGAATAATCGCTCGCCTCTGTTCTTGGGTGTTTTTTATCCATTTGAGTTGCGTCAACAGAAATATTCAATTAATTTTTGATGTTGGGAAATTTTTAATCACTCACAATTTGATGCGTTTAAAGTACAATTCCAAACAATTTCCTTTTTGTCGTTATGAACATGACACACAGTAGTTCTCTTTAAGGCTGTCACGATTATGAATTTTCATAATCGATTATTTTGTCATAAAAATTGACGATTTTTCATTTATTTATGGTTAACATTTCTGTCTTGTTTCCTAGGACTTCGTTTATGATATAAGTTGGGAGGGGTTAAAAATTGAAATATCCCAATCGTAAATGAAGCAAACGAACACCAAACCTCGAAAAATTTGACAAAACAGAATCTACATCGCATAGATTCAACTTTCAAATCATAGAAAAATGCATACTAAACTCACTAATGGCCCCATCCGCGTTCAATGTGTAATGATTATGAAGTTAGCCTTAGGGAATGTCAAGTCAACAAAGCTTTACACGTGGAAATGAAACTTCCGGTTACGATACGTCGGAGAATAAAATAAATCATCATACTTTAAAAATAACATGGCATTTTGAAGTTTTTCCCTCTTTACTTTCCATATGTTAAAATTGATTATCAAGTATCAAATTGATAAAAACAAAAACAACTCAACAATTGTCGATGTCTTATTGGCAAGGAATACACTGTAGCCATTGACAGTAAGGCATCATTGAGTGATATGTTATTTTTGTTAAATTGTTATCACCGCTAATGGCAGTGAGCCAGTGATGCTGGAACTGGAAAGTTCGGCCCATGAATGATAATGATTCAGCCCCTGTTCAGTGTGAAAATGCTTTCCCTTGGAGGCTCAGTCTTTCCAGGGATTAATTTTATTTATTTACTCTTTTATTTATTGGTGTTTGACACTTGAACACTTTGAAAGCTAGGGTCAAATTCAACTGAGTGATCACGCATAGGATGATGACTAGGTTTCGGCTAACTTTAACTCACGTGGTGCCGCGACTTGAAGCTATATATTGGTTTTATGTTTTAACCCTGTTCACACACACATTTGTTGTCGAAATAGGTCCTTTATGTGAAACAATAGCATGTGAATCAATATTTCCCCTTTGTTTAACAAAAAGGTAGTATGACAGCACATGTCCAGTCAAATAATCGATCATTGAAATAAATCGTCGATTATGACCTCAATCGACGGTTGATAAATTTTTCGATCATTCGTGACAGCCTTAGTTCTCTTATACATCCACACACAACACACTAACAGTAAGAGGGTTATACATTGACAACTCGCCCAGACCTTACTTCTGCCAGAAAACGAACACGCATGTTCAGATATAAAAAAAAATGGTGGTCATTCTGAGACCAGAGAAACGTTTTAATACTTCCGTATTTTTTTTATCAAAGACATTGGAATGTTGCCCCGTTCCTTATTTCCATTTACACACAAGAACCTGTCGCTCCAATTCACCAGTGACACAAATTAATGTGCCTGATTTGGAATTTACACATCCATTTTCCACGATTTTAATAATCTGCCATTTAAAATCCATAACTAATTTTAGTGGGTTACATATATGTTCACCATCAAAATTTCCATCCGTGTTTAGTTGTATTCATACATTCGTTTTGAAGGACACTTCTCAATGGAAATTGCGAAATAAATTTTTGTACATGCCATAATATATAGTTCACTTCAGATTATCTAAAAGTTCATTTCAGGAATTCTAGTGATACATTTAATAAACAAACACTAGATTTCAAGCTTGCAATTTTATTCTGAACCACAGGCAAACATTTAACAATAACATTAACTTAACTTAATTTAGAAAAAAAATACACTTAGAATGTACAATTCAACAGTATTAAAAAAATGAAGATAAACATTGAATCAAAATCACTCTCCTCACATTTTTCACTCTCGCGAACTTGATTTGAGGTGAGCCATTTTCCACTTGCCTCCATTTTGCTCCCATTCATCACTGTTTTTTTTTTTATAAAATCTTAATTTTTTGACGATCATTAATGTGTGGCGCAATTTAGAAAGTGGCAAAATGCCACCGTTTTTTTTTTTCACTTTTTGCGATTTCAGTAAAATGCTTAAGACTTGGCGGTTTCAAATAGGGTCGGTCGGGTTAGCTGAAACAAACATATATTTTTTTTTTCAGGCCTCAAGCGACAGTTTCTAGATCCCCAAAAATGACCCAAACTAGAGGGGTGTCATTTGTGTGCAAAGCACACTATAGTATATCCCCGCATTCGCATTTGTGATTATTGTCGGGGCTGAATCAAAAATCCCAAACCTTTTTGCACATTTACAGACGCTATTGATTAACATGAACACACTTTTAGTGTTTTGAATTGAAACCCCTAGGAGTTTTTCTCTGGAAACCATTCCTCTAACGACAAAAATGGTGCCCCTTGCACCCCTCGGGGCCAAATAAAAAATCCAAAACCTTTATGCACATCTACAGACCCTATTGATTAACATGAACACACTTCTAGTGTTTCGAATTGAAACCCCTAGGAGTTTTTCACTGGAAACCATTCCTCTAATGACAAAAGTGGTGGCCCTTGCGCCCCCGACTTTTGTTGAATCAAAAATCCAAAATCTTTATGCACATCTACAGACCCTATGAATGAACATGAACACACTTTCAATGTTTCGAATTGAAACGCCTAGGAGTTTTTCTCCGGAAACCATTCTTCCAAAGACAAAAATGGTGCCCCTTGCACCCCTCGAAGCCGAATAAAAAATCCAACACCTTTTTGCACATCTACAGACCCAATTGATTAACATGAACACACTTCCAGTGTTTCGAATTGAAACCCTGGGAGTTTTTTTTTCGGAAACCATTCCTCTAGCGACAAAAATGGTGCCCCTTGCGCCCTCAGAAGCTGAATCAAAAATACAAAACCTTTATGCACATCTACAGGCCCTATTGATTAACATGAACACACTTTCAGTGTTTCAAATTGAACCCCCTAGGAGTTTTTCTTTGGAAACCATTCCTCTAACGACAAAAATTGTGAAAAAGAGTTGAATAGGAGTTTTGCGCCGGAAACCACTCCTCTAACGACAAAAATGGAGCCCCTTGCGCCCCTCGAAGCCGAATCAAAAATCCAAAACCTTTATGCACATCTACAGACCCTATTGATTAACATGAACACACTTTCAATGTTTCAAATTGAAACCCCTAGGAGTTTTTCTCCAGAAACCATTCCTCTAACGACAAAAATGGTGCTCCTTGTGCCGCTCGGGGCCGAATCAAAATTCCCAAACCTTTATGCACATCTACAGATCCTATTGATTAACATGAACACACTTCTAGTGTTTCGAACATGCACATCTACAGACCCTATTGATTAACATGAACACACTTTTAGTGTTTCGAATTGAAACCCCTAGGAGTTTTTGTCCAGAAACCGTTCCTCTAACGACAAAAATAGTGCCTCTTTCGCCCCTCGGGGCCGAATCAAAAATCCAAAACCTTTATGCACATCTACAGACCCTATGAATGAACATGAACACACTTTCAATGTTTCGAATTGAAACCCCCAGGAGTTTTTCGCCGGAAACCATTCCTCTAATGACAAAAGTGGTGCCCCTTGTGCCCCTCAGGACCGAATCAAAAATCCAAAACCTTTATGCACATCTACAGACCCTATTGATTAACATGAACACACTTTTAGTGTTTTGAATTGAAACCCCTAGGAGTTTTTGTCCAGAAACCATTCCTCTAACAACAAAAATGGTGCCCCTTGAGCCCCTCAGGGCCGAATAAAAAATCCAAAACCTTTATGCACATCTACAGACTACTAATGAACATGAACATACTTTCAGTGTTTTGAATTGAAACTCCTAGCAGTTTTTCGCCGGAAACCATTCATCTAACGACAAAAATGGTGCCCCTTGCACCCCTAGGGGCCGAATCAAAAATCCCAACCCTTTATGCACATCTACAGACCCTATGAATGAACATGAACACACTTTCAATGTTTCGAATTGAAACCCCTAGGAGTTTTTCGCCGGAAACCATTCCTCCAACGACAAAAGTGGTGCCCCTTATGCCCCCAAGGGCCGAATCAAAAATCCAAAACCTTTATGCACATCTACAGACCCTATTGATTAACATGAACACACTTTTAGTGTTTTGAATTAAAACCCCTAGGAGTTTTTCGCCAGAAACCATTCCCGGACGTACAGTTAAAACTAGAAGTCCTGTCATAAAATGCACACAAATAGCACTTTGATATGCGCGTTAATGTACACGTTATGGCCCAAGTAAAGCTATCAAATTCTGTACATATGGCCTGTGCACAAGCAATGTTTCAGCCAATGGACCTCCGGGTAACCCGGAGGTCCATTGGCAGAAACATTGCATGTGTTTGCTATGAGTAACCAAGAGAATCTGCCGTGCTTTTGATGCCATTCGATATGGCAATTGCGCGCAATTCCAACGCGCAATTAAGCCTAGATAAGCGCACTATTCGTGACAGGACTTCTAGTTTTAACTGTACAGACGGACGGAGACAACCAATATATCCCCGCAATTTTTCAAATGCGGGGATAATGAGAACTTCAGAGTCCAGAGGGTGCTTTGATTTTCACTTGTGTTGTCAGGATTTTGAACTGCATTTACTTGTACCTTGCTAAATATTCCACTGTATTATACTTAGAAGTTAGAAATTTAGTAGTAAGATATTGTAATGTTTGTATCATTAAACCAATTTGCACTATCTCTGTGCTTTATATTATTATTTTGTAATTGCATCTCCTTTTTCCTATTTTGCACTATACAGGCTGCATCTCTCACCTGATCAGTTTTAAATTTAAAATGTGACTTTGTGGTAATGTCTTGATGGGAGCTATCAAATTTTGTTGAAAAACATGGCCGCCGGTGGCCATGTTTGTTTTGTCATATAAATTGTCAATAATTCTATTAGCACACCCTACAGTCTGCATCTCTTACCTGATCTTTTTCAAATTTCATATGTAGCTTTGGTGCGATGTCTAGATGGAAGCTATCAAATTTGTCTAAATTTTGTTGAAAAAACATGGACAGCAGTGGCCGTCTTTGATTTGGCAACAGTGTCATGCATTACCGCACTCAGCAGGCTGGAGCATGGACGTATTTCGGTTCGGTTTTTACCACAAACTGAAAAACTGAACCGACAGGTGCCAAAAAAAATGGCCATACTGTTTTTGCATCCTTTGATGTCAAACTTCGAAATTTACAACAACCTGTTAATCTCATTTTGAAAATGGCAGCAAATGTCGGAAGAACGGGCAAATCCAAAAGCTATGATTTCCATATATGTCTGTCTAAAAGTAGCTCCCACGTACACGTCACAGCTAAAATGCCTCCCCTGCGACTATTACCTTTGTATAAGTTGCACCCCAACTGTGAGAATAGCAGGTGGGGCCTACACAAGAACGACTATGGCCAGTGAGTGTGGGCTTTTACTGCACGAAATTAGGTAAGTATTGGAACATGTGAAGGTTTTTTTTTAAAATTTTTCATTTCAGTCATATTTATCCCATATTAAATGCATAAAATAAAACAATAATAAAAATTATATAGTGTTATTTACTTTGACCATTTATTCCCCATATGATATTCGTGATAATCCATTTTATTTTCCACATAACAACATGAGGGAGAGATCATACTCAGTACTTCGAAAGGAGGAGAGAGGTCCAGTGAGGGATCGAGGAACAGGACAGGGAATGGAGTCACTGTGTTATGGCGATGTTAAACATAACAGAAAAGTTACAATTCCAAATTATTTATTTTATCGAAATTAAAACTGAATACAAAATAACAAAACAGGTATATATGTATAGCAGTAGCTGCACCAGGATTTCGATTCAGGGGTAGGCCTGAGCCAGATGTGTGGGTATGGGAGGGTGTGTCCCCCACCCATTAGCGTGGGATCTGTAGGTTCTGCCCTGGAAAAAAATTCATATTTGGATAATTAGGACACCATGGGGGTGATATCTGAGCATTTTTACAGTGCCTGACGTGGTCTTCAAAGGTGCCCAGATTGTGTCGGATAACAATTTGAAGTTTGTTTGGGGCGAGGGTAAAGTGGGGAGGGGGCTAGTCCCCACCCCTATGGTGATGCCACTGGTGTATAGCATTTACCAAATTAGAACATATACAACAAGAACACAAACAAAAGACGTGCAATCTACTTGAAATTCGTATTAACACTTCGTCAACTGAGTGCTAGTGAAGTGTTCTATGTCCCAGTACTGCCAGTATTACACAGCACACTTTAAATAGCTCTCAGGTGACATTTCTATGGTCTTTTCTAGTAAGACAATAGTGATTTAGATTAATTGAAGGGCCTGGAAATAATACAGAAAAACCGAACCGGAACCAAGGTTTTAAAAAAAAATAAAACCGAACCTGGAAAAAAAACCCTCCATGCACTATATCAGGTGGCACCTCTCGCCCGATCTTTTTCACATTTTATATGTAGCTTTCATGTAATGTCTAGATGGGAGCTTTGAAATTTTTCTGAATTCTGTTGAAAAAGCATAGCTGGCAATGGCTGTCTTGGATTTGGCATATAAATTGTCAACAATTCCATTAGGCTTGGCACATCCTACAGGCCGTATCCCTCACCTGGTCTTCTTCAGATTTCTGAAATTTTCTGAAAGTTTTGTCGGACAACTCCTTGAGCAATACGTATGAAGAGAGCCATTGATACTGGTCAGTTTGGCCAAACAAAAGGAAACCTGTATAATTACAGCAGTACTGATTACAACTTCTTGCCGAGTAATGGAAAGGTGTTTTCCTTGCAAACATTGGACAATGAATAATCTAATTATCCATCAGAGGTTGAATGTTTTTCCATCCTTTATTTACTCGGTATCACTCATACAAAATTGGTAAACCTTTGTTTGTTTTCTGGAGTTAACCCTTTACCCAACGAATCGCCCGCATCCACCCACGTAATATGCAAATTCAGCAGCTAAAAAAATATTATTTTTCAAAAATTTTCAACAAAACCACATCATGTGACCCCTCTTTGGAACGAGCTCATCGAGCTCATTCCAAAGAGGGGTCACATGATATGGTTTTGTTGAAATGTTTTGAAAAAATTTGAAGAATGTTACTTAAAATAATAAATTTTGAAATTGTCTGCGTTGGGTAAAGGGTTAATTTATCCGATTTACAATTAAAGGAGTTCATTGCAACAGTTACTTTCATGACAAATTTCTCTCTTTTTATGTCCAATGTTTGTTTGATATATGGTATATACCTTCCTTAACTCTTTGAAACTTTAATTGTCCTGACGTTCAAACGTCACTGGGAATTCAGTTTCTTCAACATTTTTCAAAATGCGATGTCAAATGTCGGAAAGTACAAATTACAAGATATTTTTCACATTAATGATTAACTGGTTGAGGGCTAGATTATTTTTGGTGGTCTGAATTTGTTATTCAAAACTTGTTTCATTACAAATTATTGGAGAGTGCCCACATGCACTCTCCAGTAATTTGTAATAAATTAAATTTATATAAGCCAAATGTTTTTTTGTGTTTGACTGAATATGAAATATAAGCAAGGAAAGTGTCTACTGGCTTTTGCTCTGATATCCTCATTTTTGAAAGCCCTGATAGTGGCTTCTAGCACTTAACTAGTTAAGAAGTCTTGACAGCAGGATTATATTAGTATTTTAAGCAGCGATAACATTTGGCTCAATGGTTGTCACTGAGCACTATTCGGGAGAAAATAGGAATTGAGGTTAAAACTTTGAAAAATCGAAAAATGATAACAACAAATGACCACAAAGTATCAACGTGCTATTTGATTTCGCACGTGATAAGACGTACAAAAGTATCAAAGGGTTAAGGGAGTCAAATATAACTGTTCAAATCCAGTCCCTGGGTTAATGTTTGGGCTTCCTATTGGGGCCTGAATTTTAGTGTCGTCCCATATGAGGAATAATCTTTGAAAATCTGTTTCTTGAAATACACTATAGTCAGAATCTTTATATATTTGGTAAAGTCTGAAAATAAGCAATCTGTCATTTGCAGAATGAGGTCCCCAGAGGGTAAATTTGCTGTTGTTATCCTACACAGTGGACTAGAATCTCCCAATTTACCTCTTTCTGTTTTGGCCTGAGACCTATTTAGATTGAGGTTCACACATGCTTCCACATTACCAAATTTACCCCTCTAGGGACCTCATTCTGCAGATGATGGTCTGCTTATTTTCAGGCTTGTATTTGGTATTCAACATCCACATAAAAGCATGGTTGGGAGTCCACACTGGCAGGGAACATTGTCCTGTATACCACTATGTACATGTAATGTCACTGGTCCATATCATGGACTCCCTGGAAAGTCTTTTAGTTTCAAAAAGTGTTTTTAGCTCACCTGACTTTCAGTCAGGGTGAGCTTTTCTGATCACTCTTCGTCCGTCGTTCATCCGTCCATCCGTCCGTCATCCTGCGTGAAGGTGGTGTTTGAGCCTCTTTCTCCTAAACCACTGGCCACATTTTAATTAAATTTAATGTAAGTAGTGGTTATATATAGGGGCATTTTGATTTTTATTCAAATTAGGTTTCGCCTCATATTGAGCAGAGGGGTGGGGAAAAAATGGCCAAATTTTTTGGAAATCTTCTTATAATGAACCACCAGTAGCAGAGACTTGATATGTGGTATGCAACTTCCATTTGAGGTGTAGACTCAAGTTTGTTCAAGAGAAGTTTGACGGGCAATATTTGCCTTTGTTCTGAGAGGGGCAAGAATTTTCGCCCCGCCCCAAATTTCTATTTTCTGAACCCAGAGGCCGATTTGAACCAAATTTAATATGAGGTGTTATTGGGTTATAAGTACTTGATTTATGCCAAAAATTTTTTTTCCTGCAGCCCTGTGGGAACTGCAGGAGCTGAAAATAGAAAAAATTAAAATGCCCATATCTCCAAAACTGCACAGCACCGAGAATTTTTATTTGGTGTGAAGCTTCCTTACTTAGGACAGACAGAAAGGATTGGTAAAGAAAAATTGCCATCGGTTTTATCATAGGGTACAGTTTCGGGACTTTGAAAAATTGCTGAGTCAGCACTTTTTAACACTGTAGGCAATGGGAAAAACATTAAAAAATCTTCTCCAGATCCAGCAGGCAGAATCTTTTGATATTTGGTATGCAACATTGTAGGGTGGATCTGATTCAAGTTTGTTCAAATCGGCCCCGAGTTCATATTTGGGCTCAGTATAGGGGCTTGATTTCGAACTTCGTGCTTTTCAGGCAAATTTCTTAAAAAATCTTCTCCAGATCCAGCAGGCAGAATCTTTTGATATTTGGTATGCAACATTATGGGGTGGATCTGATTGAAGTTTGTGCAAATCGGCCCCCTGGATTAATATTTGGGCTCACTATAGAAGCCTGAATTCAAACTTAGTGCATTTCAGCCAAATTTCTTAAAAAATCTTCTCCAGATCCAGCAGGCAGAATCTTTTGATATTTGGTATGCAACATTGTGGGGTGGATCTGATTCAAGTTTGTTCAAATCGGCCCCCTGGGTTTATATTTGGGCTCAGTATAGGAGCCCAGATTTGAACTTAGTGCATTTCAGGCAAATTTCTTTAAAAATCTTCTTCTCAAGATCCAGCAGGCAGAATCTTTTGATATTGGGTATGCATCATGCTTAGGGGGGTGAGCTTCAAGTTTGTTCAAGCCAAGTCCCTGGGTTCATATTTGGGCTCACTGTGGTAGCCCAAATTATAACTTAGTTAAAAATGAAGAATTTTCTTTAAAACTCATCTTCTTCAGATCTAGCGGTCGGAATGTTTTGATATTTGGTATGCCGCATCCTTAGGGGGGTGAGATTCAAGTTTGTTCAAGCCATGTCCCTAGGTCCATATTTGGGCTCACTGTGGGAGCCCGAATGATAACTTAGTTCAAAATAAGGAATTTTCTTTAAAAATCTTCTTCTTCGGATCCAGCAGTCGGAATGTTTTGACATTTGGTATGTAGCATCCTTAGGGGTGGGAGATTCAAGTTTGTTCAAGCCATGTCCCTAGGTCCATATTTGGGCTCACTGTGGGAGCTTGAATTGTAACTTAATTCGAAATGAGCAATTTTCTTAAAAAATCTTCTTCTTCAGATCCAGCAGTCGGAATGTTTTGATATGTGGTGTGTAGCATCCTTGGGGGGTGGGGGGGGGATTTAACTTTGTTAAAACCAAGTCTCTGGGTCCATGCTCACTGTGGGAGCTCGAATTGTAACTTAGTTCAAAATGAGGAATTTTCTTTAAAAATCTTCTTCAGATTCCGCAGTCGGAATGTTTTGATATTTGGTGTGCAGCATCCTTAGTGGGGTGAGATTCAAGTTTGTTAATGACAAGTCCCTGGGTTCATATATGGGCTCCCTGTGGGTGACCGAGTTACAACTTAGTTCAATATGAGGAATTTTCTTTAAAAATCTTCTTTTTTTTTTAGATCCACTGGTCAGAATCTTTGGATATTTGGTATAGGCTTTTCTAAGGAGGAGCAGATGCAACTTGTTGAAATCAGTTCTCTGGGTTGATATTTAGGCTACCATGTCAGGTGAGTGCCCTCAGGCCCCCTGGGGCCTCATGTTTTGTTATAGTATCAGTATTTCATTGAGTTTTGTTTCAATAAGAAAAAAACTGGAACTGAGGCTTGACTCTTTATTACAGCTGCTTTTGAAACCGAAACCGAGGCAAAATTGCACAACAAAACAGCTCGATTTTCAGTTCTGGGTAGGAACATCAGTCTGCAGCAGGGAATGAATTAATAATTGAAACTTGATTTATTTCAGATGGTGATAAATTTGGCCAGAAACTTATGGAGAGGATGAGATGGTAGAAGGTGTCAGGTGAAAGGAGTCGGGACTTGGGACGAATGAAGATGGGATGACTGGCATTAGAATGCAGAAGAAAGTGATAGTCAAGGTATTTGTATATTCTGTACATCATTTTCTGGGTAATAACAACAGGGTTTTCGCACCTCCTTGAACTCCTTGAATTTCAAAACCCCCTCCCAAGGACCTGGAAACTCCTTGAATTTTGAAGCACCTCCTGGAAACTCCTGAAATTTTGGAAAAATCGAGTTGGTTGCTCACAGGATTAATTCAACTCCTAACATTTTTAGCTCAGCTTTGGCGAAGCTTTTGTCATGGCCCGTCGTCCGTCTGGCCATCTGTCCATACGTCAACAATTGGATACGGCTCGGGCTAGAGGCCGTATTTATGAACTGATCTTTACGAAACTTCTTGGGTACCTTTGTTATGACTGTGGGACGAGAACAAGTGTTTTTGGGTGCGGTCCATATGAAAGCTCTGATTTGAATAATTTTTTATATGAATGTTTAGTACCATGGGATACATCACATATAATACGGGTTTTTTTCTCGTGCGTAAATTGTACAAATTAGACTAATTTTGATGTCTTTTGGTGTTACTTTCAGCACTGTAAGTGCAAATGCCAATAAGGCTCGGGCTAGAGGCCGTATTTATGAACCGATCTTTACGAAACTTCTTGGGTACTTTTGGTAGCACCATGGGACGAGAACAAATGTTTTTGGGTCCGGTCCGAAATTCAAGATTGCTGATGGCAGCCATTTTGTACAAAATTAGGCGCAATCAGTTTTTTGCACAGAAAGTGCTGATTTGAATATTTTTTTATGTGAATGTTTAGTACCATGGATACATCACATATAATACAGGTTTTTTTTCTCGTGCAGAACTTACACACAGTAAGTACACATGTCAATACGGCTTGGGCTAGAGTCTGTATTTATGAACTGATCTTCACGAAATGTCTTGGGTACCTTTGTTATCACCTTGGGACGAGAACAAGTGTTTCTGGGTGCGGTCTAAAATTCAAGATGGCTGCCAGTGGCCATTTTGTACCGAAATTAGGTATAATCAGTTTTTTGTACACAACTTCTATACGGCTCAGACTAGGGGCCATATGTATGAGCCAATCTTTACGAAATTTTTTGGGTACCTTTGTTATCACCATGGGATGAGAGCGAGTGTTTTTGGGTGAGGTCCAAAATTCAAGATGGCCGCCAGCAGCCATTTTGTACCAAAATTAGTGCAATCAGTCTTTTGTACAGAACTTTGAATAAATTTTTGTATGAAGGTTTAGTAACATGGAATACATCACATATTGTAAGGGGTTTTTTTTCGTGCAGAAATTATGCAAATTAGATGAACTTTTGATTTGTTCAGTGCTACTTACACAATGTAAGCATACATGTCAATACGGCTCAGGGTAGAGGCTGTATTTATGAACCGATCTTCACAAAACTTCTTGGGTACCTTTGCTATCACCTTGGGACGAGAATGAGTGTTTCTGGGTGCGGTCCAAAATTCAAGATGACTGCCAGTGGCCATTTTGTACCGAAATTAGGTCCAATCAGTTTTTAGCTCACCTGACTGAAAGTCAGGGTGAGCTTTTCTTATCACTCTTCGTCCGTCGTCTGTCGTCCGTCGTCCTGCGTGAAGGTGGTGTTTGAGCCTCGTTCTCCTAAACCACTGGCCACATTTTAATTAAATTTCATGTAAGTGGTGGTTATATAGGGGCATTTTGACTTTTATCCAAATTAGGTTTCGCGTCATTATGAGTAGAGGTGTGGGGAAAAAATGGCCAAATTTTTTGAAAATCTTCTTATGAACCACCAGTAGCAGAGACTTGATATGTGGTATACAGAGTCCTTTTGAGGTTTAGAATCAAGTTTGTTCAAGAGAAGTTTGTCGGGCATTATCCGCCTTCGTTATGGGAGGGGCAAAAATTTTGGCCACGCCTAAAATTTCTATTTTCTGAACCGTGAGGTCAATTTGAACCACATTTGATATGAGATGATAATGGGTCATAAGTAGTTGATTGATGCAAAAAAAAATTTTCTCATTGCCCCGTGGCAACCTCGGGAGCTAAAAATAGGAAAAACCTTAAAACTGCCATATCTCCAAAACTACACAGCACAGAGAATTCTTATTTTGTATAAAGCTTACTTTTATCCAGTAGAATAGAATGGTTAAAAAAAATCCCTATTGGTTTGATCACAAGGTACTTTTTTCTGAGTCAGCACTTTTTAACACTGTAGGCAATGGGAAAAAGGAAAAAGATTAAAAAATCTTCTTCTCCAGATCCAGCAGGCAGAATCTTTTGATATTTGGTATGTAACATTGTAGGGTGGATCTGATTCATGTTTGTTCAAATCGGCCCCCTGGGTTCATATTTGGGCTCAGTATAGGAGCCCGATTTCGAACTTAGTGCATTTCAGGCAAATTTCTTAAAAAATCTTCTTCTCCAGATCCAGCAGGCAGAATCCTTTGATATTTGGTATGCAACATTGTAAGGTGGATCTGATTCAAGTTTGTTCAAATCGGCCCCCTGGGTTCATATTTGGGCTCAGTATAGGAGCCCGATTTCGAACTTAGAGCATTTCAGGCAAATTTCTTAAAAAATCTTCTTCTCCAGATCCAGCAGGCAGAATCTTTTGATATTTGGTATGCAACATTGTGGGGTGGATCTGATTCAAGTTTGTTCAAATCGGCTCCCTAGATTCATATTTGGGCTCACTATAGGAGCTCGAATTCGAACTTAGTGCATTTCAGGCAAATTTCTTCAAAAATCTTCTTCTCCAGATCTAGCAGGCAGAATCTTTTCATATTTGGTACGCAACATTGTGGGGTGGATCTGATTCAAGTTTGTTCAAATCGGCCCCCTGGATTCATATTTGGGCTTCCTATAGAAGCCCGAATTCGAACTTAGTGCATTTCAGGCAAATTTCTTAAAAAATCTTCTCCAGATCCAGCAGGCAGAATTTTTTCATATTTGGTATGCAACATTGTGGGGTGGCTCTGATTCAAGTTTGTTCAAATCGGCCCCCTGGGTTAATATTTGGGTCAGCATAGGAGCCCGATTTCGAACTTAGTGCATTTCAGGCAAATTTCTTAAAAAATCTTCTTCTCCAGATCCAGCAGGCAGAATCTTTTGATATTTGGTATGCAACATTGTAGGGTGGATCTGATTCATGTTTGTTCAAATCGGCCCCCTGGGTTCATATTTGGGCTCAGTATAGGAGCCCGATTTCGAACTTAGTGCATTTCAGGCAAATTTCTTAAAAAATCTTCTTCTCCAGATCCAGCAGGCAGAATCCTTTGATATTTGGTATGCAACATTGTAAGGTGGATCTGATTCAAGTTTGTTCAAATCGGCCCCCTGGGTTCATATTTGGGCTCAGTATAGGAGCCCGATTTCGAACTTAGAGCATTTCAGGCAAATTTCTTAAAAAATCTTCTTCTCCAGATCCAGCAGGCAGAATCTTTTGATATTTGGTATGCAACATTGTGGGGTGGATCTGATTCAAGTTTGTTCAAATCGGCTCCCTAGATTCATATTTGGGCTCACTATAGGAGCTCGAATTCGAACTTAGTGCATTTCAGGCAAATTTCTTCAAAAATCTTCTTCTCCAGATCTAGCAGGCAGAATCTTTTCATATTTGGTACGCAACATTGTGGGGTGGATCTGATTCAAGTTTGTTCAAATCGGCCCCCTGGATTCATATTTGGGCTTCCTATAGAAGCCCGAATTCGAACTTAGTGCATTTCAGGCAAATTTCTTAAAAAATCTTCTCCAGATCCAGCAGGCAGAATTTTTTCATATTTGGTATGCAACATTGTGGGGTGGCTCTGATTCAAGTTTGTTCAAATCGGCCCCCTGGGTTAATATTTGGGTCAGCATAGGAGCCCGATTTCGAACTTAGTGCATTTCAGGCAAATTTCTTAAAAAATCTTCTTCTCCAGATCCAGCAGGCAGAATCTTTTGATATTTGGTATGCAACATTGTAGGGTGGATCTGATTCAAGTTTGTTCAAATCGGCCCCTGGGTTCATATTTGGGCTCAGTATAGGAGCCAGATTTCGAACTTAGTGCATTTCAGGCAAATTTCTTAAAAAATCTTCTTCTCCAGATCCAGCAGGCAGAATCTTTTGATATTTGGTATGCAACATTGTGGGGTGGATCTGATTCAAGTTTGTTCAAATCGGCTCCCTAGATTCATATTTGGGCTCACTATAAGAGCTCGAATTCGAACTTAGTGCATTTCAGGCAAATTTCTTAAAAAATCTTCTTCTCCAGATCCAGCAGGCAGAATCTTTTCATATTTGGTATGCAACATTGTGGGGTGGATCTGATTCAAGTTTGTTCAAATCGGCTCCCTAGATTCATATTTGGGCTCACTATAGGAGCTCGAATTCGAACTTAGTGCATTTCAGGCAAATTTCTTAAAAAATCTTCTTCTCCAGATCCAGCAGGCAGAATCTTTTCATATTTGGTATGCAACATTGTGGGGTAGATCTGATTCAAGTTTGTTCACTATAGAAGCTCGAATTCGAACTTAGTGCATTTCAGGCAAATTTCTTCAAAAATCTTCTTCTCCAGATCCAGCAGGCAGAATCTTTTCATATTTGGTATGCAACATTGCGGGGTGGATCTGATTCAAGTTTGTTCAAATCAGCCCCCTGGATTCATATTTGGGCTCACTATAGAAGCTCGAATTCGAACTTAGTGCATTTCGGGCAAATTTCTTCAAAAATCTTCTTCTCCAGATCCAGCAGGCAGAATCTTTTCATATTTGGTATGCAACATTGTGGGGTGAATCTGATTCAAGTTTGTTCAAATTGGCCCCCTGGATTCATATTTGGGCTTAATATAGAAGCCCGAATTCGGACTTGGTGCATTTCAGGCAAATTTATTAAAAAATCTTCTTCTCCAGATCCAGCAGGCAGAATCTTTTGATATTTGGTATGCAATATTGTGGGGTGGATCTGATTCAAGTTTGTTCAAATCGGCTTCCTAGATTCATATTTGGGCTCAATATAGAAGCTCGAATTCGAACTTAGTGCATTTCAGGCAAATTTCTTAAAAAATCTTCTTCTCCAGATCCAGCTTCAGAATCTTTTCATATTTGGTAAGCAACATTGTGGGGTGGATCTGATTCAAATTTGTTCAAATCGGCCCCCTGGGTTTATATTTGGGCTCAACATAGGAGTCCAAATTTGAACTTAGTGCATTTCGGGCATATTTCTTAAAAAATCTTTTTCTCCAGATCCAGAAGGTAGAATCTTTTGATATTTGGTATGCAACATTGTGGGGTGGATCTGATTCAAGTTTGTTCAAATCGGCCCCCTGGATTCATATTTGGGCTCACTATAGAAGCCCGAATTCGAAATTAGTGCATTTCAGGCAAATTTCTTAAAAAATCTTCTTCTCCAGATCCAGCAGGCAGAATCTTTTGATATTTGGTATGCAACATTGTGGGGTGGGTCTGATTCAAGTTTGTTCAAATCGGCCCCCTGGGTTTATATTTCGGCTCAGTATAGGAGCCCAAATTTGAACTTTGTGCATTTCAGGCAAATTTCTTTGAAAATCTTCTCAAGATCCAGCAGGCAGAATCTTCTGATATTGGGTATGCACCATGCTTAGGGGGGTGAGATTCAAGTTTGTTCAAGCCAAGTCCCTGGGTTCATATTTGGGCTCACTGTGGTAGCCCGAATTATAACTTAGTTCAAAATGAGGAATTTTCTTTAAAAATCTTCTTCAGATCCAGCAGTCAGAATGTTTTGATATTTGGTATGCAGCATCCTTAGGGGGTGAGATTCAAGTTTGTTCAAGCCATGTCCCTAGGTCCATATTTGGACTGACTGTGGGAGCTCGAATTGTAAGTTAGTTCAAAATGAGGAATTTTCTTTAAAAATCTTCTTCTTCAGATCCAGCAGTCGGAATGTTTTGATATTTGGTGTGCAGCATCCTTAGGGGGGTGAGATTCAAGTTTGTTAAAGCCAAGTCCCTGGGTTCATATATGGGCTCCCTGTGGGAGCCTGAATTATAACTTAGTTCAATATGAGGAATATTCTTTAAAAATCTTTTTTTTTTTAGATCCACTGGTCAGAATCTTTGGATATTTGATATAAGCTTTACTTACGAGGAGCAGATGCAACTTGTTGAAATCAATTCTCTGGGTTGATATAAATTTAGGCTACTATGTCAGGTGAGCGCCCTCTGGCCCCTTGGGGCCTCTTGTTTGTCACAAGTTCTATACAGCACGTATTTATGAACTGATCTTCACAAAACTTCTTGGGTACCTTTGTTTTCACCTTGGGTCAGGAACGAGTGTGTTTTGGGGTACCTTTGTTATCACTGTGCTATGAGAACAAATATTTTGGGGTTCAGTCAGACTCACTCTGGGACTCAGAGTTCTTTTCTAGTTTAGCATCTAACTGTCGCTCCACTTTTACAATACTTTACCTATACATTTGTTACAGGCAACAGTCAGTATTTATGTACAGACCGTTACAATACTTTATATGTACCTTTGTTATCAGGTCATTACCTAGATGTTTGTCATTGCTGTGTCACATACTATACATGTACATGTCTTTGTCTTGACAAGTTGAGCCACATTGTCATTGACACTTTCATTCCTTCTTCCCAATACATTGTTGCTTTATACTCCTTGAAAACCCTTGAATTTCACCCAGCTGACTCCTGGAAACTCCTTGAAAAATTGATCTGAACCTCCTGACATTCACTTCTCAATTTGGTGCAGGAACCCTGAACAATACAAAAGAATACAAAAGAATCTAATTCTGTAATTCATTTGGTCAACCAGATTTGTTCAAATATATTCCTTTTTGTCTATCAGGTCGGCAGAATATAATTTATTTATTGATGTTTAAGGTCACATATTTATGCACAATGGCTAATCATGACCGTGACAGTTTTACGGGTGGAGGAAGCCGGAGTACCCGGAGAGAACCACCGAGCAACGACGAGCAGCTGCCAGCTCCCCAACATCGTAACTCCGCACTGCAGCACAGGCAGGGTTAGATTGGTTGAAGACATGCGTAGCATCGATGTGCAGTACGCCTTAGTACACGGCGTCATCGTGCCCCCACGCGGGCAATGGAGATGAAGTGTCTTGCCCAAGGACACAACGCGCTTGCCACAGGTGGTATTCGAACCGAGGACCTCTCTGCTTGCAGCCTGCACCTCTACCTACTGAGCCACCGTGCTCCCAGCAGAATATAAGCGATTGATCATTTTGTTTGCCTCAACAGAAATATGTTGATCACTTTTTTTTCATTTACATTACAAGACCTTGGACAAATAATCGAATTGCTCTCTCCATGTTCATAGCTTAACTTTTCCAGATCATGATCTATTTCATGATGATTAATGATTAACTGATAAGGATTTGTGAGTTCCGATATCAGATAGTAGCATGTTCAAGAACGCATAGTATAGGGTTAATTTTACAGTCAACTTTTACAGTATAGTCAGGTTGATTGGCTCATTGACCCGAAGAGCATGTTACTGTGTGTATCAAAATAAAAATACGATGTCGGCGGAAACAATTTAACATCATGACATTTTTGATAAATGATCAAAGACTCCACATTGTTAACTTGTTTCTGCTGATGTTGTATTTCATAGAGTCATCACATGACATGTGGCGGTGCATCATGAGCAGCTATCAAGGGGAAAATCAAATCAATCAATGAGATTAGACAAATCATGATTGCTGGAAATCATTGTGCAACTTAATAATAACACTTTGGCCATCCGCTTATCAAGCTTGTTACTACTTGCAGGAGATTGGGTATTAAACATAAATACGAACAGTTTTGATCCTGTGGTGTTCCATAAAACAATTGACATGAACCGATTTTCAAACTCTTCTACCGATGGTCAGTCGATGGCTTAAAACCGGCCGAGATCAGATGTGATTGCCAATAATCAGTTAATCACTAATGACGATATTTCTTGTATTTGGGCTTTAGTGATGTGAGACACTGTTGGAAAGGGTTCTCGACATCATAGCATGTCATCAGCATAATGAATGGAAGTAAAGAAATGGGTATTCCAGATTTCTCTGCTCACCTTTATTTTTGATTTGTGCAGTTCTGTCAATGATAGTATCGTTATCCCCCGCCGACGAACTTTGTCCGCTTAACTCCTCCTACAGTTTTCAGTGGATTTTTACGAAACTTTGTCAGAAGTATCATTATCAAGTGTTGATGTGCATGTGGTCACAAATTTGCGATGCGACAAATTTTGCATGGTTACGGTCCTTGGAAATACTAAAGTTTTCATCTCAAAGGCTTGTCCACATAACTCCTCCTACATTTTTAGCTTAACTTGACAAAGTCAAGATAATCAATTGCCATCACGCGAGCGGAAGTCTGTTCACATTTTCCTTTAGCACAGGTTACACCCCGGAGTTCTTATTCGATCATCACAAAATTTCATAGGCAGGTTTGGAGTAATGTCTAGATGAGAACTCCCCTTTTGGTCGCGATCAGTCCACTCAGATGGCTGCCCGAGACCAAAACCTGCAAACCTTTAGCACAGTCTACAGGTCGTATTTATGAAGGGATTTCATTATAACTTGGTAGGAGGCCTCTGTATAATATCCAGATGAGAACGTCCCCTTTTGGTCATGATCTGTCATCCGTGACGG
Organism: Pictodentalium vernedei; assembly: GCA_031216915.1. Taxonomy (NCBI): domain Eukaryota; kingdom Metazoa; phylum Mollusca; class Scaphopoda; order Dentaliida; family Dentaliidae; genus Pictodentalium; species Pictodentalium vernedei. The sequence continues at coordinate 437,174,635 of CM062292.1, forward strand.
CTGCCCAAGCCCGAAACCAAAAAAAAACTTTTTTTTATCACAGTCTGCAGGTCATATTTAATATGGAAGGATTTCATTGTAACTTGGTAGGATGAGACTGTATGATGTCTAGATGAGAACGACCCCTTTTGGTCTCGATCGGCCAACCGTGATGGTTGCCCGAGCCCAAAACCACGCAGTCTACAGGTCATATTTATGAAAGGATTTCATTGCAACTTGGTAGGATGACTCAGTATAATATCTAGATGAGGACATCCCCTTTTGGTTGCGATTGGTCAACCATGATGGCTACACGAAGCCCAAAAACCCTTAGCATAGTCTACATGCTGTATTTATGAAAGGCTTTTATTGTAACTTGATATGATGACTCGTTTTGGAATAATTTCACTGTAACTTTCATTGACATACATTAACTGTGAGGGCCATAAACATTCACTGTGAGGACCACATTAAACCCACCCCTTAATTCATTATACCCCCTGCAAACAAAGTTTGGGGGGGTGGGGGGTGGTATATAGGAATCACCCTGTCTGTCCGTCTGTCCATCCTTATAAGCGCAACTCCTCCTAAACCGTTTGAAGAATTTTCATGAAACTTTACACAATGGAAGAACTCCATATGAAGATGTGCATGAAGCAGTATAATTCCGTTCTGACATTTCTAAGGGGAAATAATCTAACTTATACATTTCAGTTGCTACATCATATGGTTGTGTCCTCGTAAGCGTAACAACTGAGGCACGGGGGGTATCACTTTGTGAGCTTGCTCACAGTACCTCTAGTTAGCACAGTCTACACCTCGTATTATTTTGAAGGAAAACGTAGCATACAGAGAACAGAAATGGACATTTCCCAGTTATCACAATTCCTGTCTTATTTCATAATCCTTTCATAAACATTGAACATTATCCTTTTCATCAAACACAACACACAGACAAGTTAAGCTACAGTGTCATTGACACTTTCTTTTTTTATTGCAGGAGTAGGGTGTGTATTAAAATTGCTGATAAATGGATTGAACATCGAGATGCATGTAATGATTTGCTTATTAATCTTAATAAGGGCGACATTTCAGATGATATAAAGATTAGTTGTCTGGAAGAAAAATCGAAATCAAGTAGAAGTCGATGGCAGTACATGTAAGTAGTTTTATTTATTCAATTTTTTATTTCATTCCAAATCTTTGATTGCCTTATTTCATTTGTCTGTTTGCAGTAACACTGAAGCTTGTGGCTCACCAAGTCACAAGAATCCAGCAATAATGTGGGGCTTCCATATTCATTTTCTTTTGGCTCCTCTCTGACAAAGTCAGCAGCTTTTCTAATACCAACTTATTATCAAGTTGTCTTGTCATCCATCCATCTTCTGTCCATTGTCAACATTTGCTTTTTCTGGTCCACAATTTCCATACTACTTCTCACAACATGATAAAACTTCTAACACATAAATATCATCAGTATATGGTGTGTCATGCACCATATTTGAATTCCAAACGATCACAAGTGAAATCAAATAACAACATCCCATGGATCCACAACAAAGTAAAAAATAAAAAAAAATATTGGTGTTTAAGGTCACATACTTATGCACAATGGCTAATCATGACCGTGACAGTTTTACGGGTGGAGGAAGCCGGAGTACCCGGAGAGAACCACCGAGCAACGACGAGCAGCTGCCAGCTCCCAACATCGTAACTCCGCACAGCAGCACAGGCAGGGTTAGATTGGTTGAAGACATGTGCACCATCGATGTGCAGTACCCTTAGTACACAGCGTCATCGTGCCCCCATGTGGACAATCAGGGTTAAGTGCCTTGCAACGCGGAAGTCCGAAACGATCGATCAGACGTGCACCCATCCGAGGACTAATCGGGCTTGATGTTGCTTAACTTCGGTGATCTGACGAGAACATATGTGACACAAGTCCAAGAAGTAAATCTATTGCATGTATATGTTATTCTACTACTTGAACCGCCAAACCTTATTTCAAAAGAGTAGATGTACGATTATCATATATTCCTTTCAATACAGTGGCTAAGTTACCATATTTAACATCGAAACAGAAATGGTGTTTTACCACACAGTTAGTTCAACTTTGCCATTAACCCTTTATCCAACATAACGGTTAAAGCCGGCCAGCACTATTCACAAAAGTCAACAATCAATTTTCATTTTTTGTCTCAAAAAAATAGGTTATGACCCCTGATTGGAACGAGCTCGACAAGCTCATTCCAATGAGGGTGTCATAACCTATGTTTTTGAGACAAAAATGAAAAAAAAAAATTAGTTTTTCAACAATTTTGTTTGCAATTGTTGTCTGCTTTTCAGGTAAGGTAAAGGGTTAAATCAAAATCCTCTGGAAAAAAACAAAGTCTATAAGAGCACAAAGAAAAGTAAAAGTTATCTCCTGACAACTTTTCTAGGCGACATTGGGCTTAGTCGTCCTCATGGCTGGTCCCTGCACTCATGCATCTTACTCATATTCATGCCTGTAACACGGCTATTTTGGAATTAGTTTGCCGGGATGCTGTGTTGATCACAAGCCATTCCCTTTCTGAAGGGCAGGGTGCTGCTTTTCAGTCCACTTCTTTGATGGGTCCGCGACTATTAAGTCATTCCATGGCAACGGTCTGGGATGACGTCCTGCGTCATTCCAAAGACCAGCTGCTGCTTCACCAGCTTGATCCGTCTTCTGTTGGAGGCCGGGGCCATTTCAAGCCTAACAAATATTTGCAGGTCTGTGTTTTTCAGAATTTGGCATAACCCCTTTACTGTTCGGCTGATTTGAGACTTGGTAACACATTGTTTGTTCTCCTAAATCTGACATAGGTAACCCATGTCGATGACGTAACCAAAATATTTATTATACCCACAATGGAGCTTTGTTTTTTTATTATACCCCACGCAACAAAGTTTCGGGGGTATAATGTTTTTGACTGGTCCCTCCGTCAGTCTGTCAGTCAGTCCTACTTGTTTTCCGGACTTTTTTTCTACACACTTCTAGATTTTGAGCTGATTTTTGGTATGTGAGTCTAACATGGTGGCCTACAGATCAAGTTTGCATTTTGTTCCGCTCCACTGATTTTTACCAAAATTACGGCCCTTGGACTCTGAAAAATTCATCAAAACTACAGTATTTTTATACTGTACCAATGACCCAGACTTAGCTGGTGCTAACTCTAACAAAACCAGGGCCAAACACAAATTTTGCCCCCCAATCCCCAAAATTTGCATCCAAAACCAAAAGAAATCATGTCCTATAGGACCTCCATACTTTGCCCCTACTGCGCATGCGCAGTGTCAAGGACGTTCCGAAATTGGCGCCAATTATCATTCTCTGTTTGGCCCTTCATCAGTCAACATCTCACTGATCTTTGTGCTTGTAAATCTCAGTTTAAAGGATGCCAGACACGTAATTATTGGAGAAATGGTGATTCTAAGGAGGATATAGAAGGAGGAGAGAAAAAAGGAGTGACAAAAAATAATCAGGGCTGTACTTAAAAATTTTTATGAAATTATGTTAAGTTGCCTATTTTCGAGGCATGGGCCTCTTGTTGTCATTCTTGCTAAAAAGTTGCACTGCTTATTCAGTGTTTCCTCTCCCGTGGCCTTCTAAGTCCCCCCTTGCAATTCTCCCATGCTTTTGGCATATTTTGAGAAAGTTCATTTCTAAAATTCTCTTGGGAGAGTTGCTTGGTTACAGAATGTTTTCTGTTATTTTCCCCATAGTTACGTTTTCACCCATGGGTGTATAAACGTTGTGTTCTGCATCTTCCATCTGATGTTCTGCAGATTCTCCCTTGGGAGTCTCTGTCTTGCATCAGATAGAGTGTAATTTTGATGACTGATTTTGGGCCAGTTTTTTCAGTGCCTGGAGTCATGTTTTCTGGTGTTTTACACTGTTTGTTTACATTGGCAACAGCCTTTTTTGAGGGGGGCTGTTTGCCTTTGGTGTAGTTTATCTCACTATAAGATACATTTCTATTATCTGTAAGTGTCGCATTAATTATTTAATATAAATTTAAAATTTTTGACCACACTTAGCCATCGGATCCATCGGGGCTCAACGTTACTTTTCAGAAACTTGGGCTTCGCTGAAAAAATATTTTTCAAAAATTATTTTGATTTGCAATTGTTTTTTCATTATTAATGGATCATGTTATTATGTATCTTTGTGTCAGGGGTTTGTGCGAGTAACTAGGACTTGTTGTTGACTTTTCACAATGAAAGGATATTGTTCAAATTGTAATAGGAAGAAATCTTCCTCTGACTTTCATGATCTTTGTATTAATTGTAGTCAGTGTTCTCGCACTAATCCCTGTTCTATTTGTCAATATTGGGATGACAAACATTGGAAACGTGTGTTAGGGCTGGGCGGTTTTGAAATTTGCATTTCGGTTCGGTTTCGGTTTCGGTTTTGTACAAAAACTCGGTTTTCGGTTCGGTTTTCGGTTTTTCATAATATATTGTAGAAATCCACATTTTAGAGGGTAATGTACACATAAAATCTGTCTGTATTTGTCATCCAAGTCATGAGGCTCATATAGCGAGTTGAGTCATTCGGGTTAATCAGTGTTCACCACTCTTCTCAGCAAATGGACATAATGTGTTGGGCTGCTGTAGTGGGCAACAGTGGTGGAGCGGTGGAGCCATGAGGTATCTACTATCTAGGGAGACCAGCCCCCCCCCCCCCCCCCCACCCTCCACTCAAAATCCCACTTGCTTCTTCCATCCCCAAATTTGAAAAAAATATTTTTGATTTCCTGCCCTCAGTACAAGTACAGTACCCTCAGTCCTGAGATCCCCCCCCCCCCCCCAAAAAAAAAAAATCTCCACTAGCATGGTCCACAGGATTTCAAACCATGGCTCCACCACTGGTGGGAGCTGCCTTGTTCTGTCAGTGAGATTTGGGACCTTGTCAAGACAAGATGCAGAAATTCACAAGAAAAGCTACATTTTAGCAAAAATCAACATTTCCTTATTTTTTATGGAGTCGCAATGCTCTCACCCTGGTTTTGGTGGATAATGTGCAATTGTTGTGCTTATTTCGGTAATTATCACATCGCTTGAAAATAGACGTGCCCCGTGTTTCTTGATGGTTCCTGTTTCAAATGACAGTGGAATAAGAGAAACACAAATCATATTTTTTCTGATTTTGATAACTATTGTTGAAGTAAGTCGTGATATACGAATCAGTTTTATTGGTAACTCACTCCAATGCTTTCACAATATCTCTCTTAATTTCGACTGTAGATGTTCGTTTTTTACTTTGATTCTGCCCAAACATAGAAATTGGGCGAAATGGGCGGTGCCAAGGCAAAGATATTACCAACTTTACTTTGCCCTCTTGGCTTATCCCTGCGTTGATTTCATCTTATTCAAGACAGGCGATTGATGATTTTGAAGGGAGGGGAGACTGCTGCATAATGGGGGTTGAAAGAAAGTTTGCAATATTGCATCTTGCGATTTGTTGTGTTTACAAAATACACATGGTCATGACACGTGTTGATTATAACATCTTCGTATTGGGAATGCAGCGTGTGTACATGACAGACCTGCAGTACTGCGCGATTCCTTAAAGTAAGTTCGAATAGTATACAAACAATTCCCAATAAGTTTTAAAAAAACTTTCAATAGTTACCTGCCATCCATTTAATTGGATGTGTTCTATTTTAATTTAACCATTTTATTGTTGACAAAAAACATAACTGCCAATGCGCAGCGTTATCTCTGAGCATGTGACTTCAGAGAACGTGCCAGTGGTCGGTTAATTAACATAATTTACTCGTCATTTTTCCCATGTGAACTTTGAGGTTTTAAAACTCAATAAATGTTATGTTTACCACCAATCTAATTTACAAGGTGCTGTACGCAGATGATTTTAGGTCAAAGGTAATTTATAATACTTTTACACCACATATTGTCAGGTAACTTGCAATACCTCTTTGGTCGAATATGCCCGGTTCAGTAAATTTACTTAACAATTCTTGAATTGCATGTGTGGATTTTTACGTACGACTTTTTAATTTTTCATATTCCATCTGCTGGTGGTTCTGTAGATATTGTTTAAGATACAATAAATTTGCTACCACTATTTGTGGGGGGAGGGTGGGGGGATTTGTTGTCAGTCCTCTCGAAGTAAGCATAAATGGCACAGCATTTACCTTTGCCTGACATTTAAGCCTTTGGCGTGCTGAAAGCAAGTGATTGAGTGGTCATAAACTTAACCAATTCTGGGAAATTTATTGAAACCGAAAGTCTCGGTTTTTTGTTAAGGCGGCGGTTCGGTTTCGGTTTAAAAAAAAAAACCGAACCGAACCGAAAAAACCGATAAACCGCCCAGCCCTAACGTGTGTCACGGTATGTTGTTTCTGGAGAAAGGGCAATGCCGGCTCTTTCTCCGCAAGGTCACTCTACTCTCTCAGTTTCTATTTCAGAGGAACAAGAACAGGGTGATGTTTCCATGTTATCTTCCGCAAGTGCGCTTCCGTCATCACAAATGAATACAGAGCTAGCGGCAAAAGTGCTCATGGAGATTAAACAAATGTCGTCCGCTAGCTCGCCCGGTGTAGCGTCCATTCACCGAATGGTTCGGCAGCCGGGTTCGTCCGATGCGGTCCAGGAGGAAATGTTGGGTGATGCGAGCACTATAAACATTCAACGTGCACACCCAGTGACGGCGGATAGTAGGCGAGATCGGAGGAAGCCTTTGAGTCCGGTTCCTAGCTCGTCCAGGTCCAGCCGGGCCGCGAGCGAGAGAGGCCCCTCTCTCGTACAACAACATCTGGGACCAGATGTTGTGGTACAAAATGTGTCGCAAGCGGAGCATACGTCCGTCGCTCGGGACGCTCCGTTGTATAGGCAGTCCGCGGAGACTGCTCAGGCTTCTTCTTCTCGTCAGCGCACACGACCGCACCTTGGCTGCGTGACTGCCGATATCTTACCAGCTTCGCCGATCAGGGATTCTTCGGCGACCAGGTCACACCATCCGGCAGCCAGGGACACGAGGCCGATGGACTCCGGACGTTCGCATAGAAAAAGTATGCGGGAGCCATCAGATGCGGAGCTGCCCTCGGCGAAGCAGCGAAAGACTGCGCCTCCGCAGGTCTCGATGCCGGACGTACTTGTGCAGATAGCACAACTTATCGCAGCATCCCAGCAGCCGACAGAAACGGTGTCGGATCGGGAATTATCCGACGGCGTTGGGTTGGTACGCTCCGCCGAAGCATTGGGGGCGGACGACCGGGAGCATCATGAGGTCCGACCGGATGGTGAAAGGGATACGGATGATTTGGAGCTATCCCTTTCGGAACAACATAAAGCTGCCGTGGACTTCATCCGGCACTTTCTCCCTCAAGTTGTTCCGTCGGACCATACTGCTGCGGTTCCGGACAAGAGGATTATAGCGTCATTGGACTCTGAATTTTTTTAGCGGTTCAGGGACATCGCTCCCAAGTTTCCGTCGCAGTCCAATAATGTTGCAAGAACATTTGAATTATTGAACGACGCTATATTTAAACTTGCTTCCAAAACGGGGAAAGCAGGTTTCTTGTCCGCCAATACTCTCAACCTGCCTTTCATTAGTGCAAGGAATAAATTCGACAGGGCAGGACAGGGTATTCCGAGAGTTCCTCTGCGTATGGACGACGAGGAAGAAGACTTTGAGCTATCATTACCGTCGTCGGCTTCTATTCCAACCGCGGTGTTGGAAACAGCTATTTCGTCTAACAGAGCCAGTTTAGATGCATTATCTTACGCAGATCACCTTACTAAGGCGTTATCACTGCGCCTTCAAGGGAAAGAATTTCAGGATATACAATCCTCTTTAAGACTTCTTTCAAGGGCAGTAGCTTATTCCACGTGTAACTCCGCCCTTTCAGTGGCAAACCTGGAGTTGGTTAGACGTGACGCAGCCCTAGCTACATCCACACTCGTGGATACTAAGGTGAAGAACTCTCTCAGAGTCACTTCGGTCTCCGGAGAACTTCTCTTTGACGGCAAGCTTTCTGCTATTTATGATAAAATTACAAAGAAAGCTTCGGATTCTCTGTTGTTCAAATCTGCTTCTAAGAAGTCGGATACGGCAGACAAGAATAAGACAGGCACTTCTGGGTCTAATGCGCCCAAGAGAGGTTCCTATAGAGGTTCCGGTGCGTCCTCTTGGTCTTATTCGAGAGACCGTCAAGGTAGCGACTCACGTTCGGGACGTCCTTCGGGCCGGGACAACCGGTCGGACGCCCCGAGGTCGACGGGATGAGGTGTGGGTCGTGGAGGACGTTGTTTCTCCTACCGCAGGCCTCGCAGGTCCAGGAGGTGATGGCTTAAACCTCTATCGCGTACCGGTTGGCGGAAGGTTGTCGAGCTTTTCACAAGAATGGGCGTCGATTAGGGACGACCCTTGGGTGAGAGGAGTGACTTCGGAAGGTCTAAAGATATCCTTCAAACGAAAGCCTCCATTAACTCGAAGTCCAAAGTGGACTCAACTTCCGTCAAATCCGCAGAAAAGAGACTCTATTATCAGAGGTGCAGTCTCTTTTAATGAAGAACGCGGTAGAGGTCGTAGAAAACCAGGAGACTCCGGGATTCTACAGCCATCTGTTTCTGGTTCCGAAACCAGACGGCTCGTTCCGTCCAGTCATAGATTTGAGCTGGATAAACAAGCTGATCGTCGCTCCGAAGTTTTATATGGAGACGATTCGGTCGGTCAGAGCGAGTATTCGGGTGAACGATTATGCAACAAGCATAGATCTCAAAGATGCATACTTTCACGTCATGATACATCCGACATTCAGAAAGTATCTACGCTTCGCAGTCCTAGGAGTGGTGTATCAATTCCGGGCGATGTGCTTCGGATTGAATCTAGCACCCTGGGCTTTCACTCGGGTAATGAACTCGGTAATGATCTATTTCCGAGCTCATTCGTCTGCAGTAACGTCGGCCTACCTGGACGACATTCTTCAGAGGTACGGCAACGAGTTAACGCTTCAGAACGATGTTCAGAATCTACTTCTATTGCTCCGACGTCTCGGTTTTATAGTAAACGAGGAGAAGTCGGATCTGGTGCCGTCCAAGTCATTCACACATCTGGGAATGAGCTTCGAGACGCACAACAATCTCGTTCGTCTGCCGTTAACCAGAGCGAAATTAGTCAGTTGTTACGCTCGCTATTGTCTGCACGCAGACAAAGTCACAGTGAGAGAATTTATGAGACTGATAGGTCTGTGCGGAGCCGCTGCGGATCTCATTCCGATGGGGCGGTTACGCACGCGTCCTCTCCAAATTTTCTTGACTCAGAATTGGAGTGTGAAAATTCATTCGCTCGACATAGACGTTCTCTTGTCAGATCAAGTGAAACAAGAGATTCAGACTTCGGCAAACATTCAGTGGTTAACTCAGGGAGTTCCGCTGCAGTTGCCGGATCCGAGTTTTACCATTATGACGGATGCCAGTCAAACAGGTTGGGGTACATCATTGATCCCAACGGATTCGAGATGCCAGGGTCTTTGGGATCCGCAATTCCTGGGCAAGCACATAAACATCAAGGAAATGATGTCAATTTGGCTTGCGTTACGTCATTGGATGGACATTATTCACAATGCTCATGTCCAAATCCTATCCGACAATACGACAGTAGTGGCGTATATACGGAATCAGGGAGGCACTCATTCCGTTCCGTTGTTCAATCTAACGGAAAGAATTCTGTTTGCGCTAGAACATCAGGTTCTTCTTTCGGTCCGTCACATACCGGGTCGTCTGAATGTGCTAGCAGACTCCCTTTCACGAAAGGGTCGCTTGTTGCCGTCGGAGTGGACTCTCAACAAACAAGCATTCAATCAGATTTGCTGCCAATGGGAACGGCAATGATAGACTTATTTGCGACACATCTCAACAATCAGTTGCAGACATATGTGTCTCCGTGTCCGGATCCAAGAGCATTTGCAGTAGACGCTCTGTCGATCCCTTGGGACGGAATGATAGGATATGCGTATCCTCCAGCTCCGTTAATTCAGCAAGTATTGCTAAAGATAAAACAATCTCAATGCAAGATTCTGTTGGTAGCTTCTCTGTCTCCACAGAGACCGTGGATAAATCTACTCAGGTGTCTGTTGTGGGACCTACCGCGAAAGCTTCCTCCACGGGAGGATCTTCTTTCGCAGGGGAAATCGCGTCAACTCCATCACAACTCGCATGGTCTCAACCTTCACGGTTTTCCGTTGTGCGGTCCTTCTTGCATGGCAAGCACTTTACAGGACGAGCAGTGGACGCGATTTCTAACTGTAGGAGGACCTCCTCTTCGCTAAACTATGCGGCTAAGTGGAAGGTTTTTCGTCGTTGGTGTAGGGATCATTCTGTAGATATTTTCGATCCCTCTATACCAGACATTGCAAACTTTCTAGTATACTTGTTTGACGAAATCAAACTGCAGCCTGTTACTATTAAGGGTTATAGGTCTATGTTATCTGATACCTATGCACATCATGATAGTTTACAAATTGGATCTAATGTCTCTTTATCTAAGTTGGTTAGAAACTTCTCGATAAATAGACCCAGAACTCTTAGGTTAATTCCTAAATGGAATTTAGCTTGGGTTCTTCTTAAATTGAAGGAAAAGCCATTTGAACCTCTTGGGACAGTAGATTTCAAATTCTTATCTTATAAGACAGCTTTTCTCTTAGCTTTCTCTTCTGCTAGAAGAGTCAGTGAGCTTCATGCACTGTCGGTGGATGATTCTCACTATCGTAGTGTCGGGAACACTATCACCTTCACTACTAATGTGGGTTTTTTAGCTAAGAATCAGGCTCCTAATAAATATCCGGAACCTATTGTTATTAAGGCTCTTCCGTCTTCAGACGGGCGTAGGCCTTTACTCTGTCCTGTTAGAGCGTTACGTATCTATAAACAGAGATCTCAGTTTATCAGAAAGGGACGGAAACGTTTCTTTCTGTCTTTGATGCCTAATAGAAGGGACATTTCGGTCCATTCTAATGCTAGATGGATTCATTTAACTATCCGTACTGCTTATGAGAGTTTATCTTCTTCTCAGCAGTCTGTGCTTAAGATTTCCGCTCATGAAGTAAGAGCTCTTGCTACCTCTTGGGCTTATGCTAATAGTATTGCTATTACAGATTTAATGAAGGCTGCTTATTGGTCTCAGCCATCCACATTCACAAATTTTTATCTCAGAAATGTTGAGTCCATTTCTGGAGACCTGCATTGTTTAGGTCCGTTATCTGTTGCTCAGAATGTCGTCCACTAAACAGTTGCAACTATAGTTATGCAGGCTTTCTGTTCCGGCAGTGACTCCGTCCGGCTGCCCTCTTCGCTCTGGGCTATTTGACCCAGGGCAAGGGGAAAGGGGGGGGGGGAGGGTGTTCCCTTAGGTCACCTGCTTTATAGTGAAAAGCAAGGGAATGCCTCCTCCAAAGTCAGTATTTCTGAGTCGCTTCCGGGATGGTTTTAAAGTGTAATATTAATGTTAAAATTCATTCATGTCATATTTTTAAAGTGTAGCTCGGTGTGAAGCATTTGTATATGTCAAGTGTCAAACGGGCTTTAATATACAATACTCGGACACTTTTAAAAGATTATAAAGAGTCTCAATTCTCTGGACTAACTTTATTTATTGGCTTACTTTAAAAATAATTAGTATAAGGGTTATACTGGATGTTAATAGAGAACATGAATGTTATTGTGCTCAATTATAAAGGGTATTGTATCTTTCTAATTTAATATTAAATAAGAAAGATACATGTAAAGCCTAATACTCCTTTTCTCCTTAAGGGGTTGCCTCTATATTATATAGTTGAGCTTATTGGATTTTCCTCTATGTCCTAGGCCCTCCAGCCTTTTTACTATTCAGCTAAGTCTGGGTCATTGGTACAGTATAAAAATGTTAAAAAATTTATAGTAATTTATATATTTTTTATACTTACCAATGACCCAGACGGGGATGGCCCTCCCAGGAGTTGGGAAATCTTGCCTCCCCGCTGAGTACATAGCGCTGACCAGGCACTGCCAGTAAGAATGATAATTGGCGCCAATTTCGGAACGTCCTTGACACTGCGCATGCGCAGTAGGGGCGAAGTATGGAGGTCCTATAGGACATGATTTCTTTTGGTTTTGGATGCAAATTTTGGGGATTGGGGGGCAAAATTTGTGTTTGGCCCTGGTTTTGTTAGAGTTAGCACCAGCTAAGTCTGGGTCATTGGTAAGTATAAAAAATATATAAATTACTATAAACTTTTTAACTTTCCGGACTTTTTTTCTACACGCTTCCTGATATTGAGCTGATTTTTGGTATGTTAGTCTGACATGGTGGCCTACAGATCAAGTTTGCATTTTGTTCTGCTCCCCTGATTTTTACAGAAATTACGGCCCTTGAACTTTGAAAAGTTCATCAAAATTACAGTTTTCCAGACTTTTTTTCTACACGCTTCCAGATATTGAGCTGATTTTTGGTATGTTAGTCTAACATGGTGGCCTACAGAACAAGTTTGCGTTTTGTTCCGCTCCACTGATTTTTACCAAAATTACGGCCCTTGGACTCTGAAAAATGCATCAAAATTAGTTTTCCGGACTTTTTTTCTACACGCCTACAGAACAAGTTTGGGTTTTGTTCCGCTCCATTGATTTTTACCAAAATTACGGCCCCATAGACTTTGAAAAGTTCATCAAAATTACAGTTTTCCGGGCTTTTTCTCTACATGCTTCCAGATATTGAGCTGATTTTTGGTATGTTTGTCTAACATGGTGGCCTACAGATCAAGTTTGCATTTTGTTCTGCTCCACTGATTATTACCAAAATTACGGCCCTTCCACTTTGAAAGGTTTATCAAAATTACAGTTTTCTGAACTTTTTTTCTACACGCTTTCAGATATTATCGAAATTACAGCCATTTTAGTATGTGAGTCTACCACAATGACTTACAGATCAAGTTTGCGTTTCGTTCTGCTCGGCTGATTTTTGCGGAAATTACGGGCCCTGGGCTCTGAAAAATACAAGTAACAGATTTGCGGGTCATTTTCCTAAAAATTACAGTTTTCCGAGCTTGAAATATCGGGGCGCGTGTGGTATGTGAGCGTGCTCACTAAGGTTCTATATTTTTAAGACAGACAAGATACATTTCTGTTCGAAAAAGAATAAACTAAGTCACAGATAAGTGACTGCGCAGGGGACGTTTTAAAGCTGGAACCCCAAACCAGCAATCCGCCAGAGAGAGTGCAATACTGGCATCTTAAACTTCGCTTTGCAAACAAAAAGGTTTGTTCTGTTGTTATGACTTGTCAGCTTAATGACACTGCAATGGTGACCAGCATGATCTTTATAGAGGCTTTAAAAATAGTTCATGATAAAAAACTGAAAGTGAGTCTGAGATCAATAAAGTTTATTTAAAATCAGCCATGGAACGAAGCAAATAAATATGGTGAGACATAAGGGGGCGCGAGGGGGGGGGGGGGGGTGGGGTGGGGGGGTCACATTATTGGACGTAAGCACTGTCAGCAATTTCCACTGCATAAAAAGAGTTCTTCGATAGCTAATTTGATTACCTCCCTTACATTAGTTACCTTTCAACAGTACAAAAATACACATTTTAATATGCCTCTGGTGAGCTGTTCAGTGGCGGATGAAGGACTACTAAATGCTGTAAGGGCTGGGCTGGGGGGGGGGGGTGGAGGGGGTGCCATACCTAGGCCCAAGTTTGCCGGAGTGTATTCAAAATTGTCAACCAAACCAATACTAAAAGATGCGATTAACCTCGCACCCGAAGCAGATATCCACAACTATGAATGCACAACCCATCTCCAGGAGAACATAGGGGTGGGGTGGGGGTGGGGGAGCCGCATACCAAGTGTGGCGATGACTGGATTTGCCCTTGTGGTAAAATAATGTGATTGTAACGTTGACATTTATTTAATAGATGTTTCAATGCATAAGGCAGGCCACAACTATTTAAGGCATGCATGTCAATTGCAGTGGTGGCTCACCCCGTTAGGACTACAATCCGAATGCATTAAAATTATGGTCAGTACTCACAAGTCCAGGGGACGCCAGTGCAGGGGGAGGGTGGGGGGGAGGGGGAGCAAATTAATGTGGGATGTTACATGGATTTTACCGGGTCCTCCTTTCGTGTGGATGTGAATGAATTGCCAATTCCGTCAGACAGTCTCTAGATACAAGGCAATTTATAACGCAAAGAAGACTGTGCACAGGCCACCGTGGTACCCCCCCCCCCCCCCCCACACACACACACACACACACACACACACACATGCCCAATCCTGTGTGTAACAAGTTGTCCAAATTGCGACGATTGTTTATTAAAGTGTAATTTCTGGTAGTCGGAAACGTGGACAGGGGGGTTAACGGGGGAGGAACCCTCTCTGAATGATACAGCTCCGCCTAAATGATACAGCTCCGCTCTGAAACATTCAGACAGGAATTTCAGACCTCTGAGCATTACTTCCAATGCATGAACTCATGGGACAAACAAATTATCTTTTTAGAAATGTCAGAAAGTAGTAACTGAGGGCAAGTCGGGTGGAGCGGTAAGGGCTCCAATCGGAATCGGATCCCCTTTTAAAATGCTGCAGTCCTGATCAGTCTAGGCTCCCAGCTTGCCCCCCCCCCCCCCCACCCCCCCACACGCACACTGACTTTTCACCAACACGCCTTTTATTTTTTGTGTGAACTAAAAAAGAAGGGCTCAATGGACTTTGATGAATGCCTCAAAGTGTACTAACAGTAAACACACGATGACTGGGAAGCTCAAGTAATGTTTGACCACTTAATTTAATGAACACTGATCATTTCAGACAATATTACCACTCGTAACCCAGTGGCTATTGTTCATTACAAAATGAAATAAATGAAAAAAAAACCCCAGCGATACCGAAGAAAAATTTAAAAAAATGTTCAAGTTTGTACCCCAAACTTCGTGGTTTTCAAAAACATTTTTTTTCATCAACTGTTCTTTCAAATGTAATTTTGAGTTACTTGCTCCCAGAAGGAATGTCCTCTGTGGAGCATTCAGGATTCGTGTCACTGCGGATGTCAGAATCAAGTTCTTCATCCCAGTCAGTCTGGTCAGATTCGATTTCAGAGATCTCGTCATCTGTTTCTGAGATAGCAAGGTACGACTCATCTTTTAGAAGAATGTTGGTATCCTGATCAGTGGGCCTGTCTGAGAACGATTTCGGAATGTATCAATCAACTGAGTCTGAACCACCAGCAGATGGTTTATAGAATATTCGTGGGTTCATTTCATTGTGGCCCCTCTTGCCACTAAATTCAGATGAATAAATGTCAATTGCTTTGTCAACCAGTTTTGTCTTGTAATCAGAGTCCAGACGAGCCAGAACCTCGATGTTGACCTGAATCAGAAGAAGGTCATTTAATGTACTTCTCCCGATGCAGGTTCTGGAGTCAGTCAGAATGCATCATGTTACGCTGAAGCCATCCTCTACCGTGGCAGATGACCAGGTCACACACAATATAAGTTCAATGAGCAAAAGTATATGTGGATGCGAGTCATACCCGTGGGTAAAGACAGATTTCCAGACTTCCATTTTATTAGCTTAAATTGACATAGTCAAGATAAGCTATTGCCATCACGCATGCGGAAGTCTTAGTCTTTGAGTCTGTTCACATTTTCCTTTAGCATGGGCTACACCCCGCAGTTCTTGTCTGATCGTCACAAAATTTCATATGCAGGTTTGGGGTCATGTCTGGATGAGAACGTCCCCATTTGGTCGTGATCGGGCAACCGGTATGGCTGCCCAAACCCAAAACCTGAAAACCATTAGTACAGTCTACAGGTTGTATTTATGAAGGGATTTCATTGTAACTTGGTAGGATGCCTCTGTATAATGCCTGGATGAGAACGTCCCCTTTTGGGCATGATCTATCAACCGTGATGGCTGCCCAAGCCCGAAACCCAAAAACTTTTAGCACAGTCTGCAGGTCATGTTTAATATGGAGGGATTTCATTGTAACTTGGTAGGATGACTCCTTATGATCTCTAGATGAGAATTTCCCCATTTGGGCGTGATCTGCCAACTGTGACGACTGCCCAAGCTCAAAACCCGAAAACCTTTAACACAGTCTACAGGTCATATTTATTGAGGAATTTCATTGTAGCTTGGTGGGTTGACTTCATACAATGTCTAGATGAGAACGTCCCCTTTTGGTCCTGATTGGGCAACTGTGACGGCTACAGGGGCTCGAAGCCCGAAAACCTTTAGCACAGTCTACAGGGATTTCATTGTAACTTGGTAGGATGACTCCAAATAATGTCTAGATGCGAACGTCCCATTTTGACTGTGATCATTCAGCCTTGATGGGTGCCCGAGCCCCAAAACCTTTAGCATAGGCAAAAGGTCATATTTATGGAAGGATTTTATTGTAACCTGTTAGGTTGACTCCATATAATGCCTAGATGATGACATCCCTTTTTGGTTGTGATTGGTCAACTGTGATGGCTACAGGTGCCCGAAGCCCGAAAACCTTGAGCACAGTATACAGGTCATATTTATAAAGGGATTTTAGTGTAACTTCGTGGGATCACTCCAGATGATGCCCAGATGAGATTGTCCCCTTTGGCTGCGATCATTCAACCGTGATGACTGCCCGAGCCCAAAGCCCGAAAATCTTTAGCACAGTCTACAGGTCATATTTATGAAGGGATTTCATTGTAACTTGGTAGGTTGACTTCATATAATGTCTAGATGAGAACGTCCCCTTTTGGACATGATTAGGCAAATGTGACAGCAACAGGGGCCAGAAGCCCGAAAACCTTTAGAACAGTCTACAGGTCATAATTATGGAGGGATTTCATTGTAGCTTGGTAGGATGACTCCAAATAATGTCTAGATGAGGACGTCCCATTTTGATCGCGATCATTCAGCCTTGATGGGTGCCCGAGCCCAAAAATCTTGAGCACAGTCTACAGGTCATATTTATGAAGGGATTTCATTGTAACTTAGTTGGATCATGCCAGATGATGCCCAGATGAGAATGTCCCATTTTGGTTGTGATCATTCAACCATTATGGCTGCAGTCTACAGGTCATATTTATGAAGGGATTTCATTGTAACTTGGTAGGTTTGACTTCATATAATGTCTAGATGAGAACGTCCCCTTTTGGACACGATTGGGCAACTGTGACAGTCACAGGGGCCCGAATCCCAAAAATCTTTAGAACAGTCTACAGGTCATAATTATGAAGTGATTTCTTTATAGCTTGGTAGGATGACTCCAAATAATGTCTAGATGAGAACGTCCCCTTTTGTTCACAATCATTCAGCCTTGATGGCTGTCAGAGCCCAAAAACCTTTAGCATAGTCTAATGGTCGTATTTATGGAAGGAGTTCATGGTAACTTGTTAGGTTGACTCCATATAATGCCTAGATGATGACATCCCCTTTTGGTTGTGATTGGTCAACTGTGATGGCTACAGGTGCCCAAAGCCCGAAAATCTTGAGCACAGTCTACAGCTCATATTTATGAAGGGATTTCATTGTAACTTCGTAGGATCACTCCAGATGATGCCCAGATGAGAATGTCCCCTTTTGGTTGCGATCATTCAACCATGATGGCTGCCCGAGCCCAAAGCCCGAAAACCTTTAGCACAGTCTTCAGTTCATATTCATGAAGGGATTTTATTGTAACTTGGTAGGTTTGACTTTATATAATGTCTAGATGAGAACGTACCCTTTTGGACAACTGTGACAGCTACAGGGGCCCGAAGCCCGAAAACCTTTAGAACAGCCTACAGGTCATAATTATGAAGAGATTTCATTGTAGCTTGGTAGGATGACTCCAAATATTGTCTAGATGAGAATGTCCCCTTTTAGTCGCGACCATTCAGCCTTGATGGGTGCCTGAGCCCAAAAACCTTTAGCATAGTCTATAGGTCGTATTTATGTAAGGATTTCTTTGTAACTTGTTAGGTTAACTCCATATAATGCCTAGATGATGACATCCCCGTTCAGTCGTGATTGGTCAACTGTAATGGCTACAGGTGCCCGAAGCTCGAATATCTTGAGCATAGTCTACAGGTCATATTTATGAAGGGATTTCATTGTAACTTCGTAGAATCACACCAGATGATGCCCAGATGAGAATGTCCCCTTTGATTGCGATCATTCAACCATGATGGCTGCCCATTCAATGTAACTTGATAGGATGACTCGTTTTGGAATAATTTCACTGTAATTTGGTAACTTTCGTTGATATGCGTTAACTGTCAGGACCACATACATTAACTGTGAGGTCATATTAACCCACCCCTCAGCTCTTTATTGCAGTGTACACCTCATATTATTTTTATCAAAAACAGGATACAGGGAACAGAAGTGAACATATTCCCAATTATCACAATTCTTGTTCTGGAAAAGCTATCAGTGAGAGCTTTCCAGAAAATGCTGTCAGCTTCTGGTCTTATCACTGTAGGAAGAGAAAAGATACATAGTTTATAGGATTATCATACACAACTTATTGTGACTTGTACTGTAAAACAAGTGCAACTGTAGGTTGATATCTTCAGCTGTAATCTAATTATGTTTGACACATGTTGACAAATTGTTTAGAAAAATCTTGGTTGCATTGTAAATTCTCTTTATTATCTTGCAATCATGTCAGCTCAGATGACAGTAATTATTTTTTTCTTTCAAGATTCCTGTAACCCTTAAATCTTCTTTCAAACTACAAGGCCAAATGATTTGAAAAAAATCAATGTGACTGATGACTGTAAACCCCTCTACCAATGATCCTTATTTTAATCTTCATTAGGTTGCAATTATGGCAGAAATTGTGGCTTATAGTTACTATAGAAACCCTACACGAAATCACATTTTCATCATCTTCACTGAAAGTACTGAGCCAATGTGAACCAGACTTGGCAGGCATTGTCTGTGAGAGGTTCTCTACAACCGTTACTCATTTTATTCCTGTTGGGTGAAAAAACGTGTCCGCCAGAAGCATTCTTTGATTCTGATTGGTCAATTTTGAAAACTCTTCTCCTCTGAAACCACAGACAGAGCCAAATGTTTTGAAACTTTGCATGGTTGATAACTGGGACACCCTCCACCAACATTCCTCATTTTAATGTTGATCGTTTTGCAAACATGGCCACAATTGCGGTTTGTAGTTACTATTGAAAAAACCTATAGGAAATCACATTTTCATCTTCTGTCTGAAACTATTGAGCTGACGTGAACCAAAACTTGGCAAGAATGGTCTATAGGGGCCCTCTACAAACGATCCTCTTTTTGTTCCCATTGGCTGGAAAATATGGCCATCAGAGACATTCTATGATTCTGTTTGATGGATTCAAATGTTTTGAAACTTCACGTGATTGAAGTCTGGGACACCTACCAATGATCCTCATGTAATTTTGATGTAATGTTGCAAACATGGCCACAATTGCAGCTCATAGTTACCATGGAAAGCCTATTGGAAATCACATTTTTATATGTATTTCCAGGTGTGCGATTACAGGCTCTGTAATTAAAAACATAGCATACAGGGAACAGAAATTAACATGTTCCCAATTATCACAATTCTTGTCTTATTAGTCCCCTACGGGAACCGTAAGGGGACTATAGGATTGCACTCCGTCTGTCCAACTGTCTGTCTGTCTGTCTGTCTGTCTGTCTGTCCATCTGTCTGTCTGTCTGTCCTGTCCTGTCCTGTCTCCGTCCGTCCATCTGTTTCTTATGTTACCACCTCTCCCTCCAACATGCTTTAAGCTAACGTTTCATATTTGGTACCTGGATAAATGGTTCTGAGGGGATGATGCACGCTCAAAATTTTTTTTTCAAAGTCCAAGATGGCGGAATGGTGGCCATTTTTGTTGTGTTTTTTAGGCTTTTTTTTTTCTCTATTTTCATGTTACCGCCCCTCCCACGAACATGGTTCAAGCTACACTTTGCATATTTGGCACATGGATAGAGGGTTGGGAGGGGATGATGCACGATCAGTATTTTTTCTTCAAAATCCAAGATGGTGGCACGGCGGCCATTTTTGTTGTTTTTTTTACGCTTTTTTCTCTATTTTATGTTACCACTCCTCACTCCAACATGGTTCAAGCTACACTTTTTATATCTGGCACATGGATAGAGGGTTGTAATGGGATGTTGCACGTTCAATATTTTTTTTTCAAAATTCAAGATGGCGCCATGGCAACCATTTCCGTTGTGTTTTTTAAGCTTTTTTCTCTATTTTATGTTACCACTGCTCCCTCCAACATGGTTCAAGCTACACTTTTCATATATGGTACATGGATAAAGGGGTTGTGAGGGGATTATGCACTCTCAATATTTTTTTTTCATAATCTAACATCTGTCTGTCCGCCTGTCTGTTTTTATGTTACCACCTCTCCCTCCAACATGCTTCAAGCTACACCTTTCATATTTGGTACATGGATAAATGGTTCTGAGGGGATGATGCACAGTCAATATTTATTTTTCAAAATCCAAGATGGCAGAATGGCGGCCATTTTTGTTGTGTTTTTTAAGCTTTTTTTCTCTATTTTATGTTACCACCCCTCCCTCCAACATGGTTCAAGCTACGCCTTTCATATTTGATACACAGATGAAGGGTTGTGAGGGGATTATGCACGCTCAATATATATTTTTCAAAATCCAAGATGCTTATATACTCTAGTGTCTTCTGTAACAAAAACACCTTATGTCACAAAAGTGCCGTAGGGTACTAATACCACCTTGGTGGTCAAACACTTGTTTAATAATCCTTTCATAAACATTGAACATTATCTTTTTCATCAAACACAACACACAAGTTAAGCTAAGTCATTGACACTTTCATTTTTGAAATGGCGGAACTTTGAGTTGATCAACTTTTTAAGCTTTCGAAATTCGTAAATAGCTTTTCGTGACTGAAGCCATGGTCTTTGAGAGGAGCACTGAAGTATTCAAATAAAGATTTAATGTCGTCACACTGACAGCAAGACGTGTCGTCACCGTAATCCCCACAGGTGTAATCAGCCAGTCGCATTGCTTCATACACTGGTTTGTACATACTCTCGTCCATTTTCCCCTTTGATTTCACACTGGTTATCTTCATTTTCTCATCTGTGGTTTTATCTTTTTCATTTGGCTTGTTTGTTTTTTTCTTTCCTGTCTGCCCCTACTGTCCCCTTATCTGTATCACCAACACGACTTTCTGTTATAAAACCTTTCATGCGTTCTTCAGTGCAATGTACAGTCTTTGGAATCAACGTATTTTTAATTCTTTCAACACATTTTTTACCCTGGGGAACTTTTTCCCAACTTTTTTTGTTGTTTGGCTCTCAGTTTGTGTTTCTCCTTAAAAGCCAAACTGGCCGGTAGATTTGTTGACTGAGCCGTGATTACTGTGCGAGCATCTTCACTCTGTGTTGAATCAAAAGGCAGGTCAGGAGTATCTGAATTGGTTGACAACTCAATAAGGTTTTCTTTGGCTGACGGTAGAGTTTCAAACAGCTCTGTTATAAGTAGTGATGATGTTTGGAGTTTATAAGACAAGTGGGCAGTCTAACACAGAACAATCCTATAGAAGTTCAAAGATGCCAAGAACTGATATGATTGAAATTTATTCAGATATCCTTTGAGGTTTCGCTGCAACTTCTGGTTTGCAGGCCCCAGGAGTTTCTATCATGATTTCTGCATACAGACAAAAAGGCAAGAAATTGGTAATAAGGGCCTTCACTGCTCGGTATTTATGATTCTGGAACCAAGTGCCAAAGGATTTCAGAAATGTGACACATGTAACACCCAGGGTAGCAACTATTGAATACAATATGCGTTTAGCCTTGCCACTATTTTTAAACATTTCGTACAACTGTGTCATAATTTCATCAGTGTTATTGAATGCACCATCAGTTTTGAAAGAATCTTTTAAGGCAACTCAAGGCGATGATTGGCACTGTGAATCTTTAATAGCCATGGTCGCTCATCACCATGGCAGGTAGCTGCCCCAAAAAACTGACCAAAATTGACGCTAGCCCCGTCACAACAAACAGATATTAACAAATTGGTATGTCGTTCAGCACTAATGTTGTAACCAACACAAAATCCATTGTCAAAAGCATTTTTAATGCCTGATGCACTGTCGCCACCAAAATCACGCATATCTTGGCACTTCAGCAATAGTTCTATAGGTTGTCCGTAAACAACAACTCTTGTGTATACAAGCTCTTTCTCATAGCCCATATTCCGGGTCTGTGACCCATCCATCATCCCACTGAAAAAATTTGCATTTTTCAGAATTTGTTCGAGATTCCTCTGCATGGCCGTTGCAAGACAGCCTATAAATTCTGTGCAAGCACCCTTAGTACTTCTTCCACTGAGAATTTTCAAACCATTTTCATTTTGCAAGGTAATCAGATCTGCAAAATCAGTCATTGGTCTCTCATTTATAGCTATAAAAAGTGCAGTATTAACCCTATTTCTGTAACAATCACAGGCATTTGCAGTTATTAGTTGGTCAATAGGAACAGACGTGGCTTTTTTCAAGCTTGAATCATCACGTGTAGACTTGCTTCGCAAAGTTTCACCCTTTTTGGAAGTACTATCACCGGGAGTCTTAACTATGGACCTTACGAATTGCTCTTTAGCCCAATCATGCAATCCGCCTGAGCGAACGTGTCTCTGTATGTTAGAGTGATGTATATAATCAACACTGTCAGCATAGTTTAGAATTCTTTCAAGTGCAGAGCCCTTGATTCCTCGGAGCCGTGCCTCGGCTTTTATTCTCTGCAAATGTTCACTGCATATTTTGCATTGTATTTTTATCACATGTCCTTCTCGTTCTTTGAGTAAAAGGAAATCACCATTGGATTCCCACTTACTGAATGTCTTCTTCTGAATGGAATGCTTAGAGTCTGTACTTTTCGTTTGTTTCTATGGATACGGATACAGGAAGAATGCAAAACAAAAAACTGTATGGGAAAACGTGAAAGTGAATCGTAAGGGTTTTTATTTCGCATATACTCTGTTTTTTATGTTTTTGTTTGTTTGTTTTTTAAAACTATTTTCTGACAATAAAATCTAGGGTTGGGACGGTCCTCACGATGCGCTTTAGTTGTGGTACGAAAATTTATCATCTGGGTCATGATGTCCCACAAATTGTATGATTTTGTAAGCCTCACAATCGAACTGACCGAATATATTTTTCGATGTGTGCTTTTACAAATAGGAATTATATTTACTTCGGAAGTAGAAATTAATATTATATGCAGCACTTGAAATCATTCCATGGCAATTGCAGAGATTTTGGTGTGAATAAATGTTACTGACAGGTGTGTAAAACACCCAAATCCCGTATCGCGATACGATTTTTCTTCTTGAGTGTCAGTGCACACCGGAGCGAAACTGCCAAAAGCTGTGTTGCGATTCACCGTTGTTACTACTGTGTACACATTACATAGCAACCCATCCCCAATTAGCCTGACTGTAATTACCGAATCGGCCTGTATCATATTTTTGCAGCAATCCATGAAGCGACTTGGGAACAATTCTCACACGTATACGGCTTATCATTACAAACAATATTTATGCGGATCCTCAAAAATTTGACGCGAACCTTCGGTATTTTGAGGCAACCCATTTTTTGTTCATGTGTTTTTCGATCCAGGCGAACAAAACGATAGTTTGCCTAAAAAAAACAGGCCTGAAATGCCCTTCTGATTCCTCTGTGAAGCCAAGGGCTGATCCTCTTGTTTCTGCTTCTTCCTCTTTCGTTGTAAGACTAAGCGTCGGCAGTCCATAGTCCGAACTGAAGGTCCTCACCTCGACTCATCCCAGATTGGAGGAGGAATTGTTACGGTGGGGAAATATTATTGATACTGGTAACAGAAAGAAATCTGAGAATCAGCAACAATAACTATGAATTTAACTATTCTGAAATTTAATTAAAAAAAATTAATATAAAAAAAAACGATACAAAGATCTTTTACACTAATTGGTTTACACAAAATAAAAACAGTGGTACTTATCAATTATTGAATTGGTCCAAAGTACAGTTTGACAGAATCCAGTAATCCAGTGGTGAAGAATCTTGTGAAGGGTTACCAGCTGGTAGTATTAAATCCAAGAATGTCTCTTCAGAAACAGTATCCCGTAAATTTGTAATAAAATTTTCACTTAGAAATTTCAGCAGTCTCCAATAAAATATAATAAAATGCTCCACAACATTCAGTTGGAGTAAAAATCCAAGAAGTATTGGCGTCACGGGTAATTTCCAAATAATCCAGTAGAATCCTGGCTTTTCACAAAATAATATTATTCTGTTTCACAGAAAGTATAAATTCTCTTTTCCAAGACGAATAGATTCTCTTCAGAATTCTCTTTTAGAATCAATCATTCAAATTCACAAAGAAGCACTGTTTCTATAATAAATGCACTGTCCCAGAACAATAATAATCTCCAATGGAAACAACTGCTGTGTTTTAACTGAAGTGAATCTTTCTGAAATGGCTTTCTAAAAATGAGTTTTGGAATTCTGTTCACAAATCTTTATATAGTAATCAGATAGAATGTCCTAGAAGATGAAATTTCTACAAAGTTCTAACAGTTTCTAGGTGATTCTGTCATAGTTCAAGTAAACAAGGTCTTTGACCTACTTGAACAATCAACAGCTATATGTACAATAGATCAGTGTAACAAAGATGTAAACAAAGGTCACTCAATGCAAATAAGTGAGACCAGTCAGAAAATGCAGAAAAAAATATCAATCTCAATATAATTATCCACTAAGGATATATCAATCTCAATATAATATGGGGCTATATGACAGGGATATCCGAGTTTGCAGACCGTTGGGCCACGATCACATCCAATCCTTGGGTGTTAGATGTTTGGTCCAGTCTGCGGATATCCTTTTCGGAGGCACCCCAATCTGTCAAGAGTGCCTCTTCCAACCCAAGTTCCTTTAGACGTTTCACGACAGGAACTTTTGATCACAGAGATAGACAATCTCCTGTCAAAGGGGCGATCGAGGTCATCAAGAACATGCATTCAGTGGGATTTTATTCCCGCCTGTTCTTGGTGCCGAAGCGCGAAAGTATCTCAGGTTCGCTTTTCTGGGGCAAATTTACCGGTTCAAGGTCATGCCTTTTGGCCTCAACCTGGCTCCTTGGGCCTTCATCTGACTGATGTCAATGTGATAGACTTCCATCACACTCAGTCCAGGATGACTACTTCGGAGGATCTGGACGATATCCTCCAGAGGCACTCCAGTGCTGCTCTTCTGGAGTCAGATGTCGACACACTTAAGTCTGTCAACGAAGAGAAGTCGGATCTGGTCCCTTCTCACCTTCTTTAACAAGGTCACCTGAGGAGTTTTCATGTTAACCTGACTTCATTGTGCCTTCACACATATCTTTTGTCAGGTCCTGTCTCCTCTGTAGAGGTTTTTCGAGACGAGCAGAACTCCACTGCTTTTCTTCTTCAAGGCGGCACTCCACTGCTTTAGCCTATGCGGCTAACTGGAAGGTCTTCTGTCGATGGTGTGCTGATCACTGTTGATTATGCCGATCCTTTGATAATACAGATTGCAGAGTTTCTGGTATATCTGTTTGATTTTCGGGGTCTCCAACCATCCAAGGGTACAGGTCCATGCTTTCAGAGACCTCTTCGTATGTGGGAAAGCGTCATATCGGCCAAGCTTATTCAGCACTTTTCTTTGAAAAGCCCTAGAATTTTGTGGCTTAGCCCAAGATGGTATCTTTCTGGTATCTTTCTTGGGTGCTGCTTTGCTTGGGAGGGGGTGGCGGTCACCATTCGAACCTTTCTCCTAGGTAGATATGCATTTTTTCACATGCAAGCTATCTTTTTGCCTCATTCAGAACGGTTAGTGAGCTTCACTCCCTCTCTGTTGATCCGGCCTTTTTTCAGGAGCTCCGCCCACAGTGTTACTTTAACACTGATCATTCCTTTCTGGCCAAGAATCAAATGCCAGAAACTACTCAACCTCCAATCTGTATCAGGGCTCTTCCTTCTGCTGAGGGTAATTGCTCTGTTCAGTTCGTGCAATTCGCATTTACCTCAACCAGACACAGTTCATTGGGAAAGGCAGGAAAAGATTTATTTCTGTCTCTTATCCCTGGTCGACAGGAGATCTCTCCTCAGTGCATTTCTAGATGGATTTTTCTTACTATTTGCGTGTCATATGCCCATCTAGCGACTAATGATTGTATTACCAATCGTTTTTCTTCATCCGAGGTGAATGCATTGTCTACTTGCTGGGCTTATGCTAACTCCGTCAGTGTCGGATGTTATGCAGGCAGCCTACTGGAGAAATGCTTCTACTTTCTCCACCTATCTGTGTCAGTTGCAGGAGCAGTCTGAAGACCTTCTTTCTTTGGGCCCTTTTTTTTTCTGCTCTGGCTGTCATCAACCCTACCCATTAGGGTTCTTGCAAGGATAGTTCCAGCCCTGTTCTTGGTACTGTCATTTCTGTCTGTTTGTCACACTGGGCCATACGCCTCATCTTCCATTGTCATTTACTAATGGTTGTGATGCTATGGGTTTTATAGGCCTTGGGAACAATTCTTCTGTCCACGGTTCCAGCGCAATCGGGTTATGTGGGGATTGGTTATGTGATTCCCTCCTGTTGTCCATTCAACCTGTTGTAAACAGTTGTAAGGTAGGTTGATAAGAAATTTAAATTTTATAGTAAATTTGTTTTCTTATTATACCTACCGCAATTGTTTACGTGGAGGCCCTCCCGTCTTCTTTTTTGGGTAAGAACCCTTCCTTCCTGCTCATCACATAACTCCAATGTTGACGGATTCAGTAGAATGACACGTTGGTTATACATCTGTGCACTGAATTAGTACAAAGAGAAGAGTGTCCCCTACTGGGTGTGCACCCAGTTTTTGCTTATTTTTTCTTGGTGCTTTTGCACCACTTTTCTTTCCCAAATTGCTTGGGAAAGAAGAAAATAGAGAGTATTTTTTCCGAGTCAGAGACTTCCACTGTAGTGCAAGCCTGTTGTAAACAATTTGTGGTAGGTATAATAAGAAAGGAAATTTACTATAAAATTTCAATTTCTCTTCCCACTGGTATGAGTATAATTTGTACACATTTAATCAAATTTTGCCCTTGTAAATTAACTGGAATTATTCACTAATGGTTTCTTGATTAAAATTTATAAATGAATTTTTCATCAAATCTGAAGTTAATGAAAAATATCTTAAAAATACTTGGCAGGTTAAGAGTTAATAGTTTGAACAACAGGTAAAAAAAAGTGTGACAGCAGTAATGCAAGGTTCTAAAATTTGAGTTATCCTGGTATTCAAAACTGAAGAATGATGTCACTTGAAAAGGCCTAAAAAAGTTTAAAATTAGCTTATGAGGCCCTCACACGTGGTCCTTTGGGTTGCTGCATACTCTCTTTTTATAACCAATGCAAGCTTAAACAAGAGGCCTGTCACGCCTAGAGAGCTCCGCTGAGAATAATTGATGACACACCGTCTATTGATAATACATATTGTTATGAAGTTTGGTGTAAAAATATTCAGCGGTTCAGAAATTATGGCTTGGACAAACAAATATCAAAAATATCTTAAGATTTTCTTGATCCTGTGACCTGTGACCTTGACCCTGTGGATTTACAGACCGCAGAATAATTGATGATACACCGTCTATTGATAATACATATTGTTATGAAGTTTGGTGGAAAAATATTCAGCGGTTTAGAAATTATAGCTCGGACAAATAAAATGTTGACGACGGACGGACGGACGGACAGACAGATGGATGACAGACGACGGACGAATCAGTATAAGAAAATAAAAATTAAATGGTTTATGTCTGATATTTTACCCAAGTTGATAAATTTGTTCCTTGAGGGCAACAAGGCTTTGCAATGCTTTAGTATTGCAAAGCCTTCTTGTACTCAAGGGATGAAATACACCACGACTATGCTATTCTGTAGATTATGAGGCCATAAAACAAACCAAGAACATGAACTTTAAAAGGCAAAGAAATAATTTCAAAAATAAAAAATAAAAAGCCACCTGCCCGAATGCAATTGTACAAAAGTGGCCTGAGAAGCAGGTCTACTTTGTGGGGCCTAACACATTTTTTAACATATTTTTCCACGAATTGGATATTTTTTTTTACCTGCTATTTTTGATGTGTGCAGGGTTCGTACAGGTCCTTGAAGGTGCTTAAATTATAAAATCGAAATTCCAGGGCCTGGAAAGTGCTTGAAAATCATATCTCCAGTAGTAAAGTCCTGGAAAGTGCTTGAAAAATATGTAATGTCAGTAATCTAGCGTGTTGTGAAAAGAAAATGCTGTAATAGCTTGCATAATTACATAGATTGACAGTGGATAAAGTCAGTGTTTTTTTTTTATAAAAAAACAGAGTACCTCCTTAACCTTTTACCTAACACGAAAAGCAGACGACACTTTCAAACAGATTCTTTAATAACTATTTTTTTTTCTCCAAAGAGGGGTCATAATCTATGTTTTTGACACAAAAAATGAAAATTGGCGATTTTTGTAAATAGCACTGACCGGATTTTATCAACATGTACGCAAGTATGGCATTATTTTATCAGAAGGTCCTGGAATATGCTTGGGGAAAGTCCTGGAATTTTTATTTCTGAAGGGTGTACCAACCCTGATGTGGCATACAAAGAATCACCTGGAAGGAATGTTTTTGTGTTTTTTTTAACCTTTCATGTCTCAATCTGTTTTTGTCAAAGTTATGACCATCTGTGCAGTTTGTTTATTTTGTGTCATGAATATGTTAATAAAATTCACAACTCATTTTATACACTAGAAGATCTGTGGTCCTTGATATTGTTAATTTAAGAAGTAAATATACTTTATCAGAGCC
Source organism: Pictodentalium vernedei (assembly GCA_031216915.1). Classification (NCBI taxonomy): domain Eukaryota; kingdom Metazoa; phylum Mollusca; class Scaphopoda; order Dentaliida; family Dentaliidae; genus Pictodentalium; species Pictodentalium vernedei. The sequence continues at coordinate 437,203,483 of CM062292.1, forward strand.
TTAAGTAGGGTTTGTAAATGTCCTTGAAAGTGCATGAATTGTACACCTGAAATTCTAGGCTCTTGAAAAGTGCTTGATAATTGGAATTGTTTTGAAAAATGTCATGAGGTGTCCTTGAAAACATATTTGGATATTAAACCCATTCCTCACTTTGGGCAAATGTATACTTAACATGCTGTGGTATTTGTTTATTTATTGCTTAAATTGTATAATTTTATCCTCAGAAATATTATATATACAGTACGTGGAGAGTGGATTGTAACTAAATCACCCAGGGAGTGGAGTTATCACCTAAAGTATCACTTTCAAATTCTGTACATGTGGACAAAAAACACAAGCAGTGTTTCAGCCAATGGAACTCCAGGTATAACCCAGAGGTCCTTTGGTTGGAACTTTGCTTGTGCTTGTAATGCTTTGCAACAAATTTGCAGTTATTACTTGGGTGAAATCTCCGCTCTGCAGGTGATTTAGTGATAATACACACCCCACCTACTGTACCTAAGAGAGTTTCCCAAAGATGAGTGCTTAGTGTGTGTATTATTGTTTTGGAGTACAAAAATTATTAACCCTCTGAACTCAGATGTCAAAATGGCCAAGTTTTCCGCAGCAAATATTTCCCATAATTCAGTTTGATATTTAATAAACTTTTGGGTCTAATTTGACTGAGAAAGCTTACCTTGCATCCACATGTCTAGAATGGCGAGCCTTTTACATCTTGTCTCCCCGTGGGAACCCCGGGAAGTAAGCAGCACTTGTTTACTGTGGTAAACCAGTTCCGCTTTACTAGTAAAATAGGACCCAGTCACCAATGCTTGGGGTGTGAGTCCTCTAAAATGGGCAACATGTTGATCGACGATTGACTAAACTTGATTTCATCTCCATGTTGTGTCACGATTAGCCATGGTGCATAAATATGTGACATTAACCACCAACAAACAAACAAACTTACATCTTGTCAGAATTTTCACCGAAATGAATAGCAACTACTAATGCGTAATTTTGTTTTGACAAAATTGTGCAGTTGTTGGTATTTGTTTAGGCAGAAATTCTGTTTAGTATTTATAAGTAATGTTTATTGTATTATAAGTAATGGAAAGTTGGCTAAAAATAGGTGATAGGTTATTATACCCATGACTTCAAAAGTCAGAGGGGTGTCTAGTGGAGACCTCTGTTCATCTGTTGTACCAATTTCTCTTGTATCTCAGCCACTGCTACTCTGATTCGAATGATATTTGGTGTTGTGATAGCGCCTAATGGGGAACGATACTTTAGTAGCGTGAGTTTCTTCCACACCTTTTTTTCCAGAGTTATGTCCTTTTTTTTCACTCTTGACTTGGAAAACTTTTTGCAGGTTGGGGGGCATTGGCCCATGCTTTGTGTTGCCCTTCTTGTCTTTGCTAAATGTAAGCAAAATAGTAATTTGTCACTTTTTTACTGCCCATCCATATTTATGCACAATGCGTCGCAGTTTTGAACACTAAAAATTAAACTTAAAACATTTTTTAGATATATGACACAATCGAAAATAACATGTCCCCTATTTTCAAATGAAGTAAATTTTCCATTACTTATATAGCACCTAGAGACGCAAACTGCATGGCTGGAGGAGTAAAACAGAAAAGGCTGAAAAAGTATCACATGCTTTTCTTACAGGTTACCACCATGTTAGATTGTGTGACCTGCTAACAGGTTACGATTGCAGTGTAAGCTCTTTATATCCAGGTATGTATTTTGCTGGTTTTGGAAATATTCTACTTAAAACTAAGAATGTTTTTCTATCTTTTTCAGTTAGCTGATGTGAAGAACATGGCTTTTTGGACACGAGTTGGAAAAGTAAAGCATGCCATTTTCTGATCCATTCCGATGTCTGCAGATTGTTTTGTGAATGTGCTTTTGAAAGAACATTGTTACCTCATGAACATTTTATTTTGAATATTTGTTACATGTACACTATGTTGTATAATAAGAAAATTTATGTGGTGGGTGGAAGTGCCATGCATTGTTGCTGGCAAGTGTGTTATATTTTGTGAAACGCAAGTTTTTCACCCTTTACCCAATGCAGAAGATATCAAAATTTATTATGCTCCCGACTTGATCCATCCATCTTTCCATTTGTCAGTCCATACCAACATTTCCTCTTATATTCCAGCCATTGCTACTCCGATTTGAATGATATTTGGTGGTGTTATAGGACATTGCAGAGGATCGATACCTGTGTAGCTAAAGTTTCTTCCACACATTTTATCCAGGGTTATGGCCCTTTTTCACTCTTTTGACTTAGAAAATTTTTTGCTCGTTCCAGCGAGGGGTCACAGGATCTGGTTTTGTTGAATTTTTTTGAAAAATATATATTTAGTGAACTGCTTAATTTGTAAATTATGCATGCATAAGTGGCTAATTCCTTTGGTAAAGGGTTAATACTTAAGATAACCTGCTTGATTTGAACACAGTATTCGTAGTATTTTCCAACAAGACTAGAATCCTCCTCCTCTGATTGGTCGAGAGCTCGCTTAGTATATTCTGCTCAAGGGGCAAATGTTATCGTCTGACGTCAGTACGTGAAATATTTGAAATGACATCACCAGTTTCGTAATTGCTTCGCCTATGGAGTGACTAGCAAGTCGCTTCATTTTTCTAGATTTTTCATTCGTGTAGCTGACGATGTTCCGGATGAGGATTTGTTTAAATTACAAACCGATTTACGATTTGAACTGAGATGGAATAAGTTTATGTGATTTATTGACTATTTATCAAGTACCGTCGTGGAAACACGAGAGGTTTATTTACTAAACCTGTGACAGTTAAAAGTTGTCTTGAACAAGGCAACTTTTCATGATCACAAGATTAGTAAAATCTTGTATATCCACGATGTAGGTTTTAGGCTGTGGGTAGTGTCTTATTGGAAGATAAAGTTGAACATAAGCCCCGAGCAGCAAACCTCTGACCATGTTACCATCAACTCATCACAATAATTTATAATATTGTGCAATTTTGAATAGTATTTTCTCCTCATACCAAAACACGGGTTATAATGCCTCGGTGGAACAAGCTCAATGAACTTTTTCCAAGAGGGGTCATAATGTTTGTCTCTGGATTGGAAATTAAAAAAAATATTAAACAGCAATATTGTTAATTCCTTCGGGGGGGGGGGGGGGGGGGGGGGGGGGGCGCAAAAAAATGCCATGATATAAGGTCCAGGTGGGTGGGTGGGTCCGAGCCCCAAAGTGCAGTTTTTGCCGGTGTCATGCAATTTTTTGCCAAATATCATTTTACAGACAAGTAATTACAACCAAAGTGAATTCAAGTGCTCAGATTCATAACTTAGAATAGAATAGAGCATTGATAATGTGTTGGGGGCTCCATGTTAGAATTTTTTCCCCATGTTTTACACTTCATTAAGGGGTGGGTCCTGTTCTGGGTCTGGCAAAAATTTGCAAAACAAAAAAGTGATTCCCAGCTATTTGGTCATGATTTTCACCCTTTATATTTCTATTAAGGCAGTCTGCCTCTTATTAGTGCTTTGTAGCTCCTATTATTTGATTCTTCTGTAAGCCTCAGGGTGCCTCATGCCATTGGTCTAGTGTGCTTCCATGTATGAAATAATTGGAAAGATTGATAGAATAAAAATCTTGATTGTGGAAAACATGTATAATTTCATGGTAAATATGATTCTGGTGACACTAACATAAAAAAATAAATAAGAGACAATTCATCTCAGACAAGCCACCCTGGCATGTGTCAAAGAACTTCAGTATTAGGTCTCTCTCAGACCAGCTGTACAAACTAAACATTTAACCAAAAAGTAATGAAATGAAAAACAACTATTTCTTGTTGAAGATATCCAGGTGGGAACAATATATTTTGGGCAGGGCTTCATGGTGATGGGATTCGACTGGTGTCTGAAAAGCATTGAAATGTACATCGGGGTAAGGGTTGTGTTGCTTGGAACATGAATGGGTGTATATCTGCAATTCAGTTGGTGGAGGCAGGCAGGTTCCAGTGGTAACCTGGGGGTCTGATGCTGCATTTCCATTGTGGCATTATATGCAGAGAGATTGTTTTGGGGCCGTCTGTGGCTAGGGATGCCTTGGATGCCCAAGAGCAGGGCTGGGATATCAGATAAGTTGGTTTCTGGCACCTTTAGTGTTTGGGAAAAGTATTTATTTTTTTTTTTTTTTGATTTAGGTAATTTGAATACTTCGTTAAACAGATTTTATAAATTGGGGATGGGTTCCCAATTGTCTTTGAGGAAAAACTGTGCGGGTGGGGTGGGTGTCCAAGACATGACTGGCAAGAATTTGCATTCCGGAGGTGGTGGGTCCCAAAAATTGAAAATGTAAAAATTTCCACATTGTAACCGTAATTTTTTGCCTGACAACCCCCCCCCCCCCCCCCCCCCCCCCCCCCCCCGATTCCTTTGGCATATTTTACCAGTTTGTTGTAGTGCATGTTAAAACGTAAGGTTACCTTTCCTTCTGTTCAGCCTTTTGGTTCCCCCCACCTCCCCTCCCCCATTTGAAAATAATGCAAGAGATAGTGTGGCCATGTACGTGAATTGTGTGTCCCTAGTGTAATATGGCACCCCATCAAAGACAGGCAAAGACACCAGAAGCTTGGATAACTGCCCCAAGGCTGGGCTATGGAGTAGGCACTGCATGTTCTTTTTCTCCAAAAATGCACTAGTGGAAAAGACTTAACATTCAGATAACTGTAACTAAGAAACTCTACAGGCCTTTAATACCTTAAGTAATGCTCTTTTAATTTGTGCATTGCTTAGGACCCACAAAGTATTTCTTCTGTTTCTCAGGCCATTTTTGGTAAAACTACATGTGGGTGGGCAGTTTTTATTGGCTGTCCTTGACAAAGTCAAGCTGAGCTTATCTAATCGCTCTCTGCCCATTATCCGGCAACACCATGTTTTGGCCTTCTCCAAAACCACTGGGCCAATTCAAGTGAAAGTTTGTGTGGGTGATGGTCCCGGAGGTGCAATGCATTTTTTCTCAAGTCAACATGTCCAACCCCATAGGGAGGGGGTGGGAGGAAATGCTCTGAAATATTTTTAAAATCTTCTCATGAAACAGTGGGTACAATGACTTGATATTTGCTATGGAGTTTCCTTTTGAGGCGTAGAATCAAGTTTGTTCAAAGGAAATTGGTGAAGCAATATTTTGCTTTGTAATGGGAGGGGTGAGTATTTTGCCCTGCCCAAAATTACTATTTTCTGAACTGTTGGTCCGATTTGAACAAAATTCAGTATGTGGTATTATTGAGTCACAAGTACTTGACTTGTGCATAAAAAAATAAAAAATTCCTGCATCCCCAGTTGGAACCCCAGGAGCTAAAAATAGAAATATTTTCAAATTTTATATTTCCCAAACCACATGGAACAGAGAACTGTTATTTGGTATGATTGGTTTGAAGCATCTTAAGGCCCAGTAAAATTGAATGTTAAAAAATATTGCATCAGTTATGTTAAGGTGTTCTGTAGAGGGCATCGTAAAAAATGTGGAGTCAGCATATTTGCAGAAATTAAAAAAAAATCTTTTCTCCAGAATCAAGGCACAGAATCTTCTAATATTTGTTGTACAGCATCTGGAAAGGGAGGGGGGGGGGGGGGGGGGGGTGGCAACGGTTGTCAGATACAAGTTACAAGTGTGTTAAAATGAAACCCCCGGTTCATTCATATTTGGGCTCAATACAGGAGCTTGAATTTTTAACTTAGGGTAACATGGACAATATTCTTTTAGAACCAAAAAGAAATAATTGCAATAATTGTTTGGTTCCGGTTACCCGACCAGCCCTAATTTTGCGCCGCAACCCTAACGATTTTTTTTGTTGAAATTGAAAAAAGAAACAAAGTACAACTTTTACAACATCGACACAAATAGCGCTGGGCGTTTTTTTAGTATACTGATTTATATATATAACTGATTTATATATATAATCAGTACCATGTTCAAAACTGTCATCGGCGAATTGAATCATAACTGGTAATTGTATACCAATGTTGTTTTAACTCTGGTATGCCGATTCAACTTGTTTATCACGGTTTACAAGAAGTGAATTTACCTCGCTGGTGTGGATGACTGTTGGTTTAAATTTGGGTATTTCCATTTTTACCACCCTGTCAAACCTTGCAGGATATAGGATCTTTTTAGCTCACCGAAGGGAGCTTAACTTCTCACCGACTTCTCCTCTGAAACCACTAGTCCGATTTTCACGAAACTTCATGTGGATGTTCATTACTATATGGCAATTCATGTTTGTTAAATGAAATGGCTATGTGTCTTGGGGGCTCTGATACTCTGATAGCACCGTATGAATTATAGAAAAATTATTAAAAAATCTTCTTCTCCAGAACCAGTGGGCAGAATCTTTCGATACTTGGTATGCAGCTCCTTGTATGGGTCTGATTCATGTTTGTTCAAATCGGCCCCCTGGATTCATATTCAGGCTCACTATAGAAGCCCAAATATGAACTTAGTGCATTTCAGGCAAATTTCTTAAAAAATCTTCTTTTCCAGATCCAGCAGGCAGAATCTTTTGATATTTGATATGCAACGTTGTAGGGTGGATCTGATTCAAGTTTGTTCCAATCGTCCCCTTGGACTCACATTTGGGCTCAGTATAGAAGCCCGAATTCGTACTTAGTGCATTTCAGGCAAATTTCTTAAAAATCTTCTTCTCCAGATCCAGCAGGCAGAATCTTTTGATATTTGGTTTGCAACATTGTGGCGTGGATCAGATTCAAGTTTGTTCACATCGGCCCCCTGGATTCATATTTGGGCTCAGTATAGAAGCCCGAATTTGAACTTAGTGCATTTCAGGCAAATTTCTTAAAAAATCTTCTTTTCCAGATCCAGCAGGCAGAATCTTTTGATATTTGATATGCAACGTTGTAGGGTGGATCTGATTCAAGTTTGTTCAAATTGACCCCTTGGATTCACATTTGGGCTCAGTAGAGAAGCCCGAATTCGTACTTAGTGCATTTCATGCATATTTCTTAAAAATCTTCTGCAAATCCAGCAGGCAGAATCTTTTGATATTTGGTATGCAACATTGTGGCGTGGACCAGATTCAAGTTTGTTCAAAATGAGGAATTTATTTTCTTTAAAAATCTTCTTCTTCAGATCGAGCTGTTTGAATGTTTTGATATTAGGTATGCAGCATCCTTAGGGGGGTTTCAAGTTTGTTCAAGCCATGTCCCTAGGTCCATATTTGGGCTCACTGTGGGAGCTTGAGTTGTAACTTAGTTTGAAATGAGGAATTTTCTTTAAAAAATCTTCTTCTTAAGATCCAGCATTCGGAATGTTTTGATATGTGATGTGTAGCATCCTTGGGGGGGGGGGGGGGATTCAAGTTTGTTAAAGCCAAATCCCTGGGTCCATATTTGGGCTGTGGGAGCCCGAATTATAACTAAGTCAATATAAGGAATTTTTAGCTCACCAAAGGGAGCTCAACTTATCACTTGCCGTCTGTCATCGTGAACATTTTTCAAACGACTTCTCCTCTGAAACCTTATGGTCCGATTTTCACGAAACTTCATGTGGATGTTCATTACTATATGGCAATTCATGTTTGTTCAAATGAAATGGCCATGCCCCTTGGGGGCTCTGTATGGGGCATAATTCTGATAGCACCATATGAATTATAGAAAAATTATTAAAAAATCTTCTTCTCCAGAACCAGTGGGCAGAATCTTTTGATACTTTGTATGCAGCATCTTGTATGGGTCTGGTTCAAGTTTGTTCAAATAGAGTCCCTCAACCAATATTGGGGCTCACTGTGGGGGCGTGAATTTTTACTTAGTGCAATTTAAGAAAAATTCTTTAAAAATCTTTTTCTCTAGAACAAATGAGCAGAATCTTTTGATATTTGGTATGCAGCATCTTGGTATATGGGTTCTGATTAAAGTTTGTTCATATCAAGTCCCTTGATCAATATTGGGGCTCCCTATAGGGGCATGGATTTTTCCTTAGTGCAATTTAAGGAAAAATCTTCTCCAGAACCAGTGGGCAGAATCTTTTGATATTTGGTATACAGCATCTTGGTATGGGTGTGATTCAAGTTTGTTCAAATGGAGTCACTTGATCAATTTTGGGGCTCACTATGGTGACCTGAATTTTTACTTAGTGCAATTTAAGAAGAAAAATTTAAAAATCTTCTCCAGAACCAATGGGCAGAATCTTTAGATATTTGGTATGCAGCATCTTGGTATGGGTTAGATTCATGTTTGTTCAAATTGAGTCTTTTGATCAATATTGGGGCTCAATATGGGGGCGTGAATGTTTACTTTATGCAATTCAAGGAAAATTCTTTAAAAATCTTCTGCAGAACCATCATGCAGAATCTTTTGATATTTGATCAGCAGCATTGTCCAGTTCAATCCTGTTGATGTTTAGCTCCACAGAGAGTATAGATTTACTCTGTAGAACCTTAAGAATAGCTTTTGATAAAATTTGTGTCTTAATAGTATGGAACATTCGGTGAGCGCCTAAGGCCCCCTGGTGCCTCTTGTTTTATTACTTTTCATTCCAAACTGTTCAAGTGGTTTGTTTCGACAGTCACCATTATTATGAAAACGATAAAACATTGTTTTCAGAAACAAGTTGAGGTGAAAAGCCACAACCACGTGTCACATTGAACATTTGACCAATCACATTCCTGCTATTTAAAAGTAGGAAATTTTCTTGTGAAACTCTAAGGGATTCCCTGTACTGCTGTTTGCACACGGTGACGTCATGATAGCATCTTGCCCTCAAAATAGTGTGCACGCAAGTGTTTGATACAAGCCCTTCGCAAGGTACATTGTTTTCAACTAAACAAAAACAAGTCATTTGTGCTTCCTCTACCAAGATAAATACAATGATACTTAACAAGTCCATTACCACAATCACTTGAAATGTCAATTTATTTCATGTGCAGAGGTACGCTAATTTTAACACTTACCGTGATAAAGTGAGACGTGCAAATGCACATGTCACTTCAGAATCTGAGGGCAGCTGATGAAAATATTATGAAGACACCTTTGAATCCGTTTCATTTTGAAGTTGCTGAATTACACCCAAAATGTGCACTGCAATCGTGAATAAAGCGTTTGGTGATAACCTGCTTTTTTTGGGTGTAATTTTGTAGTTCAGACTGAACAGAATATGAAAGCTGTATATTTCAGTCACAACTGTTGAAAGAATTTTGTCCTAAAAATTAGCTGAAGCAGAAATTCAAGGAAAAGAAAGTAAAAAAAAAAAAAAAAAATATCCTGACCTACCGACCCTGTTTTTTCTGCTATGTTACCGGAACCAAACCATTCATTTTTTTTTGCCTTAAAAATCTTATTTAGAACCAGCAATCAGAATCTTTTAATGCTTGGTATACATCACTGTTATGAGGGTGATATTCAAGATTGTTCAAACCAAGTCCCAAGGTTAATATTTTGGCTTTTAAAATTTTAACTTACTGCAATATGGGTGATAAATTTTTAAAATCTTTTTCAGATGCACCAGTCAGAATGCTTTCATATTTGGCATGTAACATGACTAGGGGGGTCAGATTCAAGTTTGTTGAAATCGCGTCCCAAGGTATATATTTGAGCTCGCTTTGGTTGCCCAAGTTTTAACTTAGTGCAATCTGAGGAAATTTCTTTTAAAATCTTCTATTTCAGATCCACCAATTGGAATACTTTCATATTTGGTTGACATCTCAAGGGGAGTCAGATTCAAGTTTGTTCAAATTGGTTCACTGGGTTAATATTTGGGCTCCGAATGGTAGCCTGGATTTGAACTTTGTGCAATGTGAGGAAATTTCTTTGAAAATCTTCTTCCAATCCACCAGTCAGAATGCTTTTGTATTTGGTATACAACAGGGGATCTGATTCATATTTTTTCAAATCAAGTCCCTGGGTTTATATTTGAGCTGTACATGGGAGCCTGAATTTTAACTTGGTGCAATATGAGGAAATTTCTTTAACCCCCTGCACTCTGATGACGAAACACCTGATTTGTCATCCATGGTTATCCCCCCTGTGTTGTCAGAAATTCAGCAATTTAGATTTTGGTTGACAGAGCTCCAATTGAGCTCTGTCAACCAAAATCTAAATTGCTGAATTTCTGACAACACAGGGGGGATAACCATGGATGACAGGGAGGTGTGGTGGGGCTTAGAGTGGGGGAGGTGTCGAGTATTCTCGACATCAGAGTAGGGGGTTAAAAATCTTCTTAAGATCCACCAGTCAGAATGCTTTCATATTTGGTATACAACATCTCTAGGGAGGTTAGATTGAAGTTTGTTCAGATCGAGTGTGTGGGTTAATATTTGGTCTCCTTATGGAAGACAAAATTGGCCATGTAGCTGAAGAATTATAATTTTGTATTCAGTACCCTCTATAGGTGTGTAACTAAGATTAATCTACATAGGTTGTATCAAGGGGCTTCAGAGGGGAGCTCCATATTTTACATTATGATCAATTGAAGAAAAGGCATGATGCTTGGACAATTTTTGTCACTCCTGAAGGGCTCAAGGATTGACAGTGTGGATGCTTAATGTAGATTCAATCTTGGACTCTGTTTATATTGTGCTCTGTTCAAGGTGAGTGCTTCAGGCCCTGTGGTGCCTCTTGTTTTTGTAATTATTAGCTTAACTTGACAAAGTCAAGATAAACTATTGCCATCATGCATGCGGAAGTCTGAGTCTGTTCACATTTTCCTTTAGCTCAGGCTACACCCCGTCTGATTGTCCTGAAATTTCATTCGCAGGTTTGAGGTTATGTCTAGATGTGAACGGCCCCTTTTGGTCTTGATTGGTCAACTGTGATGGCTGCCCAAGTTCAAAGCCTGAAAATCTTTAGCACAGTGTACAGGTCGTATTTATGAAGGGATTTCATGGTAACTTGGTAGGATGACTCTGTATAATATGGAGATGAGAACGCCCCCTTCTGGCCATGATCTGTCAACTGTGATGTCTGCCGAAGGCCGAAACCACAAAAATCTTAGCACAGTGTCATATTTAATATGAAGTGATTTCATTGTAACTTGGTAGGATGACTGCATGTGATGTCTAGATGAGAAATTCCCCATTTGGTTGTGATCTGTCAACCGTGATGACTGCTGAGCCCAAAACCCGAAAACTTTGAACACAGTGTATGTTGGGATTATTTTATTGTAACTTTGTAGGCTGACTCCATATACTGTATAGATGAGAATGTCCCCTTTTGGTCCCTATTGGGCAACTGTGATTGCTACAGGGTCCCAAAAACCTTTTGCATGGTCTGCAGGTCATATTTATGAAGAGATTTCATTAGAACTTGGTAGGATGACTCCAGTTAATGCCTAGATGAGAACGTCTCCTATTGGTCGTGATCATTCAGTATTGACAGGTATTAAAACCTTATCAGATATTACAGGTTGTATTTGTGAAGTGATTTATGGCAACTTTGTAGGATGACTCTGTGTGATACATAGATGAGAATGTCCCATTTTGGTAATCTGTCAGCCATGATGGCTGCCCAAGTCCAAAAATCTGAAAAACATTTAGCACCATCTACAGATTGTATTTATGGATTGATTTCATTGTAACTTGGTAGGATGACTCCAGATAATGTCTTAGATGAGGACGTCCCCTTTTGGTCGTGACCATTGAACAGTGACAGCTTCCCAAGGTCAAAATCCTGAAACCTTTAGGGCAGACTACAGGTTGTGTTTATGAACGTATTTCATTGTAACTTGGTAGGATGACTCAGTATTATGTATAGATGAGGATGTCCCCTTTTGGTTGTTATCGGTCAAATGTGATGGCTACACCTTCAGGACAGTCTATAATAAGACTTTAGCCAGCTGCTGATTTGTCTGGGTTCTCGAACGAGAAGGCCTTTGTTATCCCTGAACTCCCAAGTGCCTTCCTATTGCCATGCTTTTCTCCTCCCAACACTCGGGAAATGAACTGCTTGATGACATCCCTTGCCCCATTCTTCCCAATCTCTCCGATTAGCATATTAACCCTCTCCATTGAGTCTCCCACTAACCACATGTCCATCATTCTCCCATCCCACTTCCCCATTATACTCCGAGTGAATCTTATTCTGTAAGACTGGTATGTTGGGCATTCTAGAAGAAAGTGTTTCTGGGTCTCCACCACGCCCAAATTACACATATGGCACTCCTTTTCACTGTTTTTCTCCATTTTTTTTTTCAAAATCTTCCAATCCATGAGCCCAATTTTTAGTTCAACTATTGCCGTCACTTGTCATCCGTTTGAGTACGCACACACATCCAGAATTTTGTTTGTTACTCTGCACATGTCGCATTTACGACAAGATTTGTTTGAAACTTGGTATGCTTGTTTGGGTGACCTCTAGATGTGAGCTATCAGTTTTCTTATTTGTGTAAAAACATGTTGCTACTTGTTTATTAAGAGCTCAGTATTTCCCTTTGGCACACCCTAAAGGATTCCGTTATGATCGGATTAATGTGAAAGCTGGTATGCTTGTTTGGGGGGTGACATGTAGATGGGATGTATTGATTTTCTTTAATGTTTTTCTCAAAGTAATGGATTTGCAAGTGTAATTCGTAATGCATTACAGGTGATGATCTATTGCATCGATAGTTGGCTTAAGTTGACAAAGTCAAGATCGTCACAAAATTTCATATGCAGTATGGGATCATGTCTAGATGAGAACATCCCCTTTTGGTCATGATCAGTCAGTGGTATGGCTACCCGAGCCCAAACCCTGAAAACCATTAGCAGAGTGGACAGGTCATATTTATGAAGGGCTTTCATTGTAAGTTGGTAGGATGCCTGTGTTATAATGCCTAGATGAGAACGTCCCCATTTGGTGATGGCTGCCCAAGCCCAAAACTGAAAAACTTTTAGCACAGTCTGCAGGTCCTGTTTAATATGGATGGATTTCATTGTAACTTTGTAGGATGACTGTGTATGATGTCTTCGTGAGAATTTCCCCATATGGGCACGATGTGTCAACCGTGACAACAGCCCAAGGCCAAAACACGAAAACCTTTATCACAGTGTACAGGTCATATTTATGGATGGATTTCATTGTAACCTGGTAGGTTAACTATAATGTTTGGATGTGAAAGTCCGCTTTTGGATGTGATTTGGCAACTGTGACGGCTACAGGGGCTTGAAGCGCTTTAGCACAGTGTACAGGTCATATTTAAGAATGGATTTCATTATATCTTGGAAGGATGACTCGAAATAATGTCTAGATGAGAACGTCCCCTTTTGATGTTGATCATTCAGCCTTGATGGCTGCCAGAGCCCAAAAACATTTAGCACAGTCTTTAGGTAATATTTAAGGAAGGATTTCATTGTAACTTGTTAGGTTGACTCCTTATATTGGTAAGATGATGACATCCCCTTTTGGTCGTGATTGGTCAACTGCGATGGCTACAGAAGCCAAAAACCTTGAGCACAGTGTACAATTCCTATTTATGAAGGGATTTCATTGTAAGTTGGTATGTTGACTGAATATAAAGTGTATATTAGAACAGCCTTCTTTGGACAACTGTGACGGCTACAGGGGCCCGAAGCCCAAAACCTTCAGCACAGTGTACAGGTCATATTTATGAAGGGATTTCATTGTAACTTTGTAGGATGACTCCAAATAATGTCTAGATGAGCACGTCCCCTTTTGGTAACGATCTTTCAGTCTTGATGGCTGCTCGAGCTCCAAAACCTTTAGCATAATCAAGTCGTATTTATGGAATGATTTAATTGTAACTTGTTAGGTTGACTCCATATAATGCCTAGATGATGACATCCCCTTTTGGTCGTGTTTGGTAAACTGTGATGGCTTGAGGGGTCTGAAGCCCGAAAACCTTGAGCAGTGTAGAGGCCATATATGTGAAGGGATTTCATTGTAACTTTGTATGATCACTTCAGATTATGCCCAGATGTCAACACCCCCTTTTGGTCACGATCATTCAACCATGATGGCTTCCCGAGCAGAAAACCCAAATTTAGTACAGACTACAGGTTGTATTTGTGAACATCCTCCCCTCCCTCCCTCCCTTCCCCCCCCCCCCCCCCCCCCCCCCCCCCCCGAGCCCAAAACACCAGAAACTTTAGTACAGACTACAGGTCGTGAATTGATTTCATTGTAACTTGCTTGGATGACTCGTTTTGAATAATTTCACTGTAACTTGTTAACTTCCGTTGTTATACGTGAACTGTGAGGGCCGCATACATAAACTGTGAGGTCATATTAACCCACCCCTTGGCTCTTTAGTACAGTGTTAACCTCATATTATTTTTATGAAAAACAGCATACAGGGAACAGAAATGAACATATTCCCAAATCTCAGAAATGTTTTATTTACTAATCCTTTCCTAAACACAATGCACAAGTTAAGGTACAGTGTCATTGACACTTTCATTTTTAGCTTAACTTGACATAGTCAAGAAAAGGTATTGCCATCACGCGTGCCGAAGTCAGTTAGTCCGTGACGTCTGTTTACATTTTCCTTTAACACGGGCTACACCCCGCAGTTCTTGTCTGATCGTCACGAAATTTCATATGCAGGTTTGGGGTCATGTCTAGATGAGAATGTCCCCTTTTGGTCGCGATCGGGCAACCGGTATGGCTGCCCGAGCCCAAAACCATTAGCACAGTCTACAGGTTGTATTTATGAATGGATTTCATTGTAACTGGGTAGGATGCCTCTGTATAATGCCTGGATGAGGACGTCCCCTTTTGGGCATGATCTATCAACCGTATGGCTGCCCAAGCCCGAAACCCAGAAACTTTTAGCACAGTCTGCAGGTCATGTTTAATGTGGAGGGATTTCATTGTAACTTGGTAGGATGACTCGTTATGATCTGTAGACAAGAATTTCCCCATTTGGGCATGATCTGCCAACCGTGACGACTGCCCGAGGCCCAAACCTTTACCAGAGTCTACAGGTCATATTTATTGATGAATTTCATTGTAACTTGTTGGGTTGACTTCATACAATGTCTGGATGAGAAAGTCAGCTTTTGGGCATCTGTTATGGCTACAGGGGCCCAAAGCCCGAAAACCTTTAGCTCAGTCTAGAGGTCATATTTATGAAGGGATTTCATTGTAACTTGGTAGGATGACTCCAAATAATGTCTAGATGAGAACGTCCCATTTTGATCGCGATCATGCAGCCTTGATGGGTGCCCGAGCCCAAAAACCTTTAGCATCGGCAAAAGGTCATATTTATGGAAGGATTTCATTGTAACCTGTAAGGTTGACTCTATATAATGCCTAGATGATGACATCCCCTTTTGGTCAACTGTGACGGCTTCAGGGACCCGAATCCCAAAAACCTTGAGCACATTCTGCAGGTCATATTTATGAAGTGATTTCATTGTAACTTTGTAGGATCACTCCAGATGAGATTGTCCCCCTTGGTTGCGATCATTCAACCATGATGGCTGCCCGAAAACCTTAAGCCCAGTCTACAGGTCATATTTATGAAGGAATTTCATTGTAACTTGGTAGGTTGACTTCATATAATGTTTAGATGAGAACGTCCCCTTTTGGACCTGGATGGGCAACTTTGACGGCTAAAGGTGCCAGAAGCCCGAAAACCTTTTGCACTGTCTACAGGTCATATTTATGGAGGGATTTCATTGTAACTTGGTAGGATGACTCCAAATAGTGTCCAGATGAGAATGTCCCCTTTTGGTTGTGATCTTTCAACCATGATGGCTGCCCGATCTCGTAGCCCAAAAACCTTTAGCACAGTCTACAGGTCGTATTTATTAAGGGATTTCATTGTAACTTGGTAGATTGACTTCATAGAATGTCTAGATGAGAATGTCCCCTTTGGAGGCAATTGGGAAACTGACGGCTACTGGGGCCCGAAAACCTTTAGCACAGTGTACAGGCCATATTTATGAGGGGATTTTAATGTAACTTGATAGGATGACTCGTTTTTGAATAATTTCAGTGTAACTTGGTAACTTTTGTTGATATATGTTAACTGTGAGGGACACATGCATTGACTGTGGGGTCATATTAACCCACCTCTCAGCTCTTCAGTACAGTGTACACCTCATATTATTTTTATCATAAACATAGCATACAGGGAACAGAAATGAACATATTCCCAATTATCACAATTCTTGTCTTATTTCATAATCCTTTCCTAAACATTGAACATTCTCCTTTTCATCAAACACAACACACAAGTTAAGCTAGTGTCATTGACACTTTCATTGATAAATTTATATGTGTGTTTCAGCTCTATATTACTGATGTTGATATGCTTTCAACTGATTTTCCATGTTCTGTGTGATATCGCATTTTCCATAGAGCTTGTCTGACCATGTGTCATTTGCAGAATTCTTGGATATTGTGTACCTGTTGCCACGTGTTTTTCATATTTTCTGCCCCTTTTCCTGATTTGAGATGCTGAAATCTTTAGAGGATTTGTAGACGGTGTTTTATGAACGTGGTTTGAGAAATGTTGTGTGTCTGTGCCGAGTCGTATGTAGCATGGCCACCACCCCAGTGAGGTTGAGAATTTGTGATCAACTGATTATTTGGTGGCGATTATGTAGTAGGAGAGTGAAGAAAATTTTTTTTCTTGCCTATTGGGTGTAGGATAGGATGCACGTAATTGTTCAAGTCCTTTTCCTTATCAGTTGAGTGATGCTTGTAAAGATATCCTTGTGTGCCTGTAGGTTCTGGGTACAGGTACACAATGTCCCCAATCCTGTTCTCATCACTTGAGCGACCCTTTTGCATTTGTATCGACTGTTTTCCACAACCTGCTTGGAAAGATATCCCTATGTGGCCAGCCATGCCCTCCCCTGAAGTTTGCACAGAATGTTCCTAATCCTATCCAACCACAGGCCACTGAGATTCAAAACTTGTGTGACCATCTGGCATTTGTTGGCCCCGTTTTCCCAAAATGTTTTGATATTGTGTACCTGTGCCCAGCCCCTTCCCCAGATGGGAATCCCCCCCCCCCCCGCAAACCCCCACGACGACCCCAAGCTTTGAATATGCATAATTTTTGTGACTTTGTAGCTGCACTTTGTCAACATGCTTTGAAAAATATTTTGTGCCCTGCCGTCTTGTACTGCAACCCCTGCCTTGCATGCAGATAAATAAATATTGTTCCTTGCCCTTGTATTATTATACTGAAGGAAAGAAGTATAATAAACTTTGAGGAGCAATTTTTTTTAATATCGACTTTAATCCCAAACGAATTATTTTAAGTGTAGATTTATGAATTTGCATAATTTCATGTTCTTACTGTTGCCAGGATGTCGCAATTCATACATGTGGTGAAATGAAAAGTTGAAGCATCAGAAAACGGTTTTCGTCTTCAGTCATACATTCTTGCCCTACCATCAGCGTGCTGTAGACAAAATTGTGATTCATCAGTAAAAACGCTGACGTACCCATTCTATTCCGACGGTACCATGAATGACGTTTGGTAAGGATTAGTCTGTGGTATGGGCGCCTACTTCGGATGCCATGTCCAGTGAGTCTGTTGCCGACAGTTTGCGCACTGATTCTATTGTCCATTCTACCAGGAGTAATTGCTGCTGTCCTCATCGTCGGAAGGAAGCAATCTCACAAGTAAAATGTCCTGATGTGTCGGTCTTGTGTAGGGTCGTAACTCTTGGTTGACCTGAACGTGGTCAGTCGGCAGTAGATCCAGGGAATCTATACCTTCTAATGAGATGGTAAATAGTGGCCACAGTGACTCCGAACTCAGCAGTGAGCTCATCTGGAGGTATCCCAGCCTCATGCATACTAATGGCATGCAACCTCTGATTTTTAGCTCAACTTGACAAAGTCAATCTGAGCTGTTGCCATCACTTCTCGTCTGTCGGCGTATATACGTACGTCCATAATTTCATTTGACACCCCTCACATGTCGCATTTATGTTCAGATCGCTTTGAACTTGATATGTTTGTTTGGGGTGACCTGTAGATGGGAGCTATCGACTTTCTTCCATTTCCGTAAAAAAATGTCACGGCCAATGTTCTTAGAACTTAATTTAGTGAGACCTCAATATTTCCCTTTGGCACACCCTACAGGGCACATTTATGATCGGATTGCTTTGAAACCTGGCATGTTTGTTTGGGGTGACCTCTAGATGGGAGCTATTGATTTTCTTTCATTTCTGTCTGTCAAAAAATTTTGCCTCTGGCAACGATCTTTGAACTTAGTTTAGTCAGGCATCAGAAAATTTCTTTGCCCTACAGGGCACATTTATGATCAGATCAGTTTGAAACTTTGTATGCTTGTTTGGGGTTACCTCTAGATGGGAGCTATCCATTTTCTTCGATTTCCGTAAAAAAATGTTGCCATTGGCAATGACCTTCGATAAAATTAGTAAAAAGTTAGTGCAGTTAAGCATCAATATTTCCCTTTGACACACATATCCAATTTCACCTCCATCCCAACAGGATGCAGAACTTGTGTGACCATCTGGCATTTGTTGCCACTGGTTTCCCAAAATGCTTGGATATTGTGTACCTGTGCCCAGCCACACCCCCTTCCCCAGATGGGCATGCCACTTGTGGCTGGGCACAGCAGGCACGTAATTGGCCCAGTCCTTTTTCCTATTCACCCTCAGCCCTTTGCCCCACCACTTGAGATGCAGAACTTGTGTGACCCTTTTGCATTTGTAGCCACTATTTTTCCAACATGCTTGGAAAGATATCCTTGTGTGCCTGTGCCCAGCCAAGCTCCCCCCCCCCCCTCCTCCCAACTTGCATGCCAAGTTGGGGGAGTTGGGGCTGGGCACAGGCACACAATGTCCCCAATCCTATCCAACCTCACCCCTCGCCCACTGAGATTCAAAACTTGTGTGACCATCTGGCATTTGTAGCCATTGTTTTCCCGACATGCCTGTAAATATATTATGTGCCCCCTCCCCCTAGAGGGAACACAATAGAGCAAAGATGTGCCCAGTTACTTCAAAAACCTTCTTCCCTCCCATTCTCAATAGAATAACACCCATACCCCACCTCCGGGCTGAACCATGTGTTAATCATGAGGAGGTCTGTGGTGTTTCCTGTGAACTCCAATGTAAGTATAAGTCTTTTTAAAGTGACAAGAGCAGGTCTATGGTGTTTTCTGTGAACTCCAATGTAAGTAGAAGTGTCAAAAGATATTGTCATTATTATTGTAAATGTCAAGTATATGTATACTTTTTGTAGAAGTGTCAATGAACTGGAAGTATCTTGAATAAAATGTCTGTGCTCTCAAATCCTTGAGTATGTTGTTTCTCTTTCCCATAACATGGAGAGATTTTTAAGTGAAATAGATACATGCATATGGAAACAAAATAAAGAACTATTGAAGATATTTCAAGTATGTATATATAAGTATATCAATGAATAGTATTTTATAACAAGAATTTATTAAGTGTATAAGAGAACATCATATAATAAAGATATTACACAGAGAAACAAAAGAGAATATTAATATTATTATTTTTTTTTTTTTTTTTTTTTTTTTTTCTTTTTTCGTTTTTTCGTGGCCCCACCCAATAAAAAAAAATCCGGGTGGGGCTTCGGAAAGAAAAGAAGCTGACTCACTCAGACTATCCCACCCAAGTGAGAAAACCTGGTGGCAACTGACTAAGACACAGTCCACACAAGATGACTCGGCATGCCTGGAGACAATTTAGTCCCAATAGCTATAGCACTGCTGCTAGACACAAGGAAAAAATGTTTGAGGAGGTTTCCTAATCACATTCAGGAAATGCATCTTTTAATGACAGGTGTCAGCACTAACAGGAAAACCCTCTATAAAAAAGAGAGAAGATTTTCCTGTTAGTGCGGACACCTGTCATTAAATATAAATTTCCAGTGTGTAGCCATCAATAAAAGATTAACTTTTTAAGAAAACCCCTGCAAACATCTTTAACAGTGCCATAGCTCATGGGGTAAAGCATTCAGACATGCTGGGTCATCTCAAATTTCCTGTGCCTCAGTCAACTGTCACCAGGTCCTCAGTCAGGTGAGACGGAATCAGTAAGTCAGAAAATTAATAAGTTAGTGGGCCAGTTAGTGGGCTTTACACAACCTCAGTAATGTTGGGCTCGGTGTAGCAATCCATTTTTGTTCTTGGGATCAATAAAGTGACATGGTACACAACCACTCAAATGGTGGACATCAACCTATACACTTATTTGCTAGACAAGTGGAAATTTTAAGATCAAACGAGGAAAAGTACAGACCATGGACAAAGAGCTCAACAACACAACTATCCATGAACTACACATTTACTTGTTCAATCCTACAATTTCTACTTGTCTAGCAAGCGTTTAGGTAGATGTCTACCATTTGGGTGGATGAGTACATCACCATTGAAAATTTTGTTGCTTCTTCTGTCCCAAGAATGCAACAATGCACAATCTGCAGTGCTTTTGCACTGACTATGTAGAGAAATACCAAAAATGTACAAAAATTAAATATGCACCCAATATACAAATCAGTACTCAAAACCTTTTGGCCTGAAGTCTATCATTAATTACTCCATTCTAAGAACAACTGTCCACAAGGTTATGTCATATATTTTTGGAATCAACCACCATGGAATCAATCTGGGCCATACACCATTCATGGACTATTGAAACTGAAAAAAAAGAAAAAACAATTATTTTTAAATTTACATTTCATATCTTTCTAATTAATAAAACATCTTTAACACTTACCCAAAATGAAAGCCAGATCCTTGCAAACAAAATTCCTGAATGACTTATTTTCTTGCACCAAAACATAGCTTATGAACCCTCATAGGAACTACCTCTTCAAGCTTGTTCCAATGAGGGGTCTTGAACTGTGTTTTGGAGACCAAAAAAAATGAAAACAAGAGATTTACTCGGAAGTGAGTATGCCCCCCTACGTGGCAATGACCTTGATCTGTGACCTAGACCTCCATCAAACAAAACAAAATTTGTAAAAAATTTAATATTTGTACTTTGGTTTGTTTCCGAGTTATGGCTCAGACACGAATATTGATGATTTTCAGTGTGACCTTAACCTTACGGACCTGGCTGTGGTGTGTGACACATCCACCCATTGTCCTTTATAATTGAGCGAAGTTAGATGATTGTAGCCCTAATAGTTTTGGAGTTATGTTTGAGACAATTTGTGACGCTGAACATATGAAGGTCAATTGTGACCTTCACCTTGCTGATGCGGCGGAAACTATTAAACGCGACACACCTTCTGACTGTCCTTAACATTTGTAAAAAGTTTAACAATGGTACTATGATTCGTTTTTGAGTTATGGCCGAGACACGAATATTGACCGATTTTTAGTGTGACCTTGAAATGTGACCTTGACCTTGAAGATACGAACCCGGCTGTGGTGTGTGACACATCCTCCCATGGTCCTTTATAATTGTGTGAAGGTTGATGACTGTGGCCCTAACAGTTTTCGAGTTATTGGCTCGGGGACACACGCACACTTCAATCACTATATGCCACCAGACTTAAGTCATGGGGCAGAAAAATAAGGAAGGGTTAACAACAATATGCTTAAGGACAAAGTTAGAACAACTAATCCAGGATGGAAAACAAGACCATCATCTGGCATTTGCTCTCTGTCACCTTGACATTAGAATTATGGAATTATCTGAATAATGAATATTCTGCACGGGGTCAAGTAACAACTCAATAACACCTATTACAAACAAACTAGAGGCTTAAGAGAGCCTAAAATGCTCACCTGGACAAAGTTGTCCTAAACTGTAAGGGTTATGGGTATGGAGACAAGCCAAGGGGTCTGAGGGTGCTCACCTGACATGGTAGCCTAAATATCAACCCAGAGAATTGATTTCAACAAGTTGCATCTGCTCCTCCTAAGAAAAGCTTATACCAAATATCAAAAATTCTGACCAGTGGATCTAAAAAAAGATTTTTAAAGAATATTCCTCATATTGAACTAAGTTATAATTCAGGCTCCCACAGGGAGCCCATATATGAACTCAGGGACTTGGCTTTAACAAACTTGAATCTCACCCCCCCCCCTAAGGATGCTGCACACCAAATATCAAAACATTCCAACTGCTGGATCTGAAAAAGATTTCTTAAAGAAAATTCATCATTTTGAACTAAGTTACAATTTGAGCTCCCACAGTGAGTCCAAACAGGGACCTAGGGACATGGCTTGAACAAACTTGAATCTCACCCCCTAAGGATGCTGCATACCAAATATCAAAACATTCTGAAGAAGATTTTTAAAGAAAATTCCTCATTTTGAACTAAGTTATAATTCAGGCTACCACAGTGAGCCCAAATATGAACCCAGGGACTTGGCTTGAACAAACCTGAATTTCACCCCCCTAAGCATGCTGCATACCCAATATCAAAAGATTCTGCCTGCTGGATCTTGAGAAGAATATTTTCAAAGAAATTTGCCTGAAATGCACTAAGTTCGAATTTGGGCTTCTATACTGAGCCAAAATATGAATCCAGGGGCCGATTTGAACAAACTTGAATCAGATCCACCCCACAATGTTGCATACCAAATATCAAACATTCTGCCTGCTGGATCTGGAGAAGAAGATTTTTTAAGAAATTTGCCTGAAATGCACTAAGTTCGAATTCAGGCTTCTATACTGAGCCCAAATGTGAATCCAGGGGGCCGATTTGAACAAACTTCAATCAGATCCACCCCACAATGTTGCATACCAATATCAAAAGATTCTGCCTGCTGGATCTGGAGAAGATTTTTTAAGAAATTTGCCTGAAATGCACTAAGTTCGAATTCGGGCTTCTATAGTGAGCCCAAATATGAATCCAGGGGGCCGATTTGAACAAACTTGAATCAGATCCATCACACAATGCTGCATACCAAATCTCAAAAGATTCTGCCTGCTGGATCTGGAGAAGATGATTTTTTAAGAAATTTGCCTGAAATGCACTAAGTTGAATTCGGGCTTCTATACTGAGCCCAAATGTGAATCCAGGGGGCCGATTTGAACAAACTTGAATCAGATCCACCCCACAATGTTGCATACCAAATATCAAAATATTCTGCATGCTGGATCTGGAGAAGATTTTTAAAGAAATTTGCCTGAAATGCACCGAGTTCGAATTTGGGCTTCTATAGTGAGCCCAAATATGAATCCAGGGGGCCGATTTGAACAAACTTGAATCAGACCCATACCAAGATGCTGCATACCGAGTAGCAAAAGATTCTACCCACTGGTTCTGGAGAAGAAGATTTTTTAATAATTTTTCTATAATTCATATGGTACTATCAGAGTTATGCCCCATACAGAGCCCCCAAGGGACGTGGCTATTTCATTTGAACAAACCTGAATTGCCATATAGTAATGAACATCCACATGAAGTTTCGTGAAAATTGGACCAGCGGTTTCAGAGGAGAAGTCGTTTGAAAAATGTTCACGACGACAGACGACGACGGACAACGGACTGCAAGTGATAAGTTGACCTCCCTTCGGTGAGCTAAAAACTCATTTCCGGATTTTGGTCCTAAATTTCTAAGTCCGGTCCGGGGCTCCAAATTTTCAGCCTAAATATGAACTCGGGGACTTGGCTTGAACAAACTTGAATCTCAACCCCCAAAGCATGCTGCATACCAAATATCAAAATATTCTTTTTGGTAGATCTGAAGAAGATTTTTAAAGAGTATTCCTCATACTGCACTAATTTAAACATTTGGGCTCCCATAGAGAGCCCAAATATGGACCCAGGGAATTGATTTCAATAAGCGTTTGAAACAATCTTCCACAGATGTTATATGCGAAATTTGAAAGCTTTTGGAGCAGTGGTTTGGGAGAAAAGTAGTCGTAAATGTTAAAGGTTTTTCCCATTACCCAAAGTGTTAAAAAAATGCTGACTCTGCACTTTTTCAAAGTCATAAAAAAGTACCCCATGATAAAACTGATAGCAATCATTTTTTTATCATTCCATTCTGTTGGTCCGAAAGAAGCTTCACACCGAGTAAGAATTCTCAGTGCCGTGTAGTTTTGGAGATATGGGTGTTTGAATTTTTTTCTATTTTTAGCTCCTGAGGTTCCCAAGGGGCAGCAGGAAAATTTTTTGGGGCATGAATCAAGTACTTAGGACCCAATAATACCTCATCGCAAATTTGGTTCAAATCGGCCTCTTGGTTTGGAAAAAAGAAATTTTTGGCGGGGCACAAAATGGGGATCCTCCCGTAGTGAGCCCAAATATTGACCGAGAAAATTTCTTTGAACAAACTTGAATCTTGAGTACCAAAGGAGCTTACATACCAAATATCACAGCATTCTAACTGGTGGTTCATAAGAAGATTTCGGGAGAAATTGATGCTTTTGGGGCATCATTCCCACCCCAGTGGGGGCACAGAGTTCATTTTAACAAACTGGAAAGAGGATACCGCCAAAATATTGTATGTCAAATTTGTTTGGGTTTGGGCTAGTGGTTTTGAAGGAGAAGACCGAGTTGCGAAAGTTAACGGACGACGGATGCCAAGTGATGGCAAAAGCTCACACTGACTTTCAATCAGGTGAGCTAAAAAGCGACCCATGACCTTCACAGTATGAACTGGTTTGGGGGAACACTATATATGTGGAATCGTCAAAACTATTATATGATGTATATTATGCCTGTGCAGTTCCGATATTAATTGAAGTTCAACCCCAAGAAGTGTTGAAAAAAAAATATTAGTGGGTAAATCCATTTTCTGTAGGTACAACAGGTAATGACTGCTAATCCCCCAAGACAATTTAGTTCAAATTCACCTACACTTTTACAAAAACTATTTTGTAGGCGAAACTGCACTGTTGGCGAAAATAGATGCCACCCATCAGGACTTGAAAAATTGCATAAACAACCATACTACTTGTTGGAGCTACATTCAAGCAAAATTACAAAGACATAACCAATTTTCCCATTCATGACAAATTTTATGTCTGTAGTTTATTTTTTCTGTTTCAATTTGCTAACCAAAAACCAAAAAGCGAATAACTCCCAAAAATTGAATTACAAAATATAACTCAGTCACGCTCCTGAGACATCTCTTATAATAAACAAGAGCCTGAGGCGCCCACCTGACCAAAGTTGTTTAAAGAAGGATTTAAATACCATCTATGGCGAGTTAACACAACAGAGGAATGAAATTATTTAATTATTAAAAACTTTGCTGTCCATGCCAGATGATTTTTTTTCTACTATTGGGATAAATATTAACTAAGGGATTTGACTTGAACAAACTTGCAGAATGTTCTATACCAAATATCAAAAGATTCTGACCAGTGGTTCTGAAGAAAAAGACTTGGAGAATATTACCAATATTTTGAATATGTTAAAATCCACCTCCACCCCCTATAGGGACACACAAATACCAACCCAGGGACTTTCAAAATGAATCTGAATCCTAAAATATTGAAAGATTCTGACTATCTCAAGAAGCAGATTTTTAAAGATTATTCCTCATATTGACTGGTGGATCTGAAGATTTTTAAAGAAATATCCTCATATTGCACTAAGTTAACATTTGGGCTACCATAAAGAGTCCAAATATTGACCAGGGACCACATTTGAACACACTTGAAGCCTCCCCACCCTACCCCCAGAGAACTTGTATACCAACTAGACTTTATGATTCTGGAGAATCCTGGCTTTTCCCGATTAGATTCCATGATTTTTCATGACCCCACAGTGCCTGATGAATTGTTTTTAACTGTCTCACTGAAGTTCCTTCATTGATGTTATGAGAAAGGTGAGTATAGTAGTCTCAAAAGACTCAGTTTGGGTTTGATAAAAAAAAATGTTTAGGTAAAACCGATCATTAACGGTAGAATGGGTTAATATCAATATCAATGTTTCCCTATCAGTTTTGCGTCCAGTAAAAGAAGTTATGTTTCTCTGTGGCATTTCCATTTGATGTTGTTGGTGTCCAAAAACAGACTATTTCTTCAATTTTTTTTTACATTTATCAGCCCATGGAGGGTTAACAAATGCCTACCAGAATAATTTATCCATGCAATTGGTCATATGACACCGAGACCTATCAATGGCCATTTTCTCTTGAAAACCCCACAAAATGTTTGTACAGAGATCCAGGGAAAACGATTTTTTAAGCTTTCGTTGGGTATCCCTGTTAACCTCCCCAACAGGGGTTAACGCTTGGTTTTTTGAATACCTTTATTACTTACAGAAATGGTCCTCTGTGAATTCCACTTCCAACAAAGGAGATTATGTTTATCACTCATGTATACATTGGGTCTGAAAACAGACCCATGTTAAAATTACGATGCTTGGCAGCTTGTAGATGGTTAATAAACGCTCACCGGAGTATTTTGTCCATGCAACTTGTAATGTCACATAAAGACCTACGAATAGTCAATTTGTCTTGAAACCCTACAAGTTACCGTTAGGGAAATTCACAGAAAATGGGAATTTAAAGCTTTCAAGGGATATCTCTCTTTAGCCTGCCCAAAATGGGTTAAAACATCGACTTTTGAATACCCTTACTACTTACAAAAAAGTTTCTGACTAAACTGTGCGCTCGATAAAAGGAGGCACTTTTCTTTGTGGTGTACCCTTTGGGTGCTGTTGGTGTGCAAAAACAGCCCATTTTATCACAATTTTGACCTTCAGCAGCCCGGGGAGGGTTAACTAATGCTGACCGGAATATTTTGTTCATGCAACTTGTAATGTCACACCAAGACCTGCAAATAGCCGATTTTTTCTTGAAAACCTACAAGATGTTGTTAGAGAAATCCACAGAAAACGGGTATTTTAAGATTTTAATGGGTATCTCTCTTTAACCAGCCCAAAATGGGTTAAGACGTCAACTTTTGAATACCCTTACCACTTTCAAAAATATTTTCCGATCAATTTTGCGTCTGATAAATGAAGGCCCCTTTCTCTGTGGTATACTGTTTGGGTGCTATTCGTGTCTAAAAACAGCCCATTTTATCACAATTTTTACGTTTAGCAGCTCGGGGAGGGTTAACTAATGCTGACCAGAAGAGTGACCAATTTTTCTTGAAAATCTACAAGACTCGTTTAGAGAAAACCACGGAAAAAATGAAGTTTTGAGCTTTTTTGGGGTATTGCTGTTTAACCAGTCCAAAACGGGTTAACACTTGGTTTTTTGAACACCCTTATTACTTACAAAAATGATCCTCTGTGAATTCCACTTCCAATAAAGGAAGTTATGTTTATCTTTCGTGTATCGTTTGGGTGCTGTGGGGGGCCCGAAAACAGCCCATTTCATCAAAATTTTGATGTTTGGCAGCCTGTGGAGGGTTACCATATGCATCGCCAAATATGTCATGTGTATCAATGGTCGTGTCACAGGCAGTTTTAGCAATGATGAATGTTTTAAAAAAATCTACAAGACGTGTTTCGAGAAAGTGTCGATAAACCCCAAATTTGGCAGTTTGACAATTGTGACGAAATAAGGGTTAAATCGAAAATTCCGCCTCGGTACATTTTTAGATTTTGTGCCTCTCTTTGAGTGTGCAAAATTTTGTGAAAATCGGTTCGAAAATGGCTTCTGAATCATACAGACAAAATGTGTGGAAAAAAAAAAATAAAAAAATAATAATCCATAGAAAAACAATAGTCTTTTCCTGAGGGAAAAGCCTAAATATCAAAAGATTCTAACAGATGGTTCTGGAGAAGATTTTTAATAAATTCCCTCATACTGCACTCGTTAAAATTCAGGCTCCCATAATATTTATTTATTGGGGTTCCATAGGGAACCCAAATATTGACCAGAGCACTCGATTTAAATAAACTGGAATCTCACCCCTAGAGATGTTGTATACCAAATATGAAACGTTTCTGACTGGTGAATCAGAAAATTTTTAAAGATTATCACCCAAAATTGCACGAAGTTAAACTTTGGGTTTCCATAAGAATATTTTATATTTACCAAAGGACTTGAATTGAACAATCTTGAATCTGATCCTCATAATGATGATGTATACCGAACATTAAAAGATTCTGACTGCTGGTTCTGAAGATTTTTAAAGATTATTCCCCAGATTGCCCAAAGATAAAAATTTGGGATGCTGTATTGAGCCAAAACACAAACCAAGGGCTTCATATTAACACTCTTCTGTACCTGACCACCCCCCACCCCCCCCCCCCTACCCCACCCCTTCCCCCATGGATGCTGTATACCAAACATTAAGATTCTGATCAGTGCTTCAGGAAAAATGTTTAAAAAAAAATTGTAATTATGCTGACTCCACATTTTTTCAATGCAACTTCCCCCAAACACACAGATGCAACTGATGGCATTTTTTTTTTACCATTCAATTCCACTAGTTTTAAGGATGCTTCATACCAAATAAAAACAAAGTGAGCGAGGGTTCATGAGAAATACCCCCCTTTGCCGTTCAGACATCTGAATGAAGGTGATGTATTTCCTCCCCAATAAGATGTTGATCAAATGTGGTTGCAATCGATTCACCTAAACTCGAGTTAAAGTTCAGACAATACAAAAACTAGAGTGATGTCACGCATGCAGCCCGAGTGTCCCAGGAATGGCAATGCTTAGACGCAAAATAATCGGAGCCATTTTTTGTTAACAGTTTACCTAAAGAATCTGGCATATCTGCACTCGTGATATACAAAATTTGCTATTCAAATTTTATTTTTTCATTTCTCAACTTCAAAACATACCTCAGGACCTATTAATCGAACAAACTTGATGAGCTTGTTCCAATAAGGAGTAATAAGCCATGGTTAGAAGTAAATAAAAAATGAAAAAATCTGAGGTTTCAGAAAAATAATTTGTACTGTTGGCTTCAACTTGTGTAAGGTAAAGGATTAACAAGACCAATACCGGGTCTAGACCTGCGTCGCTGCATGCAATTGAATCAGCAAACAGGAAGTGGCTGCACGGCAGATCTGAAAATTGCATACACGATACAACTGATCATTATCAGGCTCCAGATGAAATATAAAATCAATCCCTTGCAAAGAAGCCGAGAAAAGTTTGACGAAAAATTTCAATGTTCAGTGTGTACAGTAAAACTTCAAAGTATTGGCAAACAGGAAGTGGCTGCACGGCAGATCTGAAAATTGCTTACATGATACAACTCATCATTATGAAGCAGCAGATCAAATATAAAATCAATCCCTTGCATAGAAGCTGAGAAAACCTTGACGGAAAATTTCAATGTTCAGTGGGTACAGTAAGATTTCAAAGTATCGGCAAACAGGAAGTGGCAGCACGGCAGATCTGAAAATTGCTTACACGATACAACTCATCATTATGAAGCAGCAGACCAAATATAAATTCAATCCCTTGCATAGAAGCCGAGAAACCCTTGACAGAAAATTTCAATGTTCAGTGGGTACAGTAAAACTTCAAAGTATCGGCAAACAGGAAGTGGCTGCACGGCAGATCTGAAAATTGCTTACACGATACAACTCATCATTATGAAGCAGCAGACCAAATATAAAATCATTCCCTTTCATAGAAGCCAAGAAAACTTTAGACGGAAAAAGTGTTTTGGACTGACTGACGGACGGACTGATGGACGGAGTCAAGCGGTTACTAGACCTGCTTCGCCGATGGCGACACAGGTAAAAATGCAGTACATAAAGCAATGTTGGACTACATGAGTCAATTTTCTTTTTCGCATGTAATAACTCCCAATCCTTCAAAATGCATTTTGGGAATAACTGCCTAAGTGACAATTTGTGTGTGTGTGTGTGGGAGGGGGGGGGGGGGGGGAGGGAGTTGTGGAACCTATATTGAAACCTGGCCTGTATTACTAGCTGGAAAATACACATATCAACTTTGGTTGAAAACAAATAATCCAAACTGGAGTTATCAGTCGGAATCCTATTGTTTACAGACAGATGGATGGACCGACAGATGGAGGGACGAAAGTCATGACTATAGCCCTGACTATAAACAGTCAGGGTAAAAATGCATTTTGTACCAAAGAAAAAATATTGCATAAATGGCCCTGGGTGAGGAGGAGGTGGGGTGGGGGATGAGGGGTGGGGGAGAGTGTGGGGTGTGTTAAGGGAGTCCATTTTTTTTCCACAAGTGGTCAGTCTAAATCCTTCATAATGCTGCATTTTGAGCAGAGAAAAAAAAATACCTAATTGGCACCATGGGGGTGGGGGGTTGCTGGTGGTGTTTGTCTGGGTTTTTAACCACAAACATTAACGAAAACTGTAAAAAAGCATTTTTGACAAAAGAAAAAAAAAGTACCTAATTGGCACCCTGGGGGGTGGGTGGGGGTGGTGGGGGTTATGAGAGTTAAAAAAAGGTTCTGCATGTAGTAACTGTAAATAGTTCAAAATGCATATTCGAGGAAAGAAAAAAAAAAGCCTAATTGAGGGGGGGGGGGGGGGGGGAGGGGGGTGGGGTGGGGGTTATAATTTCTGTCTGGATTTTTAAGCAACACTGTAAAAAAGCATTTTTGACAAAAGGAAAAAAAGGATTCTGCATGTAGTGACTGTAAATAGTTCAAAATGCATATTGGAGGAAATAAAAAAAAAAGAAAGAAGTGCCTAATTGGCCCCCGGCAGTGGGGGTGGGGGGTATGTAAGTTTGAAAAAAGGTTCCGCATGTAGTGACTGTAAATAGTTCAAAACGCATATTGGAGAAAAGGGAAAAAAAAGCCTAATGGGGATGGGGTGGGGTAGGGTAGGGGGTGGTGGTGTTTGGCTAGGTTTTTAACCAAAACTGTAAACAAGCATTTTTGACGTAAGAAAAAAAAGTGCCTAATTGGCCCCCGGCAGGGGTGGGGGGGGGGGGGGGGGGGGAGGGGGGACCTAAGTTGCCGTCACAGTTGCCCAAAAGGGGACGTTCTCATCTAGACATTATATGAAGTCAACCTATCAAGTTACAATGAAATCTCTCCATAAATAAAATATGACATGTAGACTGTGCTAAAGGTTTTCGGGCTTTGGGCTCGGGCAGCCATCATGGTTGAATGATCGCAACCAAAAGGGGACATTCTCATCTGAGCATCATCTGGATTGATCCTACGAAGTTGCAATGAAATCCCTTCATAAATATGACCTGTAGACTGTGCTGAAGGTTTTCGGGCTTCAGGCACCTGTAGCCGTCACAGTTGCCCAAACACATCCAAAAGGGGACTTTCTCATGTGTAGAAATTATATGAAATCAACCTGTGAAGTTACAATGAAATCCCTCCAGAAATATGACCTGTAGACTGTGCTAAAGGTTTTCGGGTTTTGGGCTCAGGCAGTCGTGACAGTTGATAGATCCCGCCAAAATGGGGAAATTCTCATGCAGACATCATACAGTCATCGTATCAAGTTACTATGAAATCCGTCCATATTAAACATGACCTGCAGACTGTGCTAAAAGTTTTTGGGCAGCCATCACGGTTGACAGATCATGCCCAAACGGGGACGTTCTCATCTAGGCATTATACAGAGGCATTCTATGAAGTTGCAAGGAAATCCCTTCATAAATACGACCTGTTGACTGTGCTAATGGTTTTCGGGTTTTGAGCTCGGGCAACCATACCGGTTGACCGATCAGGACCAATAGGGGACATTCTCATATAGACATGACCTAAAACCTGCATATGAAATTTTGTGATGATCAGACAAGAAATACCGGGAAAAGTCTGAACTTGAAGGTTGAATAAAAAACTTTAATCACAAACTTTAACCAAAACTCCAAATGTCAACTAAACAGGAATAAGGAAAAAAGAAACAAAAAAAAAACCACTTGAACCTTCAGTAAAAAACTTTAACCACAAACTTTTACCAAAACTCTAAATGTTAACAGAAAAAGGCAGATGGACAGACGGACGGACGGATGGACAAAAGTCATTACTATAGCCCTCACTGTAAACAGTCGGGCTAAAAATGCTGCCATGGCAGCAACATTGGATATGCCAGAATGCTGGTTATCGAAAGGAACCATCCTCTAGTCATGCTTAATCAACCATAAAAAAAGTAGTATCTGTTGGATCTATAGTTTTCAAGTTATCGCGTGAACAATCAAAAGTTCCTGAAAATCCAAGATGGCTGCCGTGGTAGCCATTTTGGATATGCCAGAATGCTGGTTATCGAAAGGAACCATCCTTTAGTCATGATGATTCAACCATAAAGAAACAGTATCTTTTGGATGCACTGTTTTAAAGTTACCGCGAGGACAAACAAAAGTTAATGTTAGCGGCCATATCATATGGCAAAATCTATTTATAGTAATGGTGACCTTGACCTTTGACCTACAAACCTCAAACAATCCCAATGATCAACATCTTAAATGCAACCACAATATGAAGTTATTGTTTCGTTTTCAAAAGAAAACTAAAGTTGCTGCACGGAAATCAAAAAATTCATTCATAGTAACATTGACCTTTGACGTACAGATCCCAAGAGCAATCCCAATCATCATCCCATTACAAGCAGCCTACCTGTGAAGTATGAGTACAATGCAACCAATGGTACAAAAGTTATTGCCCAGAAACGAGTGTGACAACTGATGGATGGACAGAATAATGAACGGACGAAGTGACAACTATATACCCCTTTTTAAAGGGGGGGGGGGGGGGGGGGGGGGGGGGGGGGGGGGTGTTAATAGCAGCCCTGTTGCATGTGATTTGGAAAATATGGGCGTTTGAAAATATTTCTATTTTTAGCTCCAGGGGTTCGCACAGGAAATTTTTTTTTGCTTAGTCAAGTACTTATGACTCAATAATACCACATACCAAATTTGGTTCAAATCAGACCATCGGTTCAGAAAAAAAGGATTACAAAGGCAAATATTGCTCCACAAACTTTGTTTGAATAAACTTGATTCTGCAATCTACACCTCAAAGCAAGCTACATACCAAATATCAAGTCTCTGTACCCACTGGTTCATGAGAATATTTAAAAAAAAAATTCTGGGGGATTTTTCCCACCTCTGCATATGGTTAGTATTTGTTGAAGACAAGTGCATCATTGACTTTCAGTACGCCTTAGTACACAACGCCAAAGTTCCCACACATAGGCAATTGGGATTAAGTATCTTGCCCAAGGACACAACATTGTTGCAACATCAAGCTCCCATCGGGAGCCCTAATATATTAACTCAGGAATTCGATAGGGAACCCACAGACCAGATTTGAAGAAACTTAAATCTGCCACCCTCCCTCCACTTTTGAGATGTTGTGTACCAAATATGAAAGGATTCTAACTGGTGGATCTGAAGAACAAGATTTTAAAAGACATGTCCTCATATTGCACTAAGTTAAACTTTGGGCTCCAATAGAGGGCCTAATTATTAACCCAGGGACTTGATTTGAAGAAACTTGAATCTGAATCCCCCCCCCCCCTCTTCCCAGTGATGTTACATAACAAAAATCAAAAGATTCTAATTTATGGTTCTGGAGAAGATTTTTTTTAATTTCGTAAAACAATTTATGGGTGCTATCAGAGTAATGCCCCTTGTGGAGCAACTTCAATTGACATATGATAAGGAACATGCACATTCAAATTTGGCAGAGTAGTTTATGAGAAGTTGATAATGTAAAGTTTACATCGGACGGAATAATAATAACCGACACAAACCAGAGCAGCATGGCTGAATGCATGGGATTGTTGAATGCACACGTGACATCAACGTGCAATACACCCAGGCACACTTTGGAATTGTGCCTCCATGTGAGCAGTTAGGATTAAGTGACTTGCTCAAGGTCATATCGCAAGAGGCATGGACCACTTTTGAACTGCTGACCTCTCATTCAGAAGTCTGACACTCTCGTCAATGAGCCACCGCACACTGCATTCATTGATTTTAAAAGATTACTATAACAGATCATTAATTGGTTAAAACAGATTATTAATTGCTCATAACTGAATAAAAACACCTTACTAATCAGTAAAAACACAAAATTATTCATCTGTTATAAAAGTCTGTTATAACAGATAAAC
The DNA here is from genome assembly GCA_031216915.1 of Pictodentalium vernedei. NCBI lineage: Eukaryota > Metazoa > Mollusca > Scaphopoda > Dentaliida > Dentaliidae > Pictodentalium > Pictodentalium vernedei. The sequence continues at coordinate 437,237,336 of CM062292.1, forward strand.
AAGAGGCCCAATGGGGCCTGAAGGCACTCACCTGACAGGGTAGCCTAAATATCAACTCAGGGAATTGATTTGAACAAGTTGCATCTGCCCCTCCTAAGAAAAGCTTATACCAAATATCCAAAGACTCTGACCAGTGGATCTGAAAAATGAAAGTGTCAATGACACTGAAGCTCAACTTGTTAAGACATGTACATGTATAGTATGTGACACAGCAACGACAAACATCTAGGTAATGACCTGATAACAAAGGTACACATAAAGTATTGTAACGGTCTGTACATAAATACTGACCGTAGCCTGTAACAAATGTATAGGTAAAGTATTGTAAAGGTGGGTGACAGTCTGATGCTAAACTAGAAAAGAGTCCCAGAGTGGGTCTGACTGAACCCCAAAATATTTTGTTCTCATAGCACAGTGATAACAAAGGCACCCCAAAACACACTCGTTCCTGTCCCAAGGTGAAAACAAAGGTACCCAAGAAGTTTCGTGAAGATCAGTTCATAAATACGAGCTGTATAGAAGTTGTGACAAAAAACTGATTGGACCTAATTTCGGTACAAAATGGCCACTGGCAGCCATCTTGAATTTTGGACCGCACCCAGAAACACTCGTTCTCGTCCCAAGGCAATTTCAAAGGTACCCAAGACGTTTCGTGAAGATCGGTTCATAAATACAGACTCCAGCCCGAGCTGTATTGACATGTGTACTTACTATGTGTAAGTAGCACTGAAAAAATCAAAGTTCATCTAATTTACATAAGTTCTGCACGAGAAAAAAAACCCGTATTATATGTGATGTATCCCATAGTACTAAACATTCACACAAAAAATTATTCAAATCAGCGCTTTCATATGGAAGTTCTGTGCAAAAAGTCTAATTGCCCCTAATTTTGTACAAAATGGCTGCCATCGGCCATCTTGAATTTCGGAACGGACCCAAAAACACTCGTTCTCGTCCCACGGTGATACCAAAGGTACCCAAAAGGTTTCGTAAAGATCGGTTCATAAATACAGCCTCTAGCCGGAGCCGTATTGAATTGTTGATGGACAGACGGACAACTGGCCATGGCATAAGCTCAAATTTGGCTTCCCCAAAGTTGAGCTAAAAATGATTTTTAAAGAATGTTCCTCATATTGAACTAAGTTATAATTCAGGCTTCCAAAGTGAGCCCAAATATGAACCGAGGAAGTTGGCTTGAACAAACTTGAATCTCACCTTCCTAAGGATGCTGTATACCAAATATCAAAACATTCTGACTACTGAATCTGAAGAAAAATATTTTTAAAGTATATTCCTCATACTGAACTAAGTTATAATTCTGGCTCCCACGGGAAGCCCAAATATGAACCCAGGGACTTGGCTTGAACAAACTTGAATCTCACCCCACTAAGGATGCTGCATACCAAATATCAAAAGATTCTGATTGGTGGATCGGAAGATTTTTAAAGAATATTCCTCATATTGCACTAATCTGAACATTTGGGATCCCATAGAGAGCCCAAATATGGACCCAGGGATTTGGTTTCAACAAACATTCTAAAGATGCTATTTGCGAAATATGAAAGCCTTTGGAGTAGTGGTATGGGAGAAGATGATTCTTTAATGTTTTCCCCATCACCCACAGTGTTAAAAAATGCTGACTCTGCATTTTTTCAAAGTTCCGAAAAAGTACCCTCTGATAAAACCAATAGCAATTTTTTAGACTATTCCATTCTGTTTGTCCTAAGGAAGCTTCAAACCAAATAAGAATTCTCAGTGCCATGTAGTTTTGGAGGTATGGGCGTTCTAATTTTTTTCTATTTTTAGCTCCTGCGGTTCCCATGGGTCGACAGGAAAATTTTGGGGGCATATATGTTACATTCAACAGTTACTATTCAACATAACTCTATTCCTGACATAAGTTCATTACCTAATCCAGAACATTGTGTACAGTGGATTCCAGGTTTTTGATGTAGCCGAAGGAAAAGCAAAGAGGAAACTGGTTGCTGATTTGGGTTTGAGGTCATGGAGACAATGGTTTAGAAGCACATGTGTGTTTATCTGTCTTGAAGATAAAATATTATTAAGTAGAATTAACAATAAATACTGACCCAATAAGCCCTCATATCAAAATTGGTTCAAATCAGCCTCTTCATTTGGAAAATAGAAATTTTGGGCGGGGCAAAAATTCTTGCCCTTCCGTTTACGATGGCAAATATAGCCCCACAAACTTCTCTTGAAAATACACCTCAAAATGAAGCTGCACACCAACCAAATATCAAATCTCTGCTGTTGCTAGTTCATGAGAAGATTTTTTAAAATTCAGGCATACTTTTTGGACGTGGCCCTACTGAGGGGCAAGGCAACTTGATTTGAACAAATTCAAAATGCGATGTCATAACAGTCATCTCAAATTTCACTTAAATCGGTTCAACGGTTTTGGAGGAAAACACGCAAGCACCATGTCCACAGACGACGGATGGTGAGTGATCACAAAAGCTTGCCCTGACTGAAATCATTTATTGATTTACTGGTGTTTAAGGTCACATTTTTGTACAATGGCCAATCATGACCACAACATGAATATCAACTGAGCATTAATAAGCCATGTTTCCCATTTTTGAGATGGTTTGCACCTCCCAAGCATTGGTGACTTAGTCCTATTTTACCAGTAATGCAGTGCCTGTTTACCACAGTGAACAGGATCCTGACCGAAAGTCAGGTGAGCTAAAAACAAGAGGCCCCAAGGGGCCTTAATTGCTAACCTGATAAGTTGTTCAAAAATGTATTTTGGATCACATTCAGCTAATCATGGCTCATCAACACTTCCGAGGAATGAAGTCATGAAATTATTTTCAGGGTCCTTAGCAATTTTTTTTTCACTGCTTAATTGACCCCCAGAGGTGGGTGGAGTGGGGTTGGTGGTCATGGACGTATTTTTTTTTTTTTTTTTTTTTTTTTGGGGGGGGGGGGGGGGGGGGGGGGTGCATAAAATTACTCTAAATCTTTCAAAATATATTTTGCAGCCCAACATTTTGTTGCAATTGCCCTCCGCCCACACACCCCGACAAGGATGGGAGGGGAGTACATAGGGTAAAAACATTTTCGCATAAAACCACTCTAATTCATAGAGGAAAATTCGGAACAGTGCCCAAAATTTTCAGCCCGCAATATTTTTTTTTGGGGGGGGGTGGTCTCAAAATTGAACAAAATACATAAAAAAATCGGGAAACATTTTTAAAAAAAATTTTGGTCCTAAATTTTGAAGTCTGAACCAGACCCAAAATTTTCAACCCAGGGACCCGATTTGAACAAACTTGAATATGAGACCCCCAAGAGATGATGTATACCAAATATGAAAAGATTCTGACCACTGGATCTGAAGTAGATTTTTAAAGAAATTTACTCATATTGCACTAAGTTAAAATTCGGGCTCCCATAGGGACTTGATTTGAACAAACTTGAATCTGACCCCCCTAGAGATGTTGTATACCAAATATGAAAAGATTCTGACCACTGGATCCGAAGATTTTCTTTTGTATTTTATGGGTGCTATCAGAGTTATGCCCCTTGTGGGCGTGGCAACTTTATTTGAACAAACTTGAATTGACATGTGATAAGGAAAATGCACACTAGATTTGGTTCAAATTTGGTCTAGTGGTTTGTGAGAAGTCAATAAAGTTTTCGCCGGATGCTGGACGACGACGGACAGAAAGTGATTAGTAAAGCACCTCTTGAGCTTCATTCAAGTGAGCTAAAAACAATGAGGCCCCCAAGTGGCCTTAATCACTCACCTGACAAAACTGTGTAAAGAAGGAAATAAGGTCACATTCAGCATTTCCATGCCAATATAATTAATCTAATTTAGCTAGGTGAGGGGGAAGGGTTTTTTCTTTGCATAAAATCACCCAAACCCCTTAAAAACTCATTTTGAAGCAAGAAAAAAAACATTAAAAAATCTCATCCCCTCCTCCGACAGGGTGAAAGGTTTTTTGTGTGCATAAAATCACTCCAAAATTCTCCATCTGTTCTCAAGAAAAAAAAAAAAAAAAATACCCTGGAAAAATACCCATTTGACACAAGAAAAATGTGACAATGGGACACTAATGCCCTTGCTTCATGTCCTAAGTTGGAAAAGGGCCATAACTCTACTAAAAAGTATCGGACCAAGGCCATTAGAAATCCCAACCTGTATTATGTGGTCATAAACCATGTAACAAATTTTTTTTTCATTTCATTCAATCTAAAGTTATCGTCTGGGAACCAATATCAACAGGTCTTCCAAGTCAGAAAAGGGCCACAACTGAACTCTTGACAATAAATATTGGAGCAAGCCCACTATCAATCCTATCCTGTATTATGTGATTATAAACCAATGTACAGGTTGAAAAAGGGCCAAATTGGGATCCATGAACCACCTAGTGTTGCTGCATATCGAAAGATTCGCACTGGTGGATCTGAAGAATTTCAAAGGAATTTACCAATATAGGAACCAGGTTGAAATTTAGGTCACCATGGGGAGCCCAAATATGAACCCTGTAACATGATCTAAACAAAATACTGCAAATCAAATATCAGAAGATTCCGAGTGGTACATTTAACAAGGTTTTTAAGGAATATTTGGCTCCCTCAAGGAGCATAAATATGACCCCAGGGACTTGATTTGATTAAAATTGAATCTGAACCTCCTAAGGATACAGCATATCAAATTTTAAAGGATTCTCACTGTTACGTCAAAAGATGATCTTTAAAAGAATATTCCTCATATAGCCCTCACTAAGTTAAAGTTCAGAATTCCAATAAGGAGCCCAAATATGTCCCTTGGGACATGATTTGAACATGCTTGAATCTGCCCCACTAAGGATACTACGTACCCAAAATCCAAAGATTCTAACTGAAGAATTTGAAGAAGATTTTTCCAGACTGTTTCTCCTATTAAACAGTTAAAATTCATGCTTTTTAAAATAACATTCATCATATTGCACTAAAGTTCGAGTTCTCATAGGGAGCCCAAATATGAATGACCCTAGGGACTTGATCTGAACAAACCTGAATCTGATCTAAGAATGCTCTATACCAATCATCAAAAGATTCTGACTGGTGGATCTGAAGATTTTTAAGGAATATTAGTTAAAATTTGGGGTCCCATAGCGAGCCAAAATATGAACCCAGGGACTTGCTTTGAGCAAACTTGAATCACACCCCACTCAACTAAGAATGCTACACACCCAATATCAAGAACAAGATTCTGACATATAGATCTGAAGATTTTTAAAGAATATTCCTCATGTTTTAAACAAAGTTAAAAATTGAGTTCCCAAAGGAATGTCAAATATTAATATATGGATTCTGATAGGTAGTTCTGGAGAAGACTAATTTTTTAAAAAAAATTGTCTGGTGCTTACAAATAATGAAATTTGTGGTGCCCCCCTGTGGGTGTGGCAAGGAACCAACTTGAATTAACATATGATATGGAACATGCATATCAAATTTGGTTTAATTCACTCCTGTAGATTATAAGAAGTCAATATTGTATAGTTCATGCCAGAAGGATGGACGACAGACAGAAAGTGATCACTTAAGCTCCCCTTGACCTTCACACAGGTGAGCTAAAACTGAAGAGGTTCAAATGAGCCTAAAACACTGGTCAGGATCTTCAAAAAAATTATTGTGACTTGGACGGAGTTTGCAAGAGACAAATGAGGGTGTTAATGTTTAGGAATCAGTGATGATGTATAACAAATGCCAAAACATGGAGGATCTGATAAAATGACTCCTTATAAATACTCCTCATATTACACAAAGAAAAAGTTCAGGCTCCCAAAAGGTGCCCAAATATAAACAAAGACTTGATTTGAACAAACTTGGATCTGCAACAAAGCCCCCCCACCCCCCCCCCCCCCCCCACCCTCAGCACTTCCTCTGGATGCTGTATACCAAATATCAAATGGTTATGATGACTGCAGGCTCTGAATGAAAAAATGTTCAAAGAATATTCTTCATATTACAATAAGTTAAAATTCAGGCTCCACGGGGAACCTAACAGTTGACTGAGGGACTTGATTTGAAAAACTTGTATCTACCCACCCCCACCATCAAGAAAACTGAATACTAAATACGGTGAGTTTCTGCACAGTGGATCAGATAATGATTTTTTCTCTCACTGCCTTCAGCTAAATTTTGGCTCCCACAGGGAACTAAACAAGAGGCCCCAGGGGGCCTGATGGCGCTCACCTGACATGGTAGTCTAAATATCAAACCAGGGACGTGACTTAAATAAGCTGCCTATGCCCCTAAGAAAAGCATATACCAACTAGATGAAGTATTGTGCCCACACAATACACAGGATTTTCCTTCTATTTTCAGTTCCTGCACTTTTACATCCCAAAAATGAGATTCCAGACGGCCCCAAATTTTCAGTGTAAAAAAAAAAAAAAATTTTTGTCTTAAAATTGACCCAAATTTTCGAAATTCCACCCGGACCCCAAATTTTAAGAGTAAAAAATTTTTTTTAAAGTTTTTTTTTGTCTTAAAATTTACCGAAACGCATAAAAAACAAAAATTTCCGGATTTTGGTCCAAAATTTCTAAGTCCGGAACGGGGCCCCAAATTTTATGCCTAAATATGAACCCAGGGACTTGGCTTGATTCCTCATACTGCACTAATTTAAACATAGAGAGCCCAAATATCGACCCAGGGAATTGATTTCAATAAACCTGTGAAACAATCTTCCAAAGATGTTATATATGAAATTTGAAAGCTTTTGGAGAAGTGGTTTTTTGAGTAAAGTAGTCTTACATGTTTTTCCCCATTACCCACAGTGTTAAAAAATGCTGACTCAGCACTTTTTCAAAGTCCTCAAAAAGTACCCCATGATAAAACCGATAGCAATTTTTTTTGACCACACCAAATAAGAATTCTCAGTGCCATGTGGTTTTGGAGATATGGGCATTTTCATTTTTTTCTATTTTTAGCTTCTGCGGTTCCCATGGGGCGACGGGAAAAAAAATTTGGGCATAAATTAAGTACTTATGACCCAATTAGCCCTCATATCAAATTTGGTTCAAAACTGCCTCTCGGTTTGGAAAACAGAAATTTTGGGAGTGGCAAAAATTCTTGCCCCTGCCATAATGAAGGCAAATAATGCCCGACAAACTTCTTTTGAACAAACTTGATTCTAAACCTCAAAAGGACTCTGTATACCACATATCAAGTCTCTGCTACTGGTGGTCATTAGAAGATTTTCAAATGAAAGTGTCAATGACACTGTAGCTTAACTTGTGTGTTGTGTTTGATGAAAAAGATAATGTTCAATGTTTATGAAAGGATTATGAAATAAGACAAGAATTGTGATAATTAGGAATATGTTCATTTCTGTTCCCTGTATGCTATGTTTTTGATAAAAATAATATGAGGTGTACACTGTACTAAAGAGCTGAGGGTGGGTTAATATGACCTCACAGTTAATGTATGTGGCCCTCACAGTTAACATATCTGAACGAAAGTTACCAAGTTACAGTGAAATTATTCCAAAACGAGTCATCCTATCAAGTTACATTGAAATCCCTTCATAGATATGGCCTGTAGACTGTGCTAAAGGTTTTTGGGCTTCGGGCCCCTGTAGCCGTCAGTTTCCCAATTGCGTCCAAAGGGGATGTTCTCATCTAGACATTATATGAAGTCAACCTACAAAGTTACAATGAAATCCCTTCATAAATATGACCTGTAGACTATGCTAAAGGTTTTTGGGCTCGGATAGCCATCATGGTTGAATGATCACAACCAAAAGGGGACATTCTCATCTGGGCATCATCTGGAGTGATCCTAAGAAGTTACAATGAAATCCCTTCATGAATACGACCTGTAGACTGTGCTCAAGGTTTTCGGGCTTTGGGCCCCTGAAGCCATCACAGTTGACCAATCACGACCAAAAGGGGATGTCATCATCTAGGCATTATATGGAGTCAAGCTAACAGGTTACAATGAAATCCTTCCATAAATATGACCTTTTGACTATGCTGAAGGTTTTGGGGTTTTGGGCTCAGGCAGTCATTAAGGCTGAATGATAGCAACCAAAAGGGGACGTTCTCATCTAGACATTATTTGGAGTCATCCTACCAAGGTACAATGAAATCCCTTCATAAATATCACCTGTAGACTGTGCTAAAGGTTTTCGGGCTTCAGGCCCCTGTAGCCGTCACAGTTGCCTAATGGTGTCCAAAAGGGGCTGTTCTCATCTAGACATTATATGAAGTCAACCTACCAAGTTACAATGAAATCCCTTCATAAATATGAATTGAAGACTGTGCTAAAGGTTTTCGGGCTTTGGGCTTGGGAAGCCTCATGGTTGAATGATCGCAACCAAAAGGGTACATTCTCATCTGGGCATCATCTGGCGTAACCCTCCGAAGTTACAATGAAATCCCTTCATAAATATGACACGTAGACTGTGCTCAAGATTTTCGGGCTTCGGTCACCTGTAGCCATCACAGTTGACCAATCACGACCAAAAGGGGATGTCATCATCTAGGCATTATATGGAGTCAACCTAACAAGTTACAATATCCTTTCATCAATACGACCTATAGACTATGCTAAAGGTCTTTGGGCTCGGGCAGCCATAAAGGCTGAATGATCGCGACCAAAAGGGGACGTTCTCATTTAGACATTATTTGGAGTCATCCTACCAAGCTACAATGAAATCCCTTCATAATTATGATCTTTAGACTGTTCTAAAGGTTTTCAGGGCTTTGGGCCCCTGTAGCTGTCACAGTTGCCCAATCATGTCCAAAAGGGGACATTCCCATCTAGACATTATATGAAGTCAACCCACCAAGTTACAATGAAATTCCTCAATAAATATGACCTGTAGATTGTGCTAAAGGTTTTCGGGTTTTGGGCTCGGGCAGTCACAGTTGGCAGATCATGCCCAAATGGGGAAATTCTCATCTAGACATCATAAGGAGTCATCCTACCAAGTTACAATGAAATCCCTCCATATTAAACATGACCTGCAGACTGTGCTAAAAGTTTTTTGGTTTTGGGCTTGGGCAGCCATCACGGTTGACAGATCATGCCCAAAAGGGGACGTTCTCATCTAGGCATTATACAGAGGCATCCTATCAAGTTACAATGAAATCCCTTCATAAATACGCCCTGTAGACTGTGCTAATGGTTTTCGGGTTTTGGGCTCGAGCAGCCATACAGGTTGACCGATCGCGACCAAAAGGGGAGGTTCTCATCTAGACATGACCCCAAACCTGCATATGAAATTTCGTGACAATCAGACAAGGACTGCAGGGTGTAGGCCATGCTAAAGGAAGATGTGAACAGACTCAAAGACTAACATACGTGATGGCAATAGCTTATCTTGACTTTAAGTTAAGCTAAAAATTTGGCCATTTTTCCCCCCAAACCTCTGCTCAATATGAGCTGAAACCTAATTTGCATAAAAATCTAAATTTTATAGTAAATTTCCTTTCTTATTATACCTACCACAATTGTTTACTACAGGCTTGCACTACAGTGGAAGTCCCTAACTCGGATAAAATACTCTCTAGTTTTGTCTTTCCCAAGCAAGTTGGGAAAGAAAAGTGGTGCAAAAGCACCAATAAAAATAAGCCAAAACTGGGTCGAGTGCAACCGGTGCAGACCCAGTACGGGACGCTCTCTCCCAAGTACAACTCCACGACTTCCGTTGCCAGTGCGCATATACCGTCTCTAAAGACTCATTCTTTTTGAATCCGTAAACGTTAGAGTTATGTGATCAGCGGGGAGGAAAGATTCTTTACCCGTAAAGAAGACGGGAGGGCCTCCATGTAAACAATTGTGGTAGGTATAATAAGAAAGGAAATTTACTATAAAATTTAGATTTCTTATCAACCTACTCACAATTGTTTACTACAGGCTGAATAGACAAAAGGCTGGAGGGAATCGCATAACCAACCCCCACATAACCCTAGTGCACTGGAACCGTGAAGTAGAAGGAAGAGGTCCCGAGGCTTATCAACCATAATGTCGCAATCATTGGTAAAGAACAATGAAAAGAGGCATATGAGCCTGTGTGACACACAGACAGAAAAAGGGCAGTAACAGCACAAGGCTGAAACTGACCTTCAAGAAGCCTAATGGCTATGGCAGACAACAGCCTGAGCAGAAGAAAGAGGACCCAGGGCAAAAAGGTCCTCTGACTGCTCCTGCAACTGGCGCAAATAAAAGGTGGAGAAAGTAGAAGCATTTCTCCAGTAGGCTGCCTGCATAACATCCGACAACTTGACGGAGTTAGAATAAGCCCAAGAGGTAGACAGTGCCCGCACCTCGTGGGCAGAAATACGATTGGTAATACAATCGCCAGCTGCTAAACGACTATAAGCCGTACGAATAGCAAGACAAATCCATCGAGAAATGGATTGAGGAGAGATCTTCTGTCGACCCGGAATGAGAGACAGAAAAAAACGTTTTCTACCTTTCCGTATGAAGCGTGTCCGATCAAGATAAATGCGAATAGCACGGACCAGACAGAGCAAAGGGCAAGTACCCTCAACAGAGGGAAGAGCCCTGATACAGATAGGAGGAGGAGTAGTATCTGGTAACTGATTCTTAGCCAAAAAGGAGCAATCAGTGGTAAAAGTAACACTGTTGGGAGAGCTCCTAAAAAAGGCCGGGTCAACCGAGAGGGCGTGAAGCTCACTAACCCGTCTGGCCGAAGCAAATGCCATCAGAAAAGCCGTCTTATATGTGAGAAAATGCATATCCACCTGGGATAAAGGTTCGAACGGCGCCCCCCCCAAGCAAAGCAGCACCCACGAAAGATTCCATCGTGGAGTAAGCTGCAAAGTCCGAGGCCTTTTCAAAGAAAAGTGCCAAACAAGCTTGGAGAGGTAAGGATTAGTGCCGATACGACGCTTCCCCACATAAGAAAAAGTCTCTGAAAGCATAGACCTGTAACCCTTGATGGTAACAGGCTGGAGACCCCGAGAATCAAACAGATATACCAGAAACTCCGCAATCTCTGAAATCGAAGGATTGGCATAATCAACAGAGTGATCAGCACACCATCGACAGAAGACCTTCCATTTAGCTGCATAAGCTAAACCAGTGGAGTGCCTCCTTGAAGAAGAAATGCACTCCACTGCTCGTCTCGAAAAACCTCTACGGAGGAGACAGGACCTGACAAAAGATATGCGTGAAGGCACAACGAAGTCGGGTCGACGTGGAACCTCCTCGGGCGACCTTGACAGCGGGAGACGTGCCGGAACCGCCGCCATCAGCGAGTGGAGCTGATTGATCCACACCCGCTGAGGCGACAGGGGAGCGATCAGAATGATTCGACAACTGCAGGTTCGAATTTTGGCGAGAACCTGAGGAAGAATCGGAACCGGCGGGAAGGCGTAGCCGACTAGACCGTTCCAATCGAGTGACAGAGCGTCCACGGCAAAAGCCAGAGGATCTGGACACGGGGACACGAAAGTGTCCACCTGATGGTTCCAACGAGTCGCAAAGAGGTCGATGTGGGGACGTCCCCAGAGATCGCAAAGCGACTGGAACACTGCCCTGTGAAGCATCCACTCGGTGGAAATAACCCTGCCCTGTCGGGACAGGGAGTCGGCTAGGACGTTCAGACGACCGGGAATGTGACGAACAACCACTCCGGCGTGAACATCCTGAGTGAGCAGTAGAAGATCCCGAGCTAACTCGTACATCGGAAGCGAGTGCGTGCCGCCCTGGTTCCGAATGTAAGCAACCACTGTCGAATTGTCGGCTAGTAGAAGGACCTGGTGATTCGACAGGTGAGGGATCCACTGCCTGAAACTCAGAAGAAGAGCAAGAAGCTCCTTCTGGTTGATGTGTAGGGCTGCTTGATCCTGGTCCCACATCCCGTGTAGGGAAAGACCGAGAGGATCCAACGTCGCACCCCATCCGAGATCGCTGGCATCTGCCGTCAGAACACGATCGGACGTGGGTAAGTCCAGTGGAACACCCTGCGTAATCCACTGAACATCTGTCCAGGGAAGAAGGTGAGGATACAGAGAGTCCGGAAACGGAAGCACCTGATCCAGAGAATCTACATTCGGCCTCCAACGACTGAGCAGAAAGTGTTGGAGAGGTCTGACACGCAGCCGACCTAGAGAATGAGATCCGTCACCGAACCGCAGAGACCGATCAGCCGGAGAAAACTCCGAGCGGTCGCGGACCTGGACTGGGACAGAGTCAGAGCAAAAGCTGAGAGAATCACAGCCTTGGCCTGGGGAACAGCCACCAAATTGAATTTGGTTTGGAAAGACATCCCCAGATGACAAAACAACTGAGAAGGGACCAGGTCCGACTTCTCCTCGTTGACTCTGAATCCTAGCGACGTGAGCAAGCTCAACAGAGTGGCGACATCCAATGCCAGTAAGGCAGCATTGGAATGCCTCTGGAGGATATCATCCAGATATGCCGAAGTAGTCACCCTGGACTGTGTGCGATGGAACGCTATCACATGCGACATCAGTCTGGTGAACGCCCAAGGAGCCAGGTTGAGGCCGAAAGGCATGGCCTTGACTGGTAAACTCGCCCCAGAAAAGCGAACCTGAGATACTTCCGTGACGCCCGATGCATGGGAACGTGGAAGTAAGCGTCTCGCAGGTCGATGCTGGCTGCGAAATCTCCCTGGTGAATTGATTGGCGGACCGACCTGAAAGACTCCATGCTGAACTTGGGAGCAATGATAGACTGGTTCAGGATACTCAGATCGATAACCGGTCGGAGTCGGCCATCCTTCTTCGGCACCAAGAACAGGCGGGAATAGAAACCCACTGACTGAACGTTCTTGACGACCTCGATAGCCCCCTTTACCAGGAGATTGGCAATCTCCGTGGACAAAAGTTCCCGACGTAAAACGTCTGAAGGAACTGTGGTTGGAAGAGGCACCCTTGACAGAGTGGGGTGCCGTCGGAAGGATATGCGCAGCCCGTACCGAACAACATCTAACACCCATGGATCGGATGTGATGGTGGTCCAATGGTCTGCGAACTCTGCTATCCTTCCTCCAACCTGGGACGAGTCGAGGTGAGGACCATCATTTCGAGCCCCGACGAGGCCCGCGAGAGGAGAAACCACCTCCTCTGCTAAATGAAGAATCCTGAGACTTCCCTCGATTCTGCCGACCCCTACCTTTACCCCGTGAGTAAGAAGTAGAGGCGGCGGGAGAAGGACCAGCCTTTTGCTTCACAGAGGAAGCAGAAGGGTACTTGTTAGGCTTGGAACGGCCCTTGCCTCCCCGAGAAGGCTGATCAAGCTGACGAAACAGCAGCTGATCTTTAGAATGACGTAGGACGTCATCCCGGACTGTCGACACGGAACCATGGAAAAGTTGCGGACCTGCCAAAGAAGCAGATCGAAGAGTAGCACGCTGCTCCTCGGGAAGGGATCGTCCTGTGTCCAGCACAGCGTCCCTTTGAACTAATTCCAAATTAGCCGTGTTACAGGCATGCGTGTGAGTAAGGTGCATAAGCGCCTTGGACAGCACACGCAAAGGAGCCTGTACCTCGTCAAACTTATCTGGAGGCAGATAAGCAGCCAAAGCTGAGACGATGTGATCTGAGAGAGAAAGCATGCCAAGCATCTCTCTAGATAAGCCCAACGTGGACTCCAGAGTCATCATTGGAATGACGGCAGACTTGGGCTTGGAAAGCCCGAGGGAAGTGGAGTCCTGATCCAGAACCGTCAAAGCCTGGCAGACTGACGGATTGGCGGAATCGTAGGAACAATAACGCACAGGAGGCAAAAAGGTGTCAACCCTGGTGAAGAACGAAGTCTTCAAAGCCTTGGAATTCAGCTTGGCATCCAATGCTGAAAAAGCTTCAACCACCTGTACCGACTGGCACGGTCGAAGGCGCCCAGAAGCAGGTTGCTCCATAGGCTGTTGGCGCGCGACCGATGATCGCGGCCAGGCTGACACTGTCGGCTGGTTAGCAGGTTTGAGCTCAGGCAGAAACCCAAACACAAAGTCAAGAGCCGCCCCCAAGTCCGAAGACTGCTGGCCCTCGACCTCAAGCATGTCGGACTCCTCCCCGGAGTCGGAAGACACATAGCCCATCGTGGGCAAACCAGCCGACGCCTCCCATGGTGTCAGGACACCAGAGGAATCGGAAACCGGCCTGTTTCCAATCCCGGGAGGCGGCGCCATAGGAGGCGCCTGGAAACCACCCATAGCCTCGCTGGAAGCAACAGGAAGGCTCTTAGAAAGAACCTGAGTGAGTAAGGAGAGGGCCTCCCTAAGCTCACTGCCTGTACCGACCGGTTCGACAGGGGAGCGAACCGGCAAAGTGGCTTCACCTCTGACCCTCTTAACCAGCGAAGGGTCACGATCCTCCAAAACACCCGACGCGGGACGACGGGCGGCAGCCAAAACATCTGAAGGCAGACGTGTATAGGGGTACGATGCACCCCGAGGATCAATATTGCGAGAACTCATGAGAGTCACCGCGGACCTCTGCGGGGCAGAAGGTCCAGGCTGCACAAAAGGCGTTGGTCCCCCAAAACTGGTTGTGTGACCAGAGTGAGTAGACAGAAACGCCACGGAGTTCATAGTGTTTCCACTACGAACATCTGAATCCAAAGACACAGCTGTGGTGCTCGACGGCGAAGAAACCACAGCGATGGGCTCGGCCGGCAGCCCCTTCCGACTTCGCCGAGTTGAAGTCAGGGAAGGCTGAGGCCGATATCCCACGTCTACAGTATCGGACAGTCCTGCAGTCCCCTGCAGCGAAAAGCCGAGGCCGGTTGAAACAGACAGCGAAACAGACGGGCCAGCAGCAGTAGTAGATACGTCGAGAGTCGTTGAGGCTGGTGAAAAAGTGGAGAGAGCACACCGGCTCGGCTCCGAAGGAGGAGTCACAACCCTAGTGACAGCCTCAGATGTCGACTGGAGGGGGACCGTAGTCCCGGAACCAGGCATCTCTACACCAGAACACTCAACGGCTCCCGCAGTATCCACCACAGGAAAAGACTGCACATCCCCCACGGAGGAGGAATAACTCTCACCAGACAAAGTCGGCTCGGGAGGCCCCGAACGACCACATTCTCCTTTCCCGCGGGAGCGGGAGGCACGGCCACGAGAACGAATGACACGGTTTACTGACGCCCAGAAGGTGGAAGACCATGTTCCACAGACACCACACAGCCGCTCGGCCGAACACCCATTACAGGAGGAACAAGACGAATGTACATCGTCCACATGCTTTGGCAGCAGACATTGCCCACAAGGAATTGTCCTGGGCATGATAGAGGTGAGAGGAGCAGAGAAGGTGAGATCAGAAAACAGAACACCCCCAAAGAAGAGAGAAAGGTGACAGAAACAAAGACCCCAGACGGTCGACCGGGAACCACCCAACAGGAAGACTACTCTCAAAAGAAAGAAGAAACACTGTAGGAGTGGTACCCCGCTGACACCTAACTCTAACACAATTAGAAAATTTTGCAA
Source organism: Pictodentalium vernedei (assembly GCA_031216915.1). NCBI lineage: Eukaryota > Metazoa > Mollusca > Scaphopoda > Dentaliida > Dentaliidae > Pictodentalium > Pictodentalium vernedei. The sequence continues at coordinate 437,252,781 of CM062292.1, forward strand.
AAAAAGCATTAACAATAATTGTGAAAAATCTAAGTCCGAACCGCGTGGCACGCGAAATTCGCGTGCGGCTCGAGAGAGAGCAAATAAATATACATTATGGACATATAATAGAAAAAGAGAATATAAAACACTGTTCCTGAGAATACAAAGGATACACTGTGGAATAATGAATCAGGAATCATCAAACATCGAGCTGGTGGAACACCGATAAGCGTGCAAAAAAACATCTCGACACGAAGCGGATTTTAAAAAGAATGAGTCTTTAGAGACTGTATATGCGCACTGGCAACGGAAGTCGTGGAGTTGTGCTTGGGAGAGAGCGTCCCGTACTGGGTCTGCACCGGTTGCACTCGACCCAGTTTTGGCTTATTTTTATTGGTGCTTTTGCACCACTTTTCTTTCCCAACTTGCTTGGGAAAGACAAAAATAGAGAGTATTTTATCCGAGTTAGGGACTTCCACTGTAGTGCAAGCCTGTAGTAAACAATTGTGAGTAGGTTGATAAGAAATCAAAATGCCTCTATATAACCACTACTTACATACAATTTAATTAAAATGTGGCCAGTGGTTTAGGAGAAAGAGGATCAAACACCACCTTCACACAGGACGATGGATGAAGAGTGGTAAGAAAAGCTCACCCTGACTTTCAGTCAGGTGAGCTAAAAATGCCGATAGGATCACCGATGAAATGTTGAGTTGTGGCAGCACAAAAGTGGGTTTAATCAATATCAACTTATCGTCTATAAACCAGTGGTTTACAATTTACTATGTGAAGGGTCACTGTGACCTTGACCTTTGACATATTCATTCCAAAATAAATAGGGCTCTTTCTTGCACCAATACCAACCTACCCATGGAGTTTCATGACATGGGTGGAACCATTGTCAAATTATCATCAGGAAACCAATTGTTTATGATTTATTATGTTCAAGGTCACTGTGACATTGATCTTTGACCTGGTGAGTCCAACATAAATAGGAGTCTTCCTCTAATGTAGGCCAACCTACCTATGAAGTTTCATCAATGTGGATCAAACCATTATCAAGTTATCATCCGGAAACCAACTGTTTATGATTTAATAGGTTGAAGGTCACTATGACCTTGACCTTTCACTTAGCGAGTACAAAATAAAAAGGGTTCTTCCTCTTATAGATGCCAACCTACCTATGAAGTTACATGAACGTGAGTCAAATAGGGTTCTTCCTCTCACCGATGCCAACCTATGATGTTGCATGAACGTGAGTTGAATCATTATCAAGTTATCGTCCCAAAACAAATTGTTTACTGATTTACAATGTTGAAGGCCACTGTGACCTTGACCTTTCATCTAGCGAGTCCAAAATAAATAGGGTTCTTTATCTCACTGATGCCAACCCACCTATGAAGTTTCATGAATGTGGATCGAATCATCAAGTTATCATCCAGAAACCAATTGTTTGGATTTACTATGTTCAGGGTCACTGTGACCTTTGACCTAGTGAGTCCACAAGAAATAGGGTTCTTCTTCTCAAGAAGGCCAACCTCCATGTGAAGTTTCATAAATGCAGGTTTAACCATAGTCAAGTTATCATCCGGAAACAATTGTTTACAATTGTTTACAATTATTTACTACGTTCAATATCACTGTGACCTTAACCTTTGACCTAGCAAGTCCAAAATAAATAGGGTTCTTCCTCTCACTGATGCCAACCTACCTATGAAGTTCCATGAACTTAAGTCGAATCATTATCAAGTTATCGTCCGGAAACAAATTGTTTACGGATTTACAATGTTGAAGGCCACTGTGACCTTGACCTTCCACCTAGTGAGTCCAAAATAAATAGGTTCTTTCTCTCACTGATGCCAACCTACCTTTGATGTTTCATGAATGTGGGTCGAACCATTATCAAGTTATCATTCAGAAACCAATTGTTTTGATTTACTATGTTCAGGGTCACTGTGACCTTGACCTTTGACCTAGTGAGTCCAAAATAAATAGGGTTCTTCCTCTCACGAAGGCCAACCTACATATGAAGTTTCATGAATGTGGTTCAACCATAGTCAAGTTATCATCTGGAAACCAATTGTTTATGATTTAGTATGTTCAAGGTCACAGTTACCCACACTGATGACATAGCGAGTCCAAAATAACTAGGGTCACAGCCTTCAGCCGATTCAGATTCTCTATTCACGGTATTCATACATGTAAAGTGGTTACAAAAAAAACATACTGTACAAATATATAGTATACCATGGGTAGTGGCCTAGCCAGAATGGCTGTCTACCTGCCACCCCCTGGAAGATTGGGTAACTGCAAACAGACTGCAAACAGCGAAGTGTGCCAAGTAAATAGGCTACCCTCACTTTCAGTCAGCTGAGCTGAAAAAGCAGCCGGATGAGCCCCATTTAAACAACCTCAATCTTATCCACCAACATCTGACCACAGTCTTCCCTGAAACTTATGGGCTAGATTCATTTAACCCTTTACCCAACGTAACAGCCAAAACCAGCCAGGGCTATTCTCAAAATTTGCCAATTAAGTTTTATTTTATTTTCATGTTTTGTCTCAAAAACATAGGTTATGACCCTCTTTGGAATGAGCTCGTCGAACTTGTTGCAAAGAGGGGTCACAACAAAAATGAAAAAAAATTAGTTATTCAAAAAATTTTTTTGCAAAGTATCAGGTTAGGTAAAAGGTTATGCAAAATTCTCCATAATACTGGAAGATAGTTATTAGCTGTTTTGAAAGAAAAACAAACTTGAATTAATATTTTTTCTGTTAAGATGGTGATACCAAAAAGCCTGAAATTAGGGAAAAACCTGAAAACTTAAGCATCTCTGCTATACTACAGCCTATGACATCTCTGACTGAAATTTTCTCCGATTCAAATCTACTGGTCCCAAGGATGCTTCAAACCAAATTACAATTCTCTGTTCCATGAAGTTTGGAAAACAGGGAGCGTTTGAATTTGTTTTTGCTCTAATAAAGTACCCAATGATATCACCTACCAAATTTTGTTCAAATCATTCCATCAATACTGACAGAGGTGGCCCACCCATTGTGTGTGGTCAGGAGTGGGTCCAGGGTGGCCACAGGCCTAAGGGGAGGGGGGCCCAAAAAGGAGGTGAAATGGCAAAGTAATTGAGGGAAGAAGAAAAGAAATTTGTAAAGAAAACTGAAGAAAAAGAAGAAAGACATCCAGATATGGAACAATTTTTTATGGGTCTCATTGTTCGAACGCCAATACCCACATTTTCAGTCCGATACCGATGGGATTCTCAGCAACAAATTCAATTTTTCACGCAACAGCATACATGTGCTGTTGTCAATGTTTTCCTATAATAATTTTCGCTCCCATAAACATAAAACATATTCCAGTAGAAATAATGCATCAGACCCTAAGAATCTAGATTTGTTGCTGCAACCGCAAACATGTGCACCTAGCTTCACTGACAAGCCATAAGGCATGTGCTGCGTGACCTAGGCCTATATGTCCAAGTTTTGGATTTGAAGCAAAAAAAGCCCTCAGGGCCTTGAATTTTTAGAACTTTGGCGGAGCTAGGGTTCTCAAATAAGGGGGCCTGGGCAATATTCAGAGGGCACTGTGTGATATGCAAGAGGTTGCAATGTAGTTCTCTGAGAGTGACTCGGGGGTAACATTTGCTTCCAACTGGAGGTAAATTTCTGCACCAGGAAAACAGTGAAATTGCAGTGTGGACAGACATGCTAATGCTTTTTTCGTTCTCACAAGGAAAAGATTCTCCGAGAACTGACATAGGCAAAATGATTGGCGTTTGTTTAAAATTTCATAAATATGCAAAGCTTTAGAATTACAACCACAAGTTACCCAGGCTCCAAATGTCAGATATGGTGTCAGTGACTGTAACCAAATTTCTCCATGCCAGTCTTTTAACTCAATCTTCCTTATAAATGACTTACATAACAAATGTGAAGAAGATCACTCAAGTTAAAGTACGGATACCAAAATAAATTTGGATGGACGCTAGGACAGATGGCAGGCCTGGTTTTTTTAGGCGAACGATCGTTTGGTTCGCATGGAGGTCGCCTGAATTCAAAAACACGTGAACGAAAAATAGGTTGCCTCGAAATCCCCGATGGTTTGCGCAAAGTTTTTGAGGATTCGCATATTGTTTGTAATGATGAGTTGTAGACATGTGAGAATTGTTCCAAATCGCTTCGTGGATTGCCGCAAAAATATGATACAGTTCAATTCGGTAATGACAGTCAGGCTAATTAGGATGGGTTGCTATGTAATGTCTACACAGTAACAACGGTGAATCGCAACACAGCTTTTGGCAGTTTTGCGCCGGTGTGCACTGATACTCAAGATGAAAAATCGTATCGTAATATGTGATTTGGGTGTTTTACACACCTGTCACGGTCAATAACATTTATTTACACCTAAATCTTTGTAATTGCCATGAAATGATTTTAAGTGCATATAATATTAATTTCTACTTCCGAAGTAAATCTAATTCCAATTTGTAAAAGCAAACATTGAAAAATATATCCAGCCAGTTCGATTGTGAGGCTACAAATTGTGTGACATGACCCAGACGATAAATTGAAAGGGTGGGCCTTGAACAAAATTACATGGATCTGAGATAGTCTCACTCTGACACACTGAATGGAAAAATGTCCACTCAAACCGAGCTGAGTGTGAACTTGTCACTGAACATGGAGGAGGGAGGGGGGGGGGGGGGGCAAACTGGGAGCCTAGACTGATCAGGACTGCAACATTTTATAAGGGGATTGGAGCCCTTACCACTCCACACGACTTGCCCTCAGTTACTACTTTTCTGACATTTCTAAAAAGATAATAGGTTTATCTCATGAGTTCATGCGTTGGAAGTAATGCTCAGGGGACTGAAATTCCTGTCTGAATGTTTCAGAGCGGAGCTGTATCATTTAGAGAGGGTTGCTCCCATTAACCTCCCCTGCCACCCTCCCCCCCCCCCCCCCTGCCCAATATCTGACTACCAGAAATTATACTTTCGTAAACAATTGTCGCAATTTGAACAACTTGTTACGCACAGGATTGGGTATTTGTGTGTGTGTGTGTGTGTGGGGGGGGGGGGGGGGGGGGGGGGGGGGGGGGTCACCAAGGTGGCCTGCAGTCTTCTTTGAATTATAATTTCCTTGCATCTAGAGACAGAATTGGTGGTTCATTCACATCCACACGAAAGGGGGCCCCGGTAGGCTTCATGTAGCTTCCCACATTTGCCCCCCCCCCCCCAGCACCCTGGATCGGGGTCCCCTGGACTTGTCCATTGTACTCCTAATGGGGTGAGCCGCCACTGCAATTGACTTGCATTAAATAGTTGCCTTATGCATTGAAACATCTATTAAATGGTCTATTAATAACGTTACAATCACATTATTTTACCACAAAGGCGAATCCAGTCATCGGTGCACTTGGTATGTACCTTCCCCCACCCCCTATTTTCTCCCAGAGACGGGTTGTGCATTGTGGATATCTGCTTCGGGTGTGAGGTAATCGCATCTTTTAGGATTAAATTTCAAAATTTTGTTGACAATTATGAATACACTCTGGCAAACTTGGGCCCAGGTGCGACAACCCTCCCCCCCCTCCCACGACCCTCACAGCTTTTAGTAAAGTCCTTCCGCCACTGAACAAACACGGTTTGAAGCGACATTGGGACATATAAACAGCTTACCAGAAGCATATTAAGAAGTGTATTTTTACTGTTGAAAGGTAACTAATGTAAGGGAGGTAATCAAATTAGCTATTGAAGAACTCTTTTATTTTTCATGCAGTGGAAATTGCTGATAGTGCTTATGCCTAATGTGACCCCCCGTCATATGTCTAACCAAATTTAATTTACTTTGTTCCATGGCCGATTTTAAAAAATTTCTTTAGTGATCTCAGACTTTGATATCATGAACTTTTTTTAAAGCCTTTATAAAGATCAAACTGGTCACCATTGCAGTGTTGTTTAGCTAACAAGTAACAACAACAGAACAAACCATTTCACCTCAAGCAACGTTTAAGACGCTAATATTGCAGTCTCTCTGGTGGATTGCTGGTTTGGGGTTCCAGCCTTAAAACGTCCCCCGTGCAGTCACTTAACTGTGACTTAGTTTATTCTTTTTCAAACAGAAATGTATCTTGTCCGTCTTAAAATAAAATTCCAAAGGTCCATTGTGGGTATATTAAATTTGGGGTTACGTCATAGGTTACCTATGTCAGATTTAGGAGAACAAACAATGGGTTATCAAGGCTCAAATCAGGCAAACAGTAAAGGGGTTATGCAAAATTCTGAAAAAACAGACCTGGATGGAAATAACATTCACACAAACTTCATTGGTTTTCAAACCATCACAAAATCCCATACTAACTTCAAAGTCGTGTTTGTGCTTCATTCCCTAATGAACTATAATGAATGTCCCCAACACCAAATAACATATCAGTGATTTTACCTCTACGCAGTTGTAACGTGATTGGTGACTATAGCTGAAATGGGGTTTGAATTGGGGCAGAGGGGGGTGGGGGGGGGGGGGCAGGACCTCAGACACCCCATGGCTCTGCTGCGGGACCCCATGCTTAAGTATGTCCGTGGGGCCCCAGACAGTTTGCTGAAAATGAGTTTTGGATAGGGCTAATACTCTTGCCCCTCCCAGAGCAGCTGTAAATATGGCCCATCAAACTTCCCTTGAACAAACTTCATAAGATACGTCAAAAAGAAGCTGAATACCAAGCATCCAACTCATACATTCCATCGGATTTTGAGATTTTTTTCAAAATTGGGACAATTTTCCCAGAGTACATGTACCTGTAGAGAACCAGGCTCTCAAACTTACTAACCTGACACAAGCAGAGTTTTCAGCAGGTAAAGGTCTGTGCACCATCAACATGCAGTACACCTTAGTAGACAGCACCACTGTGCCCCCACGTTGACAATCTGGTGCAGGTGCCTTGCCAAAGGACACAACACAGTTACCCCGGCCTGGAGGGAAGACATGATATGGAACATGCATGCCAAATTTGGTTCTATTCAGTCTAGTAGCTTCCGAGTATTGAATAACAAAGTTAAGGATGGACAGACAAACAGAAAGTGATCAGTACCATTCAATAACATAAAGTTAAGGGTGGACAGATGGACAGACAGAAAGTGTCAGTAATGTTACCTGGAAACTTACCCAAGTGAGCTGGAAATGATGAATACCTTATAAAGGAAGGTGTTATCAAGATAAAGTAAGTAAATGGTTAAGAATACTCACTGTATTTTGTTCTTTTCTTCAAATACAAACATTATTTATGTTAATCTGTTATTTTCTATTTTCATTTCTGCAAAGAAAAGGAATGTACAACAGTTTTAAGATGTTCGATTAAACAAGCATTCTACTTCGACAACTACTGGCATTCTATTACTGGTATCCAGGCCTGAAAATATGCAGTCTGACATTTGCAGAATGAGGGTGAATTTGATGATGCTATCCCATACAGTGGGCCAATTTATCCTCTGGGTACCTCCTTTTGTTTAGTTTTGAGACCCTGATTCAGACTGAGGTTCACAGAGGGTAAATTTAATGATGCTACCCTGCTGAGCAGGGTAGCATCAATAAATTTACCCTCTGGGGACCTCATTTTGCAGACGACAGTCTGCTTATTTTCTGGCTTGCTGGTATCTAATATTTTGGCAGGCACACTGTCAGCATATTTTTTTAGTTTGTAAACGGCTGCATTCTCCTCATTAACTGGCTGAGGGCTAGAATTAATCACATCGTTTGCTCAGCAGAGGAAACACAAAACAAGTTCAAACAAACTTATTTAATTACCATTTATTGGAGAGTGCCAAGAGGCACTCTCCAATGAACTCTTAAAATAGTAATGAACAAGAGGGGCAATGCAAAGCATGTGCCAATCCCCATGAGCCACCAAAATTTTCTGGCAATGCAAAGCATGTGCCAATCCCCATGACTCGGCAAAGTTTTATATCCCCATGACCCGCCAAAATTTTCCAAGTCGAAAGAGCAAAAAAACTCCATAACTCCAGAAAACCAGAGGACACCGTTGGATGGTGCATAATACGCCCGCACTTCCAGAAATTCTAAAACATTTTGCGGGGCAAATAAAAAAGTCTGGAAAATGGTAAAAATGCTAAGTTCAAATGCAGTAATTACCTTGTTTGCTCAGCAGTGGAAACACAAAAAAAGTTCAAAACAAACTTAATTAATTACCATTTATTGGAGAATGCCAAGAGGCACTCTCCAATGAACTCTAACAAAATAGTTATAAACAAGAGGGGCAATGCAAAGCATGTGGCAATCCCCACGACCCGCCAAAAATTTTTCTAAGTAGAAAGAGTGAAAAAGGCCATAACTCTGGAAGACTAGAGACACCATTGGAAAATACACCCGCACTTTCCAGAAATTATAAAACATTATGTGGGCACATAAAACAAGTCTGGAAAATGGTTATGAAATTGTCAGTGACACGGTAGCTCAACTTGACAAACTTGAACTTGGTAAGTTATAAATGAAATGGCAAAATTGAAGATCATTGGTACCAATGTTATTTGATGAAATTTCAACATAACTGCATTCATTGTGTGTGCACAACATCAGAGCAATCCATGCATTTTTAAATGTAAACTGTAAGACTGGCTAAAGGAATAATATTGATACACAAATGCTTTATGTTTAGAGGTTATTGTAAATGGAAACTTTTTTCACAGAAATGAATGCTAATCAATAGCTCTTGTCTAAAGGCCTTGCCTAATGAGTACACCAAGTTCAACAAGGGCTCACGTATTGCTGAAGCAATACAATGTCCCCTACTGGACTAATGAGCATTAATAATTATACAATTGTTATAATCTAGATGTGATCAGCATGAATTCTGTTGAAGCGTTTCCAAAAAAAGTCCGGAAAACTGATATTTTGGCACTTTTCCATATTTCCAAGGGCCATAACTCACACAAGAATAATGCAATCAGCATTAAACTCAAACTTGATCTGTAAGTCATCGTTCTATAGTAGGTTACCAAAATTGAAATCATTCGGTTGAAGCATTTCCAAAATAAGTCTGGAAAACTAAAGTGTGACTGACAGACTGATGGACTGATGGATGGACACAGCACAAACCTATCGTCCCCTCCGGCGATACCGGTAGGGGACTAAAAACAATCCTATGAATATGGGCCATGTCAAAGAATGTTGATGCACAAATGCAATAAATTCAAAATTCAAAGATTGTTGCTAACAGCAACAGTTTTTGATGAAAATGAAAAGAAAATCAATAGCTCCTATCTTTGTCACCCTGCATAAGCATACAAAGTTTCAAAACAACCTGATAATGAATGTGCCCTCTGGGGCATGCCAAAGGAAGATGTTAATACACAAATGCACTAAGTAGAAGGTCATTGATTGTAGCAATGGTTTGGGGTTTTTTTTTACGGAAATTCATAAATATACCTTGCAGAGAGGGCAAAAGGGATAAGTTGATGCACAAATGCAGTAAGTTGTGGTAATGACAAAATTTTTTAATGGAAATGAAAAAAAGCAATAGCTCACATCTAGAGGTCACCCCAAAGACACATACCAAGTTTCAAAGTGATCCGATCATAAATGTGCCCTGAAGGGTGTGTTAAAGGTCAATATTTAGGTCTAGTCCGGCCACCGAGGCACTGAACCTGGTTTTGTTGTATTAAGTTTTTTTCTCAGCGGATTATTATTCTACAGGGTCTCCTTGATGAGATTTTTCTTACTGGACAGCTGACAGTGTTGAGCAATTTTTTTTATTCGACAAAATGCAAGATGGCTGCCAAGCTGGCCGCTATGAAAAAATACAATATCACCATATAAATTGGATCGGAATTTTTGGCAAGATAATATGGAATTTCGAAGATTTTTCTTCTTGATTCATCGTACACATATATAATTGTTACTTATTGGCCAAAATAAGATTACCAAAATCCAATATGGCGGCCAAGATGGCAGCCGATGTGTCCTACTTTTCTAATTTTTTTGAGATTTCACCACGTATCCTTCATATTGCTGCTAAGATGTTGACAAATATGCATGCTTATATAATACTATTTACCAGAGGGGCCATTTCTGCACACACTGGTACTCTAATATCCACCCGAAGTGGATTGTTGCTCACTGTATCACGTTATTTATAAATGCAGGGATAACCTAGTCAATCCGAAAAAAGTTGCGAATTATGTTATGTCTGTCGGAATTAACCGATATTATATGTGTAAACAATGTAAGGTATATACACATATCAGCACATTTTCATGAACCTACTGTTACTCTCATGTATCATATGAAATATATTCTCTCAAAACCCAAGATGGCGTCCAAAATGGCCGCAAATATGGCAAAAAATCATCATTTCTTACAAATATAGGCGGCTATTAGGAGCTATTATTTTGAATGTCCAACCATGATTACCGATATAAATTGGCCATATGGGGTGATGCTCTTTTGTTACATATGATCATAGGAATTGTTTGAGAAACCCAATATGGCGTCCAAAATGCCCCCAAAATTGGAAAAGTAACAAAGCAATTACAGTCTATACTCATCTGCCCATAGTCCAGTCGCCAATACACTTAAGCTGGTTTTTTCTTGGGGTATTATCGTATCACTATATCGTAAAACTATATGGTCTCCTCGTGCGATTCCTTTTACTGGGCAGCTGACAGGGTTGATCAATTTCCTTATAACCGCCCAAACCTAAGATGGCCCCAAATTCAAGTTTCCACCGATACCACTGAAAATATTGAAATTGAATGTCAAAAATCTTTACTAAATATTTCAGTACAGCACGCCATTTCCAACTGATTGTGTTGGTCACAAAGTGGGTCAGCTTATCCCCAGATTTTCCAGAAAAAATCAAAATGGCTACCAAAATTAGTAACATTTTGCTATTTTCAGCAGTAGTGTTAAACGACTCCAAAACGGAGGTGGGAACTGAAATGTACGAGAAATTGTAACAAGAGAGATGTTTGCAAATATCATTGGCGAAGTACTTTATAAGGACCACACAAGATGCAGTGAATATCAAGTTGAATGACTGTGTAGTTCCTTAGATTGACTCATCACTACGCATTACTGCCTGCGATGTCTGTTCATTCCAGCAGTCCTCTGAAACACTGCATGCACAGAAAATGGTACACGCCATGTTTGCTGCATTACACTTACACCTCGAATATTTTCATGGCGTTTTACTCGAACATGTGCACCTAATCATCTTCAGTATTTCATCAGGTGCGAGCTTGATGTTGGACGCAACTGTCACAGGGTTCAAAGATTTTGTATTCACGTCTTTCTCAAATCCAAATACAGTTGGGTCCATCTGCGGTGGGTTAGGTTGAAGGGCATGCTTCCATATACAAGTTTGCAAGTGGGCCCATTTGACATTCTCAGTAAAAGCCTCTGTTCTGGGTGGTAGGCTGCACAATTTAGGAGCAGATGTTGCAGTCGATTCCCAATTCGTGTTCTCCAAATGCACAAACGAGCATCGGACATTGATTTTTGATTTAAGAGATCTATAGCATAATGCTATGAACTTGGTGGCTTGTTCTACAACATCCGATATCTCCACGTTATTCTCACCAAGTGATTCCAGTGTCCCACCAGTTTGCAGAACCTTCAGTACACGCCCTTTGCTGATACCAAAGTATCCCCCTACAGTATCTCACCCGGAAAGAGCGTGAGCAGCGAGCAATTGAGGAACAATTTTCTTGTGTGTATGAACTGCGGCAGGTAATTCTATCACCACCCATCCATGGATTGGTGACTCCATAGTCCTTGCAACCATCAAGTGTTGTTCAAGGTAGTGATGCAGCAACAACAAATAGACGTCCGTGTCGTCAGCAACAACCACAACGTTATTACATTAGCTGCAGCAAACAATATTGCCTGTTGAACAATAATGTCAGCTTCCTCGTTGCCATATCTATTCTATCTGTCACCGATCCACAACTAACCTCAACTGGAACATCATGTTGGCCAGTAATTACAAGTTTGATCACATATAATGGAGATCAGTTGCTTTTTGTTCTCCACTATGGTCACCACATGTTTTTGTGGTGGTAGCATGGAGGTGGGTACAAGTTGAAACACCCGGCAGCTATTGGCCTTTCTGTGTGCCCTTGTCACGCACTTGGTGCAGTAGTCAACATATCTGTCAAATACCAAATACACATCACTCGATCGCAACTTCTGTTTGATGTTGTCTTTAAACGCTGTAATGAAGTCTAGAACAGTTGCCGGTCTGATTTTGATAGACACGGGCCAATGAGGTATCCAGAGCAGTGCACAGCCATCGATAACAATTGCAGATTTCTTATCCACACCAGACATTCTTTTTGGTTTCTCAACAACTGTTTTATTTTTCAATACTGACACGCATATCCCCGGATTCATCAAATATGGCGGTTGGTAGTGGTGACAGTTCAGAGGAAAGGATATGTTTGATATCTAATTCACATGAACTACATAAAAGTCCGATAACTCTGGAATAAATGAGATTAGTGTCATATATTTTGACCTTCCCAACCTTCAGCGACTTTTTCAAGATTGCCATAGTTTGTACTGGTTTCAAAATTGACTCATAAAATCCACTCGGGAAGGCCTCTTTAAATTCCGTCATTTTCTGAACTCCGAGGCTGACAATCTTATTGACATTGACAGACGTTGGACCTATCCTACCAGTTGCAATGTTAATTATGGTCTTGGGGTGCCCGTTTGGATCCATTGGGTCAATACACATTCCTAGTTTAGTTCTCAGACCCATACGGTCGACAGAATCACTTGCAATTCTAGACTTGGCCTCTTCCTTATGTGCGATCTGTAATTTGTCACTATCTCGATCTTCTCACAAATTTGATATACCGATAGCTAACTTCCCACATGCATGCAAACTCAATGCCCAGGTTTTTAGTGTCTCTGGCTTTAATGTGATCCCTATTATACCGGAATTGCTATGGCCATATCGCATGAAGGTAGTTTCGATATACATATCGCTCCATATGCCATTCCATAGACCAGGTATGCGTCTCATCACATATTCACCCTTCAAGAAATGAGATAAAATATCCGGTGGCATATTTTGCATCTGCCGCAGATAGTAAAGCCAATATCTTGCGTAATTTGCATGACCAGAAGCAAAGAAATAAGGAAGCATGCTTTTCACAGCTTCGATGTGCAAAAGCCAGTCACCTTCTCTCTCCGCTCGAACGTACAACATCATCAGGAAGCATGGTTTCAAAAAAGCATCAACCCACATTTTCATCGTGCGACTTTTGCACGCGTTCTCTTCTAGCTATGCAAATAAATCTTCTGCACATTGCAAATCATTATTCTCGAAAGCTGTTCGTAAAAGTTCTTCTGATAACGCATGGCTCTCATATTCATTGGAAACTTTTCCCCAGTCAACATCTTTTCAACCCCACCGAATACTGACTCAAGTATATCTGAAAGTCCAGTATTGGTCATGAGAGTTCCAACTGAACCAATGAAACTCATGAGCAAATGCATACCACCCAATCGAGGAACAAATGCTGCAAATTTGTCTGGATAAGACCATAACAGCTGAACTGCTATCTTGTATAACTGCTGATCGGCAGTAAATATGGTGAACGGCTGTCCTGCATCTGACGATAGTTGTTCTGCCTTTTCCATAGCTGTCATGATAGTGTCTGGATCAGCACGTCTTGGCGTTCGTTGCTTGACCCGAGTCTCTCGTCATGCGGGTATTATACCCATTGAACTCCGGATAGTTCTGGTCAATGACCATATCTTTCAAAAATGCGAAGTCAAGTTCTATCGCTCTGCGTAATGACATTGCACTGCGACACAATGTTGAAAGAAGGGGAACAGTGTTTCGTACATGTGATGCGGGCATGTTAGGTCGTTTGGGTCCATTGAAATGCACAACATCCAATTCGTACCCTGTTGGTTTTGTCATATCTGACTTTTTCAATCTTGGGATTGTCTGAGGCCCAACGGAATCATTATTGTCCTTTTGAGCCATCATGATTGCCAATGAATGGGTGCTTAGCTTCCCATTTTGAGAAGCAATTTCAGCATCAAAGTTGTCAACAACCACTTATATGTGGCCATTGTTGGCATCCGAAATCGGTGTATCATTTGCATTCTTTGCAGCAGATTTTTTGAATCTCAATAGCTCGTCATATGAGCATATAACATCAAAATCATGCATGGTTTTTACCAACTCTTTAGAATCTCTTAACAGCATTGTTAACGACATTTGAAGCGGTGTGTATTTTCCACACAACGCTGATGTCACTATGTTTCCTATCATCAGAGCAGGTAATGTGTGGTCCATCCTTGGAGCTAAACGACTTAGTAATGTGAGAAGTGTACCAATTACAAACGAGGATACGCTCTCGCTGTTAACATCAGTGGCATAGTTATCTTTGTCATGATCCATATCTTTGATTTCTTTGCCAATTGCTTTACCGAGAATCTTTATGGAACTGTCAATATTGTCATCATCCGAGTCTTTAACGTACCTAAGTAAGGTGCCAGCTCTGGATTTGTCTGCCAAAACGGTGGCGATTCCCGGGGAAGACAACACCAAAATGTCATCTCCACAGCTATCAGCTAGATCAGACACAAATGATCGACGGGAATTGTAAGTCCCACCAGATTGCAGACAAAGATCAAATAAAATCGACAGAACTCCACGTGGGGGATGTGTCATTTTTCATGTAAGATTTCATGTAAGATATGACAGATTGTCTGGCCTGACTATATGGTGACGAAAGATCAATTTTCTGTTTTGCAGCTGATTCTACCGATTTTTGGATTCGTAAATTTCGACCTACAGTCAACATGGTACTGAGCATCGGCAGCATGTAAGTCGCTAGCAATCGAACATGGTTGAGAAAAAACAAGCATCTGACATGACGGAGTTAGTCTATGTCGTTTCAAAGCAAAGGTCGCCCAAACCTGATGCTATATCGAGTGAAGTTGAAGAAACAAATGCTAGTGATAAAAGGCAAGACAAAATTGTAAGTTTATGAGGTGTGTAGTGAGACACAATTGCGCAGTTGCAATAATGCGTCTTCGCTCTAAGAAATCAAAGAGAAAGAACAGTTATATGATGTAATCTCCAAACGCATTCACATATAAAGAGTGTTGTTAGATATAAATAGCGGTGTAATATCTGTTCAATTTCTACCAAATACCCAATGCGTATGTAGTTACTATATCGAAACACAATTACGTCATGTTTTGTGCTTATATAGTGAGTTAAGATGAAATAATCATTCGGATCTGTAATTTCCACATTAATTTTCGACCCCTTCAACAGTACCTCACTTTAAGGCTCAATTAAAAAAAATGCTCAATGCTGTCAGCTGTCCAATAAGAAAAATTAGTAAGAGGGGTGTCTGAACAAATAAAAACCGTTGAGAAAAAAAATTAATACAGCAAAACATGGTTTGGTGAAAAAATGGCGTTTGGCGGCGGGACTAGTCTGACTAAGTTCAAAGGTTAGCGGCAACATTTTTTGACAAAAATGGAAGAAAATCGACAGCTCCCAAATAGATGTCACCCCTCACAAGCACACCAAGTTTGCAAGCGATCCAATCATAAATGTGCCCTGCAGAGTGTGTCAAAGGGAAATATTGATGAATTAGTGCACTAAGTTTTTACTAAGTCCATCGAAGGTCATTGCCAGTGGCAATATTTTTTGACGGATATCGAAGAAAGTTCCCATATAGAGGTAACCCCAAACAAGCATACAAAGTTTCAAACTGATCTGATCATAAATGTGCCATGTAGGCCATTCCAAAGGAATATTTTGAGGCCTGACTGAACTAAGTCCAAAGATCATTGCCAGCGGCAACATTTTTTGACGGACGGAAATGGAAGAAAATCGATAGCTCCCATCTAGAGGTCACCCCAAACAAGCATGCCAGGTTTCAAAGCAACCCAATCATAAATTTGTCCTGTAGGGTGTGCCAAAGGGAAATATTGAGGTCTGGCTAAACTAAGTTAAGCAACATGTAAATCACATGACTGTCACAAACATGTTCAGTTTGTCAAGTTCATTTTTTAATTCAGTTACCTCCCTTGATGTTTCTCTCCAACACTGATTGCAGAGTACATGTAAACATTGGAGAAACACATCAAGGGAGGTAACAAGTTGAAAAAATGAACATTAAATAAATTCTGACATGTTACGTGTGTATCTGTAAACCATGCGGCATATAACTTCACAATTCACATTAACATCAAAGTAAACATTCAATTAAGACACAAAGTATGTGTGTTCAGTATATACCTGGTTAATACAGCCAAGTGTATTGTATTCTTACACAACACCGTATTTACACTTTTTTCCAGAATAAACACAATCTTCACAAGAGAACACTATCGCGTAATTGTATCGTTAAATAACAATCTTTTTTCCCCACCCCGAAAGATGCAAATATTATTTTGGATAACAATGTCCAGCATTTAACTTGCATACTTTGAGAATGTATGTGCTATTAAGCTTTCATAATTGGTAATTGATGATGTATCAAAATCTGTACAATTTTCCCATAGCACTGTGTGTGCATATATCACTCTACATACCACATCATACTATATACACAGTATGTACACCACTTGCCTGATGCAATTCATAATGGTGCCAAAATTCTGCAAAAATTGCCCCCCTCCTCCCCAAAGTCAGGTTCCTATAGGAATTTAACTGCTTCCCCAAACGTCAGGGTAACGATGGACGTTCAGGTACATGCTTTTGAACTTAAGACACAGAGAGTCAGTTCAAAGTACAAATTTTGTCTGAATATATCCCATCATTACACATAAGTTCTGCAGTTATTTCTGCTTTGGTGTATCCTCTGTTGAAATATCTGCAAATAACTCAACCTGCCGAGTATTTTCCAGGTATTTTTCATTAAATCTGGTCATGGCTGCTGTAAGACAGCCATGACTGGTTTTATGAAAAAATAGGCCGATGAAATCTTCAGATGTGTACCCATACGTGCAAATAGTAGAAAGCTGTATGACGGAGGGCCACCACTGATGTCGACATTATGTACACCATACATGGTATGGGTACATATAGAAATGGATTGGAGGAGTGTCTAATTTGATGGATAAAGGGTTAATATCTCCGGATCAAATTATCAGATTTACATAAACTATACAGCACAGCACATCAGTAATCTGAATACATATATAAAGTAACATGACAATCGGATTGATATTTTTTGAGTTATCGCATGCCAAAGGGATTGGAGAAATTTTCAATTTGAAGGATAAAAGAGTTAATATCTCAGGATAAAATGATCTGATTTACACCAAAAACTATACAGCTCGGCACTTCAATAACCTGAACACAATAAAGTCACTTGACAATCCAAGCAATATTTTTCAAGTTATCGAATGCTAAAGGGATTGGAGCAATTTTCAATTTGAAGGATAAAGGGTTAATATCTCAGGATCAAAATAACAGATTTACACCAAAAACTATACAGCTTGGTACATCAGTAACCTGAACACAAATATAAAGTAAGTTGACAATCCAAGCAATATTTTTCAAGTTATCGAATGCTAAAGGGATTGGAGAAATTTTCAATTTAAAGGATAAAGGGTTAATATCTCAGAATTAAATTATCAGATTTACACCAAAAACTATACAGCTCGGCACATCAGTAACCTGAACACAAATGTAAAGTAACTTGACAATCCAAGCAATTTTTTTCAAGTTATCGAATGCCAAAGGGATTGGAGGAATTTTTAATTTGAAGGATAAAGGGTTAATATCTCAGGATCAAAATAACAGATTTACACCAAAAACTATACAGCTCGGCACATCAGTAACCTGAACTCAAATATAAAGTAAGTCGACAATGCAAGCAATATTTTTCAAGTTATCGAATGCCAAAGGGATTGGAGAAATTTTCAATTTAAAGGATAAAGGGTTAATATCTCAGGATTAAATTATCAGATTTACACTACACCCAAAACTATACCGCTCGGCACATCAGTAACCTGAATACAAATGTAACGTAACTTGACAATCCAAGCAATATTTTTCAAGTTATCGAATGCCAAAGGGATGGGAGGAATTTTCAATTTGAAGGATAAAGGGTTAATATCTCAGTATCAAAATAACAGATTTACACCAAAAACTATACAGCTCGGCACATCAGTGACCTGAACACAAATTTTAAGTAAGTTGACAATCCAAGCAATATTTTTCAAGTTATCGAATGCAAAGGGATTGGTGGAATTTTCAATTTGAAGGATAAAGGGTTAAACTCTCAGGATCAAATTATCAGATTTACACCAAAAACCATACAGCTCGGCACATCAGTAACCTGAACACAAATATAAAGTAACTTGACAATCCAAGCAATATTTTTTAAGTTATCGAGTGCCAAAGAAATGGATACGGATGCCGACAGACAGACGGATGGACAGATGGACGGACAAAGGATGGACGAACGACGGATGGCCACCCCGGATGCCGGCATTATGTGTACCATACATAGTATGGGTACACATAAAAATTATTTATTTATCTATTGGGTTTAATGATACTTTCAACAGCCAGAGTCACCTAGTGAAAGACAGTTTTTGGGTGGAGGAATTCCGAGTACACGGAGAGAACCACCAAGCTACTGTCAGACTTCCCAACGTACTAACTCCACACAACCAGGTTAGCATTGGTTGAAGACAAGTGCACCATCGATGCGCAGTACGCCTTAGTACACAATGCCACCATTGGGATTAAGTGTCTTGCCCAAGGACAAAACTAAGTATAGGTGGGTGGCATTCAAACTGATGACTTCTTGACTTGCAGCCTGCATCTCTTCCTACTGAGGCAGCCAAAAAATTCATATAAATTTAACCAAAGAAATCATTGGTGAAAAAAATCTAGATAATTTACAGGGAGAAAATTTGATTCTAATACAATTACTATAAATCTCGAAATTTGATTGGTTAATCAATAAAATTTGCGACAGTAAAATCAGCGTAACCTGTCGCAAATTTTATGTTGTCGAAAACTATTTTAGGAAGTCAAGATGTATTCGTGGGCGTTCTATTTTCGTTCCATTTGGAGTCATTGACTACCGTATCCAATGTAAACAAACGCTGTGAACGCGTTGACTTGCTGTAAAAGACATTCTCTATCTTTCTTGTAATTAACTGTATTTAATACGGATGAAGTTGGAAAGTTTAATATTAATGTAGAATAGGGGTTTGGCAGAGACTGCTGAGTAATGAAATGAGTGTTAAAAAACTGATTTCGACGGTCTTAACGGAAACCGTGTGGAAGCAGTAAGCGATATGAAAATATAATTTATAAATAGCCATTTTTCGTACGATGAAGAATTTATGGACGCTATGTGCGAAATAGAAAACCAGAATTCCGAGAACTGGCAATAATAATTTTAATTGTTCAAGGCCAAATATTTCTGACAGATCCGCTAGCGATGTTATAACATCAACTTCAAGTGCAAGCGGTCCTTTCATTTTCTAATTTGTTACCTGCGTTCGTGGCACCACATCACATGTAGTATGTACAGCTACAGTACACAACAGAAACGCATTCACCACTGCTCAAGAGAGGTGAACTATTCGTTCTGTAACAATTATGTCAATAGCAGTAGCCCAATTCCACAAGACATCACTTCCCAGAAACAGTTTGAAATGAACAACTGTTCTGTAACCATAAGTAATTATAAACAAAGGCTTCCAATCAAAGATATCAAATTTTTTAACTTTAATGGGAAATCCTCGAGTGCTTTCCGACGCCGACTGAAACATAACAAGGTGAACTCTAAACTTTGAATAGAGAAAGCAGCCTGCGTATTTTGTTTTCAGATTGTCATAAACATTTAAACATGATAAATGTTGTCAGTACAAATATAAATATATTTTGTTATTGTTGATAAAATGACTAAAACGTTTGGAATTATTTGTATTGTGGCAGCGTAAAATATATTTCGTGATCTGGTTCGGAACTCCCAAATGACGTCACGAAGACTGTATTTTTAGTTTTAAATTGTTGACAATGTTGTCTTCAACAAGGCGTTGTTTTATAGTTGGGAGATGAAATCTATCTCCGTTTTCAGCCGAATTATATTAGAATGGGGATAACTATGTTGTATTTGATTGTTTGGGGCCGTAAACGATGGTTTTACTGTCGCAAATATCCGTTTTACCGGCTCCGCTAACGCGTCGCCGGCAAAACTCAATTTGCGACAGTAAAACCATCGTTTACGGCCCCAAACAATCAAATACAACATAGTTATCCCCTAATTAAATATGCCCAAATTATACATATTGCAGTGGCAAGATAAATTCTGTCCTGGCAGGAATATCTACCAGCAGCATTCAAAGAGTTAATGTTTGCATATTTTTCTTTTTCACCAAGATGGCAAGAATGATAAAAGTACATTGCGATACGATGGACCGAACTTCCTGGTCGCATTTCATGTGGCACACTATCTCATATGTCGCATGTCGTATCTCCAAGGCTTCCACAAGTCAAAATTACTCAAAATCAAGGCTATTCAAGGCCATTTCTCGTCAATTTTCAACTTTTTTTCAAGGCCACAAAGTTTAAAATTCAAGGCTTTTTCAAGGCTCAATGATGTTAAATATACATTGTTCAAATGTGAACACATAATTCAAGTAATAGCACTGGTGGATCTGACAGTGTTCAGACTGAACAAGGCATACAAGTGTAGTCTTTAATGTGACACTTTTGCTGAATGTGGGCATGCCTGGTGATATTTGCTGACTGATAGCAAATGACAGAGCTAGAGATATTGTTTTGTTTGCTTTTTGGTGAAGAGTAAAACAAAATTCTAATACAATTACTATAAATCTCGAAATTTGATTGGTTAATCAATAAAATTTGCGACAGTAAAATCAGCGTAACCTGTCGCAAATTTTATGTTGTCGAAAACTATTTTAGGAAGTCAAGATGTATTCGTGGGCGTTCTATTTTCGTTCCATTTGGAGTCATTGACTACCGTATCCAATGTAAACAAACACTGTGAACGCGTTGACTTGCTGTAAAAAACGTTCTCTATCTTTCTTGTAATTAACTGTATTTAATACGGATGAAGTTGGAAAGTTTAATATTAATGTGGAATAGGGGTTTGGCAGAGACTGCTGAGTAAAGAAATGAGTGTTAAAAAACTGATTTCGACGGTCTTAACGGAAACCGTGTGGAAGCAGTAAGCGATATGAAAATATAATTTATAAATAGCCATTTTTCGTACGATGAAGAATTTATGGACGCTATGTGCGAAATAGAAAACCAAAATTCCGAGAACTGGCAATAATAATTTTAATTGTTCAAGGCCAAATATTTCTGACAGATCCGCTAGCGATGTTATAACATCAACTTCAAGTGCAAGCGGTCCTTTCATTTTCTAATGTGTTACCTGCGTTCGTGGCACCACATCACATGTAGTATGTACAGCTACACAAGTCACAACAGAAACGCATTCACCACTGCTCAAGAGAGGTGAACTATTCGTTCTGTAACAATTATGTCAATAGCAGTAGCCCAATTCCACAAGACATCACTTCCCAGAAACAGTTTGAAATGAACAACTGTTCTGTAACCATAAGTAATTATAAACAAAGGCTTCCAATCAAAGATATCAAATTTTTTAACTTTAATGGGAAATCCTCGAGTGCTTTCCGACGCCGACTGAAACATCACAAGGTGAACTCTAAACTTTGAATAGAGAAAGCAGCCTGCGTATTTTGTTTTCAGGTTGTCATAAACATTTAAACATGATAAATGTTGTCAGTACAAATATAAATATATTTTGTTATTGTTGATAAAATGACTAAAACGTTTGGAATTATTTGTATTGTGGCAGCGTAAAATATATTTCGTGATTTGGTTCGGAACTCCCAAATGACGTCACGAAGACTGTATTTTTAGTTTTAAATTGTTGACAATGTTGTCTTCAACAAGGCGTTTTATAGTTGGGAGATGAAATCTATCTCCGTTTTCAGCCGAATTATATTAGAATGGGGATAACTATGTTGTATTTGATTGTTTGGGGCCGTAAACGATGGTTTTACTGTCGCAAATATCCGTTTTACCGGCTCCGCTAACGCGTCGCCGGCAAAACTCAATTTGCGACAGTAAAACCATCGTTTACGGCCCCAAACAATCAAATACAACATAGTTATCCCCTAACTTAAGTTATTTTTGTAACAATCATCAATTTGACAATGACATAATAAATTATACACGCAATAACACATCACTTACAGCAACCTTCTCCATGTTAATTCTGTCAAGTTTGTACTCGAGTTACGTTTTTCAATACAAGTGACGTAATGTGTAAAAGTTCAAAATAACTTACTGTTTATCTAGTTAAGTGTCCTTCAGAGTGTACATGGGTCTCAATGCCATACTCTTTTTATTTCCCTCACATTTTGAGGTGGACAACATTTATTGTCTCTACATTGTAATTTGTTTACACTGTTTGCAAGTAATGAGCATGTGCGCAAATGACCTTGACATTAGTTGAATTAGGTGTATTAAATAGCTGTAACGATGCCTTTCAATAATGCGACTGTTTTCAGGAATGGCTCTCATCCCCAAACTGCTAACCCTTAGCTGATAACATTATATAACAGGCACCCCACCAGGCGGTGGATCAATATATGGCCAGCTATGAAGAAATTGTGCTTGTGAAGAAATTTTTAGTTGAACAAAAGGTCAATAATTCCTTCAAAAATAATTGTACATTCCTGGCTTATGACCCATTAAAGCTGAATATATTGTTTTCAAGTCTTTGCGTGGAGAATATTTATTTATTATTATTTATTTATTGGTGGTTAAGGTCACATATTTTTGCACAATGGCTGACCATGACCACAACATGAGTATCAACTCAAGACCAGGGGGTGAGCGTTAATAAGCCATGTTGCCCATTTTAGAGAGAGTTTGCATCTCCCAAGCACTGGTGACTGGGTCCTATTTTACAAGTAAAACAGAGCCTGTTTACAACAGTGAACAGGAACTGCTTCACTTCCCGGGGTTCCTGCCGGGAATAGCGTGGAGAATCAAAAGTCAACAAACTCCCAGATGGTTGCCATGGAGGCCATATTGGACATGGTAGAATGCTGGTTATCGAAAGGAACGATCCTCTAGTCATGATTAATCAACCATAATAAAAAACAGTATCTGTTGGATGTATTGTTTTCAAGTGATCACATGGACAAACAAAAGTTAACATAATATGGTCCGACCAAGATGTTGATTTTTTTTTTTTTCGGGGGGGGGGGGGGGGGGGGGGGGGAGGGGGGGGAGGGGGGGAGTTTGCAGTATGCAGAATGTTTATCTCCAGGCGCGCGGTACTAACTATATGCACTGTAATCTGGTGCTTTCAACCAGGCATCCTGGAACCTACATTTTGCCAGATTTGTAACCTGAAATTCCTCCAATAACACAAGAAACGACCACAAAATAATAATATACATGTTTATTACTTTCCAAAGTGTGATTTACTGGGATTTCCGGGTTTGATTATAAACGGTAACTTCACACGTGAATTATGCAATCAACAATTGTGTTATGCATCTGTGTGTGCAAACAAAGACGCTTTGCCGTAGGTGTAATGGGGACTTCAGTTTTTTTTTGTTTTGTAACCCTTTACCTAACATGAAAAGCATACGACACTTTCAAAAAAGAATTCTTGAGTAACTTTTATTTTCATTTTTTGTCTCAAAAACACTGGTTATGACCCCTAGTTGGAACGAGCTTGTTCCAATGAGGGTTTATAACCTATGTTTTGGAGACAAAAAATGAAAAAAATAATGAAACTTAATTGGAATTTTTTGAGAATAGCGCTGACCAGTTTGACCGTTATGTTCGGTAAAGGGTTAAATAATACAATTATTATTAAGTAATGAAAAGTAATAAACAGAGTAATCGCTTGACTGGACTGGTTATGTGAAATAATTCATTCAAAGCAAGGGACTGTATTGTAAAACACTCATGCACATGCGCGCACTAGTGTTTGTACAATGTTCCTCACCTCTCATGAATTATTTCACATAACCAGACCAGTCAAGCAATTACTCTCTATATACCGATAGCCTACAGTTTGAGTTTACTTTCAATTTGGTACCACAAAAAACAATCACACACATCCTGCAACAAATTTTACCATTGGTTTGAACAAACACATTGGTCAAGCACTGACCTGCATTGACCAATCCCAGAGCTTGATTCATGATGGAATTGGAGCAACAGGCATCACTCAGAGAGTGCTATTTTTAGCGGGAACAGATGGCTTTAAATGCTGTTAAATTCATGTAGATTATTTGTGTGCTATACGACAGGTTGAAAAATTGTTCGTTTTCAAGGACATTCAAGGCTCCTCCTGAAAATTTAAGGACTTTCAAGGCCTTGGAAGGTCATTTTTCGAATTCAAGGCTTTCAAGGCTTTTTTCTATTTTTAGCCCCTGAGGTTCCCACAGAGCTGTGAAAATTTTGTTTTTCGGGCATCAATCAATAACTTAGGACCCACTTATACTACATGCCAAATTTGGTTCAAATTGGCCCACCGGTTCTTGAAATACAAATTTTGGGCCGAGTCCAAAATGGATATGCTCCCACAGAGCCCAAATATTGACCTACCAACATCCCTTGAACAAACTTTAATCTTCAACATCAAGGGATGTTCCTTCCATACCAAATATCAAGGAATTCTCTCTGGTGGTTCAAGAGAAGATTTTTTAAAGATGTTTTAGGCTTTGGGGGAATTAACCAGAGCCCAAAGATGGCAGCTGCTTCATTTGAACAAAACAAAAAGGGTATACTCCATAGCTGGTCTGTGCAATATATGTTTGAATTTGGCTCAATAGTTATGAAGAAAAGTTTCCAAAACTTAACGGATGCCGGACGCCAAGTGATGGTAATAGCTCACAATGACTTGCAGTCAGCGAGCTAACAAGAAGTGTTTGAGAGGTCGAACAAACAACCCAGCAGAATGAGATCAGTAATTGAACTGCAAAGGCCTAGCAACCAAAGAAAAGTCTGGGCAGAGACTGAGGAGGATCAAAGCAGGTAGTCAAGGCAGAAAGGATCAACGGCAGAGCCCTGGGGACAGACACCACATTGCGGAAAGTGTGGAAATCCATGCAGAGATGATGAAATTGCTGAGTAATCGGATCTGACTTCTCAAAGTTGACTTTGAAACAGAGCAAGGCTAGCAGGCCAAGCAGCAGCCGGTCATCCAACTCCAGAATGGTATGATTGGGATGCTGTTGGAGGATGTCGTTTTGGTAGGCTGACCAAGTCACAGCCGACTGAGTATGGTGAAAAGCAAACACATGCATCATCATGCGAGTGAAGGCCAAAGGAGCCAGATTTAAACCGAAGGGAGAGCTCTGAATTGAAAAATGCGATCCCGAAACAAGAACCGAAGGTATTTCCGCAACGCCACGTTAATGGGCACATGGAAATAGGCCTCCTTCAGGTCGACACTGGTTGCAAAATCGCTCGGATGAATCGACTGTCCAACCAACCTGAAAATCTCCATGCTGAAACGCATGCTACGATGGACTCGTTCATGAAGCTGGACATTCTTTGGCACGGAGAATAGTCTCGAGTAAAACTCTGGAGAACAGGTGTTTCCGACCACCAAGGTGGAGGATCAGAAGATAAACAGGGATGCAAACAGAAGGAAAGAAAAATCGCACACCTGAATGAACGAAATTGAGAGCCCATGGATCCGACATTATCTCCTTCCAAAACAGTCAAAAAACAGCAACAGCCTTCTTCCCACTTCAGGTGAATCGAGGTGAGAACCTTCATATGCAGCCTCGACGAGAACCCCAAAAGGAGAAATAACTCCTTCGTGAAGCAACAAAGTTCTGAGACTGTTCTCCCTGAGGCTGTCAGAGAGCTTGACCATGGTGACGTTTCTTCTGAGCAGAGCAGACATAGCCGAAGACGCAGACTGTAATCACTGAGGCTGATACAACCACAGCCTGTGGCACCAGATGGGTCCAAGAGCTGGTCCTTCGAATGGCAAAGAATCTTGTCAAGGAAAGCCCCCAGAGAACCGTGGAAAAATTGAGGTCCGACCAAAGAAGCAGACTTCAGAACAGCACTTTGCTCATGACGGAAGGGGGTTGATTAGTGTCCAACATTGTATCCAATGTGCAAGTTCCAAATTGGGAGGATAGATAGATCGATAATTTATTCAACGGTAAATGCGTAAACAATAAATACATTGAGACATAATGATTAATCATAACATGTTTTTTCATTGGCAGATACCATAGCCAGATTGACTGTCAACCTGGCATCTCCAAATAAAGTGAGTAGGTAAAATTGTTTACCGACCATAGATAACATTGTTACATGGAATTAAATGCAACTGAAAAGAACCGATGTCATATAGATGGCAGGGAACAACCATGGACAAGATGACTGGGTTGATATTTCATGCATTGCAATATATTATGGATCAGTTGAAGATCAATTGTACAGACCTACGATGAGAATGCAATCAATATTGTTAGTAGTCATGTCGATTGATGAATACTAGGAGGAAACCAGGGCAGAGATGACGTGATCTGCCCGACATCTCTCGGGGAAAGGTCCACCATGGACCATCACCGACATTGGAAGAACTGCCAACTTGGGCTTAGAAAACCTGAGGGGGAGGAATCCTTGTCCACTGTAGTCAGCACTTAGAAAACTGGTGGACAGGCAAAATCGTACATACAAAACAGCATTGGAGGCAGAAAGGCATGAGATCGTGAAAAGAAAGACACATTCAGGACCTGGGAATGTATACTGGCATCCAGGCTTTGGAAGAACAACCTTAGCCAATTGCAGAGGGCACAAAATCATTGAGCTAGAAGGCTCGACAGGGTTGTGGCGCTCCAGAAGAGTGTGGCTGGGCGGTCACCGAGGGCTGGTCCGAAGGCTGAATGTCTGGCAAGAAACCCCAAACAAAATTTAAGGCCTTCCCCAAAAGAGACAAGGAGGAGGGAGAGGGGCAGGTCACCTTTAAGCATTTCCTCTGTGGCAGAAGAGACAGAGCCCAACTCAGGCTGACCAAGAGGAATCTCCTATGAATGTTAGGCAGCATCCAATGGGCCAGGCGAGGAATCTCTGCAAGCAATCAAAGGAGGTTGCACCTCAGGAGGCACAGGGAAGTCAACTTGAGGGTAGCTAGAAAGCAACCGGGTGAGTGCCAGAGCTCAACTTGAGGATCCATTGGTGCAGCCAAGCCTAACTGGGTGTCTTCCCAGTGAACACTTCTGGAAGAACCCAAAATCCACTTCTGGAAGATGTACAAAAGCAGGCAGAGCTGAGACACGTTGACAAAACACTGGAGGATTGTACCAAAAGTGACAGGAAACTGTTACTAGTCTCTGAGCTACAGAAGACCCCGGCTGCAAATCCTCTGAGACTGAAGACATGTGTCGATCTATAGCCAGACCTGGGACATGGTGAGAAATCGCCCGAGGAAGGTCCCAAGAGTAACAGCTAACAGGAGCCGTCACTGGCCTCTGCGACACAGAAGGCCATGGTTGTCAAAATCCGATTGGAACTACAATCGCAACTGCACAGGTTCCCATGGTAGTGAACATCCTTACCACGTTCCAAAGGAATCGATCCATAAACATTTGAGGAAATCTCCAGACAAAATTCAGGTATTCTATGATAAAAGGGGTATAACTGAGAAATAAGGTCAAACAAAACTATAATCACAGGTACACAGATTTCCATGATAGTTAACAACCTTAAAAAGTTTCAAAGGAGTCGACCCATAAACAACTGAGAAAAGCTCCAGACAAAATTCTAGGCAATTCAGGCATTCTAAGATGAAAAGGGGCCTAACTCTGGCAAAAAAATTCTGATCGAAACTATCATTGCTGGTGCACAGGTTCACATGGTAGTAAACATCCATACCAAGTTTCAAAGAAATCGCCACCATAAACATCTGAGCAACTCTCCAGACAAAATTCTAGGCCTGCTTTTCCAAGTCAAAAATGGGCATAATTCTAGCAAAAATAATCCGACCCGAACTATAATTGTAGGTGCACAGGTTCCCATGGTGTGAACATTATACCAAGTTTTGACCAGATTGGTCCATGAAGGTCTGAGAAAATCTCCTGATAAAATTATGTCTACAGATGTATAGACAGATGGAAGGGGGGATTCCAGTATACCCTCCCCTCCCCAACTCGTTGTGGGGAGTATAATATGCATACCAAGTTTCAAACCAACCCGATACTGAATACACCCACTGAGGGGAGCAAACTCACAAAGTGATACCCCCCGCGCCTGAAATGTATAAGTTAGATTATCTCCCCTTGGAAATGTCAGAACGGAATTATATTGCTTCATGCACATCTTCATATGGAGTTCTTCCATTGTGTAAAGTTTCATGAAAATTCTTCAAACGGTTTAGGAGGAGTTGCGCTTACAAGGATGGACAGACGGTATAAGTTAGATTGTCTCCCCTTGGAAATGTCAGAACGGAATTATATTGCTTCATGTACATCTTCATATGGAGTTCTTCCATTGTGTAAAGTTTCATGAAAATTCTTCAAACGGTTTAGGAGGAGTTGCGCTTACAAGGATGGACAGACGGACGGACGGGGCGATTCCTATATCCCCCCCCCCCCCCCAAAACTTTGTTTGCGGAGGGTATAAATATAAATTTTATAGTAAATTTCCTTTCTTATACCTACCGCAATTCTTCCATTGTGTAAAGTTTCATGAAAATTCTTCAAACGGTTTAGGAGTTGTGCTTACAAGGATGGACAGACGGACAGATGGACACTCCAACATTTCGGGTTTATGGGCTACCAAAAAAAAACATTTTGCATGTCCAAAACCTTATTTTACCCAGAACCCCATCCCTCCACCCTAGAACTTATATTTAACCCTAACCCCACCCCTCCACCCAAAAACCACACCCTAACCCTAACCCTACCCCACTCTGACCCTAAACCCTAAAAGCCCACCCCAGACCTTAACCCCCCACCCCCGGGACCTACCCCCCAACCTTAAGCCCTACTCTGGGGCTACCCCTAACCCAACCCCCACCCTAGCCAAACCAATAGGATTAGGAGTTATTTTTCGGTTTAGGGGCTACTAAAGCCCCACACCTGACCCCAACCCTAACCCCCCTGGACCTAACCCTCCCCAACCTTAAGCCCTACTCTGGGGCTACCCCTAACCTTAACCCCACCACACTCCGAACGCCTGCCCCCCACCCCCAAGCAGAGCAGCACCCAAGAAAGTGACCATCTTGGAGTAAACTGCAAAGTCCTCTGCCTTTTCAAAGAAAAGAGCTGAACAAGCTTGGAGAGGCAAGGATGAGTGTCGAAACAATGCGGTACCACATATGAAAAAGGTCTCCGAAGCATGGACTTGTACCAATTGCTGGAGACCCCGAGAAACAAACATATACCAGAAGCTCCGCAAGCGGTGTGATCGAAGGAGTGACAGAAGCAACAGAGTGATCGCACACCATCGAGAGGCTAAACCAGTGGAGTGAGTGCCTCCTTGAAAAAGAAAAGCAACTCCACTGCGTGTCTCGAAAAACCACTACGGAGGAGACAGGACCCGATAAAAGACATGTGTGAAGGCACAATGAAGTCGGGTCAACTTGAAACCTCCTCGGGTGACTTCGGCAAAGAAAGTCGCGACGTAGAGGCAGACATGCCGGAACCGCCGCTAACAGAGAGCGGACCAGAGTGATCCACACCCACCGAGGCGACAGGTGTGATCGAAAGGATTCGACGACTGCAGGTTCATATCTGGGCGAGAACCTGAGGCGGAATCGGAACCGGCAGGAAGGCGTAGCCGACAAGACCATCCCAAAGGAGGACCAGAGCATCCACGGCGAAAGCCAGAGCATCTGGACACGAAAGTGTCCACCTGATGGTTCCAACGAGTCGCAAAGAGATCGATTGAACACCGCCATGTAGAGCATCCACTACGTGGAAAAGAACCTGCCCCGTCGGGACAGGGAGTCGGCTAGGTCGTTCAGACGACCGGAAATGTGACGAACAACCACCCCGGCATTGACATCCTGAGCGAGCAGTAGAAGATCCAATCGTACTTTGGAACTGAGTGCGTGCCGCCCTGGTCCGGAATGTAAGCAACCACTGTCGAATTGTCAAACAACAGAAGGACCTGATGATTCGACAGGTGAGGGATCCACTGCCTGAAACTCAGAAGAAGAGCAAGAAGCTCCTTCTGGTTGATGTGTAGAGATGCCCGATCCTGGTCCCACACCCCGTGAAGGGAAAGACCTGGAGGATCCGTCGCACTCCATCCAAGATCGCTGATATCTGCCATCAGAACGTGATCGGACGTGGGTAAGTCCAACAGGACACCCTGCGTGATCCACTGAACATTCGTCAAGTGGAGAAGGTGAGGATAAGAGATTCTGGTAACTGAAGTACCAGATCCAGAGAATCGACATTCGGCTTCCAACGACTGAGCAGAAAGTGTTGGAGAGGTCGGACAGGCAGCCAACCTAGAGGAATGAGATCCCTCACCGAACCGCAGGGACCGAGCAGCCGAATACCCTGTGCTGTCGTGGATGTGGACTGGGAACAGAGTCAGAGCAAAAGCTGAGAGAATCACAGCCCTGGCCTGGGGAACCGCCACCATATTGAACTGAGTGTGGAAGGCCATCCCCAGATGACAAAACGACTGAGAAGGGACCATATCCGACTTCTCCTCCTTGACTCTGAATCCTAGCGACGTGAGCAAGCTCAACAGAGAGTTGACATCCAAGTCCAATAAGGCAGCATTGGAATGCCCCTAGAGGATATCATCTAGATATGCCGAAGTAGTCACCCTGGACTGTGTGCGATGGGAGGCTATCACATGCGACATCAGTCGGGTGAAGGCCCAAGGAGCCAGGTTGAGGCCAAAAGGCATGGCCTTCAACTGGTAAACTCGCCCCAGAAAAGCAAACCTGAGATACTTCCGTGACACCCGATGAATCGGAACGTGAAAGTAAGCGTCTCGCAGGTCGATGCTGGAAGCGATATCTCCCTGGTGAATGGAACGGCGGACCGACCTGAAAGTCTCCATGCTGAAATTGGGAGCAATGATAGACTGGTTCAGGATACTCAGATCAATAACCGGTCGGAGTCGGCCACCCTTCTTCGGCACCAAGAACAGGTGGGAATAAAACCCCACTGACTGAATGTTCTTGACGACCTCAATCGCCCCCTTGGCCAGGAGATTGTCTATCTCCGTGGACAAAAAGCTCCCAACGTAAAACATCTGAAGGAACTGTGGTTGGAAGAGGCACTCTGGACAGAGTGGGGTGCCTTCAGAAGGATATTCGCAGCCCGGACCAAACAACATCTAACACCCAAGGATCGGATGTGATGGTGGCCCAACGGTCTGCGAACTCTGCTATCCTTCCTCCAACCTGGACGAATCGAGGTGAGGACCTTCAGTTAGAGTCTCGAAGAGACCCGCGAGAGGAGAATCCACCTCCTCTACTGAATGAAGAATCCTGAGACTTCCCTCTAGCCTGCTGGCGCTTACCCTTACCCCATGAGTAAGAAGTAGAAGCAGTGGCAGAAGGATCAGCCCTTTGCTTCGCAGAGGAAGCAGAAGGGTACTTGTTAGGCTTTGAACGGTCCCTGCCTCCCCTAGAAGGCTGATCAAGCAGCAGCTGATCTTTGGAATGACGTAGGATGTCATCCCGGACCGTCGACACGGAACCCATGCAACAGTAGCGGACATGCCAAAGAAGAGGATCGAGCAGCGCGCTGCCCCCAGGAAGGGATCAGCCTGTGTCCAGCAGAGTCTCTTTGAACTAGTTCCAAAATAGCTGTGTCACAGACATGCGTGTGAGTAAGATGCATGAGCGCCTTGGACAGCACACGCAAAGGAGTCTGTACATCGTCAAACCTATCTGGAGGCAGATACGACATGATCGGAGAGAGAAAGCATATCCAGCATTTCTCTCGAAAAGCCCAACATGGACTCAAGAGTCGTCGTAGGAATGACGGCCGACTTGGGCTTAGAAAGCCCGAGGAAATTGGAGTCCTGATCCAAAACCGTCAAAGTCTGGCAGACTGACGGATTGGCGTAATCGTAGAAACGATAACACACCGGAGGCAAAAAGGTGTCAACCCTGATGAAGAATGGAGCCTTCATAGCCTTGGAACTCAGCTTGGAGTCCAATGCTGAAAATGCTTCAACCACCTGTACTGACTAGCACGGTCGAAGACGCCCAGAAGCAGGTTGCTCCACAGGCTGTAGACGCGCGACCAATGATCGCGGCCTGGCTGACACTGTCGGCTGGTTTGATGGTTGGGGATCCGGAAGGAAAGTCAAGACACAAAGACAAAGTCAAGAGTGCTGCCCCCAAGTCAGAAGACTGCTGGCTCTCGACATCACGGATGTCTGACTCCTCCCTGGAGTCGGAAGACACACAGCCCATCGTGGGCAAACTAGCCGACGCCTCCCATGGTGTAGGCACCAGGGGGATCAGAAACCGGCCTGATTCCAATCCCGGGAGACGGTGCCATAGGGGGCGCCTGGAAACCACTCACTGGAAGCAACAGGAAGGCTCTTGGACAGAACCTGAGTGAGTAAGGAGAGGGCCTCCCAAAGCTCACTGCCCGTACCAGCCGGTTCTACTTGGGAACGAACCAGCAAAGTGGCTTCACACCTGACCCTCTTAACCAGCGAAGGGTCACGATCCTCCAATACACCCGGAGTGGACCGACGGGCGGCAGCCGAAACATCTGAGGGCAGTTGTGTATATGGGTATGACACACCCCGAGGATCAACAGAGCGGGAACTCGGGAGAGTTGCCGCGGACCTCTGCGGGGTAGAAGATCCAAGCACAGAAGGTGTTGGTCCCACAAAACTGGCCATGTGACCAGAATGAGTGGATGGAAAATGCCAATGACAAAACTGTGGTACTCGAAGGCGCAGAGACCACAGTAGAGGGTCCGGCCGGCAGCCACTTCCAACTTCACCAAGTTGAAGTCAGGGAAGGTTGAGACCTATACCCCCACGTCTACACTCCCAGACACCACTGCAGACCACTGCAGGTATAAAACTACTGTGCTCAACGGCTGAGAGGACAGAGTAGGGGGTTCAGTCGGCAGTCACTTCCGACTTCGCCGAGTTGAAGTCGGGGTAGTCTGAGGCCGATACCCCACAACCCCACTACAGACATTCCTGCAGACCCTTGCAGGGATAAGCCAAGGCCGGCTAAAAATGGTGCCCAATGACGTTGTAGACGGAACAGCTGTAGCAGCAGATATGACAGGAGCTGTTGGAACTGGCGGAAAAGTGGAGAGAGCCACCTAGCTCGGCCTCCAAAGGAGGAGTCACAACTCTAGTGACAGCCTCAGATGTTGACTGGAGAGGGCGCATAGTCCCGTAACCAGGCATCTCTTCACCAGAAATCCAACAGTTCCCACAGCATCCACTACGGTAAAAAAAACTGCACATTCCCCAAGGAAGGGGAATAACTCTCACCAGACATGGTTGAGTCGGGAAGCCCCAAAACGACAGTGTTCCCCACCCCCCGCTGGTGCGGGAGAAGCTGCACATCCACCACGGAGGGGGAGCAATTCTCACCAGGCGTGGTCAAGTTGGGCAGCCCAAAACGACAGCGTTTGCAACATGGGAGCGGGAGGAGCTGCATATCCCCCACGGAGAGGGAATAACTCACACCAGACAGGGTCAAGTCGGGGCGTCCCCGGAACGACAGCACCCACCCTCCCCCCAGTGCGGGAGGAGCTGCACATCCCCCACAGAGGGGGTATAACTCACATCAGACGTGGCCGTGTCAGGAGGCTCCCGAAATGACAGCGTTCCACACCACCCGCGGGTGCGGACTTAACGAACACGAGAACGCACCAAGGCGAGGGCAAAAGGAATTGCCCTAAAGGAACCGAACTGGAAATAACAGAGGTGAGAGCAGTAGAAGAATAAGGTGAGCTCAACAGAAACAGAAAGTAGAACACCCTCAACTACGAGAGAAGGTGGCAGAAAAAAAACGGTGGGTACACGACAGAACCCAGACGGCCGACAAGGACCAAAAAGCAAAAATTCAGGGAGGGAAGAAATCCTGTCCAGACAGTCCCTGATTGACTCCTAACTCCAATAACAATTAAATTTATCAACCGAAAAATTCATTGTCGAAACCGTGTTGACGCGAAGTCGAAAACAAAACATTCGTGAAAACGGAATAGTAAATAATATACAATGAGAATGTGGTTGAAAATATTAACGAGAATATATAAAACACAGTCCTGTTATTATACAATCTTCAGATCCATAATTCCAGTAACAGGAAAACCATTATCAACGCGTTAAATTATCACTGTTACAAAATGGCACACATCCACCACATGTGCGGATAATCAAAAGAATGGTGAATTCATGACGCACTGCGCATTGGTTTACAGAAGTCGCAGATTTGTACTACGGAAGAGTGTCCCATACTGGGTGTGCGCCGATGGTGCTCGACCCAGTTTTGGCTTATTTTTTCGAGGTGTTTTTACATTACTTTTCTTTCCCAAATCTCTTGGGAAAGATTAAAATAGAGAGTATTTTATCCGAGTTAGGTTCTTCCACTGTAATACAAGCCTGTAGTAAACAATTGCAAGGAAGGTTGATAAGAAAATGTTAACATACACAAATGCACTAAGTTTTTGGTTGATGCTGGAAGCAATGGTTTTTTTTTTTCTCTGATGGAAATTCATAAATAGGGAGTACAGTGGAACCCTGCTAATTGAATAGACATGTTGCCAATGAAAATTATTCAATTAACAGGAGTATTCAATTAACAGGGATTGCATCACTTTCCTGTATTCTAGAGATAAACTTAGCTTTTATTCTATTATATCTTGTTTGACAGAGCTCTATGAGCTCTGTCAAACAAGATATAATAAATTAAATGCCTGTATTGGATGCACTGAGACCAAACAGGTCTATAATCAAAGGAAAACTGGAGAGAGTCAGGGTAATTTGTCGACAGGTTACAAGATTTTTTATTCAATTAACAGGAGTTTACTCTATAACCTATATTCAATTAACAGGTCAAATTTGTACTGGAGGTACGGTAAATGGTTTTGTGTTGGGAAATTATATTCAATTAACAGGGTTATTCAGTTAACAGATATCCAATTAAGTGGGCTCCACTGTACAAAGACTAAGTTGCAGCACAAATGCACCAAGTTCAAAGGTTGGTGCTAATGGTTTTTGAATGCAAATGAAAGAAAATCAATAGCGCACATCAAGAGGTCACCCCAAAACAAGCATACCAAGTTTCAAAACAATCCATTCATAAATGTGCCCTGTTGGGCACGCCAAAGGAATATATTGATGCACAAAAGCACTAAGTTCAAAGGTCATTGCTATAGGCAAAGTTTTTTTGCTGGAAATGGAAGAAAATCAATAGCTCCCATCTAGAGGTCACTCCAAATATGCATATCTAGTTTGAAAGGGATCCAATCATAAATGTGCCCTGTGCAGTGTGCCAAATGAATATATTGATGAACAATTACCCCAAGTATAAAGGTTGTTGCTAGCGGCATTTTTGACGGAAATGGGAGATTTATTTATTTATTTATTGGTGTTTAAGGTCACATATTTCTGCACAATGGCTAATCATGACCATGACAGTTTAACGGGTGGAGGAAGCCAGAGTACCCAGAGAGAACCACCAAGCAATGGCGGGCAACTGTCAGCTCCCCAACATACTAACTCCACACAAGCAGGGTTAGCATTAGTTGAAGACAGGTGCACCATCGACGTGCATGTACGCCTTAGTACACAGCGTCACCGTGCCTCCACATGGGCAATGGGGGTGAAGTGTCTTGCCCAAGGACACAACGCGGTTGCCGCAGGTGGATTCGAACTGAGGACCTCTCGGCTTGCAGCCTGCACCTCTACCAACTGAGCCACTGCGCCCCCAACGGAAATGGGAGAAAATTGATAGGTCTGACTTAGAGGTTATACCAAACAAGTATACCAAGTTTCAGTGATCTGATCATAAATGAAACCTGTGCGGTGTGCCTAGGAAACTTACTGATGCACAATTGCAATAAGTTCAAAAGTTGCTAATGGCAACATTTTTGACAGAAATGGATGAAAATCGGTAGCTCCCAACCAGTGGTCACCCCAAATAAGCACATCAAGTTTCAAAATGATTCAATCATAAATGCAACCTGTCTGGTCTGCCAAAGGAATTCTGGATGTATGAATGTACACATGCCGACGGACTAGAAGTGACAGCAATAACTCGGTTTGACTTCGTCAAGTTCACCTAAAAATAGAAGCACTATTATTTGTGTCTTCTTCAAAATCAAAGGAATGCCAACTAGTGGAAAATAGGTCTCGGCCCAACTATTGCCCAGTGAGACAAGAAGTGAATGTATGTGTTGAGGATGTGATAATCTAATATTTCCTACCTTTCACCAGTTGAGAGATGTTTCAGTGGATGCACTTTGGTTAGATTTACACTTTAACCAGCACCCCATTTGACATGTCAGGGGTAGCTTAATGGCGTCATATCTTTGCCATTTCATTTTGTATTTGCAGCCACAATAATCATTTAACAGGTTCCAAGTGGTGAATATTTCATTCCATCAAAGAGCGATTTTCCAAAGTCCAAACATGCAGACAGTACATTTTAAGCTTTAAAGGCCTATTTCCAATTTTTCCGACATCAGAACAGGTGCTTAATCTTAACATGCCATCAAGTTTCAAAGGAATCAACCCAAAAACAGCTGAGAAAATCTCTGGACAAAACATAGGCATTCTGTGACAAAAAGGGCCATAACTCTGGCAAAAAAGTCTGATCGAAAGTATAATTTCAGGTGTATGTGTTCCTATGGTAGTGAACATGCATTCTAAGTTCCAAAGGAATCAACACAAACATCTGAGAAAATCTTGGGATAAAATTCAGGTATATGTGAAGCAGGGCAGGGGCTGTTTTTTTCTGGTAACAAGCAGGCATAATTCTGGAAAAACTAATCCGACCAGAACTATAATTGCAGGTGAACAGGTTCTCATGGTGGTAAACATTCCTACCAGGTTTCAAATTATGTTTACTGACGGATGGACAAGATGAATCCAGGATACATCCCCCCCCCTCCCCCCCCCCCCCCCACTCGTTGTGGAGGTTAATAGTCTGTCTGTTTTATTTATTACCCTTTGGAACAAGGCGTGGATAAATATGCCTGTTCTGAGTTGAACAAGAGGCCCCAAGGGGCCTGAGGGTGCTCACCCGACATGGTAGCCTAAATATCAACTCAGAGAATTGATTTCACCAAGTTGCATCTGCTCCTCCTAAGAAAAGCTAAAACCAAATATCCAAAGATTCTAACCAGTGGATTTAAAAAAAGATTTTTAAAGAATATTCCACATATTGAACTAGGTTATAATTCAGCCCATATATGAACTCAGGGACTTGGCTTTAACAAACTTTAATCTCACCCCCCTAAGGATGCTGCACACCAAATATCAAAACATTCCAACTGCTGGATCAGAAGAAGATTTTTTAAAGAAAATTCATCATTTTGAACTAAGTTACAATTCGAGCTCCCACAGTGAGTCCAAATATGGACCTAGGGACATGGCTTGAACAAACTTGAATCTCACCCCCTAAGGATGCTGCATACCAAATATCAAAACATTCTGAAGAAGATTTTTAAAGAAAATTCCTCATTTTGAACTAAGTTATAATTCGGGCTACCACAGTGAGCCCAAATATGAACCCAGGGATTTGGCTTGAACAAACTTGAATCTCACCCCCCTAAGCATGGTGCATACCTGAATCTTAAGAAGATTTTCAAAGAAATTTGCCTGAAATGCAGTAAGTTCAAATTTGGGCTTCTATACTGAGCCCAAATATAAACCCAGGGGGCAGATTTGAACAAACTTGAATCAGATCCACCCCACCATGTTGCATACGAAATATCAAAAGATTCTGCCTGCTGGATTTGGAGAAGATTTTTAAAGAAATTTGCCTGAAATGCACCAAGTTCAAATTTGGGCTCCTATACTGAATCAGGTCCACCCCACAATGTTGCTTACCAAATATGAAAAGATTCTGCCTGCTGGATCTGGAGAAGAAGATTTTTTAAGAAATTTACCTGAAATGGACTAAGTTCGAATTCTGGCTTCTATAGTGAGCCCAAATATGAATCTAGGGAGCTGATTTGAACAAACTTGAATCAGATCCACCCCACAATGTTGCATACCAAATATCAAAAGATTCTGCCAGCTGGATCTGGAGAAGATTTTCTTAAGAAATGTGCCTGAAATGCACTAAGTTCGAATTCGGGCTTCTATAGTGAGCCCAAATATGAATCCAGGGGGCCGATTTGAACAAACTTGAATCAGATCCACCCCACAATGTTCCATACCAAATATGAAAAGATTCTGCCTGCTGGATCTGGAGAAGTTTTTTGAAGAAATTTGCCTGAAATGCACTAAGTTCGAATTCGAGCTTCTATAGTGAGCCCAAATATGAATCTATGGGAGCCGACTTGAACATACTTGAATCAGATCCACCCCACAATGTTGCATACCAAATATCAAATGATTCTGCCTGCTGGATCTGGAGAAGAAGATTTTTTCATGTTTTTCCCATTGCCTGCAGTGTTAAAAAGTGCTGACTCAGCACTGTTTCAAAGTCCTGAAAAAAGTACCTTGTGATCAAACCGATAGGGATTTTTTTTAACCATTATATTCTACTGGATAAAAGTAAGCTTTATACAAAATAAGAATTCTCTGTGCCATGTAGTTTTGGAGATATGGCAGTTTTAAGGTTTTTTCTATTTTTAGCTCCCGAGGTTCCCACGGGGCAATGAGAAAAAATTTTTTTGCATCAATCAACTACTTATGACCCATTATCATCTCATATCCCACGGGGCAATGGATGAACAAACACGGAGATGGTGAATGGACTTCATGGGAGAAGGTTAAATACATCATTTGGTTCTATTGCAACCGATGGAACCATATGGATCGCAACTGAAGATATCTTCCAAAAACCTGCAATTTTGGAAAATTCAAAGTTGACAAGGCTATAAGCAGGGTTTCCGCTGTACCAGCAGCGGGTCTGTCGACCGGACCCATTCCCCCCGCCGATCATACTATGATCAGTCAGAAAAGCTGGTGGTTAAAATGTCGAGTACAATGCTGTATCGTAACGACACTCAGAATCCTTTGTTTCCACGTAATATAGGCACAATTATGTTGTATACTATGCCTACTATTACTGGCGACAACCTGATACCTTATAACCCCCAGAAGAGAGGGGGAAACAAAGTTCAAATCCTAAACGTCGCCTATAAAATTTCGGACTCAAATTGTTGTGTTTGGTCCAAAATCACTGGCTTTTATTTTGAGCGACAAATGATGTACTCGTTTTGGAAGCTGTCACTTGTTTCAAATGAGTGTGCAGGCTGCTGTCAGGAGTTGTCTGAAGCACGCCCACAACATATAGTTTTCACAGTGGTTGAATATCATCAGAAAGATACTGATTGAACACTGCCACTTTCGAGCGGTGCACAACTCATTGTGAAAGAACACTGCCACTTTCGAGCGTGCATAACTCATTGTGAAAAACGGGTGTTCAGAAATTAATGAGAAAGTGGTAATTAAAAATAAAAAATAATTACAACTCTGGTATTTGAGAATTGTATAACAATATAACCAGGGATATGATTTATGACTTATTGGTTCAATAAAACATGCTCATTTATCATTTCATCATGCCCTGAACATGTGAAGTTATGACTTTCAGTGTAAAATCAATTTTTCGAATGGTGCCAAGGGAGGCAACTATTTTGTTATTCATATTTCGCTGTGTAAATTTTATTTGATCTTCATATTATGATTCTTTTATTGAGTTTGTGTGAAGCTATATTTTGTTTTATTAGTAAAATTTTTTAAACATGTACATATTTAAAAAAAAACTCTATTTTTCAATAGACAATGTTTGTCTGTTTTCAAGGGAGTGGTTTGCAGTGCTAATTGACATACTTAACGTCCATTTCTGGCTTCGACTTTCGAGAGTAGCCTGTACAAAAAAAAAAATGAAAACAACACCGCATGGTTTTCTGTTTGTTTTATTCATTAAATTGAGGATTAAAACCCGAAATCTGAAAATGAAACGTATGTACAAGATAATTATGAGAATTTTTATAGCAAATTCTATAAAATTGGTAGGTGGTTTCCAAAGAAACGTAACATACCCAGTGGATATTTACTTGCCTTATATCGCCAATTTCAGACGCATTCAAGCACTATTACTCGTCCCAACCCCCCACCCCCACACACACCTCTACAAGCACCCCCCTGGGCTTCTACACGAGTCAGTTCGGTAATTGCATGTGCATGACGTCACACGTCCGCATCATGGTTCTTTTCGAATATTACAGCGAGCGGTTGTAAATAAAGCTCAGTCAGTGTTAGGATTCGTGGATTTTGTGTTGTTTTGGGTTTGTATTTTTATGAAACCTCCGAACAGATGTAGTATTGTGTGTCCCGTGGGAATTTAGAGAATTGTAGGAGGAAAAAATACATATTTTCCACATCAATTATTCAGCATTTTAGCGTCCAGAATGTCCCCAGAGGCCACCAGAGAGCACCCAAAAATCAATTTTCCTGGGGGGAGAACCCCCTTTGGCACGTGCGGCACACGCCCTCGGCGTGTGAGTTTCACTTTCTTTAAACTACCGGACCCACAAATTTTCCACTAGTGGAAACCCTGTATAAATATGTGTGGGGGTTATTTATTTATTTATTATTGTTTAAGGTCACATACTTCTGCACAACGGCTAATCATGACCACAACATGGAGATAAAATTCAAGGTCAGTCAATCGTTTATACCCCATGTTGCCTATTTTAGAGGACTTGCACCCCAAGCATTAGTGACTGGGTCCTATAAACCCTGATATAAGTCTAGAAAAATTATCCAAATTGAAACTTCCTTTCCATATGCACATGTACATATCATACTGATAGGTACTGCACATCAAGTTTTGTAAAAATTCAGTGAAAAATACAGGAGTTAAGCTTACAAGTATTTGTGACAGAAATTTTGCTACTACCAAGGGCCATAACAACACAAATTCACATTCACATATACAATTGATACTGATATTTGAGACCAAGTTTCCTAAAAATCCAATAAAAAATGTAGGAGTAAAGCGGACAAACCATTGTGATGGAAATTTTGCTACTTCCAACGGCTGGAACCACATAAAATTTATCGCATCGGAAATTACTGACCACATGCACATCTACACTTGATACTGATACTGCACACCAAGTTTCATAAAAATCCAATACAAAATGGAGTTAAGCAGACAAGCCTTTGTGATGGAAATTTTGCTTTTTCCAGCGACCATAACCAAGCAAAATTTGTCGCATAGAAAATTCTTGACCACATGCGCATCTACACTTGATACTTATACTTCAGACCAAGTTTTGTAAAAATCCACTGAAAACTGTAGGAGGAGTTAAGGGGACAAGTTTGATACGGACAGACACCATTTCAATATCCTCTCCCGACTTTGTCAACGGGGGATAAAAATTATGATGTCCTCTTGAAAATTGAAGGTGTTACTGCTCTTTGTTGGTTTGGTTTTACTTGTATTTTTTAATACATATACTGATCACGTGGAAAGAAAATATCAGATTTCAATCATATCAAAATACCGCATATCAAATTTAATGTTGACTGGAATCAAATCACAGTGGTTTGTCAAAACAGAGTTATTGTCCATCTTTTCTGTTTTTCATCAAATTTTGAGGATCTTGTGCTATATTTATTAGGGTTTAACGACACTTTAACAGTCAGGGTCATATCGTGTCAGTGAGTTTTATGGGTGGCGGAAGCTGGAGTGCCCAGAGAGAACCACCAAGCAACGATGAGCACCTTCCAGCTCCCCAACATCGTTACTCCGTACTGCAGCAGAGGCATGATAAATTGGTTGAAGACAAGCGCACCACTGACGTACAGTACGTCCTCGTACACAGCGTCATCGTGCCCCCACGTGGACAATCAGGATGAACTGCCTTGCCCAAAGACACAATGCGGAAGTCCAAATCGATCGCTCAGACATCACCCATCCAAGGACTAACTGGGCTCAATGTTGCTTATATTTATTTATTTATTGGTGTTTAAGGTCATATACTTATGCACAATGGCTAATCATGACCGTGAGTTTTACAGGTGGAGGATGCCGGAGACCCGGAGAGAACCACCAAGCAACGACAAGCAGCTGCCCTCTCCCCAACATCTTAACTCTGCTCTGCAGCACATGCAGGGTTAGATTGGTTGAAGACATGCGTACCATTGACATGCAGTACACCTTAGTACACAGGTTGTGTAAAGCCCACTAACTGGCCCACTAACTTATTAAATTTCTGACTTACTGATTCCGTCTCACATGACTGAGGACCTGGTGACAGTTGACTGAGGCACAGGAAATTTGAGATGACCCAGTATGTCTAAATGCTTTACCCTAAGAGCTATGGCACTGTTAAGAGTCCATGATGTTTGCAGGGGTTTTCTTAAAAAGTTAATCTTTTATTGATGGCTACACACTGGAAATTTATATTTAATGACAGGTGTCCGCACTAACAGGAAAATCTTCTCTTTTTTTTCCTTTTTTTTTTTTTAATAGAGGGTTTTCCTGTTAGTGCTGACACCTGTCATTAAAAGATGCATTTCCTGAATGTGATTAGGAAACCTCCTCAAACATTTTTTCCTTGTGTGTAGCAGCAGTGCTATAGCTATTGGGACTAAATTGTCTCCAGGCATGCCGAGTCATCTTGTGTGGACTGTGTCTTAGTCAGTTGCCACCAGGTTTTCTCACTTGGGTGGGATAGTCTGAGTGAGTCAGCTTCTTTTCTTTCCGAAGCCCCACCCGGATTTTTTTTTATTGGGTGGGGCCACGAAAAAACGAAAAAAGAAAAAAAAAAAAAAAAAAAAATAATAATATTAATATTCTCTTTTGTTTCTCTGTGTAATATCTTTATTATATGATGTTCTCTTATACACTTAATAAATTCTTGTTATAAAATACTATTCATTGATATACTTATATATACATACTTGAACATATAATCTTCTTAATAAATACTTGAAATATCTTCAATAGTTCTTTATTTTGTTTCCATATGCATGTATCTATTTCACTTAAAAATCTCTCCATGTTATGGGAAAGAGAAACAACATACTCAAGGATTTGAGAGCACAGACATTTTATTCAAGATACTTCCAGTTCATTGACACTTCTACAAAAAGTATACATATACTTGACATTTACAATAATAATGACAATATCTTTTGACACTTCTACTTACATTGGAGTTCACAGAAAACACCATAGACCTGCTCTTGTCACTTTAAAAAGACTTATACTTACATTGGAGTTCACAGGAAACACCACAGACCTGCTCATGATTAACACATGGTTCAGCCCGGAGGTGGGGTATGGGTGTTATTCTATTGAGAATGGGAGGGAAGAAGGTTTTTGAAGTAACTGGGCACATCTTTGCTCTATTGTGTTCCCTCTAGGGGGAGGGGGCACATAATATATTTACAGGCATGTCGGGAAAACAATGGCTACAAATGCCAGATGGTCACACAAGTTTTGAATCTCAGTGGGCGAGGGGTGAGGTTGGATAGGATTGGGGACATTGTGTGCCTGTGCCCAGCCCCAACTCCCCCAACTTGGCATGCAAGTTGGGAGGAGGGGGGGGGGGGAGCTTGGCTGGGCACAGGCACACAAGGATATCTTTCCAAGCATGTTGGAAAAATAGTGGCTACAAATGCAAAAGGGTCACACAAGTTCTGCATCTCAAGTGGTGGGGCAAAGGGCTGAGGGTGAATAGGAAAAAGGACTGGGCCAATTACGTGCCTGCTGTGCCCAGCCACAAGTGGCATGCCCATCTGGGGAAGGGGGTGTGGCTGGGCACAGGTACACAATATCCAAGCATTTTGGGAAACCAGTGGCAACAAATGCCAGATGGTCACACAAGTTCTGCATCCTGTTGGGATGGAGGTGAAATTGGATATGTGTGTCAAAGGGAAATATTGATGCTTAACTGCACTAACTTTTTACTAATTTTATCGAAGGTCATTGCCAATGGCAACATTTTTTTACGGAAATCGAAGAAAATGGATAGCTCCCATCTAGAGGTAACCCCAAACAAGCATACAAAGTTTCAAACTGATCTGATCATAAATGTGCCCTGTAGGGCAAAGAAATTTTCTGATGCCTGACTAAACTAAGTTCAAAGATCGTTGCCAGAGGCAAAATTTTTTGACAGACAGAAATGAAAGAAAATCAATAGCTCCCATCTAGAGGTCACCCCAAACAAACATGCCAGGTTTCAAAGCAATCCGATCATAAATGTGCCCTGTAGGGTGTGCCAAAGGG
Source organism: Pictodentalium vernedei (assembly GCA_031216915.1). NCBI lineage: Eukaryota > Metazoa > Mollusca > Scaphopoda > Dentaliida > Dentaliidae > Pictodentalium > Pictodentalium vernedei. Next base: position 437,297,237 of record CM062292.1, read on the forward strand.
AAATATTGAGGTCTCACTAAATTAAGTTCTAAGAACATTGGCCGTGACATTTTTTTACGGAAATGGAAGAAAGTCGATAGCTCCCATCTAGAGGTCACCCCAAACAAACATATCAAGTTCAAAGCGATCTGAACATAAATGCGACATGTGAGGGGTGTCAAATGCGACATGTGAGGGGTGTCAAATGAAATTATGGACGTACATACGTACGTACATACGCCGACAGACGAGAAGTGATGGCAACAGCTCAGATTGACTTTGTCAAGTTGAGCTAAAAATCAGAGGTTGCATGCCATTAGTATGTATGAGGCTGGGATACCTCCAGATGAGCTCACTGCTGAGTTCGGAGTCACTGTGGCCACTATTTACCATCTCATTAGAAGGTATAGATTCCCTGGATCTACTGCCGACCGACCACGTTCAGGTCAACCAAGAATTACGACCCTACACAAGACCGACACATCAGGACATTTTACTTGTGAGATTGCTTCCTTCCGACGATGAGGACAGCAGCAATTACTCCTGGTAGAATGGACAATAGAATCAGTGCACAAACTGTCGGCAACAGACTCACTGGACATGGCATCCGAAGTAGGCGCCCATACCACAGACTAATCCTTACCCAACGTCATTCATCGTACCGTCTGAATGGAATGGGTACGTCAGCGTTTTGAGCAATTACTTTTTAGTGATGAATCACGATTTTGTCTACAGCACGCTGATGGTAGGGCAAGAATGTATCACTGAAGAGGAAAACCGTTTTCTGATGCTTGAACTTTTCATTTCACCCCATGTATGAATTGCGACGTCCTGGCAACAGTAAGAACATGAAATTATGTAAATTCATAAAGCTAGACTCAAAATATGAATTTACAATAATTTGTTTGGGATTAAAGTCGATAATAATAAAATAATTGCTCCTCAAAGTTTATTATACTTTCTTTTTTGGTTCAATATACATCTACTAATGAACTCCCCCAGAGCGCCTGGTTCCAACACTGCCTCATCTCAGGATATGTCACTTTTCCATCTGCCAAATCATGGGTACAGTTCTGATTTGTGTTAAAGTGAAACTGTGCAAGCCTGTGAGGCTCACATCCAGAAGCAGTCGTCACAGATTGCAATGAATAATAACAAGCTGAGCCATCAAAAAACAAAAACTTTGGATAATATGCTTATCTGTTTCAGCGACTACGGTAGATATTTTATTGGTGTTTAAGGTCACTTGCAGCATCTAAGCAAATAACTCGTCTATTAAGATTCGATTTGTGATTTGATATCAGACAAGATCCAATTTGAGATTCGACTTGAAAAAAAGTCTTGATTTGCGATCTCTAGCATGTGTGGAGACTTAAATGTCAACATCCAATGTGTTGTCTGAACTTGTGTCTCTCGAATACAGCTGGATGTTTCCTCATTAATCGGGTATGGTCAGTTATAAAACAAGAAAAATGTGTTCATGGAACACTAATGCTCCTGTTTTAGGTTCTAAGTCAGAAAAGAGCCATAATTCTGACAAAAAACTAGCAGACTAAGCCCACTATCGATCCCAACCTGTATTATGTGGTTAAATACATAGGTATAAAATTTTCTGTCATTTTTTTCAGTCAAATTAAAGTTATTGACTGTAAACTTTATTCGGGACGGACATTTGGAATGAAAGCACATGACAAAAGTCCGAACAGGCAAACAAGGGTAACACTTAATGCCCCTTCGCCAAATTGGCGGGAGCATCAAAACATCATTAATATCAGAAGAATAAAAAATGAAAGTGTTAATGACACTGCAGCTTAACTTGTTGGTGTGTTGTGTTTGATGAAAAGGATTATGTTCAATGTTTATGAAAGGATTATGAAATAAGACAAGAATTGTGATAACTGGGAATGTTAATTTCTGTTCCCCATATGCTATGTTTTCAATAAAAATAATTTGAGGTGTAGACTGTACTCAAGAATTGAGGGGTGGGTTAATGTGGCCCTCACAGTTAATGTATGTCAACAAAAGTTACCAAGTTACAGTGAAATAATTCCAAAACAAGACATCCTATCAAGTTACCATGAAATCCATTCTTTAATATGGCATGTAGAATGCGCTAAAGATTTTCGGGCTTCGGTCCTGTGTAGTGATCACAGTTGACCGATCGCAACCAGAAGGAGATGTCCTCATCTAGACATCATACGAAGTCATCCCACCAAGTAACAATGAAATCCCTCCATATTAAATATGACCTGTAGATGGTGTCAAACATTTTTGGTTTTGGGCACCCATCACAGTTGACAAATCATGACCAAAAGGGGGCATTCTCATCTAGATATTATACAGAGTCATCCGACCAAGCTACCATGAAATCCCTTCAAAAATACAACCTGTAGACTTCTAATGGTTTTCGTGTTTTGGGCTCGGGTAGCCATCATGGCTGACCAATCACGACAAAAAGGGGATGTCCTCATCTAGACATGAGTCATCCTACCAAGTTACAATGAAATCTCTTCATAAATGCGACCTGTAGTCTGTGCTAAAGGTTTTAGGGTTTGGGGCTCGGGCAGTCATCATGGATGAATGATCGTAACCAAAAGGGGATGTTCTCATCGAGACATCCTACCAAGTTACAATGAAATTCCTTCATAAATATGACCTGTAGACTGTGCTAAGGGTTTTCAGAATTCGAGCCCCTGAAGCCGACACAGTTGACCAATCGTGACCAAAAGGGGACATTCTCATCAAGACATTGTATGGAGTCATCCTACCCGATTACAATGAAATCCCTCCATAAATTCACACTGTAGACTGTGCTAAAGGTTTTCGGGTTTTGGGCTCTGGCAATCATCAGGGCTGACAGATCGTGACCAAATTGGTAAGTTCTCATCTCGACATCATAGAGAGTCATCCTACCAAGTTACAATGAAATCTCTCCATATTACATATGACCGGCAGACTGCACTAAAAGTTTTTTGAGTTTCGGACTTGGGCAGCCGTCACGGTTGACAGATCATGACCAAACGGGGACATTCTCATCTTGAAGTTATACAGAGTCATCCTACCAGGTTAGCATGAAATCCCTTCATAAATAAGACCTGTAGACTGTGCTAAAGGTTTTCGGGTTTGTGGGCTTGGGCAGCCATCACGGTTGACAGACTTCAACCAAAAGGGGATGTTCTCATCTAGACGTGACCTCAAACCAGCATATGAAATTTTGTGATGATCGGACAAGAACTTTGGGGTGTAGACTGTGTTTATGGAAAATGTGAACAGACTCACCGACTAACAGACTTCCGCACTAGGGACCTGCGAGCCGGGGATAAAACTTCGAGCCGAATCTCGAGCCGAATCATCCCTCTGGTATCGAGTCGAGTCGAATCTCGAACCTTGAAACCGGCGCGACGGCGACATTCGTGCTTCCATAGTCTGCAATACCGGTACTCTGCATGCTGGATGAGTTCAGAATCAGTTGGTCTGGAATCGAGTATTCTCGCACTGCGAGAATACTCGATTCCAGACCAATTGATTCTGAACTCATAGACTCGCAGTTTTATTCTACCCACTTGGTGGTCGTGGCTCGTGCTCAGCCTCATCAGCACCAAATACCATTATTATAAAAGCAAACAAGGCATGTCGGAATATATAGTAAAAAATCTCAAACTCAAAGTCTCGCGAAACACAGTATCGCGCACTAATAGTGAAGATAGACAACTCTATAATCTATTCTAATGAATAGTTTTGAACCTCTAATTTAAACTTTTGATCAAAACATTTTTAGAATATCTTTCTAAAAACACAAAAAAAAAAAACTCAGAAAAAAAAACTGAAAAGTTAAAAAATTTATAGTAATTTATATATTTTTTATACTTACCAATGACCCAGACATAGCTGGTGCTAACTCTTAAAATATAGGGCCAAACACAAATTTTGCCCCCCAATCCCCAAAATTTGCATCTAAAACTAAAGAAAACATGTCCTGAAAGGCCCTCCACACCTCGCCCCACTGCGCATGCGCAGTGTCCAGGACGTTCCGAAATTGGCGCCATTTATCATTCTAATAACCAGTGCCTGGTAAGCGCTATGTACTCAGCGGGGAGGCAAGAGTTCCCAACTCCTGGGAGGGCCATCCCCGTCTGGGTCATTGGTAAGTATAAAAAATATATAAATTACTATAAATTTTTTAACATTTTTATACTGTACCAATGACCCAGACATAGCTGAATAGTAAAAAGGCTGGAGGGCCAAGGACATAGAGCAAAATGGAATACGCTCAATAAAATAAAATAGAGTCATCCCCTGTAGGGAAAAGAAGTAATAGGCCTTACATGTATCTTTCTTATTTATGATAAATTAGAAAGATACAACACCTTCCAAAAATTGAGCTTCATACATCCATGTACTCTATTAATATCCAATAATCCTTATACTAATAATTTTTAAAGTAAGCCAATAATAAAGTAAGTCTAGAGAATAGAGACTCTTATACTCCTAAAAGTGTGTGAGAATTGCATAATCATGTCCGTTGACATATGCAATATTCAAAAGCTATACTTTAAAAACTAAGACTTGAATGAATTTTATAAACTTAAACTTCTCACTAAACAACCATCCCAATAACAGCTCAGAATTACTAACTCCGGAGGAGGTATCCCCTTGTTTTCATAGTAAAAACAGGTGACCCAAGGGAACACCCTCCCCCCCCCCTTTTTCTTGCCCTGGGTCAAATAGCCCAGAGCGAAGAGGGCAGCCGAACGGAGACACTGCCGAAACAGACAGCCTACCTAGCTATAGTAGCAACTGTTAAGTGAATGACATTCTGAGCAGTAGATAATAGACCTAACAATAGAGGCCTCCAGAAATGGACTCGATATTTCTGAGATAAAATTCATGAATGGATGGCTGAGCGCAATGAGCAGCCTTCAAAAATCTATAATAGCAACACTATTAATGTAAGCCCAAGAAGTAGAAGAACTCTTACTTCAAGAGCCGAAATCTTAAGCACAACTGCTAAGCCAATGATATACCATAAGCAGTACGCTAGTTAATAGAATCGATTAACAATAAAATGGAGCGTAACGTCCTTCTACTAGACATCAAAGACAGAAGAAGCTTACGCCCTTGTAATAAACAGATATCTGTTTATAAATACATAAACTGTACCCGGAAAGAGTAAAGGCCTATGCCCATACGAAGACGGAAGGACCTTAAAATAATAGGTTCCGGATAATAGGAGCCTAACTCTTATGCAACAATCCAACCTAAATAGTAACGGAAGTATTGATTCCGAAACTATGAAAGTGAAAATCATCCATCGATAGTGCATGAAACTCACTGACTCTACAGTAAAAGAGAAACCAACAGAATTACTGTCTAAAAGGTCAGAATTTGAAAACTACTGTTTCCAGAGGCTCAAATGATTACTTAGCTAAATAAGAACCGAAGTTAAAATCCGTATAGGAATTTAATCTAAAGATTCTAAGTCTATTTATCAAAAAGTTACTAACTGACTTAGATAAAGAGACAAAAGACTCAATTGTAAACTATCGTAGAGTGCATAGGTATGAGGTAACATAAACCTATAACCTAAATAACAACAGGCTGCAGTAGATCTTGTGAAACAAGTATACTAAAAACTAGCAATGCGTAGTATGGAGGGATCAACCATATGAACATAATGATCCCTACACCACGACGGAAGAGCCTCCACTTTAGTCGCATAGAATAGCGAAGAAGAGGATCTCCTATAGTAAGAAATCGCGTCCAAAGCTCGTCCAGTACAGTGCTTACAATGCAATACGGACCACACAACGGAATACATGAAGGTTGCGACCTTGCTGGTTGTGATAAAGATGACACGATTTACCCAGTGAAAAAAGATCCTCACATAGAGGAAGATTTCACGTTAAGATCCACAGTAGACAAGAGAGTAAATTACTCATGATCTCTGTGAAGATAGAGATGCTATCAACAGAAATGTATTGTGGTTGTTTATCTTAGCAATACCTGCTAAAACAACAGCGCCGGAGGATACGCGTATCCTATCATTGCGTCCTATAGATCAATAGAGCGTTAACAGTATTAGCTCAGAGATCTGGACAAGCCAACACATACGTCTGCAATTGATTAGCAAGCTGTGTCATAATAAAACATCATTGGGCGCTCCCATAGATAGCAAATCTGATTAAATACTTGTTTGTTGAGAGTCCATTCTGACAGCAACAAGCGACCCGTAAGAGAACGGGAGTGCGATAAAACAATCAGACGACCCCGAATATGACGGACCAAAACTGAACTTGGTGTACTATAACCAACAGACGGATTCTTTCCATTAAATTGAATAACGGAAACGAAAGAGTGCCTCCCTGGTTCCGGAGATACGCCACTACTGTCGAATTAAAGGACAGGAATTTGGGCATGCATTTCTGAATAATGTTCATGCAATGACATAAAGCAAGCCTAAAAAACATTATTCCGCGGAAGTTAAACTGATAGCTAAAAGACTGCGGAACCCAAAGACCCTGGCACTTCGAATCCGTAGGGATCAGTATATATCCCAATCTGTTTGACTGGCAACCGTCATAACAGCCACACTAGGGTCCGGCAACTGCGGCGGCACTCTCTGAGTCAACCACCGAATGTTTGCCCCAGTCTGAATCTCTTGTAACAGTAGATAGACAAGAGAATGTATAAACCAAGCAATTCATGGATTGCCGGAAAGTTGCCGTCGAAGAGAAGCTCCTCCGAGAACGAAGCGACTCTGAGAGAGTTCTTAACCTACTATCCACGCGTGGATGTAGCTAGGGCTGCATCACGTCTAAACACTCCAATCAGCCACTGAAGGGCGGAGTTATACGTGAACAAAATACTGCCCTCAAAAGAAATTACATTGAGAATAATATCCCGTAAATCTTTTCTTGAAGACGTAATGATAACGCCTTAGTAAGGCGGATTACGTATAATAAAGCGTCTAAGTTAAGTCTACTATACATAATGTCGTTCCCAATATTGAAATTGGAAAAGACATAAACGGCGAAAAAGAATATATGCAGTCTTTAATCACACCGTCTAGACGCATATGAACTCTCGGTTTGCCCTGCTCTGCCAAAATAAACTATATGTAAAAAAGATAAAATGGCAGAAATGAGCCACGCGGACAAGAAACTAAACTATCATGCTTAGTAGCAGGCTTGTATATATATATATAATATATAGCGTCGAAAAATAAAACACATGTTGTAATGACAATATTGGACTGCGTCGGTAAGTCAGGGACAAAGTCCCTGTACCGATCGAAAAATCCGAGTCCAATGACGCTATAAGTCTCTTATCCAAGATCGCAGCAATGAAGTCCGAAAAATAATCACTGGAAGAAATGCCAGAAGATATGAAAGGCATCTTCCGATACTACTAAAGGGAAAACTCGAAATCTTTCGAATCCCTTTCGCCATCCTGTCGGACCCTATAAAGCGTTCGGTCGTCCGTAGCTTGATGCAACCGCGGACCGCACCGACCCAGCGCCGTCGGATAATTCCTGATTCGACCGAGAAACCGTCAATTGCTGGGATGCTGCGAAACAACTGTGCTAACTCGGATAGCACGTCCGTCACCGAGGCCTGAGGAGCAGCGGTCTTACGATGCATTGCCGCAGGAAGCTCCGAGATCGTTACCCCGTGCATACTTCCAATATGCGAGCGAACGGAGTGTATAGGCCTCGTGTCCCTTGGCTACCGGATGGCGCGACCTATTCGCTGTGAAATCACTGAATGCCGAAACTGATCGGATACTCGAGGTCACGTAGCCAATGTGCGGTCGTGTGCCCTGCTGTGAGGATGAGGAAGCATTAAAGACAGTCTCTCGGACTGTCAATATAACGGAGCGTCCCGAGCAACGGACATATGCTCCGAATGTAAAATATCTGAACCACAACATGCGGTCCCCTATGTTGTTGGCTTCCTCCGATCTGTCCTCAATCTGCCGTCACTGGGTGAGTACTAAAGTAATTAAAGTGCTCGCATCACCCAAATCTCCTTCCTAGACCGCAACGGACG